>OY856188.1:191308045-191514396 GCA_963693315.1 Diogma glabrata | reverse complement strand
CCGCTAGAAATAGGTAGATTTCGGGACCAGACAGCTTTGTGTACAAATAGAATTGGATGTGTCAGATTAGTTTAAATAAAAAATTTAAGTAGAATAGTCCAAGTCCAGAATAATCCAAAAAGTTTATCCAACCAAACTAAATACATTAACGGAAACTACTTTATCAATGCGATTTCGGAACAGTTTTATTTAATTATGTTAAAACTACTTTTAATAACATATTAAATCCACCAAAGAGCAAATAAACGTTCTCACAACGTCACGCCTACAACACCACCACACATAATTTATATTCTAAAATTGTCAAACAACTTTATACACCTCAAATAATTCAAATATCTACAATTTAGGAAGACTTTTGTAAATGTGTAATCAATATACATATAAGAAAATATTCCTTAATTTAAAACAATAATGACTCAGCTTTGTTTTAATTTTTTTTAAAGTTTTTGCGAAAAAAACTAAAAACTGAAAAAAAAAAACCAAAGAAAATTTTTTTAATATTTTTTCTATGGGATATTTTTATATTTTTATGGAAGTTGTTGTTGTAATTGAATGGCATGCATTAGGTTTAACGCTAATTACATTGAGACCTCTTGGGTTAGAAAGCTGAAAATCTCTGAGGTTATAGTTGAAAAGTTTATCTAAAAGTTAATATGAGTTTAAATATCATAAACTCAAAAATGAGGAAAGCATGGCCGTTTGCATTTGTTTTTGTTCTAACAGCCCTGGTGTTTCAACCTCTAGACTTGAACTATTTTTTTTTTAAATTTTGGAAAGGTTTATGTTCTAGTTAACGTATGCGTAGATATTCAAAAGTGAGATTGGCCATTTTCAGCCAAATCAAGGACAACAAAGTTTATTAAATTTTCAAAACAGCTGATTTTTCAGGAACCTGGAACGCCAAGGTTGTCATTTGGAAAAAAATGATAGAAATATGTTCAAATATTCAATAATGATAAATTTTATTAAAATATTATGATTCAAACGGAAGTTGTAACGCCCTAGATTTTTCGACTTTTTTGGCTTTAGCCACTTAACCTGTACCCGAATATGGCCAGTTCGCGAACTTCTTCAAAAGAATTTTTGCCACAACGTATACAGAAAAAATTTTAATACAGAAATATATATATATATATATATATATATATATATATATATATATATATATATATATATATATATATATATATCTATATATATATATATATATATATATATATATATATATATATAGATATATATATATATATATATATATATATATTAGGGTGCTTTTTTTTTGGGCGACAATTCTTTTT
The DNA here is from genome assembly GCA_963693315.1 of Diogma glabrata. Taxonomy (NCBI): domain Eukaryota; kingdom Metazoa; phylum Arthropoda; class Insecta; order Diptera; family Cylindrotomidae; genus Diogma; species Diogma glabrata. Next base: position 191,513,095 of record OY856188.1, on the reverse strand, counting down.
TTCTGGTGCCCCACAAAAATTTTGTTGGAAATACCCAAGAAAACAAGCTCCTAAAATATGAGCCCTCAAAATTAATGTTTAGCACTCGGCATCGGCGTTTGAAGATTTTCCATACAAAATACATGTAAACTATAGTGTTTTTTAAAAAAAAAATTACAGCTCAGCCGCATTTTATACTATTTCAAAATGAAAAAAAGCAACTAACTCAGGATTAAATTACCCACAAAAGTGCCTAAATAGATGTAACTGTAACTTACACCGGTGACACAGTACAGATCACTAAAGTCAGTTTTATGTGTTTTTCTTGTTCTTTTGTTTTTATTTCATAAATGGCTAAAGCTATAGGAAAAATGTCAATAACAAAGTTGTAGTTAGTTAAGTTTCCTACAAAAAACTCAATAGAACCGAATTTCTATGATTGATATTTCTCGAGATAATAAGCTTTTATTAAAATGGATGTTTTAAGAGATTTTCGTCATCAATTTATGAAAATCGCAAGTTCTAAAATAATAAAAGTTTATTATCTCGAGAAATATCAATCATAGAGATTCGGTTACTGTAAGTTTTTTGTAGGAAACTTAATTAACTACAACTTTGTTATTGACATTTTTCCAGTAGCTTTCGCCATTTATGAAATAAAAACAAAAGAACAAGAAAAACACATAAAACTGACTTTAGTGATCTGTACTGTGTCACCGGTGTAAGTTACAGTTACATATCTATAGGCTTTTTTGTAGATAATTTAGTCCTGAGTTAGTGGCTTTTTTCTTTTTTGAAATAGTATAAAATGCCGCTGAGCTGTAATTTTTTTTTTAAAAAACACTATAGTTTACATGTATTTTGTATGGAAAATCTTCAAACGCTGATGCCGAGTGCTAAACATTGATTTTGAGGGCTCATATTTTTGGAGGACGTTTTCTTGGGTATTTCCAACAAAATTTTGGTGGGGCACCAGAAAAAAAGAATTGTCGCCCAAAAAAAAAGCACCCTAATATATATATATATATGTGTATATATATATATATATATATATATATATATATATATATATATATATATATATATATATATCTATATATATATCTATATATATCTATATATATATATATATATATATATATATATATATATATATATATATATATATATATATATATATATATATATATATATATATAAATATATATATATATATATATATATATATATATATATATATATATATATATATATATATATATATATATATATATATATATATATATATATATATATATATATAGATATATATGTGTGTATATATATATATATATATATATATATATATATATATATATATATATATATATATATATATATATATATATATATATATATATATATATATATATATATATATATATATATATATATATATATATATATATATATATATATATATATATATATATATATATATATATATATATATATATATATATATATATATATATATATATATATATATATATTAGACTGGTCGTTAAAAACTAAATTTTCCGATACGCCCCTAGAAAAATTCTTTGTGGTCAAAAAACCACAACGGCATTTTTTTTTTTTGTTTTAAATCAAAAGAACACGTGCCGCAAAATCGTCGAAGTTGATTTTTTGAAAAATTCGTAGATTTTTACAAATATCTCATAAAATATGAAGATGTCAAAAAAAACATCAACGGCATTTTTGTAGGAAATTTAATTTTCTACAAAAAAGGTCCAAGTCATTTTTTCCCGAAAACGTATAGTTCTCATGATATTTTGAAAATGAACTTGTAAGATTTCGTAATTTTTAAAAAACATAAAAAATAAAGATGACGAAAAAGTCCTAATTTTCTTCTTATGCTATAGAATGAAATGTATAAAAAAATAATCGTGACAAAAACAATCAAAATTAGTACTTTTTTGTCAAAATTTTCATCATTTGGTCTTACGAGTTTCGAAGAATTTCAAGTTTTATTTCCAAATATCTTTAGAAATATAAGTTTAAGGAAAAAAAAAGACTTGAACCTTTTTTGTAGAAAATTAAATTTCCTACAAAAATGATTATGAGTTTTTTTTGACATCTGCATATTTTATGAGATATTAACAATTTTATCAAAAAATAAACTTCGATGATTTTGCGGCACGTGTTCTTTTGACTTAAAAAAAAAACAAATAGTGCCGTGATGGTTTTTTGACCACAAACTATTTTTCTAGGGGCGTCTCGCAAAATTTAGTTTTTAACGACCAGTCTAATATATATATATATATATATATATATATATATATATATATATATATATATATATATATATATATATATATATATATATATATATATATATATATGTATATATATATATATATATATATATATATATATATATATATATATATATATATATATATATATATATATATATATATATATATATATATATATATATATATATATATATATATATATATATATATATATATATATATATATATATATATATATATATATATATATATATATATATATATATATATATATATATATATATATATATATATATATATATATAGATTTTTTTTTTTGTTTTTCCGTCTCCGCTTATCGTTCATAGCCGTTTGGCACCAAAATTTTGACGAAATTCCGAGATGAAGCCCATTGCAATAGGTAGATTTTTATATGAAATCTACCTAAAAGCAACCTAAACATAAAGAAACACGAAAAAAATAAATAAATTATAGAACAACAAAATTTTTTTTCCAATGAAAATTGTTGACAATTAACAAACGCGAGCAACAAAACTGTACGCTCAACTAAAGAAATTAAAATACAAACAAATAATCGTAAACTGATTTTTTTAAAACAATAATTTTTCTTCTTTCAATTTTAGTGGCAAGGTAAAAAATTAACATTGAAATGGGAAGAAAATCACGTGTTCGGGGCACTGTGTAGCCCCACTACGGCGAGGCTAAGGGGGGCCCGTCGAATCCTCTCAGCAGAATGCACCGTTTGCGCACAACATTTACACGATCACGAACACCAACTGGTGCCGAGATGAAAACACAAAGCAGTCTCGAGGTTCCAAAACAGGTTCGATCAATCAAATGTCGACATTGTTGTTAACATTGTTGTATTGCACATATTCTTTTCCTGTTCTTCTTATTACATATTATTTCAAAGTTTTGTTGTTGATAGATTTTTCGTTAAGATTTTATAAATATTCAATTTTTATCTTATCTAATCTCATCTATCAGCATGTCGTTTACAATTTTAAGCATGTTTGCAAAATTTTATCTCAAAACTTATTATCATTTTATTGTAAATTTAGTTTATATAAATTCAAAAGTAAATATCCCATTCTACTCAGGTTCGTTCAGCATCATTTGATGAAATACAATTGGAAGCACAGCGAACGGTGCAAACATTAAAACACCAAGCATCAGCTGATGAGCATACCGGGCTACTTCAAGTGCCTCAGCAACAAAGTCAACGTTCGCGGAGTTTTGATTCAGCTGGTAGTGACGAGTCAACGACACTTTTAGAAGTACCAAGACGTTTTCAGCGACGTCGTTCATCAAATACTAAAACACCACCTCCATGTATACATTGTCAATATTTAGAAGAATATGAACGTTCTGTAAGTGCTCATGACAGGTTTTTCTTTGATGAGCATGAAGTTCGTAAACTAAGCTATAGTGACACATCTTCAAGTGAAGATGATGATGGGGCTGATCGAGAAGATCTTCATTTAAAATTTGGTAATACGCTATTACCACCATCATCAAATTCACCTGGAATAACTTTTACTTTATCGCCAACAAATGGTGAAGATAATCCACCATTTCCACCACCATTAGCCTTGGGATCACCACCCGCTCTATCATCGCCTCCTCCTTTTCTTTCATCGCGTACAATAGAATTATCAATTACATTTGAAGATACACCACCTCTTCAACGAACTCGTCGTCGCTCGATATCTCGACAAGAAGCCATATTTGTCGAACCAACTGGAAATTCTCTAGAAAATGTAACAAATGCAACATCAGATGATGAAAATACCGAAAAAGTCGTTTATTTAAATGAAATACATCAAACAAATTTAGCAGTAGACATTGTACGTGATATATATTTAGCAGTTCCCGATTTAAAACGTGATCGTGCTGCATCTGTGGATTCGTGTTTTTCAAAAGTTTCATCAGCTGGTAAAACAGAAGAATTGAAACCACCTGATGGTGGATTAACATTAACTGTGCCAAGTAGTGCATTACGATCTAGATCAGTTGATATTGTTTTGCCAACGAATGAACAAGCTAGATATAAGGCTTTAGCATTAGCTGGACCATCATCATCTGCACATTATTCAAGAGGGTATGTAAATCACTATAATAATTTAGTTTAATCTAAAAACTGTTTGTTGTTGATAATCTTTTTATCAACCAAATTTAAAAGTTTATCCCGAGCCGAACTTCAACTACAATTAAAGTCATTCTGAATTGAACCTATTTTAGTTTTCTTCATCCTTGGTTGCATTTAAATAAGAACTTTTTACTATCGATAAACTTACTAACTTCTACAAAATTTATAAAAATACTATTAAACATCTAATTAGAATTTCATAAAACTATTTTAAAACTATTGATTGTCAAAATACTACTTTACACCTAAATCAATTTTCAAAAACTATTTACGATTCCGATCATGTACCAAAATTGAAAATATAATAATTTCAGTTTTCTATCAGACATCATTGAGAGCAGATATGACAACATTCTATGACTAATAAGTATCAAAATACTCACTAGAACCTAAATATTATATCTAAAAAATAAATAGAATATATAATTTCGATTTAGTAGAACCTAATGAATTTTTACAAACTTTTATTTTAGTTTATTTTGGACCAAAAAAGGAGTTTTATTTAAAATTTTTACCGCCTATTTAACAACTCAAACGGAATTTTTTCCGGTAACTCGCTTTTGGAGGTGTTATGTAGAGGTTATTTTTCTATTGAAAATAAGTGATATTTAAATATTCTAAATTCTAAATATTAGAATATGTAGGATTTAAAGGATAGTTTTATTTCGACTCGGAGACTAACAAAGACGGACGGTTTAGACGAAATTAACTTATTTTAATTGTCGCATGGGAGGAGCATTTCCATATACAGGCATGACAATCCCGCGTACTCTAACCCCTAAACCTTCTTTTAAGTTATGAGTTAATGTGAGATATCAGATACCAATGGTAATAGCAGAGGGATGTTGCTAGTCAAGATTATATGTTATAGTAGTGCTAGTGAACGAATTTAAATTAAAATTAACGTTAGCACTCTTAATATAGTAAGAGTGTGCTCCTTGGTGATGCAACGAGTTCGCTTGTTTAAAGAAATTAGTATTCATGTTACATTATTTGTGTGTTTTACTCATTGATTGAAGTAGTGTGTCGCATGATTGAAGGAATGCTACATTATTGGATAATTAACAACCCTCTTTTTATTGTATTTCTCTTTAACTTGTTATTTTGTTTTCATCTTACATCTTATCATGAAATTTTGGAATATCTCATATTTTATCCCACGGGAAATTCTATGAAAGCTCCAGTGACATCTTTCGCAAAGAATATTCTTACCACTTTTCTCAACACAAATTTGATGTGAGGAACGAATTGTTGCATACCAACACAAAGATAAAAACACTTTTATTTCGCGAAAAAACTTTGTCATTTGCAGTTTGTATTTGCAAAATTACGATAATTTTACACAATTTTTCATAAAATAAAATGGAACGCCTTATTACATTTTCGTCTGAATCTGAGGTTTACTTGTGATTTGTGATGTGTTGCAGTGCTGATAACTTTTTATACGAAAAAACGGATTATCTACAATTAATTCAGAGAATCAGCTGTTTTAATATAATATCAATTCGATGAATAATAATAAAATATACCATCATGAATAAAATATAAATTATCCATGCAGGTATATTCTTCATCGGAGTATTATTTTATCACAACTGATTTTCTCTCCCAGATAGATATATTGATCTTGATCGAGGATTCCTTTGATTGAGAAACCGATGGTGCCATAACTATAACTGGAAGATATTTCTGGGTTCAAGGGTGCTTTATAAATCTTCAACCTGATGCGCCATATGTCAATTGTACAACGTATAATCTTAATTTAGTTATTAATGATGCAGTAAATGATAATTATCCATTTATTTCACAATTGTTCAAAGCCTATACCTATTTTTTGGGTATGGGCTATTATTTTGAAAACGTACAATTTTTTGTCGATTTTTAAATTTTGGATTTTTAAAAAACTGAAATTTTGATATATTGTTGGTATTGACGAAAGAAAAAAAGTAATTTCTGGTTTTATTTTTGAGTATGTACTCTGAATCGTAGTTATGCGCGGATGAATTTTTGAGGCTTTTTCACGTAGTTTTGGTAATGGTGTCAACGTTTTGTTAATAGATCACATAAATTTCATGCGATTTACGTATATTTTTGCAAATAAAGAGAAAAATAGTTGAATAATCGAAATAAGTAGGTTGGAAATTAATAACTTTTCTCTTTTCCGCTAGGCGTGTTGTTAAACCTTGGTTTACTGCAAAGCTCATATCTCAAAAATCGCCCTTTTTTCACAAATTTTAAAGTAAACACGTAACGCTATAAAAATAAAAATAAAAAGTGAGAGATTCCATATGGATTTTTTATACGATTTTTTAATGTTTATTATATGAAAAATTCACATGTGTTTTTACGTTATTGGCACATGAGCTAACGTGAGATATCACATACCACTGGCAATAGCAGTGAGATATCACTAGCCAAGGTGATATCTTAGGGGTGCTGGCGGATGAACTGTATTCAGTCAACGGTAGCACTCTCAATCTTAGCTAATGAATATTCCTTGATGCTGGAACGCTGTAGCTTGCTCGAAGAAACGAGCTTTCATATAACTATATATCTGAGCTTTAATCAATGAAAAATATACTGCGTCCCATAATCAAGGATTATGCCATTAGCTGGACTATTGGCAAACCAATTTTAGTTTTGGTCCTGCAAATTTTTAAAACAAATTTGCTTTTTATCTCTTATTTTATTTTTATTTTCCCTATCCTATCACGAAATATTGGCCTATGTCATATTTATATGTGATAGGATTTATAGTTTAGTTGTCCATTATTTAACAAAAAATATTAAAAAAACAAAAAAAAACAGATTTGCGTCCATTAACATCCTTAGAACGCATGTTGTTGTGGGACCTTGGTCTTAAAAGGTTTTTATGTGTTGTTGTGACATATATTGTAATGCCTACTACACATCACATTTTATTAAAAAAAAAAATTATGCGTTACTAAATGTGAATCTAATAAATTGAAAATTTTATATTTTAACATCTGTAGGTACTAAATTTGAAACATATTCTGTGCATTACTCATTGAAAACAGGTTTTTATTGAGAATAAAAATTGGAGATTCCAACGATCGAAGATTGTGATTTACTTGCACCATCTTAACACTAACATAAGCATGAGTCGATTATTAATAAATTTGTTTTTCTATAAACATCATAGTTTAATGAAACAATAATAATATTACAAACAAATCCATAAAAAAATTAATTTATATATATTTTTTGCCTCTAAATTGAAATACTTTCTTCTGATTATAGAGGAAAAGGGACACATTTTTGCAATTATTTTATCGCGTGTAGTGTTATCCCGTAAAATATACTGAGATCCTTGAGGTCCACAAATTGTTTTAATGTCCAAAAACCGTGAAAGAAATTGCTCCTGTAGTTCGATATCTCCTGAAGACACATATGAAAATTTCATACGTGGTTGATTTTTTTCGACCAAATTTCTGTCATTTCAAATTATTCTCTTGCTGTTTATATTTTCTCTCCTTTAAGCGATGCTCTCCAAGCTTCTTTTTTATTTGTGCTTCCCATCTCATCCGATGAACCCTTTCCATGTGCAGTTGCAAAGAAATGCCACGCTGCAGGTATTTTAAAATCAACAATATGTTTGCAAAGATTTATAAAATTCTTCTAATTTTTATATATTGAGTTTCTGAGCCATCCGTAAAATATAAAAGTATTTTAATACTTAGAACGGACCAATCATAATGACCAGTATTGCAGCAATGGCCGAGTACTGGCAACCACGACTGGACCATTAAAAAACATATCAAATATTTTGGATTTTTGAGATCAATTAAACTCAAGTATAAGTAAAGAAGTAATTGGAATTTTTTCAATTCAAAGGTATGGTTTGAAGTTTCTCAGAAAAAAACTCCACTTCACATTTTTCGTGTTTCTGTTGGGATTCAAACCTACCTTGTCAGTGCACGGCTCTAATCCTTGGGCAGACACGCTATCGATTACGCCGTTGAGGCGATGACAATTTCAAAGTTGAAACTTCTTCATCACTTATTTATTTTTACTTAAGTTGAATTTTTCCACTGTCATTCATTAGACTCCATATTATGGAAATGTTTTTACATATAGGATTTTTTGCAATAAATTCCTAGACAATACTCTGTGTGAATTCATAGAATGGGGAACATTTCTATTCTAAATAACATACTAAGTCACGATTGTATAGTCATTATTAATTGTTTCCAATCAATGTGAAATCAATGGCTGACACTTAGTCAATTTGTAGTTCTATATGTATTAACATTAGACTGCATTAAGGGAATTTAAATTAATTTTGGATTTTTGAGATCAATTAAACTCAAGTAAGTAAAGAAGTAATTAGGAATTTTTTCAATTCAAAGGTATGGTTTGAAGTTTCTCAGAAAAAAACTCCACTTCACATTTTTCGTGTTTCGGTTGGGATTCGAACCTACCTCGTCAGTGCCCGGCTCGAATCATCAATATCAAATATTATTATATGTAAATTTAAATAAATTAAATACAAAATAACTAAAATAAAATTGAAATGTCTAATGAAAAAATTTTAAGCCCATACCAACATTATCAATAATATCATAGTCTTTCAGCTGAGAAAAGATAACTAAACTATAGGTAAAATTTTTCAAACTATTTATTTCTAAAATGGATATTACTCTAGTGTATTTAACCGAATGACATAGATTGCGCAATTCATGGTTGCAGTACTGGCCCAATAACAATATCCAATTAATGCTAACCATTAACGGGCCATTGATAGACCATATAAAGTGAAGTGTACTGGCTATTTTCTATAAACCGTAGATCGGTCGATTCATGGTTCCAGTAATGGCCCAATAAAAATAGCCAAGTACTGTTAAGGCCAATACTTGGCCATTCGAAGGAAACTGTATACTGGCTCTTTTCTGTAAACCATAGATCGGGCGATGAATGGTTCTAGTAGCCATGTACTGTTAATCATTAATGGGCCAATGCTTTGCCGTATTTCAAAGTCTGGCAAACTGTTAATAAGTGTACTAACGGTACAGTTATGCCCGGATGTAACAATTAAATAAAATATTGATACGGACCATAGTCCCAAGCTAGGGTTTTTGCCGGATAACACTACAGTCGATAAAATAATTGGCAAAGTGATTTCCTTTTCCGATAATCAGAAATATTTCTATTTAGAAGCAAAAAAGTATATAAATTATTTTTTTTATGTATTTGTTTGTAATATAATTATTGTTTCATTGAATTATGATTTTTATAGAAAAAAAATTATTAATAATAGCCTCATGCTTATGTTACACTGAAACAAAAAATTCGGTTGCTACAACCACTTTTGTGCCAACCGAATGTTTTCTGATACAATAACAATAACCTAAAATTCGGTTGAAGAGTATAGCTTGGGATTTGAGTGGGTTCAGAACGAGTTTGTTGCATTCGTTCCATTCAGAAATCTTAGCAAGGTCGTTGTTCATCTCACTAAAACAATGATGAAGCTCAAAGATGGGTAGAGCATGGATAACTTGGACGTCGTAAGCAAACAGGGGAAAAAGAGAATCATTGATGACTGAAGTATCGTTAATATAGATGGAGAATAGGAAAAGTCCAACTATGGAACCTTGAGTGACATCTTTTAAGATAGAACAAGCATTGGACGAGGAAGTTCCAGAAACCACGGATTTAGAACAACCCGTAAAGTATGAAAAAACAAGGTTGCACGCGCAGCTGGAGGAACGGCAATAAGTTTTAAGCTGAGAAATGAGAATGGAGTGATCAATAGAGTCGAAGGCCTTACTGAACTCGAGTAGTAGGAGTATGGATATTAATTTCTTGTTCCTATTTCTGCGGAGAAGGTCAGTGACGTCGATGAGAGTGTGAGTGGTGCTAAAGTGATTACGGAAGCCAGATTGATTATCAGAAAGAAGATTGTTGGTTGAAGTATGTTCAGTGATCTGGTTTTTGATGATTTTCTTAAAGACTTTGGAATGCACAGGTAGGACACTAATTGGTCGATAATCTTTATTGCTTTTCTTGGGTAAGGGACGGATAGTGGCGAATTTTCATGAATGTGGGAAAGAGGAGGTCATGATAATGTGGTTAATGAGATGAAGGATATGGTAGAGAATAGATGGGAAAATAATTTTAAGGAATTTGAGAGGAATGCCATCGGATCCAACAGCATTGGAGGAAATAGAATAGAAAGGGGGAAGTAAGGGCACCTACGGATGAAAGCTTAGACCACAAATCCTTAGAGGAGGATAATTTGGAGAACATTTTGAATTTAAGATCAAGTTTGGCTTTGCGAACCAAAGATCTAAAGCGGTTGCGGTGAGTGCTAAACACTTTCCAGTTATCGGAAGATAAGTAAGCCTTTTACGCTTTAAAAGACATGTCACGATTTCGTTTGTACAAAAATGGGAATTTGTTTGTAATTCGTATCAAGAACATTTTTATTTATCTCATAAGTTAAAAAAATATAATTTGTGATGTCTCATTTTTCTCAAACCCCTCTACCATCTTTGTCATATTTAGTCACAAAATTGTGAACCCCTCCCTCCTCTAAGAGTATGACGTAATTTATGAAGAGTCCCCACAATAAAAACCAATAAAACAATCGAAATTAAAAAAACAGCGCTCAGAATGAATAAATAGCTTACGATTTGCTCAGTGGTAACAAACGTCAAAAAGCACCATATATGCTTTTTGTTATTTATTTATTTATTATGTTTTAAATTATCTAATTTTATAGTCATATACAACCTTTAAGAAAAATACTCATTAATAGAAAAATACTCATCAATTATTTACTAAACAAACTAAATAAATTATTTGATAAGTACGAGCACACTATGAAATATTTTTTTGGAAATGTTTTCGTTATTTGTTAGCAGATTATAACATAGTAGTAATTTATTTTTTTCTTATGACATTTTCAAAAATCTTCACTTGGGTACATTTCGCAACCCTACCGATCACCGACATTAAGTTAAATTGTTTTGCGTTCAAATATGTAATTACTAATTAGTAATTACATATAGCTTAAAAATAAATTACGAAAATCAACCTCTAAAACTCCACAGTTCCACATCTTATATTCTTAATTTTCATTTTTTCGCTTTCATACAATACAGACTAATTCACTATATTTGAATCAGTTTGTTTTGCAATAACAAGTAATTGCGCGCCCGTATAGTTTTTTTGATTCTATAAATATCATAAATGATATGTTTAATATGTGTTAAAAAATTTATTTTAATCTTTATTTCAAAATCATAATTTCTAATAGCTCGTAAATATTTCCAATAATAATCATAATAATAATAATTTTAAAAAAACTTAGACTATCACAAATAAACCAATTAGTTATACCATACTCATAAAAGTGTTGATTTTATTTATTTACTCAGTTAATTTAATTATTTTTTTATTATTTATTTTATAAATATAGCTTATGTAAAATAAACTGTGCCAGTGGCAATATGCGTGTAATAAAATGATTTTTTGTGCTCGTAGCAATAAAGTTAAAAATTACTTGTTAAAGAAAATTAATAGAATCATAATGGAACATTGTTTTGTTTAATATTTTAAAAAATTTCTCCTGTCAACGAAATGTTTGCACTTTGCATATGTACTTTAATTAAATCATTGCTTTAAAGAATAATTTTGTTGAAAAATATTTAAGTGATATTAAGACGTGCTTTAGTTTACAATATGCATAACAGTTATAAAAAATACAAAGTTAATAATATTTTGCCTCTGATTGATGGTTGAAGAGATCAAACAAGAGACAAAAACGTATATGCTCTAAGTCAGAAATAGAATAAAATACAGAAGAAAGAATTAAAGATGATATTCACAATATCATACTTACTTACTTAGTAATACTTACGTGTTACTCGCAATTTCAACTTAATTTTTTTCTTTTCATACAAATTGATAAATGATTATACTCGCACATAGTGGTCATAGTGGCATTCCGGGCAATATAAAAGCGGATGAACTTGCAAGGGCTGGAGCGCGCATGAAATACTCAGGTCCAGAACCCGCCTTGGGTTGTCCAAAACGTTTGCCAAGGCCTTGTGAAACGCGTCATCAACAGGCAGACAAAGCAAAATGTTTTCTAGCATTTCAGATAAAAATGTTAATTTTCTTTTAAGTCTAAAGAGGAAAGGTCTCAGCACTGTGGTCGGTGTCCTTACAGGACATGGATATCTAAATAAACACCTTTTTACCATGGGACTTAGTGAAAGTCCTGTATGTGAGTGTTGTCTTGAAGAGGAGGAAAACTCAGAGCACTTTTTGTATGTATGTCCAGCCTTTTTTAGGTGTCAGAGCTAGGATTTTTGGCTCTGAAACTGAAGAGGCTGGCACGATCAAACTGTCGCCAATACAGTTGGTTTTAGATTTCATAAAACATACAGGTTTTGTGGAATAGTTGTTATGATACCAAACTCGGACACGGCGCTATGGACTGTAGAGTCTGCGTACCAAGGCAAGTTCGGCCTCATGTAACCTGTCCAACCCTTTCTAATCTAATCTAATCTAAATACTCGGTGCAGTTCTAGAATTAGAACTAAAAAATATTTTAGAACTCTGTTTAAATCTTCAAACAAATTAATTTTAAGTTAAAATAAAGGTAGCAGTTGGCAGCAAAATGGAGAAAAGAATAGCAATGCGAATTTTTTCAGGGTCACCAGTTGAATTTCTCAGTTCTATCAATCCACAAAACTATATATGAGTGACATTTTGAATATTCACCAGCATCTTGCTTATTTAGATGTAAAGGTTCATGATTGCCGTACTCTCGGTTTTGCTGATAGAGAAATACGCGCAGTAAATTCTTTGGTTTATTTATTAAATGGACAAAAACGAGTATTATCCCGGTTGATCAAGTGAGTCTATTTATTCAATCAAAAAGTAGTTTGTATAATGATGCCAAAATGTACTTCGTTTCACGCGAGTATGAAATTTACAGCTCGAGCGTAGCGTAGGGGATAATGTATATTTTCGCGAGTTATACACTATAGTTTTTCTACGATATTTAATAAACATGAAAATACGTGTTTTAATTTGTTTAAATGAAACTTATTTTTTTCGGCAAACTTCTCCAAAGTTTAACTTTGCTGCCGCTAGGGAGTAGGTTAAAGTCTTACTTTTTTTACGTATAATTAAGGCGGCTGTTATTTTTTTTACGGCGGCAGTGAAGCAATTTCACATTTTTACAGTGGCAGAAAAAGCCGCCATTTCTATTACGATATTTGTTTATTTTTTTCAAACAAATTGTATAACTATTACAACAAAAAATAACAAATAATGTTATTGGATGATGACATTTTGAAGTATTGTATAACTGTGACGGCAAAAATAACAACTATTTTGATTGGATTATGAAATTTTGAATTGAAAGGTTGCTTTGATAAAAAATTTATTTATATACAAATTTAAATGTGTTTGTTCTTTTTTGGAAGTAACTGTGACGATAAAAAATCATGTTCATAAAAATTTCGATGTATTAATTTCATATTTATAAAAAATTTAAACGTTTGCCGAAAAAATAGTGTATTTAATTCGAAGCTAAAGCAGAGTACGGAAAAATTCCATTCGCGAAGTGAAAATTTAATTCTTTTCCCTTTTCAGTTTTCATTCATTCGTGAGCCAAATACAACTTGATAAAATTCGTGAGCGAATTTTAAAATGAGAATTAAAAACATTCAATTCGTTTGAGGGAACGAATGAAACAATTTTGATATCTAGTAGTATTTTTTTACCTATAGTAGTATTTTTTTACCAGCGAATACGAAAATTGGTTGTTGTGCGCATATTCATATGCGCATGTGTGAGTCAGTGTCTCAGATTAAAATATTAAAAGAAATTGTTGGGATCCCATTGAAATGCACAAAAAACGCATAAAATTAATAAATTACTATTGAAATTCAACCAATTATAATCGAAAACCAAAAAATAGTAAAAATATTAATGATTTTGTAGGCAGTATAAGAAAATTTTGATAATTAAAAATAATTATAATAAAAATAACGACGCCTATGTGTAAACAAATGGTATGAACTAGGAGTAGAAATTTAACTAATGTAATTGTTTTCAAAACAAATTTATCCCAAAATAAATAATGCATCTCTGTTTTACTTTTTGTCTCATCTTTTATCTCTTGCTGCGTGCTATCTGTCAAAAATTCATCGATAAAAAAATTCTACTATATTCGTTTGTGATTGTGAGCGAAATGAGAATTAAATAGAATTTATTGTTCACAAATGAATGCGAGTTAAAAGGAATAATTCGTTTGATTTATTTGATTTTTCTTCGTATGCTGTTTTTGTTTATGTTGCTAATGAGTAGTTTTGCTGTGTTATTTAGGAATTTTGTTTAATTTACTTTCAATTTATGTTAATTTGTTAAGGGATTATGATGGGTCGATAAAAAATGTTTGATTATAAGGAGTATATAAATATCTTATAATATCTACTGTTAAGAATATTTCAACATGACTACAGCGTGTCAAATTCTAGTGCTCCAAGGTGTGGACTACAGTGAAATGTTAAAATTAAATAATTTAATTTTATGGTTGCAAAATTGCGTTTTTGATTTCACAAATTTGATTTTTGAGATGTCTTCAAATTTTATTACTCACAACCTAAAAACCTAAAAATAGTTACCGTTACGGGAGCCTTGGGAGTTGTGAAACATAAAAATTGATAATAGAATTTATGATTAATAAAAACCTATAAAGAAATATTGAGTCAAATGTTGCGACAATAAGAAAAAGAGTTTCGTTAATAAAACCGTAAACCGATTTTTTATAATTTTTTTATTTTTAGGGTCATTCCATGGAAACATAAACCTCAATGAAGTTTATGTCGTGGAAAAATTAATCTAATTGGAAAATTGCTCGTCATTATTGATACCAAAGATAGAAAGTAAACAAATAAATTGTATAAAAGATGGAAAAAAATAAATAAGTAATAAAATTGTTGTTAGAAATACATTATTTTCTTATGTGTTTTTTCTCTGTTACGTTGGTCACGTTACGTTGGTCACACAATTTTTTTAAAGGGAACCTCTTATTGTATTTAGCATTTATAAAAAAACATATGCATATTTAAAAACAAATAACTTGTGCTTTATACAAACCTAAATTTGAGTTTATTGAAGACATGCTTTCAGAGAAATTGCTTTGAAAGTATGAGTAAGTTTTACTGTGGTACTTTTTTTGTTACGTTGGTCACAGCACTGAATTTTGTTATTATTACTTAATATATATTTAATTTACTGCTTTTTTCATTGATAGTGTATTTCTTACCTGCATAATAGCATAAAATAACATAAATTTCATAAAATAACAATGTTTTTTTATGAATAATAGGCAAAAGTATGAGTTTAAAAGGGTAAAAATGTTACGTTGGTCACAATGGAATGACCCTTTAATTTTTTCATACTTGTTTTTATGTTTTTTTTAATTTTGTTTGTATTTATATTTTCGACTTTGTTTACTCAATATTACTTTAGATAGATTTATTAATTATACATTCTACTATCACCTTTTATTTTTCGTGAACAATATTAAACCCATATTTCCCTCATTTCCGATGAAAAAATAGAACAAAATTCATATGATCTCTTAAACTTCACTTACGTACTAAATTTTTTTATGATCTGTGTGAAAATGATTCAAAAAAGGGGCTGAAATCTCACAGCTCTGAGATATCAAGACTTCGGATTTGGTTGAGGATTTTGATATAGTTTTCGGGAAAAAACTTTTATGAGGACATTGTTGTTAGTTATCGGCAGCGATGTATATTAAACATAAAACTCTTTGTAAAAGTACAAGTATTTTATCTCTGTTTAGAAATTGATTACGAAACTAACACGAAACATCAATTCGTTGCCGGAAAATTATAACAGATCATAAATTAACATAATTAAGTGAAAAAATGATACACGCAGCAAACTACTCTAAAATCTCTCCATTTAGCATTTCGAGAAATATTACAAAATCAAAAATTCAGATTTCTTTCAGAAATCCAAAAATATTCCAAAAATTATAATAAAATCCAAAATTTAAACTTTTTTCAAAATTCTAAAAATATTCCAGAAATTATTACAAAATCAAAAATTGAAACTTTTTTCAAAATGTTAAAAATTCCAACAATTCAAACTTTTTCCAAAATTCTAAAACTATTGCAAAAACTATAACAAAATCAAAAAAACAAACTTTTTTTCAAAATTCAAAAAATATCGCAAAAATTGTAACAAAATCAAAAATACAAACATGTTTCAAAATTCCAAAAATCTTCCAAAAATTATAATAAAATCTAAAATTTCCATGCCCAATTTCATCTTCATCAATCATCACATGTCATGTCATACAAATAATTAATTTTATTTTTTCTTCACAAAAATTGGGTAAGAAAATAAATGGAAATCATTCTTTTGACACACTTGACAATAACTTTTTATCAAACTTATAATGCAATAATCTAGTTTTTGGGCTCACATACCGATCCCTACTATCAAGATTTCTTTAAATTTAAGGTTACTACTCATTATCACTTAAAATGAACCCTTTTCAAGCAAAATAAATGCATATTTCCTTGTTTTGACACACTTGACGATTTTTTTGACACACTTCCGGTGCAGTTATCGAATACACCGTCCTTTCGGCTCTTTCCATTGAGTTTAGCTATTTATAGCAAAAAAAAATTTTTGAAATCCCTCAAGCGGTTTTCGGATTTCATCGGTTGTGGCGGCCGGCAGACAGACATACATTTTTTTTGCTTTTTTAGAATTAGTAGATCCTTAAACGTCGAGAAATGCGAAAAAACTGCTGGTAAGAATTTCAATTTTGGCTCGAGAATTCAATACTTTGGTTTTTTCAAAACCGAAGTAATATATAAATATGTATAGTTATAATAAATCATCCGTAAACCCAACAACCGAAAAAATAAAATTACAAAAAAAACAACATCAAATCAAAAACCACAAACATAAACCATACGCGGTTTTAATTTAAAGCATGGCAGAAATATTACAAATCATATTTTTGACTAGATAAAATTGTTCAAGCTTACAACTGTAAACGAGGCTGTAGTCATAGCCATCTATCAAACATATTCTGTATTTTTTAATATCACTTTAATTAAAAAAATTTAAAAAAATTATTAAATAAAAAAAATTAATAATTATTTTTTATTTTTCAAAATGCGTGAAAGCATTCGAGCGTTATGCAATTTTCGTCACATTTTCGTATAGATTTTTTAGATTACAAACACACTTGTCTTATGTAATTTATTTAGAACAAAAATATCCCTAACACTAACAAAAATCTTAAAAATTTCTTTGGCTAGTTTCGATCTAAGATCATCCATCTTAAGAAAGAAAAATTTTTGCAACTCTCAAAGGTGTTTGAAGATTTCTCAAAAAAAGGTAATTTTACAACCATAAAACTACATTATGATGCTAGGACGTAAAGCTAAAGATTTTGGACGTATGTCGAGTTCGCAAATCGAGGCGCTAGCCGACATTAAGTCCAAAATAGCTGTAATGAAGCGCTTTCTCAGTGGCGAACCAATGAGAGTGGCATAGCAGGAAGCGTACCTTGAGTAGTTTAAAGCCATCACGACTAAGACTCAGCCATCGCGGGTTTGATAGAGTAATACCTGCTACTTCAGCACAAATACAGAAATGTACGCTATTTACGAAAATCTGCAGAAATGGAAAGAAATACAAGTGGAAAAATGGAGACTCTGGCGACGCCATGGGCGAAAGATCCACGATCACCACGCCCAACCCCTACATTCACTCTCAGACGCCCACACACTCACACGTCACACATTCACCCACACATTCGACGACTAGCATGTCCCGATTCAATCTCTGACACGCCCTTTTACACCCATTCACACCCCCCACCTTAATTTAAAAAAAATAAAAAAAAACAAACTGAGTGTACTCACCCCACGATTAATTCCTGACCTCCTATTCCGATTCCATCAGCCTTCCATTGGTACGCTGGTCACGTTGGAGAATTTCGATGGATAAAGCGTTGATTAGAAACGTTATCTGATAATATTGTTGAAGAAAAATGATGAGTAGAAACGATCAATAAACTAGTAATCATCAGCGGTAAGTAATGTTGTTGAATAAAACGTTAATTAGAAACGTTAAATGCTAATATTGTTGAAGAAAAATGATGAGTAGAAACATTCAATAAACTAGTAATCATCAGCGGTAAGTAATGTTGTTGAGTAAAACGTTAATTAGAAACGTTAAATGATAACATTGTTGAATAAATATGATGAGTAGAAACGTTCAATAAACTAGCAATCATCAGCGGTAAGTAATTTTGTTGAATGAAACGTTAATTAGAAACGTTAAATGATAATATTGTTGAATAAATATGATGAGTAGAAACGTTCAATAAACTAGTAATCATCAGCGGTAAGTAATTTTGTTGAATGAAACGTTAATTAGAAACGTTAAATGATAATATTGTTGAATAAAAAAATGATGAGTAGAAACGTTCAATAAACTAGCAATCATCAGCGGTAAGTAATTTTGTTGAATGAAACGTTAATTAGAAACGTTAACCGATAATATTGTTGAATGAAAATGATGAGTAGAAACGTTCAATAAACTAGCAATCATCAGCGGTAAGTAATGTTGTTGAGTAAAACGTTAATTAGAAACGTTAAATGATAATATTGTTGAATAAATATGATGAGTAGAAACGTTCACTAAACTAGTAATCATCAGCGGTAAGTAATGTTGTTGAGTAAAACGTTAATTAGAAACGTTAAATGATAATATTGTTGAATAAATATGATGAGTAGAAACGTTCAATAAACTAGCAATCATCAGCGGTAAGTAATGTTGTTCTTATAAACAATGAATAAATGGTTGTGTAGAAATGTTGAATAAATTTGCAATCATTAAACAATTTTATTGAATAAACGTTACGTAGAAACGTTAATTGATATCGTTGTTGCAGTGAATGACCCGTAGGAACATTCCATAAACTGGCAGTCAGCAGCGTTATATAATGTTGTTCTTATAAACAATGAATAAATGGTTGTGTAGAAATGTTAAATAAACTGGCAATCAGCAAACAATTCTATTAAATAAAACGTGACGTAGAAACGTTAATGGATGACGTTGTTGCAGCAAATGACAAGTAGAACCATTCCGTAAACTTGCAAGCATCAGCGTTGAAGGATTTTGTTGAATAAAACGTTGAACACAATGATAACGTTGTGAGAAAAAAAAATGATACATAGAAACGTTAAATAAACTTGCAATCAATTAAGCCGAATGCGTTGAAATGTAGTTGTGGCAGGATGCGTTGAAATCAAAAATAAGTGTACCAACACTAGCCAAACTATTTATTGAAATCGAACGGTGACAATTTGTATCAATGATGGGAACGCAATACGGCAAAACATAATTGTTGACGTATGCGTTGAAATCCAAAACTTGTAGTAAATGGCACCAACACCAGTTAAACTATTCGTTGCAGTATATCTGTAATAATTTTGTATCAATGATAGTGAAGCAATACGGCAAAAAAGAATAATTGTTGACGTATGCGTTGAAATCCAAACAATGTGACAAATTGTACCAACACTAGTTAAACTATACGTGCAGGATAACTGTAATAATTTTGTAACAATGATAGTGAAGCAATACGGCAAAAGTAATGGTTGACGTATGCGTTGAAATCCCAAAAAAAATGTGACAAATTGTACCAACACTAGTCAAACCATTCGTTGAAGCATAACTGTAACAACTTTGTAGCAATGATAAGGAAGCAATACGGCAAAAGTAATGGTTGACGTATGCGTTGAAATCCCAAAGGTAATCAATTGTAACCACACCCGTTAAATTATTCGTTGAAGTATAACTGTAACCAAGTTGTAACAATGATAATGAAGCGATACGGCAGTAATTAAATGAAAATTTTGTATTATTGGTGTGTCGAAACAGGTATAATAGACGATAGCAACAGCCAAAAACCTGATGCCAATGCTGAGTTGCACTAACCTACAGTAGTAACCGCCAAAATATTGATACGGCGGATGATGATATTGTGGCCTCATCGTTGAAGGACGTCATATTCCGGCCTTTTTTATAATTTGGATCTTGCATCATATTATTAATTTATTCACATCAACATCCAACTTCAAAATAGTACTGCCATTTAAATTTGGTAAATTTCAGAATCACAAATAAAAATAAACCATTTTTTTTTATGTTATCATAACACAAGTTATCAAATTCCACGACGTTCAATAGAAAATAAAATACAGCATACGTTCATTTAGCATAATAACTGTAATCATATTTTGTTACAATTCGATTGTCTATTTAAACAAATACACAACTAATAAATAAGATACATCTTTCTTTTACATAATATAGTAGTTCGAATTTATAATATTTATCGTACCTTCTTAAATCTTCGGCAGTCGAAATAATTTAAGTTTTACAAAAAAATAGGACTCATTCAACTGAGTTAAAAACTTTTAATTAGTACAAACAATTGTTCTACTTAAATTTTAAGAGAAATACGTGGATACCAAAATATATTCCACAAAAAAAATATATATTTTAATAGTTAGTCACAATAATTCCATTTAATTATCACTAAAACATTTATGTCAAAAATAATTAACATTAGGATGATAGCGCGCGTACAGTTTTCGTTACGTCACAAAACATATCAATTTGTTTTAACTTGCACATATAAATTTTTGACTAAATTGGACTAACTCAGTGATACTAAATACAAACAAATTCAACTAATGGAAATATTGGCACTCACCAAATTTAATATTGATTATAATATTTTGTACTACGTAGATTTAATGCAATTTTTTTGCTTGTTGATTTTACGGCACATTATTATAGTGGGCACAACACAAACATATAAAGATTTTTTTTTGCGTTAACAATTTTACAAATTCATTAATTTTTTTTTTCTTTGTATGATTCAGAACGGCACACAACATATAAAATTTTTTTTTTTGTTTTAAATTTAAACTCACAAATAACTTGCACTATGATTTTTGAAAGTCAACCGGACGGAATGACTATGTGACCATAACCATCACCACGCAAATGTAATAAACTAAGAGATTTTAATAATTGACAGAGCCGTATTATATAGCCAAAAATTTTTGTCTCGAAAAAACTCGAATACGGTGTTTTGGAAATTAATTTCCATCAAGTTTTCAATTGTTGGGAATTTTTCAAAATTACACAAAACCGTTCGTTATTTGATACTATTGCACAACGACAAGGTTGTAACACAAAATATTTCCGACACATCAACAACATTCACCATTGAATTCAAAATGAATCAAATGCAAAACTATAATCCAGAATCACATTATAGTGAAACGGAAAAATCATTTTGAAAGAAAATAAGACAATAGAATGTTTAACAAAAACGAGATATTAAATCGTTGAATGTTGATGACTGGAAAAATACGCACAGCCGACTTAGGGTTCAAAAAAAAGTTAGTTGTTTAATTACGGTTGATGTTTAGAGAATTCAAACTTTAATAGTATATTGAATGTAACCATAGCGCACGTCATTTTTAGGGTGTTGTAAAATAAAAATATGGATGATCTTTAAAGATAATTATTAATTAATTAAAACCAACCAATCTTATATTAGATTAATTAACATATCAAACCAGCGTAATCAGTGCAAAAATCTTTTGGTTTTCTCACATATGGTCGGTCCAACTATTGAAAATTTAAATGGGGTCTAGGAAAAATAAGGAACTACGGGTTACGGGGACTATAAAAATACGGCTATTGAAGGTGAATGGATGGGAAACTATTACGCGCGGTACAGGTGAATAAAAAAAAATGAAAACCAATAAATCTGAGACTATAATATACTGGGTTCAGACATTAGCCCAGACTATCCATTACAGAGCAAGTGCTTTTTGGAAGAGCACTCACGACCAAAAAGAAGTTGAAAAGAGGACTAGACTGGTCGCAAACAGACCTTGTACATCCACCTTAGTATGGTGAGGCACTTCAAGATTCTACAAATTAGCGATCAAATCGATCGGTATTATAAACCCAGTCTTAGCAGAAACAAAGTAACAAAGTATCTATGATTAAAAAAAAACTTTTTGGAGGGGCAACGATAAAATCGGTATTCTACTCTATTGCAAGCGATGGATAACTACAATCTTCCAGACCCAATTTCGGGCAGATCTGGGGGTTCCCGAGACTCTAAAGTCACCAAAAAAAAATTTATTCAATCTGCTACAGATCGAAAAATAGAACATCATTGGACTAATTCCTTTAATGAAATAGCCGAGACCAGTCCGCTCTTACGTTATGCAGGCTCGCAACCCACACCTGAACCAACACGAGTCTCATGCTTCTCCGACTACGCTAGCCGGGCCACACTGTTGTACGCTTCCGTCCCAGTGACTCTGAATGCTGAAAAAAAACAAACTGTTCACATAGGTTCAAAGTAACCAACTGAACCAAATTCAAATACGTTCAATCACGGAATTTACACTTATAAATAGTCAAAACAAAAAAAAATTTTGAAACAAGACCCGAACACCAAAGTTGATACACACTCACTGAACTGTGAATTCAAGATGAAACTACCCTCATACTTTGTGGTCGTCGATAATCTTGACTTACAATGGCGGTGAAACACGCACGAAAGTTACTATCATACTGACAGAAAAAAAATTATTGCCGATGTTAGGCACGAATGTCCTTGGAGTGATAAACACCTCTACGTTTAGAAACCAGGTCCTCCAGTTCGTAGGCGGAACCACCTACCAACCTTATTACTCTGGTCTCAATAAACTTCTGTGCAAGTTTAGCAGATAATTTCTTACCGGCGTCACTCAAGATAAAGTTCCTTCGGAACACCGTATCACCTGGTTTAAACAAAGTTACTCGAGCTCGTAAATTGTATCTTTCAGCACTTTTGACAAATGCTTCGGCAGTTAAATCAAGAATTCGAATTCGAATCTTATTAAGATAATCAGGTCGCAGAATCGTTTCACCTGGATCATGAAGACTATTCAATCGTCTCAGCAGTTCATATGACGAACCATGAGTCACCATAGGTATTCCAAACATTGCGTAATATGGGGAACATTTAAGTGTCTGATGTAGGGAACAACGTAGTGCACAAGCGATCTCGCTCAAGTGCAGATCCCATTTAGAATGTTCCTCCTTTAAATAGGCTCTAATACCAGATAAAACACTTCTATTTACCCGTTCCGAAGCGTTAGCTTGAGGTGAATATAACGCTAGTAATGTATGTTTCACTCCGTGCTTCGCCAAGAAATCTCCAAATAGTTTAGACTTAAACTGCGTCCCATTATCGGACACAATAACTTCGGGACAACCAAATACGTGAAAGACATTGGTAGCCAATAGATGACAAATTGGTTCAGCGGTTAGTTTCCGTAAAGGAAATAAAAATGGATATTTAGTAACATGATCTAATACTACAAGAATAGCGATATTCCCGGCCTTTGAACGAGGATAAGGGCCAAGAATATCGATATACAATCGCTGACCAATTCGTTCTGTTTTCATCTGAGAAACCATGGGAGCACGAAGTGGAACATTAGTCGCTTTGATTTCTTTGCAGGTCTTACAATTTCCGATGTACGATTTAACCTGGGTATACATACGAGGCCAATAGTAAAATTTACGAATGTTAAACAAGGTTTTTGCTAGACCTCCATGAGATGAGGTAGGAGGATTGTGGGCCCTTGCAATACACTCGTCAGTGTATTCCTCAGGTAACCACAATTTCCAGACCTCACCCTCTGAAGGAATGTCAAGATCCAAACAAGCCAATCGTTTATAAACCCGACCAGAAATTACTTTCAGATCAGGCAATGTACCGTCTGCTTCGGTAACCAGATTTACCAACTCCAAATATCGAGAAGTGTTGAAGAAAGGGGAATTAAGATCTAATTCAGGCACTGGACATAGTTCAGAAATGATATCGACAGAGTCACGTCTTGATAGAGTGTCAGGAACAGTATTTAATTTTCCTTTTCGGTACTCAATATCAAAGACGTAACCCTGCAATTTCAGGCTCCAACGAGCCAATCGACCAGAAAGGTCTTTTTGTTGCATTAACCATTTTAATGAAGCATGGTCAGTTATGATCTTAAAGGCCTGACCCTCGACATACGCTCTAAACTTCTTTACCCCCAGTACGGCGGCTAGACACTCTTTCTCACTAGTGGAGTAATTGCGCTGCGCAGAATTTAGCTTTTTGGACATGTACGCTATGGGATGTTCCATACCGTCCATGTCACACTGCATTAATACACAACCTATACCGTCGTTGCTAGCGTCGCACTGGAGAGTAAAGGGTTTAGTATAGTCGGGGTTTATGAGGACTGGTGCTGAGATGAGAGCATTTTTGAGGTTTACAAATGCTATTTCAGCTTCGGGTGTCCATACGAATTTATTAGAATTTTTCTTCAACAAATCTGATATTGGAGAGGACATAGCAGAGAAATCAGATATAAAACGGCGATAATAACCCGCCATACCCAGGAAACGTCGAATCTGTTTGGACGTACGCGGTGTAGGAAATTCAGAAATAGCTAGAGTTTTATCAGGATCAATTTTCAACGTACCACCTCCCACAACATATCCCAAATATTTTACCTCCGGCAAGAGAAACTTACTTTTTTCCACGTTTATCGTCAAGTTCGCACGTCTAAGACACTGGGAGATATCTTCTAACAGCTTCAGATGGGCCACAAAGGTATCTGTAACTATTAGAAGATCATCCAAGTATACGAAGACGCACGACTTGAGATGTGGAGGAATTACTTGGTCCATCAATTTGGTCATTGTTTGCGGCGCATTGCACAGTCCGAAAGGCATTCTTACGAACTGATACAATGGCCGCCCTGGGACCGTAAAAGCAGTTTTCTCTCGGGAGTGTTTTTCTAACGGTATCTGCCAGAAAGCGTCTTTCAGATCCAAACTGGAAATGAAATTACTTTGTGGCAGACGACTCAAGATTCCATCTATCTGTGGAAGGGGGTAAGCATCCTTTTTAGTGACGGTATTGACCTTTCGGCTATCCAAACAAAGACGATTCTTCCCAGGTTTGCGAATTAAGACCACAGGACTTGACCATGGGCTGTTTGAAACCTCTATAATACCCAGAGACAACATCCTATCCAGTTCTTCTCCCATCAGTTTCTCAATGGCGGGCGATATTGGATAGTGTCGCTGCTTGATGGGAGCTGCAGTCCCCACATCAATAACGTGTTCCAACAAATGTGTTCGACCCAGACCCATTTTTGAAAATGATGGTAGAAGCTGAATAGTGTTTTGTAGACGTGTTTGATTGTCCATAGACAATTCTGAAATTCCTGACTCCGTAGTCGAAAATGTAGGTAAGTTAAATATCGGGTTAAACAAACCAAAAGCGTTAAAGAAATCTATACCTAGATATAGATTTTGAGTCAAAGACGGGATAATGAAGACGTCCAGGGTTCTGACTTGGTTCATAAATGAAATCTTTGTTTTTACAAACCCCAAGATCTTCTGTCTTTGGCCATCGGCAGTACGAACTACGGCAGACGAATAAGTCAGAAGGTCTGGAGTCTGTACGATTTCTTTAGCAAAATCACCACCAATTACAGTCAAAGACGCTCCACTATCCAACAGTCCAGTATGTTGTTTACCCAATATTGACACTGTGGCATAAGATCTCACATCGTTGTCCAATTTCACAATAGAGGAAATGGTTTTAGTTTTAAACAAATGACGTTGTTGCCAATAAATACGAGAACGGAGCGCAGAGCGCGATGGAATTTTCAACGATGATAATGAATCGACAAATATGTTTGAGCGCACCTTCAGGTATTCGTTCAATCGTTGTTGGAACGATTTGATTTTGGTCCATAATGGAGGCGGTTCAGTATGAACGGGTGTTCGTTTCAATAATTTCATATCAGTATCATGAGTGGGTACCAAATCATTAAAAGTCGCATTTGTAATCGGTGTTTCAGGGGTGACGATAATGGAATTATTATCTGTTTCGTCTCTGTTTGAAATACTTACAGGTAGAGTATTCCAAGAGTGTTCTATCGAATTGGATGTTGAAGCTCGGTTCAACAGTGTATTGTGTACTAATAGGTTATTGGGACTAGTTGATGAAATATTTGAAGGATCAGGAGACAAATTAAATTCGGTCTTAGATGAATCTAAGACAGGTCTTGGGAGCGAGAAAAGGTGTTGGGATTCTGGCCCCCCCTTCGGTTTCCCTGACAATTTTCACAATTAGGACACAACACATCGTCCTTCCCACATCCCCAACAAAACAATCGCTGAGATTCACGACAATCGTGCCACCGATGACCAGGTCGTTTGCAGTTCCAACAAATAGTTGAACTGGTTATTCGTCTTATATTAGGGGCAGGCTGTATTGCCGCAAGTTCGTTAGAGGTAATTGGTAATGATTCAGTTGGCAATTCGCTAATTTGTATTTGTGAAAATTCACGATCCAAATCCACCTCAGACACCGGTCTAGACGGTCGAATATTATAATCTCGCGATCTGGTTACTGACTCGGCCCATAACTTTTCGCGATCACGGCAGAGCTGGCGCAGATGTTCCAGTCCATAAATGGTAACATATAACAGCTCCCTTCTAATTTCTAATCGTAAGTTGTTGCGTATCAAGGATAACAACTCTGCGTCCGACATCGGTACTCGAAGTTTATCTGCCAGTCGATAAATTGATTGTAAGAATTCGTCAAACAATTCAGTGGGCCGCTGTTTTCTGGCCCTCATCCGCTCCTTCACTTCTTCGTCCGTCTGCCGGTCCTGAAATTCAATTCGCAGAGCATGACACAAGTCAGTCCAAATAAGCTGTCGGTTCTGGCGAAAATATCTCCAGAACCAATCAGCTGCTCGATCTGTGAACAACAGGTACAGACAACGGGTGACAATAGTAAAATCGCTATTTAAACACATCTCGGTCAGCCGCTCTATTCTGAAGATGAACGCTTCAACATCTAGACCATCGGGTCTACCCGAGAACGTTACGTTCCAATTTCTAATTGTTGTAGAGTGCTGCTCGAGATGTGTTCTCATTCTAGTTGGAGCAAGAGCAGGAGGAGGCTCAGCAAACAATGGTGGTACTGGTACATTATTTCGCATATACGCATTCACTGGTGTATAATTTCCGGAATGAACCGTTTGATGACGCGGGGTGGTGGGTGATACTGCATTATGTGCTAGGGGTAACAACACTTCAGGTGCTGGAGCACGTGATTGCATCATTGAGTGATTAATTCTTGAAATTTCCCGATCGATGTGAGCATTTACCGCTTCCTGAAAACCTGGATCTTCCGCTGCAGCGGCACCATATATGGGAGATCTTTGAGCTATATTCCCTCGCACTTCATCGGCGAGTCGAGATGGTGGGAGACGGTTTGCCAAGGGAGTGGACGAGGGTTGAATTCCGGTACTGGAACGACGTTGCCAGCCTGCGGTAATAGAGCGGGTCACCGGTCGCGGTGGTGGTGGCACCATTGTATCATTAGTTTTCTCCCTCCCTCGAGGTAACCTCTGTAATTCTGCACGCTCACAAGCGGCTCGACAAATCGGGCAGGTGCTATTCTGCAACAACCAGTCGTTGAGGCAGATGTCATGAAAGAGGTGGTTACACCGAGTGAGGAGTTTTACGTCGGCCGGCACTATTTCGTGCTGACAAACAGCACAAGAGCTGGACCTGTCCAGAACGTCAATCTTATCAGCCGCTGACATTATGAAAACTCAAACCGCCGTACAGGACCAGACCAATAAAGACAAGTATAGGGAGAAAAATTGTTACACTAGCCAAGTGTTACTTATTGCAAACGTTGAAAACGAATAAACAATTTAATTATTACCAGACAAAAATACTTTATTACAATATTTTAGTACTTGAAATATATTAGAGAGTTGTATGGAAATTTCGTTATTCAAACCCTTAACCAGCTGTGCGATATCTGACCACTTCGTCCAATGTATGGATTAAGAAACTTGTAAAACGGGCTATCGCCGAGGGTAATCAAGAATGAAATATCTATTACTACTTACGTTGTTGATGTGTGAACAATCAGGAAAAATTTGTTTTTTTGTTTTTTTTTTTTTTTTTTTTTTTTTGCTTTAACGGGCAGCAGTTCAATCTGGTGAAACAAACGCGAAAATGAAGCCCAAAAAAAAACAGGTAAGTTATACTGTTATTAACGAGGTAAGTGGGGAACAAAAATTATGAAGCAAAATGCGTGAAAATTAATATCCTACACTATTGTCGGCGGGGGATTAAACAAAAATTTCCGAATCGATTTCGGGCGGCTCAGAAATTCCCCGAATCGAAAATCAAAAAGGGAAAACAAAAAAAAAGTGCGGCAAGCCTACCGGTTCGACAAGCAAATGTGTTTCAAAATTTAACAAAAATACAAAAAAAACTTAGCCTATCATGCCTTAAACGAAAATATACAAACAAGATTAAATCTAACAATCTATACCTAATATTAATCGAATTGTAGTCTTCTATCCAGGTTAGCTTTAAATTGGTGAATAAAATTTTTGGTTTTCCGTTATAATTTTCTTATTCTTGATGCTTATTTATTTGAGTTGAATACTCTTCGTTTTCCTTATTTGATATATTATTAATTCCTATATTTGGTTTAAATACGTATTCTTGATGTATAATCTATTTGTTTAATATTTATTTTTTTGTGCTGGCATCTAAAATATATTGAAAAAAAAAAAAAATTTAGTTCCCAATATTATCAGCTGTTTTGCCGTCTTATGTATTTATTAACTATTTAATTAATAAACACTTATTTATTTCTTTATTAAATATTTATTTATTTATTATTATATTTATTTATTTGCTATTTACACAATAATAAATATTTATTTTCCTTTTTTTTTGTTATTTATTTATTTGTGGACGGAGGACAGACGGACCAATCCTGGGGGAAGTTCACCACACATGGGGCTGGAAGGGGTGATCGCCGGTCTTTCATTATTTGTTGTTGTTTTAAGATGTTTTTGTTTGTTTGGGACCAAAGAAAAGTAAAATTATGCTACGTTAAAGGATGGGAAATCAGAAAGGAGAAGGGAAGAAGAGCGGAGGTAAAAGGATGGGAAAAGGTAGGGTGGGAAAGGAATAAGAAGGGGTATGTGCTGATGGGATCTCACCCAGCTGACAAGTGCTGACGGGATGGCCAGAAGATAAATCCTCTGGACCACCATTCGATCATCAACACCTGCCAACTGCGATCCACACCACCAACACATACGGGCGAGGTGCTATGATCTGAGTTAATCCAATTAACTCGCGACATGAAGGCTGGGCGAACATCTTCCCTCAGCAGTTGATATCGAACTGCTTTAGAAGATGTTCCCCAGTATCATTCGCGAGAACCGGACAACTCAGACCATAGGGTGCTAACGCTCCAGGGAGGGGACTCTAACGTTATGGAGCAGTTAGCCCAGCTGAGAATCTCACTGTCACAGCGAACCCAGAGCATGGCCAGATGACCAGGATGGATGTGATAGGCGTATACGCCATTTCACAAATATCTAATCCTGGCACCCGGTCACCCCCGGCATTCCCCGTGCCAGTAAGAAACCCAGCCGTTACTAGGGTCCGTGGGTTTGTAAAGCCCATTGAGAATGATTCCGAAGAACCATTCTCACCCTTGCGTTATCAAAATACAAAAAGGAGAGTTGTAGCTGGAGGCGTGGGGACGCAAAACCCCATCGAAGGAAAGTCTGAGGAATCTCAGACTTCCTTCGCTCCTGCGCGTGTGAAGCAGGGAACTGCTTCCACGCCGCCAGAGTCTCTTACTATTGTTGGGTGCAACTTGAAAATTAACATGAAAAAAAATTTTCAAAAAAAAATTTTTCAAATTTTGTGTAAACATGGAGGGACTCCTCCAGGGTCCTACATCACTGTAGAAACCCTTAGAGAAGCCCCACGTTGGGCGCCAATTTGTAATGAAGCGCTTTCTCAGTGGCGAACCAATGAGAGTGGCATAGCAGGAAGCGTACCTTGAGTAGTTTAAAGCCATCACGACTAAGACTCAGCCATCGCGGGTTTGATAGAGTAATACCTGCTACTTCAGCACAAATACAGAAATGTACGCTATTTACGAAAATCTGCAGAAATGGAAAGAAATACAAGTGGAAAAATGGAGACTCTGGCGACGCCATGGGCGAAAGATCCACGATCACCACGCCCAACCCCTACATTCACTCTCAGACGCCCACACACTCACACGTCACACATTCACCCACACATTCGACGACTAGCATGTCCCGATTCAATCTCTGACACGCCCTTTTACACCCATTCACACCCCCCACCTTAATTTAAAAAAAATAAAAAAAAACAAACTGAGTGTACTCACCCCACGATTAATTCCTGACCTCCTATTCCGATTCCATCAGCCTTCCATTGGTACGCTGGTCACGTTGGAGAATTTCGATGGATAAAGCGTTGATTAGAAACGTTATCTGATAATATTGTTGAAGAAAAATGATGAGTAGAAACGATCAATAAACTAGTAATCATCAGCGGTAAGTAATGTTGTTGAATAAAACGTTAATTAGAAACGTTAAATGCTAATATTGTTGAAGAAAAATGATGAGTAGAAACATTCAATAAACTAGTAATCATCAGCGGTAAGTAATGTTGTTGAGTAAAACGTTAATTAGAAACGTTAAATGATAACATTGTTGAATAAATATGATGAGTAGAAACGTTCAATAAACTAGCAATCATCAGCGGTAAGTAATTTTGTTGAATGAAACGTTAATTAGAAACGTTAAATGATAATATTGTTGAATAAATATGATGAGTAGAAACGTTCAATAAACTAGTAATCATCAGCGGTAAGTAATTTTGTTGAATGAAACGTTAATTAGAAACGTTAAATGATAATATTGTTGAATAAAAAAATGATGAGTAGAAACGTTCAATAAACTAGCAATCATCAGCGGTAAGTAATTTTGTTGAATGAAACGTTAATTAGAAACGTTAACCGATAATATTGTTGAATGAAAATGATGAGTAGAAACGTTCAATAAACTAGCAATCATCAGCGGTAAGTAATGTTGTTGAGTAAAACGTTAATTAGAAACGTTAAATGATAATATTGTTGAATAAATATGATGAGTAGAAACGTTCACTAAACTAGTAATCATCAGCGGTAAGTAATGTTGTTGAGTAAAACGTTAATTAGAAACGTTAAATGATAATATTGTTGAATAAATATGATGAGTAGAAACGTTCAATAAACTAGCAATCATCAGCGGTAAGTAATGTTGTTCTTATAAACAATGAATAAATGGTTGTGTAGAAATGTTGAATAAATTTGCAATCATTAAACAATTTTATTGAATAAACGTTACGTAGAAACGTTAATTGATATCGTTGTTGCAGTGAATGACCCGTAGGAACATTCCATAAACTGGCAGTCAGCAGCGTTATATAATGTTGTTCTTATAAACAATGAATAAATGGTTGTGTAGAAATGTTAAATAAACTGGCAATCAGCAAACAATTCTATTAAATAAAACGTGACGTAGAAACGTTAATGGATGACGTTGTTGCAGCAAATGACAAGTAGAACCATTCCGTAAACTTGCAAGCATCAGCGTTGAAGGATTTTGTTGAATAAAACGTTGAACACAATGATAACGTTGTGAGAAAAAAAAATGATACATAGAAACGTTAAATAAACTTGCAATCAATTAAGCCGAATGCGTTGAAATGTAGTTGTGGCAGGATGCGTTGAAATCAAAAATAAGTGTACCAACACTAGCCAAACTATTTATTGAAATCGAACGGTGACAATTTGTATCAATGATGGGAACGCAATACGGCAAAACATAATTGTTGACGTATGCGTTGAAATCCAAAACTTGTAGTAAATGGCACCAACACCAGTTAAACTATTCGTTGCAGTATATCTGTAATAATTTTGTATCAATGATAGTGAAGCAATACGGCAAAAAAGAATAATTGTTGACGTATGCGTTGAAATCCAAACAATGTGACAAATTGTACCAACACTAGTTAAACTATACGTGCAGGATAACTGTAATAATTTTGTAACAATGATAGTGAAGCAATACGGCAAAAGTAATGGTTGACGTATGCGTTGAAATCCCAAAAAAAATGTGACAAATTGTACCAACACTAGTCAAACCATTCGTTGAAGCATAACTGTAACAACTTTGTAGCAATGATAAGGAAGCAATACGGCAAAAGTAATGGTTGACGTATGCGTTGAAATCCCAAAGGTAATCAATTGTAACCACACCCGTTAAATTATTCGTTGAAGTATAACTGTAACCAAGTTGTAACAATGATAATGAAGCGATACGGCAGTAATTAAATGAAAATTTTGTATTATTGGTGTGTCGAAACAGGTATAATAGACGATAGCAACAGCCAAAAACCTGATGCCAATGCTGAGTTGCACTAACCTACAGTAGTAACCGCCAAAATATTGATACGGCGGATGATGATATTGTGGCCTCATCGTTGAAGGACGTCATATTCCGGCCTTTTTTATAATTTGGATCTTGCATCATATTATTAATTTATTCACATCAACATCCAACTTCAAAATAGTACTGCCATTTAAATTTGGTAAATTTCAGAATCACAAATAAAAATAAACCATTTTTTTTTATGTTATCATAACACAAGTTATCAAATTCCACGACGTTCAATAGAAAATAAAATACAGCATACGTTCATTTAGCATAATAACTGTAATCATATTTTGTTACAATTCGATTGTCTATTTAAACAAATACACAACTAATAAATAAGATACATCTTTCTTTTACATAATATAGTAGTTCGAATTTATAATATTTATCGTACCTTCTTAAATCTTCGGCAGTCGAAATAATTTAAGTTTTACAAAAAAATAGGACTCATTCAACTGAGTTAAAAACTTTTAATTAGTACAAACAATTGTTCTACTTAAATTTTAAGAGAAATACGTGGATACCAAAATATATTCCACAAAAAAAATATATATTTTAATAGTTAGTCACAATAATTCCATTTAATTATCACTAAAACATTTATGTCAAAAATAATTAACATTAGGATGATAGCGCGCGTACAGTTTTCGTTACGTCACAAAACATATCAATTTGTTTTAACTTGCACATATAAATTTTTGACTAAATTGGACTAACTCAGTGATACTAAATACAAACAAATTCAACTAATGGAAATATTGGCACTCACCAAATTTAATATTGATTATAATATTTTGTACTACGTAGATTTAATGCAATTTTTTTGCTTGTTGATTTTACGGCACATTATTATAGTGGGCACAACACAAACATATAAAGATTTTTTTTTGCGTTAACAATTTTACAAATTCATTAATTTTTTTTTTCTTTGTATGATTCAGAACGGCACACAACATATAAAATTTTTTTTTTTGTTTTAAATTTAAACTCACAAATAACTTGCACTATGATTTTTGAAAGTCAACCGGACGGAATGACTATGTGACCATAACCATCACCACGCAAATGTAATAAACTAAGAGATTTTAATAATTGACAGAGCCGTATTATATAGCCAAAAATTTTTGTCTCGAAAAAACTCGAATACGGTGTTTTGGAAATTAATTTCCATCAAGTTTTCAATTGTTGGGAATTTTTCAAAATTACACAAAACCGTTCGTTATTTGATACTATTGCACAACGACAAGGTTGTAACACAAAATATTTCCGACACATCAACAACATTCACCATTGAATTCAAAATGAATCAAATGCAAAACTATAATCCAGAATCACATTATAGTGAAACGGAAAAATCATTTTGAAAGAAAATAAGACAATAGAATGTTTAACAAAAACGAGATATTAAATCGTTGAATGTTGATGACTGGAAAAATACGCACAGCCGACTTAGGGTTCAAAAAAAAGTTAGTTGTTTAATTACGGTTGATGTTTAGAGAATTCAAACTTTAATAGTATATTGAATGTAACCATAGCGCACGTCATTTTTAGGGTGTTGTAAAATAAAAATATGGATGATCTTTAAAGATAATTATTAATTAATTAAAACCAACCAATCTTATATTAGATTAATTAACATATCAAACCAGCGTAATCAGTGCAAAAATCTTTTGGTTTTCTCACATATGGTCGGTCCAACTATTGAAAATTTAAATGGGGTCTAGGAAAAATAAGGAACTACGGGTTACGGGGACTATAAAAATACGGCTATTGAAGGTGAATGGATGGGAAACTATTACGCGCGGTACAGGTGAATAAAAAAAAATGAAAACCAATAAATCTGAGACTATAATATACTGGGTTCAGACATTAGCCCAGACTATCCATTACATAGCTTACGTCCGTGCGTCATATACTATTTTTTATTCGCCGCTAGCAAAATATTTAAAAAAAATTGTTTATTCTAAATCAAGTTATAATTTTGCATAAATTTTGAAATGCAAATGTGTGTGTTCTCCGATGTGTATGTGTTCTCCGATTCAGAACTATTCGTTTTTGATAAATTCGTGAACGAATTAGTTCTCAAAATTTTTGATTCAGTTCGCGAACTGAATATTATAAATAGAAGAATCAGATAATTAAATTCGTGAAAGAATCGAAAATGAAATTCGCCCATGATAAATTTGCGTGAGAAAGAATCAATGTTTTCAATTCTCCGTACTCTGAGCTAAAGTGACTTTTTGTGTTTCGTCTATAATTGTCAAACTATAGACCTAACACAAAAAGTAGCACTTCAGCTCCTAATTAAATAATATACTATTTTCGGCAAACGGTTGTAAAGTTTAACTTTACTGCCGCTGGGGAGTAGCTAAAGTCTTACTTTTTAGCCGGCGGCTGCAAAAGTAACGCCATTTTTATTTTATCTGCCGGCGGCTGTAAAGTAACTTTCATATTTTTACGGCGGCTGTAAAGTAATTTTCATATTTTAAGGCGGCAGTAAAGTATAATAACATGATATTATTAATTTGTTCAAAACAGAATGCATTTCAGTTCATTTTAATGAATTAAAATCATTAAAAATTAATTTCAGAAAATTTATTACCTAAAACATATTTATAAAAATTTGATGCATTAA
Organism: Diogma glabrata; assembly: GCA_963693315.1. NCBI lineage: Eukaryota > Metazoa > Arthropoda > Insecta > Diptera > Cylindrotomidae > Diogma > Diogma glabrata. Next base: position 191,477,482 of record OY856188.1, on the reverse strand, counting down.
TTTCATATTTTTAAACAAATTTAAACATTTGCCGAAAAAATAGTGTATTCAATTCGGAGCTTAAGTGCCTTTTTGTATTTCGTCTATAATTGTAGAATACAAAAGTTCAACTTTAGCTCCTAATTCAATAATATACTATAATTTAAACTCATAAGAACATATCAACGTAGCCCTTACTTTTTTTTATTCTTATATAATTTGTTCCGAAAAACAAAACAAAAAAAAACAAGAGAATTAATAAGAGTCATATTGGAATCGCGTGGATTAAGATAATTTTGTAGAAGCTTTGTATAACGCACATTTAATTGGAACCTCTAGGGCTAGGAGGCTGAAAATTTCTGAGGTTATAGTTTAAAAGTTTTCCCAAAAGATGGGATCAAATTGGGACAAAATCAACTCAAAAATAATGAAAGCATTGCCTTTTGCGTATGTGTTCGTTTCAATAGTCCCAGGGTCTCAACCTCTGGACTTAAATAATTTTTTTTTGATTTTGGAAAGATTTATGTTGTATCAACATGCACAAAGGTTTTCAAATGTAAGCTTGGTCATTTCATCTAAATCAAAGACCACAAAGATTTTAAAATTTTTAAAACAGCTAATTTTTCATAAACCTTAAACGCGAAGGTTGTTATATTTAAAAAAGATGATAAAAAAAGTTCAAATATTCAATATTTATAAATTTTAATTAAATATTATGATTCAAAAGGCCGTTATATTCACGAACTTATTCAAGAGATTATTTGCCGCAATATACCAAGAAAATATTTTTGGTGTTTAAGTCGGAAAATGCGACCGTGAGAGTGCCGCTTGAAAATCATGGCATGTTTAGTTCTTTTCGAATTTTCAAAATGTCTAGTGAGTTTGTACAATTCAAAAACTGATTTATTTTACAATTCAGTTGTGCAGTGTGTAAAACGTTGTACCTACACTAAGGCTGAAAGGAGGATTACGCGCTTGCTTCCATTAGTTATTAAAGCCATCGCTTCGCGTTGGGCTTCAATACAAACCGTAGGCGTAATCTTCTTTAAGCGCTTTAAGCGCTCGATATGTAAATACTTCTGTAAAAAAATGTTTACGTTTTCTATCCGTACTTTGAATTGGTCTTACTCACAATTCGATAAACGCAATTTCCAAATCTCTTCCGAGTTCGATCACTGATTAGTAAGCACAAACATCAGGTTTTACTAAGTATTTAACTCAAACGGTTGATTGTAGAAATTTCCAGTAACACAACGTTCAAAATAATACACAAAATATTTCTATACAACAACACTTAAAACTTTATTCACAAAAACTAATTTAAAAATCACTTTTATAATTTTAACTTTACCGTCGCAGGTTTAAAATAAAACTAATTTATTCTACAAGAGGTAAATTGCTTATATAGGATTCTGCATAATTTCTAGATAATTCGAGGACACTTTTTAGAAACCTTGAGAATAACATTAAAATATTCGATTATTTTACGTTATGTTGATTTGATTGATAAAATCATTCGATTTTATTTATTGTTGACCTAAGTTCTAAGAATACAACAACAACACTATTCATTTCATTAATTTGTTGATTCGATTTTTCTGGAAGTGACTGTAATCGTCTGGATTTTCTATAATCGTAACAATATGTTTGGTCAAGATATGGAAAACCTTAATAATTATTTAAATTTATAGTGTTTTTAATATTAACACTATGACGTTAAATTTACATGCTATTTTATGTTGACTAAAAGACACTTCACCTTTAAAAAATATTGCTTATCCTGAGTATTTTATAATCTAAGGGAAACTGAAATCCATCTTAAGTGTGAAAATAAGTTGATTTATTGTTTTCCAAAGCAGCTAATTTAAGGTTTATACTTATTGCAAATAAGTAATAGATGCATAACAGTTGAATGATTACTAATGCTGTGTGCCTCACACCAACTTTTTGAGCTAAATCAGAGACTTTTCATTTCATTCTCAAGTTGCGCTATTTTCCACCGGGCGGCGGACGAAAAGTCTCCTCGTCAGCTTGCTTTTCAATTTAGTTGTCAATTCATTGAAACGTCAATATATTTAAAAACAGTTATTTAAAAAAAATGGAAAATAATTCAAATTTATACAAAAGAAAATATTCGGTATGATGTAAGTATTTAAAAAAAACAAGCTCCCAAATACAGTTTCATTATCATCCTCCATTATGACAATGTTTACAAATTTTGACATTTAAAAAGATTCTAATTTAAATATGAGGTCAGGCACAGGTTGTACGTTTGATACGAGTGACATCTATGAATAGCATATGTGCACTAGCAGTTAATTTAGAAAAGTCAGTGATTTAGCAAAAAATACTAGTGTGAGGCACACAGCATAAGAGTAATTTAGCAAAATATTTGCTTGAACCTAGAACTTCACAAAAAATCAGAGATGGCAGGAGTTCAAGCAAAATAAATCAAAATATCAAAATATATCATTCTCATTCAAGGAAATCGTTTTGTAGTTTAATTTAAAATTTTAACAATTTTTATGCTTCATTCCATCTTTACCCCATCGATTTAAATTTATATTTGTGTTATTCCAATTTTCTTTGTGGTCATTCATATACATATGTTTTAATTCCCATGTCGAATTAACTATTTAGATTTTGGACACCTATATGCTAGATGAACACATAAATACAACCACAACATGGTTCGGGAAAACAATAAAATTATAAAATTTGGATTTCTTTGTTCGTGCATCCTACAAATGGAATGCTTTACCTTTATCAATAGTTGGAACGCTTTCCCTTAATCCGAAGTGTTTAATCCACTTTTGTGCTACCTACGTCTTAAAATGTATATGTGTGTTGTTGTGACATAATGTAACGCCTATAACACAACACTTTTTATTAAAAAAAATAGTTAAATTTTTTTGGAAAGTCATCGTTTAATCCTTTTTTATATGAGAATATATATGTTAGGTGTATTTGAATTTATGTCGTAGTAGGAAACAAGACGTATCCAAATATTTATTTATTTTATATTGTTGAACAGTTTTGATTTGATGCATTTGGTTTTTTGCAAATGAAATTAAATTCAATTAATGTATTTTTTCATATTTTTTTTTCAATTAAAAATATTGTGTAATAGGTGCTACAAAACGTATCACAACAACAGATTAAGATACCTTTTAAGACATATGTCACAAAAAACATGCTTTTTGGGGTGATTATGGAAGCTTTTCTTCAGCACACGTACTAATTGAAATGTCGTTGGGCAACTAGGTTATCGAAGTGCAAACAATAACTGTGTTTTTTTTGATTTGATTTTAGTAAAATAAAAAACTTTTTTGAATAAATTAAGACAATTTATTTTCTTAAACAAGATGAAAAACATAATTTAGAGAACATAGTACAAAGAACTGAGCCAGTTAAAGTTATATATTTAGTTTTCAGAATTTTTTAAACAGTGCAAAATTTATTATGTTTAGTTCAAATCAATCGACAAAAAACAATACATTTACATTTTCATATATATTTTTTATATAATAAATTTGTAAGCGTTTAGTTTTAGTACTTTGCAAGTGCCTTCAATCCAATCAGAAACATTTCTATGCTAATAATAATTCAAACATTCAACAATAAATTTAAAAAGTTAAATAGGTAAAAGTGGTTTGTTTAAACTCAAAATGGTTGTTGTACCAGTGCACACTTTCGTCCGTTCTAGTCGTTTCAACCGTACTAAAGCAAATCGCAACAATCGGACTCTTACAAAAACCAATCGTGCGTCATTGGTGCATTTAAGTCAAAGTAGAAACAGCGATGGCTTAGTAAAAAAACCTTGTGAGCTCAAAAAAAGCGATGGTTCTAACAAATATGATATTTATTTGGGTCCGAAGATTAAACGACATAATGCGATTCGCTATCGTGATCGCTCATCTATACTATTTCGAAGCTTTACCAGGTAATACTAGTTTTTATAAATACTGAAAAATCTATAAACTAATTAATTTACACAACAAACAAAAATTTTCAAAAGCCAGTAAAAGCAATTAAGCAAGTCATTTCGAATTCTAAGTTAAAGCTAAATGATTGGTTTTAAAACTGTTTCAACCTAAATTAATTTGTATTAATAAATTAATCAATAAATAATAAATTATTTGATTTATTATCAACTTGTATTAATTAAATTGTTTAGTGTTTGACAAATATAATAATTAAATTTTAATTTTTTTCCTTTTTTTACAGAAAATCTCTTGGTGGTGATTCTGGTAGCCGTCAGATTCGATGTACACCTGATTGGAGTGAAAATGCCATCGCAAATGATCATTTATGGGTGCCAACATCAGTATCGGGTGACTGTTGTTATGTTGGCGATAGTGACTGCACGGTTCGTTAATTATTTAACTATTTTAAATAAATTTTTATAGTATGTTTTTAGGGTTCCGTTTTTTATACGGAACACTATTGGTGAGAGTACAACGTGTTTTTCACATTATTTCGATTATCTCGTGAACCATTAATCCGATGAACTTAAAATTTGAGGTGCTTATAAAACTAACCTATCCACACAAGATGGCGGGTTAAAAAATAAATAAAGTTGTGTTCGTTTGTTTTAAGGAGGTACGATGTAAAGCCTTTGAAAACATACATTTTTTTAGCGAGGCGAGTAGTGTATCGTATGAAAGGGCTTCATTTCAGCATTATTTAAAAATATATTTTGGAATTTTTCATCTCACCATTTTTTGTATAATTTTGAAAAATGACGTTTTCGGGATGTTTTATTGCCCCGTTTAACTCCGACTCTACTTCATCGAAAATCTTGAAATATATTTGGAATGATAGAAAATTGAGTAGGTTTTTAATGAAAAATATAGAAAAGTGGCAGACACTCATAACTATATTTATTAAAGGGGTGGGAATGTTAAGGGGTAAAAACATCATTTAAAACCAGGTCATGTGGGGTGTCATTTGAAAGAGCACTTGATTTCAGAAATATTGCCATTTTTTTTAGAATTTTGCAATGCATAGTTTTTGAATTATTATCAATAAAGTGAAACCAAAAGTTGGTCCCCCCCCCCTTGCATTTCGAGCCTAATTAACAGAAAAATTTGAAAAAATTCACAGAGACAGGAAGTTTGATAAACTCTGAACGAAAAATATAGCGAACTCTCAAATAATTATATTTTTGTGTTTTTAAGGGATTGGGGTGGGGAAGGGTGAAAAAAAACTTTTTTGAACCAAACGAGTGGGGTGTCATTTGAAAGAACACTTAATTTAAGAAACATTGCAATATTTTTTAGAATTCTGCGATGCATAGTTTTTTAGTTATTGATGAAAAAAGTGCTATTTTAAGTGTATGTATACCACCCTATATTTCGACGCTGATTTATAGAACAAATATTCCCAATTTAGACTATTAAAATACTTTAGCTAACATAAACAGCTATAGATAAGATTTAACCTCAAGTAACATTTTTGATCAATGTAGATGTGATTGACATTTACTATTGACGTTTACGATTAAACATTTATTCTGTTATGCGTCCATAGTCTGGCGATATAAAGACTTTACAACATTACTTTATGTCATTTATTTTTGATAATATGTTCTTTTACATTCACGGAACCCTTGGCGAGCGAATTTTATTCGCACTTGTCTGACTTTTTTAATTCATTTATCTACAAAATATCATACCATCATTATTACTGCGGTCTGCAAGATCTAAGTATTAAAATCTCGAGAAAATGTTCAAAAGTTTATACCCACTTTTTTGCATTTCTCTCGACGTTTTTGTTCATAACTATTGTAAATAAGTAAAACAAGTTTCTGGCTGCTGAGCAACGGCCCGTTGCGGTCGACTAAAACTGCTGAACCGATTTCAAAATTTATTTCGTGGAACGGGCAGGAAGGACGATAGGTTCGATTACAGGAGAAACGTTTATTTTATATAATAAGTTGCAACTTAGAGGATCATGATCAATGTAGGATGATGTTGACAATTGGCATCTGTATGTGAGACCAAAAGCTTCATCATGGAATTCATCTGTACATGAAGATAAGTGGTTGAAGTCTTATTATGGTGTCCCTACTACTTTATACGGTTTACCTAAAGTTCATAAGTTTGGTACACCTCTTCGTCCAATTGTTCTATTGGAACACCGCTTTACAATTGAACGTCGTTTTTGTCTAATATTTTAAATAAATTTGTGGGAAGTACTAACACGTTTATCATAAATGCAGAAGGTTTGAAAGAAAAATTCCTGATCAACTTCCTGATGACATTTTGATTTCTCTAGATGTTGTGTCTTTATTTACAAACGTTGACAGTAATCTTGTTGTTCAAATTGTAAAACAAAACTGGATGGAAATCAAAAAATTGAACAAAATTAATACCGCATTCACAGCGACATAGCAAATTAGTAGATAATATATTATAATTTGCATCTTGCCATATTTAAAATGAGTTTAAAACGTAGTTTATAATTTGAATCGTAAGTATTTGAATCGTTTGTAATGGTAGTAAGCCTAGATATCAAATTAGTTGCAAGATTTTAAAATAAAAAGTGTTTACAGCACAGATTTAAATTACATCTACTAATTAGCTATGTCGCTGTGAATGCGGTATAAGTTAACAAAGTTACAATTTATCGAAGGATTAGAAATGGTTTTGAAAAATTGTGAATTCACGTTCATTCAGAAGCATATAAACAAATTTTTGGTAGTCTAATGGGCTCTCCTGTTAGTCCATCTTGTGATAATTTGATAATGGAATATGTTGAAGAAACTGTTTTGAAAAATATGAACTTCAAACCACCCTTTTTCTTTAGATATGTGGATGACATTCTAACTGCTTGTCCCAAAAATAAAGTACAAGAATTTCTCAATATTTTTAATAATTTTAACAACAATATCCAACGCTTTGCTCTGAACTCCACTGTTTTGGAAACTCCTAAAGAAATACCCCAAATCCAGTCTTCAGGAGTTAATATGAATGAACTTCACTTCAAACCCAAAATAGTCGCTAAACTTTTAAAGGGGTTAAACATCAACAAAGCATCAGGAATGGACAATATTCCACCCATTATTTTAAAAACCTTTTCCAAAGAACTTGCACCAACTTTAACTAAAATATTCTACCAATCCTACAAATCTGGTATATTTCCCTCGTGCTGGAAGTTGGCAAATGTCCAGCCCGTCCCCAAAATGGGACCAAAATCCGATATCTCAAATTATAGGCCAATAGCTTTACTATCGGTCCTATCCAAAGTCTATGAGCATTATATTAATACACATATTTCAAAATTTCTGGAAGAAAATCATTTAATATCCGACAGCCAATACGGTTTTCGAAACAAAAGATCAACTACCGATCTATTAAACTATGTAGCGCATTGTTGGAACAGCATACTTGATAAAGGTGGTGAAACATACGTTATCGCTTTAGACATCTCCAAGGCATTCGATCGAGTCTGGCATGCCAACTTAATCAACAAGCTCGTTGCGTACGGTTTTCATCCCAATGTTGTGAAGCTGATTCAAAATTTTCTATCCGACCGATACATTTCGGTAACCTTAGACGGATATTCTTCTGAGTCTAAACTAATTAACGCTGGTGTACCCCAAGGCTCAGTATTGTCCCCAACCCTATTTTTGATTTATATCAACGAATTGTTGAAAATCACCAGCAACCCAATAAATAGTTTTGCAGATGATAGTACTCTGCACAAGTCGTTCGAGCCCCTTCCTTCAAAAGGTAAAATGCACGAACGAATTAATCCTGCCCGGATTTTTACGAATTAATCCTGCCCAAAAAATTTTTCACTCCATACCAATTGCTCCATGTTTATAAGTCCTATATTCGTCCCTGTATGGAGTACTGCTGTCAAGTTTGGGGTGCTGCCTCTGTTTCCATCTTGGCCCTCTTGGACTCAAAAGCGAGCTATACGAATTGTAGGTGATCGAACTTTGACATCACAACTTGATTCCCTACAACATCGTCGCACTGTTGCTGACCTCGTTGTTTTTTACAAATATCGTCATCAGCAGTGCTCAGATGAAATCAGCGGCATCATGCCTCAAACTTATTCTTACCCCCGTTCCACTCGGCAATCGGCTGCCGCAACCAGTGAAACGGTAAAGATCCCGCGCTGTCATACTGGCAGATCGCAGAGAGACTTCTTTGTCCGAACTGCGTACAAATGGAATAGTTTGCCGGAACACTTAGTCTCAGGTGGCTTCAACCCACAGATGTTTAAAAAAAGCGTTAATCTACACCTCAGAACGCCAGTTGTTGTGGGACCCAGGTCTAGACCTAGGTCTTAAAAGGTATTTATGTGTTGTTGTGACACATATTCTAAACCCTATTACACAACACATTTTATTAAAAAAAAAAAAAAAAAAAAACAATATCCAATTTCTGGTGCCTACCATATTTAGATATTAGATCTAGAAACTGATTGCTTACATAAAAAAACATGGCCTGGTATAGATATTTGAACTTTGATTCATGGCTACCAAAATCTTATAAGAGAAACATCGTTACCTTAATGCATTGGTTGTTAACCTTTTCAGCTACCGGCCTCCCTAAAATATTCCAACCGTATTCTCGGATCCCCTTTCCAAAATAATAAAATTATATAAATGATAAATAAACACTACGCATATGATATTTTTCATTTTGGTGCATATATTTTTTAATAAGTTTGTATCTAATTGTTTGTGTATGCCTTAAAATTAAGTATGCCTGAAAATTAAAAACTTTAATTGTTGAAATATTAGTCAAAATGATAAATATACCTATAGGCCGGCCAGTAATAATAGGAGAAAAAATTAGAAAAAAAAAAAATAATTCGTTACAGCAAACTGAGAGTGGGATATTGTAGAACACGATATTGTAAAAGAGGGAAACATAAATCGAACCAGCAGCTGCTATCCGGGGGAGAATGGGGAGGGTTTTTAGGGGTTGAAAGGGGTTTTTCGTGATTTCTGGCTAAACCGTGCATCCTATCAAAAAGAGTTATATGTAAAAGTTGTAGGGAATAAAAAGATCTACACTTTTTGTACGGACCATTTTTACCCTCACCTCAACATTTTTCGAAAAAAATGTGAAAAACCGATTCTTTTCTTTTTTCTTGTTTTCTTTTACAAAAAAAATTTTATGAAGTTCAAATTTTGGAAAAAGATACCTCCATTTATTGGAAAAAGGCAGCAATTTTTTCGGAGGGAAATATTTAGACGTTGTTGTTAAAATTAATTTTTTTGAAAAAAAAAACCAAATTTTTAACTGCGATTCCTCTTAAAACTACGCCTCCTAAAGAGTTCAGTTTTGACTCATTTACTTGTTCTTACGTCTATTTTTGATAAGTGGTAAAAAAATGGTACACTGTTATGGAAAAAAGGCGGGAAAATTGAAAAAACCGAGAAAATCGCTTTTTTTTCGTGGTAATTTGCATATTTATCGTTGAATAATCGTTATTAATTAATAAAATCATTTAAATTTTTTATGATAAACGTAAACGACGATCATTTGGAAATAAATTAATGAATAATTATATGCTTTCGTTACTTTTAGTTTATTTAGGTAACAAAAAAGTAAATTTTATTCTTCAAACATGGCGATCTCAAAAAGTACCTTTTAGATTTCTTTCATATTTTTTATATTTTACAGATTTGTTATTTACTTAAAACATACTAAACCTATAAGGACAATTGTTATTTTTTGTTTTTGAGAAAAACACATTTGAATATAGGTTGATTTTTTTTGTACTTTGTGCCATACACTAAACCCAAGTTTACTGATTCTATTCTAAACTTATTTTGGGTTTAGAAGGTACTAAATGAGGTTTAAAGAAGGTACTAAATAAGCTTTTTTTGGGTTTTCTGAAGGTTTAATATTTTACCCAAAACATACTCAAATTACAGACAGACGTTTTGTTCGACGATAAAAACCAATTCGAATATTTGTTAGCAAAAATATGCCAGTTGCAGATTTTGCTGAAATTTATCAAATAGATAGTGAATTTTCCTTTCAATTACAATAAAAAATTCATATTAAATTGAAATATATCATATATTAATTATCATATATTATAAACTAAAATAAGCATTAAATATTTTAGAAAAATGAAAATTCTGCCAATCCCATGTACCTTCGAAATCAAATTGCTCAAGAACGGCTTTACCAATTTTATCAAACTTTTTTTTTTTGTAGGTGATTAGTTAATCGTTTGAAAAAAAAAATAATTAATTGTTTTTGTAATTAATTTTTAAATTAAAATATTAAAAAACTTTTTTAAAGTTGGCGCTTGGGTTGAAGATCAATTGAAATTTAATTTATTTTTTATGTAAGAACAGTTCTATCCTTACTCTAAAATATTACAAATTTACAAAGAGGCTAATATTCGTGTTCTTGAGATATTTAATTTTTAAGATTTTTAGTACGACTGAAATTCTAATTGTTGATTATTTCTTCGAACAATTTTTATCAAGTTCGAAAACGAAAGCATCTAATTATTCATAAATGTATTTCCAAATGATCGTTGTTTACGTAATAATAAAAAAAATAATATGATTTTATTAATTAGTAACAATTATTCAACGATAAATATGCAAATTACAACGAAAAAAGCAATTTTTTCCGTTTTTTCAATTTTCCCGCCTTTTTGTCCATAGACTTATACTTTTTTTACCATTTATCAAAAATAGACGTAAGAACGAGTAAATAAGTCAAAACTGAACTCTTTAGGAGGCGTAGTTTTAAGAGGAATCGCAGTTAAAAATTTGGTTTTTTTTTTCAAAAAAATTAATTTTAACAACAACGTCTAAATATTTCCCTCCGAAAAAATTGCTGCCTTTTTCCAATAAATGGAGGTATCTTTTTCCAAAATTTGAACTTCATAAAATTTTTTCTGTAAAAGAAAACAAGAAAAAAGAAAAAAATCAGTTTTTCGCATTTTTTTCGAAAAATGTTGAGGTGAGGGTAAAAATGGTCCGTACAAAAAGTGTAGATCTTTTTATTCCCTACAACTTTTACATATAACTCTTTTTGATAGGATGCACGGTTTAGCCAGAAATCACGAAAAACCTTTTTCAACCCCTAAAAACCCTCCCCATTCTCCCCCGGATAGCAGCTGCTGGATCGATTTATGTTTCCCTCTTTTACAATATCGTGTTCTACAATATCCCACTGTCAGTTTGCTGTAACGAATTTTTTTGTTGTTAAAACACTATTTTTCCTGGCCTACTATAATAAAAATGTATGATTAATTGCGTTTTGGTTGATGCTTTTTCTCAAATATACTTAAAATAGAATCTTTCAAGTAGCCACACTCATATAATCATTTGCATTATGTACATATCTGACCTCAGTTAGTATATGCACTAATGTTGAAAACTTTATCTCACACAAATACGTTGTGGCCATGATACAAGTACTTTTTTAGCTATAGTGGGTATGATGTCCATTGAGGATGTCAGTACATTTCCAAAACTCCATTTTGATATGCTATTTGATTACATCTATTTGTCCATATAGTTCAACAAGATCGTCTTTTAATAAACCACTGTCATCCATTGAGTCTGATTAATAAACAAATCTACACTGAAAGAAAAAATCGGTTACTACAAAGTTCTTTGTGTCAACCAAATGTTTCTTGTCACAATAAACCTCGAATTCAGATATCATACCTCAAAATCGACACATGAAGACACATGACGAAAGCCAAGTGAAATGTCAAAGTGACAACAAAAATTCGGTTGGCACAAAAGAAGTTGTAGTGACCGAAATTTTTCTTTCAGTCTATTTTCATTTTCTGAATTATCAAAGAAATGAAAGATGCCCAGTTAGGGCACTCAAAACCTGCAGGTATAGTTTTCTGGAAATTCTGCTTTGAATGCAAAACGCTCCTGGCTTTTTTAAATTAATATACCAATATGAAAAAGACAAAGTAGAACACCTATTAACAAAACATTTACACCATTACCAAAACTACGTGAAAAAGCCTCAAAAATTCAACCGCGCATAACTCCGATTCAGAGTACTCAAAAAATAAAACCCGAAATTGCTTTTTTTCTTTTGTCAATACCACCAATATATCAAAATTTCAGATTTTTTAAAAATAGTCGATTTTTTTTCGATGTACGTTTTCAAAATAATAGCCCTTTGCAAAATATATATTTGTTTCTGTGATTTATTTAGAATTTCTTTTTTCGGCAAACGACTGTAAAGTTTAACTTTACTGCCGCTGGGGAGTAGCTAAAGTCTTACTTTTTAGCCGGCGGCTGCAAAAGTAACGCCATTTTTATGTAAAGTAATTTTCATATTTTTACGGCGGCACTAAAGTAATTTTCATATTTTTACGGCGGCAGTAAAGTAAAATAACATGATATTATTAATTTGTTCAAAACAGAATGCATTTCAGTTCATTTTAGATGAAAAACGTGTTCTTGACAGAGTTGTGAAAACTGGACCATTTTTGATTTTCCTGAAACTTGGCATATAAGTAGTATGGACAAAATAAAATATACAACTTATTTCAAAATTTTTTTAAAGTGCATAGTTTGAGCATAGGGGGCACCCCAACATGCATGAAAAATGAAAATTCTGCCAATCCGATGTAACTTTGAAATTAAATTGCTCAAGAAAGGCTATACCGATTTCATCAAACTTTTTTTTGTTTGATAGATGATCCTTTGATAGATGGTCCTTTGAAAAAAAATTAATTAATTGTTTTTATAATTAATTTTTAAATAAAAATTATGTTCACAAACTTTCCTGACGGCTTCCTGAATCGAATGCAAAAAACCGCATCTCGATCCATCTTACTCTGCCAATTTGCTTAGGTTTAGTACTTTATTTCCTAGTCTAAATGAAATGTACAACGTAACGTTAATAATGATTAAAGGTCTGTGCTTACTGCTTATCATTGAAAAAAATAATTTTGTTTATTCTACAAAACGGATTCAACCAAATTAAATTGAAGTTTAGTCTATTTTACCATACAATTTGATTGTTTGACAAAGCGTTGTCAAATGTTAAAAACGTGTGGTCAAATGTACTAAATATTAGTTGATGGTACAAAGTTAATTTGGTTGAATCCGTTTTGTAGAATATACCAATTTATATTTTTCAGTGATATAGTAATTGCCAACTTAGTAGTTCCCAATCAATAATTAATGCCACCGCCGAATCGATCTGCTGCTGCTGCTTCGATCAATGTAGAATAGCGTCGTTAATATATATACAATACGGATGATATAATATTTCAATTTAAAATATTGCGATTCTCAATTCCATTTGCATTTGCAATTGCCATCAACAAAGTTCATGTTCAATCATTAAAAGTGTGCAGTTCAGATCTAGAACAGATTGCTTCTTACATGAACAATTTTATGTTGCGTGTTTTAGAGGCGGCAAACTAGATAATCCCTATTTATATATCTATATGTAGCTACAATCTCTTTATCAATGGAACAATAACAAATAGTGTTTACCCAGAAGCATCGTAAAATTAAACATATTAGAAACGTGTGCGCTCTCTTTTATTCGTTTTTTTTTTCATTCAACCAGACTGAGCCACAGCAACGCGAGGCCAGGTCCAGCTAGTAGTTTATATAATACTATTTTTTCAAAATTAAAAGATAAAATACCCATTAATATTGAATTCAATTTAGTTTATCAAGCAGATTGTGGATGTGGTAAATCTTACATAGGCCAAACACAACAATATCTGGGAAAACGTATAAAACAACATCTAAACGACGCCAAAAAGCAAAATAATGAAAATATGAGTGCATTATCCAACCTGAAAAAAAAGCTGACGTACAAATCTACCCCTTCAAAATTTTAAAATTTTGGATAAAGAAAAAAATTTTTCAACTTTTGGCATTTTGACCTTTTGACCCCTATATTTCGGGTCATAAATCATAATTGACCTGCGGTTCTAAAACTTAACTCAAGAATGTATTGTCCTATGATACCTGTGTACCAAATTCGGAGTCAATTTGTCAAGTTGTTTCTGAGATATCTCGTCCACAGACAGACACACACACACACATGGACGGAATTGCAATCACATAAATGACCAATCAAATATTGAACCAAATACTTTTGTATTTTTTCAAAATTAATTTTTTTATTTCAGAAACATGGATCACGTATGAAATGTGCTGCATGTAAAATAATAGCTCATGCAAATTGCATATCAATTTTAATGGACAAAACACAATTAGCATGCAAACCAACATTCCGTGATGTTGGTGTACGTCAATATCGTGAACAAACAACAACGCATCATCACTGGATGCATCGACGAACGGAAAAGGGAAAATGCAAGCAATGTGGAAAGGTAAGCACATATTTTTTCAAACCAAAAAATTTGTAATCTATAATAGTAAGTCTCTCAACCATTGAAAATATAAACAAATGTAATTTTTTAAATTTTTTATTAATTTCTTTGTACCAACATGTGTTTAACGAAATTAATAAGAAAATATTGAAAAATTAAAATTAAATAAGGAAAAACCAAACTACATATATTAGTATGTTAATTTTTTAATTGAAATAAAACACTTGTTGTTGTTTTGCAAATAGTATTTGTTAAGTTTAATAGAAATTATAAATAATTATAACATTTAAATTAACCTTAACCGCTCAATCGATTTCGGTTGTTACACCATATATAGGAGCTTACGAACTACTAAAGAAATTTAATTTATTTTAATATTAAATAAAACTAATATAATAACAACATACACGTTAATAAACATACAAAATACATAAACTATCAAAGTATCCTATCTTATCAAAATTATTGAAATAAGAACCTGAATTTAACTATTGAATATTGATTTATATATAGAGCCATTTCACGTCACCGCAATCGCACATCGATGTTCCCAACCCCCTCTGATTTCGACGAAATTTCATATACAGATAGCCAATGACAAAAAAAAAATACTATTTCTTTCGAAAAATGAAATTTCGCTCTGCGGATGACACAGGGTGGTGGCAAAGTTTTTCGGGTTGATGAAACATTAGTATCTTTGGCTACCGATTGCTAACGATTGACTAAACCGATTTAAGTCATTTATAGCTCAATAGAAAGGTAATTGATAGACCTTATAAAAAAAATTATTTAAAATTTTGTAGTAATTTTTTAAAACTTTTTAAAACTTAAATAATATTTTCAAAGATGGCGCTGTTGAGGTTACCCTCACTTTTACCACATTTTTTTTCCAGAAAAAAAACGTTTAATTAATTCTTAATCTAAATTTAAAGTTTCCCAATGGCCCACCTGAATTCTTGTTTTATAGAAATTTAATTATTTCAAGGATACAAGTTAAGTAATTGAGGGTGTGGATGCTTTTCACATAATTTACCTTTTCTCCAATTTCTACCTGTCGGAAATTAATTATAAATGAATGTACCTGATGTATATTAAAACTCATGCTGAGAAGTAAATAGTGAAAAAAATTATGTGAAATAAAATGCATGATGTATAGAATTCATATAATAAATAACTTTTTATTTTTATTCTAAGTTGTTTAATAAAAACAATATATATTTATTAATAATAAAAAATAATATAAAAGAAATTAAAAATATAAAATAAATTTACATTGCATATTAACGGTTTATCCTAAAAATCCTAGTTTTAACTGAATTAGAATATATTTTTGTGAGCAATGTCTTTTCATCTTTGGGTATAAACGCATGAAATGATTGTGTACCTTTCATAGTTACAGTACCTTTCATAGTAACTTCATTGTACCTTTCATAGTAACTTCATTGCTACTTCATACATAGTACCTTTCATAGTAACTTCATTGCTGCATAATAATGTTTACTGGTATATGCAAAATACATATGGGTATAGTTAGTTCTACACACGAAGGAAGAAAATGGAGCTAATTACGGCACGACATGTTTTTTGCGTATAAGTTTTGGCAAGTAGTTTCAGTTAAAGTTGATGACGTTCTTTCAACTTTTCCGAATGTGGCCAGTCAAAAAAAAAAATACAAGAGTTACAATAAAAAAAAATCCTTCTTACTCCTAAATTAACTCAAAATTATCTCAATATTATCTCAAAATATGAAATAAACATTTATTTAAGTCAAAATCCCAAATATTTAACTGAGACCAGGGGACTGATAATTTATCAATTTATCAGCATTTTGCTTAAAAATGACAAAATTACGTCTAAAAAAAATAAACGGATTCTATACCAAGGCAATACATATTCACGTCGTATAAAACTACAAAATTACCTGTAATTAAAATACTTTTTACGAAAATACTTGCCAGGGGACTGATAATTTGACTGGATAACACACGATCTTGCTACTAATGATGACTGTTTTGATTGATAAAACCTCGGACTAAGTAAAACACTTGCAATATTATATTTATTGAACTTTAATTAATTCCTGTGACGAGCGATAACTTGATAGAAATATGAATTTCCGATATTTTCAATGTGTTTTGATTGGGCAGGAGAATAATAACAAATTCGTGGGACAAACTTTAATAGGATATATCTTATATGAATTATAGAGTCTAATGACAGTGGAAAAATTCAACTTAAGTTAAAAATAAGTAAGTGATGAAGAAGTTTCAACTTTGAAATTGTCATTGTTTCAACGGCGTAATCGATAGCGTATCTGCCCAAGGATTCGAGTCGGGCACTGACGAGGGTAGGTTCGAATCCCACCCGAAACACCAAAAATGTAAATTGGAGTTTTTTCTGAGAAACTTCAAACTATACCTTTGAATTGAAAAAATTCCAATTACTTACTTGAGTTTAATTGATCTCAAAAATCCAAAATATAGAGTAATGTTATGATTATTTACACGTTATTAAAGCATCATTATTCAAAATTATTACTACAGTGTAAATTTGTCTCTACACACTTAGAATCATTGATTATTTAGTTTACCAGCTTTGACTTTCAAGGTGGGACACGCCAGGGGACTGATAATTTGACGTTTTGAATAATTTTTTTTGTAAGAAATATATTTCGAAACGGGCTTATTTTGGGTAACCTGCTAGAAATAGTTAAGGTTTACAAATTTCATTTGAAAAACATTTTTTTTTCATATTAATATACGAAATAAGCGGAGTAGTCCAAAATTCCCATGTTTGTAAAACTACCCATATACCAGTAAAAATTCATTCATTCATAAAGATACCATGCAACACCATTCATTCATAAAGATCCATACGGGTTTGAATAATATCCTTGTTAGACAAACTAAATCGATGAGCACCTCGTTTCATTGTACCTCCTATTCCATTACACGGTC
The DNA here is from genome assembly GCA_963693315.1 of Diogma glabrata. Classification (NCBI taxonomy): domain Eukaryota; kingdom Metazoa; phylum Arthropoda; class Insecta; order Diptera; family Cylindrotomidae; genus Diogma; species Diogma glabrata. The sequence goes on along the minus strand of OY856188.1, from coordinate 191,460,218 downwards.
CTTTTCTATCACTGGTAGCGTAGAAGTGCCACTCTGCGCCTATATTTAAATCTGATTTGTGGTAGCATAGATTTATAAAATTATATTTATTTTTATACTCAGATGTCGCACCATCAATCATATAGACTATTTTTTGAATAGGATGCTCTATTTATCTTTTATAAAATCAATCATTTTTTATATGAATAGATACACTGCCACACTATCATGTTCAGTTATATCAGAGATAATGACAAAACTTAAGTGATCGATATCTTGACTAGTAGGTGAATTATAATATATGTATTAAAAACGGGTGTATCGTAGCTTGTGAATTATTCCAATGATAACTTTGCACAGAATCTTGAATGAAAAAAGAGCAATTTTCCGAATCGCCAAGTACTAAGCACTCTCCCACTTTCAAGTTTGATTTTGTGTTTTCCAAATACATGAACTGTTGTTGTGCAACAAAATAGTGAGGTATTAATAGTTTTAGCCTGTGTGTTAATTTATGTATAAATTAATGTATTTTAATTGCACTTTTATTTCATCAGAAGAATCTCACCAATTAAAATATTTTTTATGTTTCTACCCAGTTGCTCCGATTTATCATTTTCATACTCAAAACTGCGACATAACCGCTTTCAATTAATAGGAAAATTTTGATTAGCTACAAATGGCACATTATGCTCATTTATGCGATTAATTAGCTCATCACGTTCCATGTTAACTATCGTTGGTGATGAAATAATATCTCGTAAAACGCTTGGTCCGCTGAGCCTATCAGCTGTTACTGTACCTCCCGTATTTCATCACTCGAACTTGATTCTGCATCACCTGTATTTTCAGCTTCAATACCTCCAGTGGAACTGATCATTAGGAGACGAATTCTACAACACGAACAAATTCGCATTCGCATATGAATATCAAACACATAATTTATCGAATGTAATTTATTCTGAATTTCAGGTGTAAAATTTCATTAAGTTTTTGAACACTTGCCGATACCAAATGGTTTTATTCAATGATATTTATTCATTTTTTTAAAAAAAATTATTTTAATTATTGCTTTAAAACTTCTTTGCTAACACAACACTAATACTTTTTTAACAAGTTAACAAATGAATTTAGTGATGATGCTGTACGATCAAAATATCTCTAAAGACAATTTTTTTCATTACTGTGCTGATGTGCTCTCATTTTATGACAGATATTGTCATTACTAGGTAATTAAATAACGGTACGCATTTAAAATTAATTTCCGACAGGTAGAAATGGGAGAAAAGGTAAATTATGTAAAAAAGCATCCACACCCTCAAATACTTAGCTTGTATCCTTAAAATAATTGAATGGTCAATAAATTTCTATAAAACAAGAATTCAGGTGGTTTTAGTTAAATAGAAAAAAAAATTGAAAAACGGAAATCAAAATATTGTAAGAATTTTATTTTCAAAACGAGAAATTATGTCATTGGGGTGAAACCAACTTTTGGACTCAAAAGTTGCGGCGGTCTGAATAAAAGATAATGGTGCCAGTAAATTTTTTTATCTCTTCCTATTTATTTTATATAGATTTTTATATGCTAAAACTTAAAGAGGGTGTAAAGGGGTGTGGGTGAGTCCTAACACCCCAATCTCATAAAGTTTTCGGGAGACGGCCAAGCCCGATCGATTGATACCAAATTTGTAAAAAAAATTTTAAAAATTTCCGCGACTGCCCGATTCTTAAAAAAAACGATAGTTAAGATCTATTTAAGAGTTTGTAATTTGGATTTAATTTATTGAGAGAACAATGGGATGATAAGAGGATTGTTGGTAAATTGTGTGCGTTTGCTTTGAAATTGGTAGTGATATAGTCAATGTAATTAGCTAGTGTTGGAAGATTGGCTGTTTCGTGTAGTTTAGTGATAGAATAATCATAAGGAAGCCCATAAATTATTTTGAGGCAACGATTTTGTATGATTTGACTTTTTTTCTTGTGTACTTCAGCACAGTTAAACCAAACCGGAGCTGCATAGGTTAGGGTTGGTCCAATAATCATCGCATATATTAGTTTTTTATGTTTAACAGAAAGTTTTGATTTTTTATTTAGCATGGAATATAAAGCACGAATTTGCTTTTCGTATTTTTCGGTTGCATGACTAACATGATCCTTAAAGGTGAGTCGTCTGTCAAGAACCAATCTAAGATATTTTATGGAATTCGACCATTTTATTGGTTCTGTGTTGATATAAAGTGATGTTGAGTTTGGTAGGTATCTATTCGCGCGACGTCTAGAGAAGTAAATTGCTTGCGTTTTGTTGTAGTTAATGTTGATGCACCATTTGTTGAAGTATTCTGTGAGTTTGTTTAAAGCCAGCTGTAGTGGACCTATCACATCTTCTAAGTCGTCTACCGCAGTGTATATGGCCGTGTCATCAGCATAGAATGCGTAATTAACCGATGGAATTATGCACTCGGCTGTCAGCTGTAAATATAGTGTAAAGTGTGGGAGACAAAACTGATCCTTGTGGTAAACCAAATGTAGGTGACATAGTTTCCGATTTTGTTTGCCCTATTGAAACAAAAAATCGTCTGTTTTCCAAGAAAGATTTTATGGTTTTTACTAGGTATGAAGAAAAACCAAATTGTATTATTTTAAAGATGAGTGCATTATGCCATACACAATCAATAGTAGATTTTTCAACAAGTGGTGAAAACGTCTCTTTTTGCGAGACTGAACGGAATAAGTTTAGGAACGCAAAAAGGTTTTTGCCACGCGTAGAAAACGCTATTTTTTCTACGCTTGTAAATATAAATGATAATATTTAGAAATTCATCTACTAAAAACTTACAAGAGCTAACTTTGACAGTGGAAACCAAAATAGCAATATTGTATTTACATATAATTTTTAACGCATGGAGGGATCAGTTTTTATTGTTTTGAATTTTTTTTTTTTATTTTTGATCTACGGGTGTGACAACCCCGCGTACTCCAGTTTCTGCTATTGGCATACGAGTTAACGTGAGACATACCACTGGCAATAGCAGTGAGATATCACTAGCCAAGGTGACATCTTAGGGGTGGTGGCGGATGAACTGTATTCAGTCAACGGTAGCACCCTCAATCTTAGCTGTGAAATAATCCTTGATGATGAGACGCTATTGCTTCATTGAGGAAACGAGCCTTCATATAACTATGTGTGGGCTTTAATCTCCAAGAAAGACAGTGCGTCACAGGATCAAGGAATATGCAACCGGCTGGATTATTGGCAACTACATTTTTGTTTTGTTTCAGCAAATTTTTGTAAAATTTGCTATTTACTTTTTAATTTAATTTTATTTTTTCTATTCTATCATAAAATATTGGCCTATGTCATATTTTGTCAGTGATAGGATTTATTGTTTAGTTATCCATTCTTTAACAAAAAATATAAAAAAAAAACAAAAAAAGAAAGATTTACGTCCATCAACACCTTTGAACGTATGTTGTTGTGGGACCTTGGTCTTAAAAGGTTTTTATGTGTTATTGTGACACATATTGTAATTCCACGACACATTTTATTAAAAAAAAAAAAAAAAAAAAACAGTGTAAAATAATGTTATTATTGTATGCCAATACAATAATAGTGTTCGCCTACAGATGGAAGACAGTATGAATAGTTGGGATATTTTGGGATATTACACATTGGGATATTTTAAACGTCAAAAAATTATCTGTGTTTATTTGCATTCTCGGATATATCTGTTCCGTGTTTTTTTTCATTCTCGGATATAATATATCTCAGATCATATATTTTCTCTGAAAACTTTTTCAGATATTACAGATATTTTTAGATTTATCCGATATAGAAAAAAACACACTCATTATTAAAATTTTTGTAAATTATAAAAGTTTTTTTTGTTTTATTTGTTAGAAATATTGAAAGTACAATTAATATAATGATTAATTATAAGTAGTGGTTGGTTTCATCGATGATGTAGATGGCAGATTCATGTGGGAAACTGATCTATTGTTTAAAGGGTTGAGTATTTGAGATTGGATTTGATTTAGTGTTTCTGTATCAGTTTCTGTGTTTATTTCTAGCAATATTTTCTAGGGATTGAATATTTTGAATATTTTGATTGAATATTTGAGATTGGATTTTTACTTCGGTGTGCAAGACCTAAGTATTACATTCATGAGCTAAAAGTGAAATTCTTACCCCCACTTTTTTTTGGCATTTCTCGACGTTTTAGGACCTACTGATTCTAAAAACGCAAAACGTAAAAATATGTATGTCTGTCTGTCGGCCGTCCGGCCGTCACAACATACGAAATCTAGAAAACCGCTGGACGGAATTCAAAATTTTTTTTTCTAAAAACAGGTTTACTCAATGGGAAGAGCTTGAAGGACGATGTGTTCGATAACTATACCGGAAGTGTGTCAAAAAAATCGTCAAGTGTGTCAAAACAAGGAAATTTGCATATTTTTTGCTTAAAAAACGTTCATTTTAAGTGATTACGAGTAGGAACATTGAATTTGGAGAAATCTTGATGGTCGGGATTGGTATGTGAGACCAAAATCTAGATTATTGCATTAGAAGTTTGACAAAAAAATGTTGTCAAGTGTGTCAAAAGAAAGATTTTTATTTATTTTTTTACCAAATTTTTTGGAAAAAAATAAAATCAATTGTTTGTTTAAATTGTTGTTTGTTGTAATTGTTGTTTGTTGAAATTATTATTATTATTGAGAATTATGGCATTATAAGTTTGTCAAAAATATGTTTTCAAATGTGTCAAAAGAAAGATTTTTATTTACTTTTTTACCCAATTTTTTTGGAAAAAACAAAATTATTGTATGACATGAAATTTTATTATTATTATAGAGAATTATGACATTATAAGTTTGTCAAAAAAGTAATGTCAAGTGTGTCAAAAAATGATTTTATTTATTTTTTTAACCAATTTTTTGGAAAAAAATGCAGCTGTTTTTATGACGTAAATGTAATTGAAAATGAAATTGGACATGGAAAATTTTGAATTTGTTATAGTTTTTGAAATATTTTTGGAATTTTGAAAAAAGTTTGTATTTTTGATTTTGTAATAATTTTTGCAATATTTTTAGAATTTTGTAGAAAGTTTTAATTTTGGATTTTGTAAGAATTTTTGGAATATTTTTAGAATTTTGAAAAATTTGAAATTTTTCATTTTATTATAATTTTTGGAATTTTGAAAAAAGTTTGAATTTTTGATTTTCTAATAATTTTTGAAATATTTTTAGAATTTTGGAAAAGTTTGAATTTTTAAGAATTTTTGAAATATTATTGGAATTTAGAAAAAGTTTAAATATTTGATTTTATTCTAATTTTTGGAATTTTGAAAGAAATATGAATTTGTGATTTTGTAATATTTTCTCGAAACGCTAAATGGAGAGGTTTTTGAGTAGTTTGCTGATTGTATCATCTTTTCACTAAATTATGTTAATATATGATCTGTCGTAATTTTCCGGCAACGTATTGATCTTTCGTGTTAATTTAGTAATAAATTGCTAAACAGAGATAAAAAATACTTGTACTTTAACAAAGAGTTTTGTTTGATATACATCGCTGCCCAAAACTAAAAACCATCTCCTCATAAAAGTTTTTTGCCGAAAACTATATCAATATCCTTAACCCAGACCGAAGTCTTGATATCTCAGAGCTGTAAGATTTCAGCCCCTCCATATTTTAATTGGTAATTTTGTGATCACACGAAATTGTTCTTTTTTATTTTACCAATGAGAAAGGTCATTGACTATTTCTATAATTAATGATGTAATTTCAGGTAGATTAAATAATTTATCGTCAGTTGAGTTGTTATTGTTTTGATTATTATTGGATTAAGTTTGGTGTGTGTTGTAATTAATATGTGTTGTGGATTGAGATTGGATGGATGTGTTTGAAGCATTAATAATATTACCTATGTTATCTGGTTGGATGTTCCCTCGGTACGACGTCGTTGTTGGGCCAAATGTGAGTGGAATATTTTAATTCTAGAAAGTTGACATTGTTAACTTCTGGTCTTGGTATTGATTGTTTGCTTCTGGTTATGTTATCGATCTGCTTGCTAATATAGATGTTTTCTTTTATTAACAAGTAGTCCTTGCGTTTTGAACAGTCTTTGGAAGATGATTTATGGTTCGAGTTATGGTTGTTAGGTGGTCGTTTCCACATAGTGAGCATTTGGCCTTAATGTTACAGTGACTTGTTCCGTGACCAAACATTTGGCAACGTCTGCATTGTGTTGGGCCATAGTTTAAGTGGGTTTTTATTTGAAATTTCACCATTACATGGTTTATGTTTAATATTATGGAGGATTTTTAAAGAAACATTTTGTTTTTTGAAATAAGCCAAAATTAGATGGTTTTTAAATTTATGTTCTTCCTTCTTTTGTATTTCTTGGAGAAGTATTATATCATTTTCTGAAATTTCTTGATATATCAAATTTTCCTTAATTTCCACCAAAGTCATATCTTTTGGTAAGCCAATTATATATGTTTTTAGTGGTTTATTTTCGGTTGCACAGAAGCTGTAGAATTCAATTTGTTTTTGTTGTAACTCTTGTTCAAATTGTTTTTCGATTTCACATTCGTTGATAAAATTTTAAAATCAATTTGTTAATATTTGATTATATAATTTTTTATATTTAATGATTTTATGATGTTTATGATTGCATTATAAGTTGTATTTACGACAACAATAGGAGTTGATTTTATTTTATGACTACTGACCTCATTTATTACAGTTGTATTATTATTTGGTAGATTAATAAAACGATTGGTAGTTGGAATGTTGTATTCAACACCATCCATGTTATTTTCCTGGATATTGTTCTGCTGATTGATTAGTAGAACTTTATTTTTCATTTTCCTGGCCGCCATGAGCTTGTCTAATGATGAGTTTCTTAGACTCTTATTTATAATTCCCAATACAGATTTGGATGTTTCTGGTACATCGCTGTTTTCGGTTAGTTAATTCGGCTAGTTAGTTTTCACTTAGTTAATTAAAATTTTATTAAGCTAGGCACGCTAATAGCGTCACCGTTATTTCAAAGAAAAATTTATTATTTATGACAACGAAAGTAATTTTATATGTTTACTGAACGAATGTTGAGTGAATAATGAATATTGATTTATTGTTTTATTGATGAACCACATATTTTCTAAGTCTTAATCTAAAATAGGGTTTAACCAGGTTTGAAAAAATTTTTTTTAAGAATTGCATTTTATATACATATTAAAAATTATAATTATAATTTTAAGAATGAAAGTAGCGAACAAAAGGATTATCATCTGTTGTATCTGATAAAAGTGTTAATTCAAACAAAAGTGTCCATTTTATTAAAATAAATCAGGTCTGGTTGATGGGGAGAACTTAATATCAGTCTGGCCATTAGACCGTGTTTACTAAAATATAGGGCTTTGTGGATTTCGAAAAATTGGAATGGATTGCGTCTAATTTGAGACCTTTTTTTCTTGGTGCAGGATTTTTAAATTATTATTGTTAGAGAAACAACTGATATGATTTTCATCTATTAAATGGCTGGAGAATGTATGTGGAAGTTGGGTTACCGAGTCTCAAGGCTCGAAAATGTTCGGAACACCTATCATCATCACAACTATCATAAGAAAGTTGGTAAACTCCAGAACCTGACGTTAAAATTCGTTTTGGTTTGTTGTTTACGAGTAGATTTTGAATTGTGTGTTTTTAGAGATAATATTACCAACTTTTTGGCTATATAATTGATCTTACGCCATTTCTTGGGATCTAAAAGTTTATATGAAGTTTGGGGTATAAAAGTTTATAAGATTTATTTGTCAGGATTTTGTAAACTACTTTTGGTTCGAAACCGTTGTTGCTTGTAATTTTAAAAATTGTGTTAAACTCGTTTTCAAAATTGGTGGGTGATAATGGAACTTTAATCAATCTATCGATGAGCGATTTGATTTTTTTTTGTTAATTAGTTAGACATGTTTAGCACACTAAATATGAAATATTCATTATTCAGACACTTTGAATATCCGAAGATACCATGTCAACTATAAAGAAAGGAGATGAGGAAAATGGAAGGAAAGAGGATATAGGGACAACTATACTAATTGTTTTAAATGACGATGTACATTTTCTTTAAATGCCTGAGGGGAAAATTCATCGGGAAATATAGAGGAAGGCATTGAGTTCCACGATTTGGCCACTCTATTCAAATAGTCGTTCTGGGAAGACACAGTTCTACAACGAGGTATTTGTACAACAAATGAATGAGATAACTCGGCACTCTTGTTTGTCGATTATACTGCGCACATTGTGGAAGGATATTTTGAATTTCCTTAGAGGAGAATTCGCTAAAGCAATATTTATAGTAGATTGACAATTCAGCCACATTTCTTCTGTGCTAGAGCGAATCAAGCTGGACCGTTAGTTGGGTATTACCAATCAACCGTATTGCTTTTCTCTGTACGGAGTCTAGACATTTTATTGTTGACTGACAAGCACCCCCCCAAACATGACAGCAGTATTCCATACATGGACGAATAAAGGACTTGAAGATTAGCAAAATTTGATCGGGATTGAAATACTTTTTACATCGACTCAAGAATCCTAATTTTTGGATTACAGATTAACATACGATAAGGGAAAAGCAAAAAAATGGGAACACAAAAGACACTAACAAAATTGAAGAGTACAGATAAAGTGATATCGAATTTATCACTTTATCTGTACTCTTCAATTTTGTATCTTCAAGTTTGTATATCCTGTAAGTATGCTGTTGTTTGAGTCAAGCATTGATCCCAAATATGTAAAAGATTCAACTCTCTCAATTCGCACATCAAATCTTTCTTCTCAGCCTCTCTTGAAACATTCATATGTTTGGCTTTATCATAGTTAATTTGCATACCAATTTTTCTAGCACCACTCTCAATCGACTTCATCGTCTCACTCATAACAGCTTCACTTCGGCCAAGGATGGCAACATCATCAGCGTACGCAATCATCTGTACTGAGTTTATTGACAAAATATTGTTGTTAGTCGGCATTTTCTTTTGACGGCACACATATTTCAAGGCTAGAAAGAGTATAGGAGAGATAGCATCACCTTGTTTTAACCCGGAGTCGACTTTAAAAAACTTTGATATTTCGTTCTCTACTCGTACACAGCATTGAGAGTTCTGTACTGTCATTTTGCATAGTGATACCAGTTTACCATTGACACCATAGCAGACCATAGTGTCTCTCGTTCGAGAGGGTCGTAGGCCTGCCTGAAAGGTCTGTTATTCTTTTCTGACTTCCAAATTTAACAAATAATTTTTTTTCCGGGGCTAAGGTGTTAGTTAACCTTAGGCCCAACCCAATTGTCGTGAATGGGTCCGTTCTGCATTTTAAGGTTAACAGAAACAACTTGAAGAACAGACTCTTGGGTCGCATTGTTTTTTAGGCACAAATTCTCTGCGATGTAGCGTCATTGACTAAGCAGTTTTTAGTCTGCTTTACTCCGATACACCAACCTTATTCTGTCAGCCTTACCCATGCTCCGGCAGCACGGCTTGGACGTCGAATTTCGGATTTCGCTACCCCAAGCTACTCTGATTATTATATGTATTTAATTTTTGTAACACATGCACAAAAAATATCCAATGTTGTTCTAAAATAAAATAAACGAAAAATATATATGTCGCATACATGCCTACAAAATATTATTTCTTTGAAAAAGTATTTTGTGCACGCGAAAAAAATATGTCTCACATCAAAACAAGCAGACAATAGTAGATTGTATTACTAGTGCGAATGCGTTTTCCAAACAAGAGTTAGCTGCAATCACTCGCGTTTGAAAAACGCATTCGCACTAGTAATATACACTAGTTTTTGTAACAAATGCATAAAATTTATAAATATTTATTTAATTGTTAATTTAATCATTTATTTAACAAAGTTATAAACAAATTTAAGATATTTAAATAATGAAAGTGCGCCATCTCTATTGTAATAGTTGTAAATTATAGTAGCTCGCTGCTAAATTGTACTAAACTGTTAACATTTAAAAAATAAACATAGCAATCCAGCTACGGATTTTTAAAAAAAACATAGAAATCCACGTACATGCTTTGTACAATTTTGACAACTGTTTTTTTTTAAGTAGATTTTTCTTTTATGTTATTCTAGTACAAAATAAATTTCGAAATTTGTTTATAACCGGATTGCTATGTTTATATTTAAAACTAAGCACGGTCCATGTTAACATTTTAAAATCTTTGTCGCAACAGTTTGCTAAGTAACTGTTATGATGCAATTTTTCATTTTGTAAGAATTTTCGGAATGTTTTTAAGAATTTTTAATTATTGTTTTTATTATAATATATAATTTTTGCAATATTCTTAGAATTCTGGAAAAAGTTTGAATTTGTGAATGTTTGTAGTAGTTTTAGAATTTTGAAACAAGTTTCAATATTTGATTTTGTAAGAAATTTCGGAATATTCTTAGAATTTTGAAAAAGTTTCAATTTTTGATTTTAATATAATTTTTGGAATATTTTTTTAATTTTTAAAAAAATTTATATTTTCGATTTTGTTATAATTTTTGCAATAGTCTTAGAATTTCGAAAAAAGTTTCAATTTTTGAATTTGTGAATTTTTGGAATTTTGAAAAAATGTTTCAATTTTTGATACAGTTATAATTTTTGCAATATTTTTTTAGAATTTTGGGAAAAGTTTGAATTTTTGCAGTATTTTTGAAATTTCCAATTTTCGATTATGTAAAAATTTTTGGAATATCTTTAGAATTTTGAAAAAGTTTAAATTTTTGATTTTGTAAGATTTTTTGGAATTTTGGAAAAAGTTAGTATTCTTGATTTTGTTATAATTTTTGTAATATTCTGAGAATTTTTGAAAAAGATTCAATTTTTGATTTTGTTATAATTTTTGCAATATTTTTAGAATTTTGAAAAAAGTTTTAATCATTTTGATTTGTAATAATTTTTGGAATATTGTTACGAGTACAGAAAAATCTAAACGATTACAGAAAGATCTAGACGATTACGGTCACTTCCAGGAAAATAAAATCAACAAAACACAACAGAAAGTGAATGAAATGAATAGCATTGTTGTTGTTGTGCATATTCTTAGAATTAAGGTCTATTTGTTTTATGATTTTATGAATCAAATCAACGTAACGTAAAATAATCGAATATTCTAATATTTTCTCAAGGTTTCTAAAAAGTGACCGCGAAATTTCTAGAAATTAAGCAGAATGTATATAAGGAAATTGTTTCTTGTAGTTTTTAATTAGTTTTATTTTAAACCTGCGATTGTGAAGTTAAAATTATAAAAGTGATTTTTAAATTAGTGAATAAAGTTATAAGTGTTATTGAGTAGAAATAAATTGTGTATTATTTTGAACGTTGAGTTACTGGAAATTTCTACAATAAACCGTTGGAGTTCTGAAGCTGTTAAAAGAATATTCTAGTCAGGAATATTGTTTGGTGTATTGTTTTCCTGTTGTTGTGGAACAATTAAGGTGTTGAATACTGAATAAAACCTGGTGTTTGTGCTTACTAATCAGTGATCGAACTCAGGAAGAGATTGGGAATTACGTTTATCGAATTGTGAGTTAGGCCAATTCGAAGGAAGTTTGGAAAAACGTAACATTGGTGACATCGGCGGATTAGTTAGCTGTTAATAATGGTTTTATTAAGTGATTTGAAGGTTCTTGAGTTAAAGAAAGAACTAGAACAACGTGGATTGGCAACAACCGGTAACAAAACTGAATTGACGATACGGCTTCGAGAAGCTATGGAAGCTAGTGGAGTAGTTGTGGAAAGTTACCAGTTTGGAGTGATTAGTACAAATGCTGATTCAATAGCAGCTGATGAGGAGAAAAGTTTTGTTGCGGAAACAACATCTTCATTGCCACCTGCAAATTGTGATTTTACGCAGTTAATGGCTATGATGCAACAAATGAGTTTGAACATCAGTCAACAAATAAATTTGAATATGAATCAGCAATTAGCTGCCGTAAATGCCAATATGAATCAAAAACTAGATGATGTAAATACAAACATGGCTACCACTAAGGAAGAAATTAGTTGTAACATCAATCAACAAATGGCTGCTACCAAGGAAGAAATTAGTTGTAACATCAATCAACAAATGGCTGCTACCAAGGAAGAAATTAGCTGTAACATCAACCAACAGATGGCTTCTACCAAGGAAGAAATCAGCTGCAACATCAATCAACAGCTGGAAACAGTCAACAATAACATTGCTGTTAATAAAGAAGAGATTACTGCAACACTTGCTGCAAATAAAGATGAGATGAACCAGCAAATAAATGAGTTGAAAATTGGAATACATCAACATTTGGATGAGAAACTTCTACAAATGTCAACGGCATTCGATGGAAAAGTCGAGAAAATTCAAAGCGAAATCCAAGAATTAGAACAAAAAGTGCTTGACGAAAACAAAAAGGTACTTTTCAAAGTTGATGATTTCGAAAAACGGTTGCAGGATGTTGAGACGACCAAAGTTACCTCACAGGTGGTACATCAAGTAGCAAATATCAAATTAAAACCACCATCATATGACGGTACCACATCTTTCGGCATCTTCAAGTTCCAGTTCGAGACTGCAGCAGATCAAAATGTTTGGAACGCCGAAAACCGTCTTGCTGCATTGATAGTTGCTCTAAAGGGGGAAGCAGCTGAAGCATTACAGGCGGTGCCGGCCATCGACCGAAAAAGCTATGCTGAAGTAATGAATGCATTGGAACGAAAATATGGCAGCGACCATAAAAAGGAATTATACAGGATTGAGCTAAAAGGTCGCTTGCAACGAAATGGTGAATCTCTACAGGATTATTCCTCGGCTGTAGAGCGGCTTGTTCATTTAGCACACTCAAATACACCACCATATTTCATGGAGAAGATGAAGATCGAGGCGTTTACTGATGGTATTCATGATCCTGAGACAAGGAAAGCTGTAATGTTGTCGCCAAAACCAACATTCGCTGAAACTATTGCTTATGCCTTAACAAATGAAACTGCACAAGCAATTATTAAACCATCAATTAAAATACGCCGGGTAGAGTTGGCTGATGATAACAATTACAAGCCCAGAGCACGAGAAAGTATTCGAAGTGACAGAATACGATGCTGGTTATGTGGCAAGTTGGGCCATATTTCAAGAGAATGTCGAGATGTTAGAAGGAAACGATCAAGATCAGCATCGCCTATGCAGCGACGTCCAGCAGAAGAACGGGTGCAGCAAGCTAGGGAAGACGATGGAGCATCGCCGCATCAGTTAAACTACAACGAGTCAGCCTAAAGGGGCGTAAGCTGGCTCCCACAACCGATTGCCCCATAACCTTCATCCAAGTTTCGAGATTGACAAGGGGAGGTGACAGCCTTACTGTTAGGGCTAATATTGATGGAAAAAGCTGTATCATCACGTTAGATACGGGAGCAACAAATACAATTGTCCGCACTGATATTGTAAAAGGGAAACTAAAACCAGCAGGGAGATACCGGATGCAGACAGCTACTGGCGAAAGTGCAAGTATTAAAGGAAAGAAAATGGTCAACTTTGAAATCGGGAATACTCACTTTCAACATGAAGTGGTTGTAGCTGACATTGTGGATGAAGTCATCCTGGGCATGGACTTCATGAGGCCAAATGGATTCGTTATTGATGCTGGCAAAGGAGTACTCACGTACGGAAATGTTGAGTTGCCACTCCAGTTTAATGGTGAAGATTCAAATTGTGTCCGTCGAATAATATTGGATCACAGAGAAAAGCTGCCACCCCAATCAGAAACAATCATTTGGGGAAAATTGGAAGGAGGTTCTGGGTCACCCAGGTTGTGGGTTGTGGAGGCCAACAAAGAAGAACATCAAAATTATAAAGAAGTCGTTATAGGGAAAACCTTAGTTAGATCGGATGCTGATTACAAAATACCAGTAAGAGTTTTAAATCTGTCAGATACCCAGAAAACAATGAAGAAAGGATCAATCATAGGACAATGTGAAGAGGTAGCTAAAATAATAAAGTGCGAGCAGAAAAACATCAATTGCTCGGTCAACACAAAACAACAAAAGGCAGAAATGGAACAACTTGTGCAGAAATGGACAGAAGGGCTTTCAGAAGAGCAGAAGAAAGCAGTACGTCAATTGTTGGAGCGGCACAAGTCTGTATTCTGTAGTACACCTGAAGGGAATGGCAGAACCAATATGGTGAAACATCGCATTGATACCGGAGCAGAAAAGCCGATACGTCAAGCACCAAGGAGATTACCATTGGCTAAAAGAGAAGAAGCAGATAAAATGGTAAGAGATATGAAAGAAGCTGGTGTTATCGAGCCTTCAGATAGTCCCTGGAGCTCACCTGTGGTGTTAGTTGGCAAGAAAGATGGGAGCTTGAGATTTTGTGTTGACTACAGGAAACTAAACATAGTTACGAAGAAGGATAGCTACCCATTGCCTAGGATTGATGATACACTGGATACATTATCGGGTTCAAGATTGTTTTCAACACTGGATCTGCAGAGTGGTTACTGGCAGGTTGAAGTTGCGGATGAAGATCGGGAGAAAACAGCGTTCAGTGTAGGGAATGGACTATGGCAATTTAATGTCATGCCATTTGGGTTATGCAACGCTCCCGCTCCCTCTTCAAGAGATTAATGGAACGGGTACTAAAAGGCTTGCACTGGAAAACATGCCTTGTATATTTGGATGACATCATCGTCATGGGAAAAGACTTTGATGACCACTTGAGGAACTTGGCGGAGGTACTGGAAAGGTTGCAAGCAGCCGGTTTAAAGTTAAGTCCCAAAAAGTGTTCACTTTTCAAGGAAGAAGTAAAATATTTGGGACACAAGGTTACGGCAATGGGAATTCATACAGATTCTGACAAGATTGCAGCAGTTATGAACTGGCCAAGACCAAAGAACCTACATGAACTACGAAGCTTCCTTGGATTGTGCACATATTACAGACGGTTTGTGCCAGGATTCGCCAACGTTGCCAAAAGTCTGCATGAGTTAACCAGAAAAGATAAGGCATTTGAATGGAATGAACCTCAGGAACAAGCATTTGTAGAGCTCCGCAGGAGATTGTGTACGGCTCCAATTCTATCCTATCCTATACCAAATGTTCAGTTTATTTTGGATACTGATGCCAGTAATGAAGGTATAGGAGGAGTATTGTCGCAGAAAATAGATGGTCAGGAAAAGGTGATAGCTTATTTCTCCAAAATGTTATCAAAGCCGGAGCGAAATTATTGTGTTACCCGGAAGGAATTATTGGCCATTATGGAATGCGTCAAACATTTTCATAAATACTTGTATGGTCAGAAATTTCATCTCAGAACTGACCATGGTGCTTTAAGATGGCTACTCCAGTTCAAAAATCCAGAGGGACAAGTAGCACGTTGGATCGAACGGTTGCAGGCGTACGATTTGGACATTGAACATCGAAAGGGTACTGCACATGGGAACGCTGATGCATTATCGAGACGACCCTGTCAAGTTGAATGCAAGCATTGCAGTCGTCAAGAAAATAAGGAGAACATCATCGATGTCCGATTACTACAAGTGCTACCTGACAATGAATGGACTGCTGAAGCCATAAGGAAAGATCAATTAGAAGATCCAGATTTTGCACCCATCATCGAGTTCAAGGAAAAGGGTTGCAAAACAGTATGGGGAGAAATTTCTGATAAAACTCCGACTTTGAAGGCGTACTGGGCGCAATGGGACAGTCTCCAGTTAGAGAATGGATGCCTAAAGAGAATATGGGAAAGCTCAGATGGCAAGATAAAGCAATCCCTTACAGTGGTACCAAAAGGGAAAATAGAAGCAGTACTGAAGGAGTATCACGAAGGAACGAGTGGAGGTCACCTTGGGATCAATAAGACTCTTGCAAAAATACGACAACGGTTTTACTGGTCAGGGACTCGGCAATCAATTGTGGAGCGGAGTCCATGCGATAAATGTGCGGCAGTAAAAGGACCCGCACGAAGAAGTCATGGAAAAATGAAGCAATACAATGTAGGTGCTCCCTTTGAAAGGATCTCAATGGATGTAGCGGGACCATTTCCAACAACTGATAATCAGAATAAATATGTGCTTGTGATCATGGACTACTTCAGTAAGTGGCCGGAAGTGTGTGCGATTCCCAACCAGGAAGCAACCACAATCGCTGAAGCCGTGATAAATAATTGGATTAGCCGCTATGGAGTTCCTATGGAGATCCACACCGATCAGGAACGGAACTTCGAGTCAGCTGTATTCCAGGAAATTTGTCAAATGCTGGGGATTAACAAAACGAGAACGACAGCTTCACACCCACAGTCAGATGGGATGGTTGAGAGATTCAATGCTACTTTGGAGGAATTTCTAGCTAAAGTGGTCAGTAAGAACCAACGTAACTGGGATCAACATATTCCTTTATTTTTGATGGCATACAGATCAGCAGTTCATGACACCACGACCATGACACCAGCTCAAACTATTTTTGGAAGTGATTTAAGACTTCCTGGTGACCTCAAATTTGGAGCGGTACCATCAACATCATTGTCTGCGCAAGAATACGTCAACCGAATCAGGGAGAACCTTGAGGATATTCACAAGCTTGTTCGGCAGAAGATACAACTGACCAGTGATAGAATGAAAGCCCGATATGATATACGATCTAACAATAAAGGTTTTGAAGAAGGACAATTAGTATGGCTACACAACCCACAACGAAAACGAGGGTTATCACCAAAACTGCAAGCTGCATGGGAAGGACCTTACAACATTATAACCAAGTTGAATGACGTGGTTTATAGAATTAGGAAAGGCCATCGGAGCAAAGCGAAAGTCGTACATTTGGAAAGATTGGCCTTATACAAAGGAAAGCTAGATCCTGTTCGGGACGAACAGGCTTAAGTGGAGGGTAATGCTACGAGTACAGAAAAATCTAAACGATTACAGAAAGATCTAGACGATTACGGTCACTTCCAGGAAAATAAAATCAACAAAACACAACAGAAAGTGAATGAAATGAATAGTATTGTTGTTGTTGTTGTACATATTCTTAGAATTAAGGTCTATTTGTTTTATGATTTTATGAATCAAATCAACGTAACGTAAAATAATCGAATATTCTAATATTTTCTCAAGGTTTCTAAAAAGTGACCGCGAAATTTCTAGAAATTAAGCAGAATGTATATAAGGAAATTGTTTCTTGTAGTTTTTAATTAGTTTTATTTTAAACCTGCGATTGTGAAGTTAAAATTATAAAAGTGATTTTTAAATTAGTGAATAAAGTTATAAGTGTTATTGAGTAGAAATAAATTGTGTATTATTTTGAACGTTGAGTTACTGGAAATTTCTACAATAAACCGTTGGAGTTCTGAAGCTGTTAAAAGAATATTCTAGTCAGGAATATTGTTTGGTGTATTGTTTTCCTGTTGTTGTGGAACAATTAAGGTGTTGAATACTGAATAAAACCTGGTGTTTGTGCTTACTAATCAGTGATCGAACTCAGGAAGAGATTGGGAATTACGTTTAGGGTCATTCCATTGTGACCAACGTAACATTTTTACCCTTTTAAACTCATACTTTTGCCTATTATTCATAAAAAAACATTGTTATTTTATGAAATTTATGTTATTTTATGCTATTATGCAGGTAAGAAATACACTATCAATGAAAAAAGCAGTAAATTAAATATATATTAAGTAATAATAACAAAATTCAGTGCTGTGACCAACGTAACACAAAAAGTACCACAGTAAAACTTACTCATACTTTCAAAGCAATTTCTCTGAAAGCATGTCTTCAATAAACTCAAATTTAGGTTTGTATAAAGCACAACTTATTTGTTTTTAAATATGCATATGTTTTTTTATAAATGCTAAATACAATAAGAGGTTCCCTTTAAAAAAATTGTGTGACCAACGTAACGTGACCAACGTAACAGAGAAAAAACACATAAGAAAATAATGTATTTCTAACAACAATTTTATTACTTATTTATTTTTTTCCATCTTTTATACAATTTATTTGTTTACTTTCTATCTTTGGTATCAATAATGACGGGCAATTTTCCAATTAGATTAATTTTTCCACACGACATAAACTTCATTGAGGTTTATGTTTCCATGGAATGACCCTTTATCGAATTGTGAGTTAGGCCAATTCGAAGGAAGTTTGGAAAAACGTAACAATATTTTTAGAATTTTGAAAAAAAGTTAAAATTTTTGATTTTATTATAATTTTTACAATATTTTGGGAATTTTGAAAGAAATTTGAATTTTTGATTTTGTATTATGTATTTTCTTGAAACGCTAAATGTAGAGATTTTTGAGTATTTTGCTGATTGTATCATCTCTTCACTAAATTATGTTAATTTACGATCTGTTATAATTTTTCGGCAACGTATTAATAATGTTTTGTGTAATAAATTTCTAAACAGAGATAAAATACTTGTGCCTTTACATAGAGTTTTATTTTTGATATACACCGCTACCCAAAAACTAAAAACATTAATCCTCATAAAAGTTTTTTGCCGAAAACTATATCAAAATCCTTACCCAAGACCGAAGTCTTGATATCTCTGAGCTTTGAGATTTTAGCCCTTTCATATTTTAAATTATTCATATTTTCATATTTTTAGATTATTATTTTGTTAATCGTTTTACTATTAAACTATTTTGAGACAAATTTAATGGATTTTTGAAACTTTATTTACTTTTAAACGGACTTAGAAAAATAAAGAATTCGCCGATTTCTCGAAAGCGGCTTATCCAATTCAGATGGTTTAAATTTTACTAAGGTAGATTTCGAGGTGGTTCCATATTTTTTTTTATAACAGAAAAAATGATGTTTTGTCATAATTGATTAATATTTCTTTCAAATTTACTTTAAATTAATTTTTGATTTTGTTTCTCTTTTGCAGTCACTTCAAGCAAAATTATCATTTAGTTCTAAAGAGATTGTAGCTTTATCTTGTGCCTGGTGTAAGTTTTCATATCATAATAAAGAAGCCTGCTTTAATCCTCAACGAATTGGGGAACAATGCTCTCTAGGTAAGTTGAAATGTTATATTATAGTATCGAAAATCGATGATAATTATACAACGTTGCAGTCGTTAAATCTTTTCTTAAGGAACTTTAAAATTTTAATTAAAATGCGTAATTATTTCAAAACTATCAAAACAACTATTAATAACTCCTCCATGACCCAATCATGCGTTATGTCATGTTATGTCATGCGTTATGTCATCTTTAGGCGTTTTCAACAGTACTCAGATTTATTGATAAAGATTGATATTTATTATTTGAAAGCCAAGGGCAAGTGCTAACGACAAACAGCGTTAATTAAAGATGTATCTATTCTCAATATTTCATCAGTTTTTAAACCATGTTTAAGCACAGCCTTAGTTTTGTAAATGGACAATTGTTCAATCAGTTTCATTTTCTGAAAACGTCAACGTTTTTTATTGAACTTATAAGAATACATAAACCAAGAGTTTTTCATTACGAATGTAGAATTAAGGGATTCTTGCAAGATTAGCTGTACTCATGTCGTACAAAAAAAACTTTCTATCAAATTTATGGAACATTTAAAAGTTCTAGTTTTTTTATTTCTTAAGGTATCCATGGAAGTATAATGGTACCACCATCGTGGATAGTAAAACTTCCGCGAAAAGGTAGTTTCAAATCGTCTTTACGAAAATCGCCTAGAAAAAAGGCAGTGGGCAAAAAGAAGTCTAAGGAAAAGGAACCACGAACATTTGTAATAAAACCAATTCCAACAGCAAATGTGACACCAGTTTTGGTTTTTATAAATCCAAAAAGTGGTGGAAATCAGGTAAGCTTAATTTAATTATCGTAATAATATATTTGGAATATTATGTCCTTTTATTTTTATGTTTTTTAAATATATATTTTAGGGAGCAAAACTCTTACAAAAATTTCAATGGTTGTTAAACCCACGTCAAGTGTTCGATTTAACTCAAGGTGGTCCAAAAATGGGGTTAGAACTATTTCATAAAGTACCACAGCTAAGAATACTTGCTTGTGGCGGTGATGGCACTGTGGGCTGGGTACTTTCCATATTGGATCAAATTGGGATTTCACCAGCACCGGCTGTTGGTGTGCTTCCACTTGGTACAGGAAATGATTTAGCTAGAGCTTTAGGATGGGGTGGTGTAAGTATTAAATTGTGGTATATCAAAAAAAAATTTACCGAAAAATTTCGGTAAACAGATGAAATGTTTAGTCTTGTCGTTAATTGTGTTTTTAAATTTAACAGACGATCTTAGTGTCCCCGTTCCCTTGTAAACTAAAATATTTTAGTTAAACTTATGTTAGCATTAATTAATTAAAATTATTAAAAGGCTTTTATGTTGATTTTCGTGGATTTTGTCACGAAAAAGCACCTTTGAAATTTACCTTGGAGAATTTGCCGAGCATAGAAAACGTTTTCTGTTTTGTAAATGCTTTAGATAAGTAGCAATATAACTTAACATAATGTCAATCTCTTGTTATATAATTTAATATAACTTATTTTTTCGGGGCTGATATGTAATTAAATGTAATTTTATCCAATTTTAATATCTGAAGAAATCAGAGTTTTTAAATTTCAAATGCCATAAAAATAAATTCTTGATAACACTTTTTCCTAATCTTAAGTAATATATGATAAGATAAACTATAGAATTAGTTATATTATAAACGTTAGATAAACCAATAGTTAATAATCCCTGTTTCACTCATTTTAGGGTTATACGGATGAACCAATAGAAAAAATCCTTTTTAATGTCGGTGACTCTGATACAGTTTTGTTAGATCGATGGAGTTTAAACGTAACTCCAAATACATCAGCAACAGTTAAAACAGACGACGGAAAAGATCAGTTGCCACTAAATGTTGTAAATAATTATTATTCATTAGGTGTTGATGCTCATATTGCCTTGGAATTCCATGAAGCACGAGGTTAGTTTGGTTTAAAATGTTGTTGCTTTATTTTGATATAAATACAATGTTTATTTTTTTCTTACACAGAGGCTCATCCTGAGAAATTTAATAGTCGTTTAAGAAACAAAATGTTTTATGGTCAAGCGGGAGGTAAAGATTTACTGCGACGAAAATGGAAAAGTTTAGCTGAATTTGTAACATTGGAATGTGATGGGAAAGATTTGACACCAAAACTTAAAGAACATAAAGTGCATGCAATTGTATTTTTGAATATTCCAAGCTATGGGGGGGGTACTCGACCTTGGAATAAATCTGGTGGACAGTTTGAACCGTCAACTGATGATGGTCTAATTGAAGTTGTTGGTCTTACAACTTATCAGCTACCATTGCTACAAGCAGGTGGTCATGGAACATGTATTACACAATGTCGTACTGCAAAGATTGTTACATCAAAAACCATTCCAATGCAAGTTGATGGTGAAGCTTGTAAAATAAAACCATCAATCATTGAACTGAATTTATTAAATAAGGCTGTGATGCTTGCTAAAAAGAAACCTGGGCGCGCGAATGTTCAGTATGCCTACAGATATAAGGACCAATTATATTCAATTTTAATTATTATTATTCCTTATTCCAGACAAGCCGCAGTTGAACCACTTAGCATAAACATAAATCGTATAACGATGTCAGATTATGAACAACATCACTATGATAAAGACCTACTGAAACAATCAGCTACGAATCTAGGCTTAATTGACGTAAACCCAATATCTGATTTAGAACAAATTCGAATATTGATCAATAAATACTGTGAGGAAAATCCTGAATATCCCAAATTGACGTCCGAATGGTGTTTTGTTGACTGTTAGAAAAATATTCATCACGAATGAAATGTTTTTTTAATTTTTCTTCTTTTTGTAGCATGTACAGCAGAACGGTTTTTCCGCATTGATCGTGCTCAAGAACATTTACATTATGTGACTGATATAGCAAATGATGTAATTTACATATTAGATCAGGAATGTCCAACTTTACCACAAACTCCAGAAGACGAAACAGCATTAGCATCACCATCATCTTTATATCAACCACATACTTTAGGCATCTCAGAATCTAGTGATAAAGAATCTCGTGATAATACTCCATCTTCACCAACTAAAAATTTTTTTAATCGTTCGTTGTCTGGTGGTCCGGGATCAGGTGGTACATCAGATTCTCTATCACCCGGTGGTGTTGGTATACAGTCAAGGAAAAGTAGGTTTACGTTTCGTGTTTTAATACACTCAAAACAGTATTCAAATTAAATCTATTAACAATTTTTTTATATTTCTAAAGATTCCCAAGAGTCCCAAAGTTCAAGCTCACATGGAAGTAGTCCAAAAGATAAAGAAGTTTTAGATAAACCACCAAATCAAGATAATCAAGATACAATTGTAGTGGTTGGAAATGGTCGATCGTTTGAGCCGATGGTCAACTTTAAAAGGTAAAAATCATATTCGCAATAAAAGTTTTTGTAGTTTTTTCTTCAGTTCCTTAAACATCTTAATGTGTTTGATTAATATTTTTTAAATGGTTTATTATTAAATTTTTAAAGCATGTTATTTAATACTTTATAAAATGGAAGCACACACGTTTTCTTTTTTAAATTTGTAAATCTTTTTTTAATGTAATAATATATAGAATTTTCTTGTAAAATCAAAAACATATCCAATTCACTTTGCATGCAGCTTTCATGAGAGACTATTTGGTCTCAATGAGGATGCATTTGGGTTCAGGTAAAGTTTTTAATTTGTAATTGCAATAAATATTTGTTCTTTTTTATTTCCAATTTAATTTATGTTCTTGAATTCATTTGATATGTGAACTTTATGTCGATAAACTACATAGATAAAATGTTTTATGAAACTGCAGACTTAAATTCATTACCTTAATCAAAACATAAAACTTATATAAGCCTATTATCAACTCAAAATAGTACATATATATGAAAATTTTGTTTGATGGTTGTAGTTTTATTTTTTATTACTAACTGGTCAGTCAACGAAAAACGTATGAAAAAAGATATTTTATCTGACACGACCTGATATTTTCCAATCCAACTTTTCCTATTATTCCAAGAAACTGCCTAAAAATCCTCTGCCTTTAACTAGCGTAAATGCTTGCTTTAAAAGTTATTTGTTTAAAAAAACTACATTTATTCTGCAACAAGCTGTCATTTTGTAACTGTGCCTATTAGTCATCGGTGACTGAAGCTAGATTCACTAAAAAACTTTGACAAATACTTTTCCCTTTAGCGTAAATGCTTCTTTTCAGTAATTACATTTTTTTTAAAGAAACAACAGTTTATCTGCAACTGCGTGATATTTGCCAACTGTTCCTATTATTTAGGAGTAATGGAAACTGGATTCTCTAAGAAAATATCTCAAAAAATATCTCTTGAGAAAAACTGAAAGAAATATTGCTACTTTTATAATTACAACTTTTGTGAAAAACAACATTTAATCTGCCACAACATAAATATAATATCTGTTTTATTCTGTTCCGATTGATAAAACTGATTTAAAGTAAACTGGCCAAACGTCCCACGCTGCATGGGAACGTCCCACATTTCACTGCGTTGTCTCACGGACAAATCTGTCCCATCAAACAAATATTTACATACGTATGGTTTTTGCAACTTCTCATTAAAAGCAGTGGTTTAAAAATGGTTTATTATCGTTTCACATCTTATAGTTTTTATAATATTCATTGTTGATTTAACTGTTGAGCGAGATAGAGAACAAAACAGTGCAATTTTTTTTTACTGAAATAGTGGTTTAATTTAACTATAGTTTACTTTTTTCTAACAGCTTTGATCATTTTATTACAATTTTCAAATATGTACCTTAAAGTGTCACTTTATAGCCATATTATTTTGTTGTCATATAGTTACGTCCAAAAAAATAAAAAACATTTTTATTTGTTTAACTTCTATAACAAATAGAAATATTTATCAAAGCAAACTTTCAATTCAAAATTTCATAATGCAATCAAAATATTTGATTTTTGGTTGTCATAGTTATACGATTTGTTTGAAAAAAAAATAACAAATATTTTGGTCAAAGGTTGCTTCTTCAACATACATATTTTTATTTCAAAATTTATAAGAGTTTTAATTTTGATTTAGATTAAACAATTTTTTTTAATATTTTACTTGCGGCGAATAAAAAATAGTGTTTGATGCACGGACGTAAGCCATTTTGGACTTCATGTTGGTGCAAATCTTGGCTGGCGCCTCGATTTGAAAACTCTACATACGTCGAAAAACCTTAGCTTTACGTCTTTACCTCATAATGTACTATTTTTAAACCATTAGAAATGGGAAAAACTGAAAGAAATATTGCTCGTGCTAAAGCTGTTTTCTCTTTCCATCCATTTTACCACAACCAAAACTTTCGGTCGATGGATTGCACATCTAAACTTATTTAATCGTTATTTAATAACAAATTTGTATGTACCACAAAAATAGAAGCCATAATTTAAATTGTTTTATTAAAATTATTATTCGTCTGTCGTAAATTTTCAGTTTATGGATCGAATTATAAAGTATCAAAAATATTTTCGATTCTAGTCCGATATTTTAAAGAGCGGGGCGGAGTAAAGGTTAGATTATTACAGTTTTTTTCTTTATCTGGAGTAATTATCGAAGCAAATATCAACGTATGTTTTTGAAAGTTTGAAAAAACGAAACATTGCAGTTGCAGTTTGTGCTCATAACATGAATACCAATTTTGGTGATGTGTCACGTCACGGTATAAAAATGTTCTACTGGTGGAGACGTCGAAAGGGTCTGCGAAGAAAGCAATGTCGAATATCATTAACTACTTAGATAAAAAGAAACTCGCTGACTGGCATTAACGAAGCCCCGAAGGCATATTTTCTAGTGGTTGAGAAATGTTGTATCAAAATACAAAAACTTTTTGAAGACCCTATTTCGGATATTAGGCGTTAAAGGTGTAAATGTATGCACAATCTAGCAAGAATATTCCACCATATGATCAAACTAATTGACGCTATGAAAATAATTCAAACATTAAATAATTTGAAAGAAATTCTTCAGGAAAGACTAAACTCAACATTCTGAGTTGCCATAAAAAAACACTTGCTATAAAAAACGATAAAACAAAACATGGACTTATTGGAAAACTGAGTTTATGACAAGCATACATTTTATTTGACATGTTTAGAATATTTACATAAATGGAAAATCCAGTTTGATGTATTGAAGTTTTAAACTGGGTGATTTTACAATTGCAAATTAATTAGGATGACGTTCAAATGTACTTTGAACTTATACAAAAAATAATTCCAAATCACCGGCATAAGTGAAAATCAATTGAGTGATGGAATCTATTACGATGAGTCTATTGATACGATGAGACATGCGATGGGTAGATATTTTTAGATAATTTAAAAATCACACATTTCCTATGAAGCGATGTTAAAGGGTTATTTGAGGCTTCATTCCATTTGTTTACCAGGAACCAACTGTGTCTACAGAGAGCGTATTCTCCATTGTTAATAAAAGTAGACATTTATGCAGTAAAACATCATTTATATTTGTTGTTGAATGTTGTTAATGCTTTGTGGCGCATTATCATAAAATCGACATCATTTGACTGTCGCACGATCTTGCAATAGACATTTCTAATTAAATATAATTTTTTTCATTTTGTTCCACATTTTAGCGATTAGGACCTGATCCGTTTAGTTTAGATACATACAGTTTATTTTGTTTTCAAAAATGTCTTGAACTTTAATGATTATTAGTTACATACCGTCGCCACTGAAAACAGTACGTTATTTTTTTGGTAACAGTAATTTCATTGAATTAAAATTCGAAATTTGTATATAGTTTGTCTGATTGAAAAGTTTAGGTCAATATATTGCTACAAAACTGTTCTATTTTTTTTTAATAAAAAAATTTGTTTAACATTTATGCTTCTTTTCTTGAATATTTTTTAGCAATCTCTTAGAAAAAACAACGGATGTTGTAATAAAAGCAGCAAAAACAGGAGATTTATTATTAGTAATTTAAAAATATAAAATAAATTGTCATATGATACATAAAACTAAGCTAATTTAATAAATATTACAGTTGAAGGAACTTCATGCTCAAGGATACTCGTTACTATCGATTGATACAAGTGGACAAACTGCACTACATTATGCCTGCCGTTATGGAAATAAAGACATTGTTCGCTATTTAATTTCTTATGCACCAAATTCGATTATAAATATGATTGATAATGATAGGTAAGAAATTGAATCATTTTTTGAAAAACCATAATTTTTTTAAAAACCAATCGACTCTTCTTAATTTTACAGAGGTCAAACTGCCTTACATAAATCAGCCCATAATAAACGCAGAAGCATTTGCTATATGCTAGTTGCCGGAGGGGCTAACTTGATGATAAAGGATATTGACGGCTTCACACCGAAATCTTTGGCTCTTCAAGCAAGTGATCCTGATTTGGCAGCGTATTTAGAAAGTAAGGCCTTAAATACTATTATCAGATGATTAAGTAATTTTTATTTATTTGAGGTTCATTTAAATATACCCTGAACTTGCAAAACAGAATAGCTATTTATGTACCAAGGGCGTTATGCAGATTATTGCGCCCGGAAAGCGACGTAATCTAACCCGAGGGTCTCTGCCTCGAGGGATGAATGTCGCTTAATGGGCGTAATACCCAGTCATGCCAGTGGTTCAAAATCAATTTAGCACATTTTCGAGTTGACTAAATCCGCCATTTGCATTCTAAATTTTTGTTGACTTATTTGAACTGAGTAGACTTATTTGAACTGACAGTTAAACGTTAACTTCAAATTATATTTTATGAATAATTTAAACATAAATAATAATAATAACAATAATTAAACATAAATTAAACCTTAAATGATTTACATTGCATCTGGATAGAATAATCGAGTTTTTTATTGATATAAGCGCTGTGATGTTCGACAGCACATTTTATATTTATATGTGTACCATCAAATGCACCAACAGCTTTCATAAATGCTGGTGAAGAAGCTCGTAAAGCAAATTTCCGAACAACGTCTCTTTGCTCTACTTCAGATGGTAAGGGCCGATTGTATGGACAAGGATGGATAGAAAAAAATTCGAGAATAAAGTTTTATCTTCAGCCGAGGATTTTATTTTTCGTCGATTGTATGAACACGGATAGATTTTTTTTTATTTTTGTGTTTATTGCATTTTTTTTATAAGTGCTAATACTTATTCTTTTAATTTTCTATTAAATGAATTTAATTATAAATTAAAAACAATTATCAAAACATAAATTAATTATATTAAAATTGTGTCAAAAATATAATTTATTTTACTATTAATTTATATCAAAAAAACAAATTTTAGAAACGCACAAATTTAATTTCAAAAATGACCACAAATTCAAAACAAAATTATCCTGTTATGCGCATGTCAAAAAAAAATATTATTTTATCCTTTGTTTTATACAAGAAAAAGAGAGAATAGAACCAAGAATAGAATTTTATTCTCGTATACGTTTTTTGTTATATCCTGATTTTTGTTCTACAATACAATCGACGTTATATCCGAGGATATATCTTCTATTCGCGTTCATACAATCGGCCCTAAATGTATGATTTAGGGTAAAATTATTTGAAAAAGTTTAAATATTTGCTGCATATTCGAAGCTCTGTAGCTTTAGGTTTAACGTAGCAGATAAAATTCTGTAGCTAGATAAAACACAAATAGTGCCAATTCAAGTTCGATGGACCATCCATGATGTTTAACCTTAATCAATTTTAAAATTTGCCGATTGAGTGTCTAACCGTCGATGTCGTTTTGTTAATCGGTCATTCCTGTTTATGTCCCCATTTGCTGTCATGAACACTCCCTAAATTTTGACCGTTCTAGTACCTTAACCCCTACAATTATGCACACGATAAAATTTTTTACATATATGTAAAATATAAACTGTTATTAAAACTATACTACGCATTTCCACATACTCATACAATTCTGCATCTATGACTGAAACAAAAAAGGGTTATCAGTACATTTTAGGTGTTACTGATGCATTTTCAAAATAAACTTGGAATTATCCGATGAAAAATCAACTGGCGTTTCAGAAGCAATTTCACGACTTAGTGATTTTGGCAAATAATTTTGGATACCCGCAACGCATTATTTCTGATAATGGTTCAGTGTTCAGGTCAAATGAATTTAAGAGATTTTGCGAAGAAAGTGTTATGGAACACCCAGAAGCAACCACGGGCATTCCATGTGGAAATGGACAAATCGAAAGATCTAATCAAATTATAATAGCAGTGTTATCACAATTATCGTTTGAAAATAAATCTGTAAAAATGGTATCAGCACGTTGATCGAGTACAACGTTTTATGAATTCAATGTATCAGCGGTCAATTGATATGTTTCCTTTTGAAGCTTTAGTAGGAGTAAAACTACGACGATGCAAAACTATTTGAAATTGTACAACAATAATCAGTAAAGAGTTTTAGTGAACTGCGTCAGCGAGAAAGAATAAATATTCAAAGCGCACAAGCAGAGCAAAACAGGCAGTATGGTAAAAATGTAAAAACCAAAAAAATTTAAACGGAGAGATATAGTCGCTATTAAAATAACGCAATATGGGACTCATATGAAGTTGCGAAATAAGTATTTCGGTCCGTATCTGGACACAAAGGTAAAGGGAAATGATCGCTATGTGGTTCAAAAGCAAGGTGTTAACGAAGATCCGAAAATTACAACGACGGTCATTGATTTGATGAAAACATGGATACCCCTAGCTTTATACTTTTCTTTTGCTATGTACATTTTGTGGCTTTGTATGCAAGTTGAAATAATCTAGTCTTAATTCAACTATTAAAGAAAGCTGACTCAAAACTTGTATTGTTTTACTAAACTCTACATTTATATGCAAATAGAAAAAATACAAATATATCCTAGTATGTCAAGAAAATAAATAGTTGGAAGTTTTAATAGCTATTATGCTTCACTGCAATATAAAGTTGTTATAAAGTCTTGGATACGCGATATATAAACTCATTTTTTACACGATCATGTGAATTTGATTTGCATGTTTGATGATTCGTAAATAAACATAGTAATGCCTAGTTTACACGAGGCGAGAGGAAACGTGCGAGTTGAACAGGCGAGTTACTGTAGTACAGTTACTGGCATCGTGTGAACACACAAGGCGAGCTACTCGCATGCGAGCTACTGGTAGGCGAGTTACTACAACATATTTTGTTTTTACTTGCCACTTGCCTTCCCCCTCCACATTGAAAAAAGTAAATCGTATTGTATTCGGATTATTTCGACTTTTTTTTTATGTTTATTTTCATTGTTGTATTAATTTTGTGAGAAAAACAAACAAAATCAAAACGTTTTCGAAAGTAAAATAGGTTGTTAAACAAATCTTTGGAATATATATAATTTAATTTAGAATATAGGTATTTTTATTTTGTTACGTTTTTAAAAATTTTGTATACATATTTTGTTAAATTTATTAATAATATATATAAAGTATTTAATGATGATAATATCACAGTGCCAGTTGCGAAATCCACCACTCGGGGAAGAACTTAATTTAAATATATGGTTATTCCAATGTTGCAAACCGTCTTCAGCATACTCGAATAAATAAAATATATTAAATAATAAATAAATAAATAAATAAAATAAATTAAATATTTTTGAAATAAAATGTATATTATAGTTTTTAAATTTAAATAAAATAAAAATGAAACAAGTATTACTATGCACGGACATAAAATTAAATCTCACTGTCCAGATATATTTTCACGTACTGTCAAATTTTTTTTTTATAATCAACTCGCATATAACCGGCAAGTAACTGACATCGTGTGAACAGTACAGGCGAGTACAGCTACTGTCCAATTTTTGTGAGGCGAGTGAACAGGCGAGTTACTATCTACTCGCACGCCAGTAGCTCGCATCGTGTAAACCACGCTTAAGTTTCGTTTACAAATCACAGTGTCGCGTTCTTTTTCTTAACATTTTTTAACATTGTTAAAATGTCATAAAATTGTGTTGAAACGAGAAACGTCATGTTAAGTTTTGTCGACAATGTTGATTTACAATTTAAGAACGATAAAATATTAGACTTTTGATCTGTCAAAAATAAATTTGTTCTATTTGAGCACATAAATTAAATATATTAAAATTATTTAATTTATATATAATAAAACTCAATTGCGAAACACAAAAACAAGAAATTGTATTTACGAATCTCTTAATTATAAACATTTTGACAGATAAATAGATCACAACATACCATTTGACATAACAACATTCTATAATTTATGTCTAGGAAGTGAGTTGGAAATTGTTACAAAATGTTAACTTTTGACAGTGACGTCATTTTGTTACACAATGTTAAAATTGTTGAATTTAAGAACGAAGAAAGTTAACAATTGTTAACAATAGTCAACATTGTCGAAAAAAAGAACGCGACACTGGGTCTGTAAGTAATTACTTACCGATCATGCAGGCCGGTAATTACTTACCGGTAAGGAATACCTCAGGGTGTGAATAAAAATAATTTTTAGTTAAATAATTGTGTACGTCTATTTACTAGCTTCAAATTTAAATAATATTCTTTTAAAAATAAAAATAATTAAAAGATTTAAAAGCAATTTATTTTGAAAAAATATTCGATGAAATTGTTTTGCAACAAAAAAACCTATAGAATTATGATGAAACGCAAAGCTTACTATTTTGAAATGACATTTTAAAAAATTTTCTTTAAAACATTAAAACTTGAATTTTGTGAATGAATTTTATTATTTAAATAATTTTAATTGAATTTTTATTGATCGTGCAAAAAATGTAATAAACACTTTGGGCATTAAGAGTATTACCGATATCGGATATATTAGAGATCTCGACTTCGTCTCGATCTCAAAACATATATCCTCAATCGGTAAAACACTCTTACTACCCTTACTACCCTTAATACTTAAATAACTATATAAAAACCGGGGCGTTATGAGAGGGCATTATGAATTCATAACGCCCGCTCATAAGACGCTAAAAAACTAAATAAAAGTATTTTAACCCTAATTTTGTTCATAAAATGTAAATAATTCTCATTCAATTTTAGCTAGTAAAAGATTTTTACAGATGTTTAAAAAATGTTTGCAACATATTTTAAACGTCAAACAATTTTTAACGTCATACGGTACAAAATTTAGGAGAATTTGTTTGCATGGCAACGTACGGTACAAACAACAAATAATTATTTAAAACTTTAAACTATTTATTTTTTTGACAAACTAGGATACATTTGTATTTTTTGCATATCAATATAGACTACCAAATTAAATTGTTTCTTACTTTTAGTTTATTAAGTGAAACATAAAATCTTGTATTCACCACTGGCGTTACTGGGTATTACGCCCATCATTATCAAACGACATCCATCCCTCGGGCCAGAGGCTAGATTACGTCGCTTTCCGAGCGCAATAACCTGCATAACGCCCTTGTTACATAAATAGCTAATTTGTTGATTGTACGTTGTGCCATGCAAACAAATTCTCCTAAATTTACCGTATGAAAAAAAAATTGCATGACGTTTAAAATAATTTGCTAGTTTTGGAAAATATGTGAACATTTAATAGCGAAAATGTTGCAAAAATTTATTAAACAACTGTAAAAATCTTTTACTAGCTGAAATTGAATGAGATATATTTACATGTTATAGAAAAAAACAGAGTAAAATTATTTTTATTTAGTTTTTTAGCGTCTTATGAGCGGACGGGTCTGAATTCATAATGCCCTCTCATAAGGTCCCGGTTTTTATGGATGAGTTTATATATCGCGTATTTAAATCTTTCTAACAACTTTATATTACAGTGAAGCATAAAGAATTATTCTGTTCCTTTATCAGATATATAGAACAAACTAACTAACTTTTATTGTTATCTTTCCAGGTCAAGAACAATTCCAACTTGTTGAATTAGGGACAAATGTGTAAAAACTTTTTAGTCTATAAATATAATTAAAATAAAAACTCAACACCAGTCACCAATTTAAAAAAAATATTAATTAATATACTATAAATCAAATAAAACTATAAAACGAATCTCAAAATCACTTGTAATTTGTATCATATATAAAAGTAAAACCTATTTTTTCATATTTCTTTTAATTAAATATCCATACTAAATTCGTTTTTAAATTAAAAAAATTGTAAATTTTAAATTCTCATACCAAGACTATTTGCAAAATTTTTTATATGTGATTTTATAAAATAATAAAGGTAATTACAATATGTATTATTAAACAGCAAAAAAACATAATATTAATAATTAATTAATATTAATTAATAAAAACATAATAATTTGTCATTTTTCTGTATTTTCTAATTCTTGTAAATACATTAAAATGAATAAAACATATATACAAACAAACACTAAATCTTTACAAAATTGCCCGTGATAATTAGAATTAATTTTAATATTTAAATTATTTATTTTCCACTTTAATGATGAAAACATAATGTACAGTTTTTTATGATTTTATTTATGTTATGGTTATGATGTTTACGACATCAATACATCTTAATATCAAAGTTCATCTATTTTAATAACAATTTAAAATAACCTAGTAAAACCTTTACTGTTATAAATAATAACTAATATCAAATAATAATTCAAATACATAACAATTTTATTAATTTTAAATCGAATTAAAAACTTATTATAGTTAAAATAAATTATAAAAGTAATTATTAAGTTAATTTATATTTAAACACCGATTTTACATATCAACCAACATGAAAAACATAAGAATTAAAAATTTAAAATAATGTAGCATTCCAAATAAATATTACTAGCTTTGGTTTTCTAATTATAATTACCTTAAATAATATTTGCAACTTATATAGTTATTTGTTGTCAAGTTTTAGTTTAATAAACTTTTAAAACAAAATTGGAGCTTAAATCATTTAACGTTTTATATGGGTCCAAATTCATAGAGCACTATTTTAGTATGAAAACGTCGGTTTAAAAAATTTATTATCAAATTATCTCTAATTTTTTCGTTGTATGTCTTTTCTAATGTCTTTCCTAATAGTTAATAGCTTTAAAAATCCAAATTCAAATTTAATTGATATATCACATGGAAGGTTTATGTTGTTTTGTTTACTCTTGTAAACTACTAAAACTTCCAAATAGCTCTCAAAAATCTATTAACTTTAAAAAACTTTTTGTTTTTACTTCAAACTAAGATATATAATTCTTAAAACCCCCAAAAATACGCTTAACGTCTTTAGTATATAAGTAAACAATTCTCAAAAATCATACTAATATTTAAAACAAATTCTAATTAGAATCATAAAGATAAAACTCACTTCTTAGTATTTAAGTAAAATTAAACAAATTACAACTGAAAATCGTGTCCTTATGATTATTATTATAAATTTATAAAGGTTTACAGAATACGAAAAAATGTAAATTTTATTATTCGTTGAATTACGTTTAAAATACAAAAATAAAAACTATTAAGAATATCAATCTTATTTTTCTATATAAATGTTTGTATGTATGTATCGAATTTATATTAAAATTAACAATTTTAAACTATTTCAAGTTTTCGTTAAGGGTTTATTATAGAAAAAATAATAATATTAATAATTAAAACCCCTTGTTACCCCAAGATTAATATAATTAAACCTACAAATAAAGAATTTAGGTATAATTAAAATTTTTAAATTTTTTTATAGATAATAATTATGAATAATCAATTTCGATCATTAAAGGATGAATTTATTAACGAACTATTTATTTATTGAACAACTTTTTAAAAAAATAAATAAATATTACTTAACAATTTTCAATTTTATAATGCCACATAATTCCAACATTTAAAATTTAAATTTCGTATTTAATTTGCAAAATCTTGAATTATTTTACATACAAAAATATCTTATCTTTTTTCAAAAATTGATGCTCTATATAGGAGCATTTACATACTTATTAGTTTTACGTAATCAAAACACTCACCACTGCACTTCGTTCATATAACCAAGAATGCTTAATTACTTTTCCATCGTGTTTTCAAAAATGAGGTGAAGAATGCATTTATCGGCGTTCTAACTCAGTTGATAAAGTTCTAGCCTTGTAACCCAAGGGTGTCGGGTTCGATTCTAGACGGAGACAAGTTGTCCTATACACTTTTCAGAAGATATGGTTTGTTTTCAGACCAGGTTGCCTAATTCTCTAAAAAACAAGATAAATTACAATGTGAAAGCTTGATATGTTTTACACGAACAAAAGTTTACGCTTAAATTTATCTTGGAACGCATAAATCGTTTACTGTAAAAAAAAATTGAGTCCAAGATAAAATTAGTGTCAGCAAGATGTTTCAATGTCAAAATTGTTTGTGAAAGTGATAGATAAAATCTATGTGCGGTAGAAATTTTACCTGTTGAAATAAAAATAATTTAGTGAAAAATAAACTTTGTTAAAATGATGCGAGAAATTAAAAAACGAAATCGAAGATTTGATTCGAGTGAAAAGATGGCGAAACGATGGCGATTACGATTAAAAAACCCACAAAACAAAACCCATTTAATGTACCTGCCCAATGCTTCGAAAGTTATTTTGTTTACTAAAATTGTTGGTTCGTATTTTAATAGATGAATAACCGCCGTTCTTACAAGACTCGAACAAAATACCGGTATTCCTAATGATTTACAGGTGCTTTCGTTTTTAAATACAGCAGCTACTGGTTCGTTATTTCTAAAATTGTTTGTAAAATTAAAAGAAATCGTCGTTGATTCGACATACATTTCTATTAGTTTTGATCCTACAAATTGTTCTTTGAATTCAATAAACAGATGACAGTTAAATTAATTTTAACAACAATTTTCTAAGAACAGTTTGTAAATTTGATAGACATATCTGTTGATTATTACAAACAAAACAACAACCAAAGTGTTAAAATAACGAACAAGTTTGTTAATTTTTGATTTTGACGTATTATTTAATTTATTTTTTGGTTTTGAACAAACAAATTTATAAAATATATGGCAATTTCTTTCTTACAATGACAAACAAATACAAATGGATTAGTTTCTTATAAAAAATAAATTTAAACGTATGAGGCATGCCAAGTGAATGGAAACAACTTAAAAATTTCACAAATTTGAAAT
The DNA here is from genome assembly GCA_963693315.1 of Diogma glabrata. NCBI lineage: Eukaryota > Metazoa > Arthropoda > Insecta > Diptera > Cylindrotomidae > Diogma > Diogma glabrata. The sequence continues at coordinate 191,425,064 of OY856188.1, read as the reverse complement.
TTTTTCTAAAACGACAAACGTATTCATTTTTAAGACAATTTAATTGGTAAATAAATTTTTTTTAAAAGAATATTTGTTCGTTAGCATTTTTACCGTAAATACGATTAAACAATTTTGAGGATAGTTTTATCCCTTATTTTGGGGTTTTAAAATTTAAAATATATTTCTCGAAATGTATGACACGTTTTTTTTTTAAATTTAGTTTAAAATATGCTTTTTGTATCGATGTGTGCGCTAGCGGCTAGAGAGCTAAAGGTTAAAGGTTAAAACCACCTCCGAAACTAGTAAACTCTAGAAGAATACATTATAAGATAACCATAGTCATTGAATTCAAATCCGATTTCAAATTATTAAAATTCAGAATGGCGGCTCTAATATGGCGGCCAATATTTTTTAAATTGACGAGTTTTTCAAATTGAAAAATATATTCGTAATCTACGTAAAATTCTTAGTTAAAATTGTTGAATGCAAAATTTTCCTACATGGTGCTATTTCCGAGAAAAAAATCATAAAATTTTAGAACAACGCGAAAACTGTGTTTTTTTACTTTCACCGCCTTCTAGCGCTCACATCGATACAACCTTTATCACGCGATAAAAACTATTTGAAGGGCATATTTCAAACTAAATTAACAAAAAAATATTTAAAAAAACATACACTTCAAAAAATTTATTTTAAACTTTAAAACCCCAAAATAAGGGAGAAAACTACTCTCATTAAATTGTCTACAAAATGAAGACGTTTGTCGTTCTAGAAAAAATATCTAATTTGTGACCGTGACCGACAGCAAAGGAGTTGGCCAGAAAAACTAAACAAATTCCGAAATTGTTTTCTGATGGAGTACTTGAGTAAAATTTGGAGAAAAAATTTTTTTGGTTGTTTCCGTTCACGTGGAGTGCCCCATACATAACCAAAATAACCAAAACTTTCTATGTTTTATACATTATTTTCACTTAGTACTCGTTTATTCCATTTTGTTCCATTAAACAAAACAATTTACAGTAATTCACAAAAAAGTACTAATCATAGTTTGTGTTAATTTATCTCAAGATAAAATAGTTGGGTAAAGTTTTGACGTATATTTATCTAATAGGTTGACATTTTATCTTGAAAAAATTTACGGAATTCGAATTTCGAATGCTCAAAAACAGCAAGATAATTTAACTTTTACACGTTTACCCTTTATCTACAGCTTAGAGAATCAGGTTACGGTCGTTAATTAATCATTCTATTGAGTTAAGTGCAAGTGGTGGGATTCAATGCTAAACATGTTGATATGATTCATGAAAAAAATAACTAACAGGGTAAGGATAAATATCGAATGTTGCTAAAAAAAATAAAAAGAATCAAAGCACCCTAACATATTGGTTACATAAATGTTCGAAGCCTTTGAATAAGTGAAGCTACCAAACTGCTGCTGGTATTGATCTCAGTCAATTTATAATATTTTTCAACATATTTTTTTCTATAAAGGTTTTGTATTTCAATACATTTAAAAAAAAATACACAAAATCATCCCATCATTTCTAAAAGATATATCTTTTATTGCTACTTTACATACCTTTCTCAAAGAAACCAAACAAACTTAAACATTACTTTATTAGACAAATTTATTCTTCTTGCCAAAATAAATCAAAACACCAAACCATTAATATAAGAAATATTTCGTCTTACTTTCACTTTTATCAATTCATATATAAAATTAATGTTTGAAAATAATTAGAATTAAAGTTAAAATTATTAGTAAAAAAATTAAGCATGTCAATTATTATCTTTAATAAAAAAAACAACAAACTTATTATTAATTATGATTATATTAATTATGATTATATCAAAATTAATATTTGTTTCTAGGTAGATTTTTAATCAAAATAATATCTTCATATAAAAATATATTTTTCACTTATAAATAATTATTATTAGACAATTTATTACGAACAAGAAAAATTATTTCATAATGTTTGCATTTTAAATTTCACGAAATACGTTTTTCTATTAATGTAAAGTCTTTGCGCCCCTCGACTTTATATTAAAAGTTTGTGATTTTTAAAATAAAAATTTAATTTAGTTTCAGAAGATTAGTATAAAAAATATTTTCCTATTTATGACACGTAATGTATTCAAGCAATTTTGTCATTTCTGATACGTTTGTTAAACATAACAAATAACGTTAAAAAATTACTTTTTCTTGAAAACCAACAAAAATCAACATACATTAAATAACAATCTAAAAAATTTCGAATATAAATAAATCTAATTTGGTGCTTTCAAAATTATATATTTAATTTAATAAATTTATTTTCAAGTGTGTCAGTTCATTCAAAATTCTAACAACATATATATATATATATATATATATATATATATATATATATATATATATATATATATATATATATATATATATATATATATATATATATATATATATATATATATATATATATATATATATATATATATATCTTATATAAATATATATCTATAAATCTATATATATAATGTTCATTAATTATTGTTAACTATTATATAAACTTTATTAGAGTATATAAGTAAATTTAGCATTTGACAATCCAAAAAAATAAATTTAAATACAAATAATAATTAAGTTGAAGTAAACGTACAGAATTTATTCATTATTTTTTTCCAATTTTTTAAAAATTAAAAAAATAAAGCAATGAGACAAAACTTTTCTGGTTTTTACTCAAAATAAAAAATTTCTAATATAAAAAAATATTTCAAATAAAATTCTTGTATGTAAATAAAATTTAGGTTGAGCAAAGGAAAAAGGGTCCAAGCAATGTAGAACAAATCCCTTCTTCAGGTAGCATTTAATTTAAATTAGAAGAAAAAACAGAAAAATACTAAATAAGAAAAACATTAATTTAGAGTCAGTTTAGAAATTGGAATTTTTTAATATGAGTTTCACTTCACAAAATAATGCATCATGATAAAGAAAATGTTATTGATGATAAAATGAGGGATATAAATACTTATTCACTTTTAAGCAATTTTATTATGTCCTCACCCATATAGGATATTTTATCACAAGAGATTAACTACTATTTGCTTCTAAGAGGAATCCAAAAATATTCTTTTCGACATCGTTTCTGTATCATAGTTTAATATTAGAGTAATCAGTAAAAAAATTAAATGAAAAAACGAAAAACTTAAAAATATTAAATTCTTTTCCGATTTAAATAAAACAAATTAATTAGACCTTTTTTTTGGTTAAATATAATATTGAAACAAACAAATATTTTTATTTAGATATTCAAATATAATTTTTTTTTTAAATTTCCTTTTAATTTAAAAATATTTAGAAATATAAAATTAATAAGAAAACCCTTTAAAAAACAAAAAATGAAACTAATGTCTTATGATGACTTAACTGTTTAAAATTATTAAAATAAAAATAAATTAAAAATTTTAATTCAATTAACATTTAAAATATTAAATTTATAAAATTATATTTGTAAGATTATATCAAATCAACATTTTTTCAAGTTATTCATTTTATTAATTAAATTAATATAAGAATAAGAGTATTAATTATTAGGATTGATACAGTAATTTCAAATTATCTTTAAATACCTGATTGAAAAGATCTGTTCATGTTTTGGATTGTTTGAAATCCATTTGAAACATGATAAGAAGTAACTAAACTAGAAAAAACTACTAAAAAAGAATTCCGATTCTAAAGTTAGTAAGTTATTCTAAAGTTACTATTCTAAAGCTAACTAAACAATATATTGCGAGAAAGAGAGAGAATAAAATTCAATTAATAGATAAATGGTATTTTAGTATTTTTGACAATCGACAAATTAATATTATTTAAACCAAAGTATTCTAATATTGTTACGTTTTTTTAAACTTCCTTCGCATTAGCCTTACCCTCAATTCGATAAACGTAATTATTATTCCCAAACTCCAACGGTTGGTTGTACAAAATAGATATTTCCAATATAAACACAGCCCTCCAAAATAATACACAAAATATTTCTATTAAATAACATTTAAAACTTTATTCACAATCAAATTTAATTTAACATAATCACATTCCACTTAAACTATTTACACTATCGCAATCTAATTTAAAATAACTTTACATTATTGCAGTCTTATTTAAAACTAATTCTTATTTCGCAAAAGGATTTCCTTAAATATAATTCTGCTTAATATCTATAATATTTCAGGTAAATCCAAAATCTCTATACAAAAAAAACTCAAGAAATCCTGAATTACTACGTCATCACAGTTTATTTCATGGTTTGACCTTTTTTCTTGGAAACAGCGTGACGTTGATTTTAGTATTGAAAAGTTATATAGGGGAAATTGAGGTTGAATACAATTTTGTTTTGTATTTAATTGCGATTTTGTAGAATCGTAAAAATATTTAAAGAAATTAAAAACTATTTTTTTTAATAAATTAAAAATTACAAAACTTTGGTTTGAAACCTCCCGGGCTTATAATGTTATTTTTTTCAACGTTTTGATCGATGCTTCTAATAACATCAGAAAAGACAATTATAATAAATAGGTTTGATTATTATATATTTTCTATAGTTTAAATATTTAATCGTCATATGGTTTTTGTTTATTTAAAATAGTTTAATTTTAATGCTTTGATAATAACCTAAAAAAACAATCTGTTTCTCTTTTTTCTTCAGTATTTAAAACTTCAGAACTTTTCAAATCGGCCAATCGATTTTTACAAAAATTTAAATTCAACAAGTTTTATGAGTTATTATATTTAATTATCATTCTAAACACATTATAAGCAATATATATTTATCATTCAGTATATTGAAATACAAAATTTTTCATTTAAAATCAGATAATAATAAAATCGGTGAATATTATTTCTTCTTCTACATATGAGAGAGATTTCGATTCAACTTTTACGATTATATTATCACCAATAAGATATTTATAACATAAGTTCCTTATGTGTTTAGATGATTAATATTTCCATTGATAACCTCTTAGGAAAACGGGTATGTTAAACTTCAGAATGTATGGAGAAATAATTTGATGTACAACCAAGTTTAATTTACCAACAATTTAAGTCTTCCAGTTTGATTACCAACATTAAACAAAGGCTTACAATATAAAATAAATGGTGAATTTTTTACTGAATTTAATAAACACTAACACTTTGTTTTCTTTAAAACCTGTTGCTTGCTGTTTCAAAGAGGCCTATGGTTTAAATGTTTAAAAAATAAGTTCGATCTGTTTTTTAATAAAATGTTATTTAAATGCACATTATTCAAACAACATTTATTCCCCTCCAACTGTCATCATTATTCCCGTTATTAATTAACTAGCTAAAAATACTATAACTATTTTCTTAACAAAAAAGTTTTTAATGATATATTTATATAAATGTATTTAATGGCAATAGTCAAAACATAGATAAAATAGTTTTATAAATATTAATTTTCAAATAATTTCTTAACTATGGAAAATAATAAATAAAATATAGTATTCGACTGTATGGACTACAAGAAATTTATTAATTAAAATTACTTGAAACAAAATAAGAACATAAACCAATTTATTTGTTAAAAACTCGCAAATGTTACATTTTATGGAGTGTCCTAATTCATTTTTTCTCTTATTAATATAAAATATTTATTATAAAAATCGCCTTATTATAAAACATACTTTATTATAATTACATTCCAAATAAATTTAATTAAATTATGTTCTGTAACTCCTAGTTAGAATATCTGCAACAAAACTTATATTTTAAGATTAAATTTAATTTCTCTATAAATTGTTATAAAAACAAAGATTAATTTTTATAATATTTCTATTAAAAACCGCAATACTATTTTAATTTATTATCTAATTTTAAAAATAACATTTTTAAACTGTGTACACTATTATAAAGATTGTTAAACCTTTATTATTTTTCAATTAAAAAACAAATAAAACTTATTCTTTATAAATATTCTAAAAAACAATTTATTTTTAAATTTTCTATTATAAAAACATTGAATATGTAATATAATTATAAACTATAAATAATATATAAGAAAATTACAAATAAAAATAATAAAGTAAAACTTAACTGATTTTTAAATGTAAAGTAAACGTTCCGAAAAGTAAATTTTAGTTGAAATTTTTACATTGATGAATAAAAGTAAAGTTAATGTGGTTTTAATAGAAGCCATGTTTTGTTTCCTAAACCAAGCAAATCAATCAATAACCATTATGCTTAGGTTATTTTTTTTGTGTCGTTCATGCTCCACGTTGCCAAGCTAATCAGGTTTGAATATTCACCAGGGTCACTCGCAACAGCGGCAACCGATTTTTTAAGGTCGTTCATTACGTCCGTCGCCCATTGCAGTCGTGGTGTACCTCGCGATCGTCTACTCTCTGGGGTACTAACGTACATTTTTTTAGTCATTCCAGACTGTGAATCTGCCTGTGAAAGATGTCCTAACCAAGCAATCTTGTTGAAACGGATACAACCTATTATATCAGGAACCTCGGGTTCTGTACTCTCCATCGTCTGTCTTAAGTGGACGAAAAATGTAGCGTAGGATCTTACGCTCACATACAGATAGATGTGATATATCATTTTGTGTAAGGGTTCACGTTTGTGACCCATACATCACAAACGGTCTAATCAATGTCTTCTATAACTTGAGTTTGGTGTTAGTTGACACATACGGTGATCCAAGAAGAGGTTCAATTGAGTATAAAGTTCGATTACCTCCAGCGATTCAAGCTTTTATATCTGTAAGTATGCTGTTGTCAAGCATTGATCCCAAATATTTAAAAGATTCAACTCCCTCAATTCGTTTATCGCCGCACAACAAATCTTTCTTCTCAGCCCCCCTCGAAACATTCATATATTTGGTTTTATCGTAGTTAATTTGCAGACCAATTTTTCTAGCATCACTCTCAAGCAACTTGAAAGACTCACTCATTACAGCTCCACTATAGCCGAGAATGACAACATCATCAGCGTACGCGATCATCTGTACCCAGTGTGAGATGATGCTCGACACCATTTACAAAAAAATATATGACAAAAATATTAAATATTTATTAATTAAAACACCAATCAATTATAATGTTCACAATTAAATAACTTTATTAGCAATTTATTTATTTATTTAAATTTGTTTATAGAATCAAGCAAGTTTAATTAGATATAAATTATTTATTTTAAATATTTGTATATTAATTATTTGTATATTAATTATTTACCGAATCTCAATTGAATGCTTCACAGTCAAAAACCAAAATCGAAGTGAAAAGTAAATCAAATTACAAATATTTTTTGCTTTAATTGCAATGAAATTTTATATAAAAAATATTGCCCCATAAGCAAACAATTTAACGAAACACCAAAAATTAAAATGACGTTTGATGCAATCAACTGTGTTTACATAATTTTTTCCGTTCCCGAACATTCTCCCATCCATTAAGAAATTAATTTCTTAATCGTCCAGTTTCAGAACACATAATTTGGAAGTGGGCCGTTTGAGTGTTGACGTTGGTGTTCGAATCGTAGCTACACGAACGAGGCCATCTGACCTAGGACGAGTTTGAACTATACGACCTAATGTCCATTTACATGGTAGGACATTATCTTCTTTAATGATCACCAAATCATCAATTTTCAGGTTGGTCTGCGTTGTCTTCCATTTACATTTTAATTGGAGTGATGTAATGTATTCTAATTGAAACTGTTTCCAAAAAGTACCAACTTGGTGTTGGATATGTTGCCATCGAGAAAGAGATGAAAGTGAACGATTTCCCAAACATTGTTCTGGTATTTCAGCCGGTGATTTCAGCATTAAAAAATATCCGGGTGTTATGGCATTCAGGTAGGAAACATCATTATTATTTTCAGGACACAGAGGTCTTGAGTTCAAGATCGCTTCAATTCTTCACTATAGTGTTGATAACTCCTGGAACGTGAGATGGATATGATACGATATTCTTGTTAAATGGTGCTTAGTTGGTTTCACAGCAGCCTCCCAAAGACCACCGAAATTTGGAGCGGCTAGTGGAATAAAATTCCAATGAATTTGGCTGTTGGTTAGAAACTCTGAAACTTAATTGGTATGATTAGTATTAGCATGTAATTTATATATCTCAAAAATTTTTCCCTGTGCTCCTTTACGAGCGATAAAACGTTGCAATGCAGCAATAAAATCTTCAGTAGACAAGGAAGTAGACTGGTTCCAAATGCACAACCTTAGTGCACAGACAAACAAAAACAGCAATGTATCCTTTAACCAATTTTGAACCTCGACGCGGCTTTGTAGCAAGTTGAATTGGACTAGCAAAATCAACACCAGTTGTTGTGAATGGATTACCAGGTGTGACCCGAGAATTAGGAAACTGACCCATTAATTGATTGTTGGTTGACGTTTTATGTCGAAAACAAGTTATACATTGATTAACAACTTTTCTGGCTAGTCTCCCGCCATCAATAATCCAATATTTTTGACGTAATAGGTGGGAAAGTAAGGATGGACCAGGATGGATAAATTTGACATGTTACCAATTGGAGATCAATTTACTTAGAATATGATCTTTTTGCAAAACTACAGGGTGTTTAACGTTGTATGACAACAGGGAATTTTGCAAACGACCTCCCACTCTAATAAGTCCTACTGGATCTAGGAACGGAGTGAGAGATAGTAATCGACTTTTTGGTCGACTTTGGTAGTACGTTTCCTTGTTTCAGAAGCTTTAGTTCCATTGGAAACATACTTTATTGTGCCAAATTAAGACATATTTCTTCTGCTTCTGCAATCTCGGCTGACGTCAGAAACGTTTGATATTTACAGTTGCTGTTTTTTAAACAGCAAATTTTAATAAATCGTCGACAATAAGACAGAACCCTTAAAATTTTCATGTATGATGAAATATTATTGAACAATTTGAGAAGCACATTCTGATTATCTGACTCGGATTCGACAGCAACTAACGTTTCAAACTTCTACCAGTTTTGAAAATGAGTTTACAACTTGGTACATGAACTTTGATGAAGATGAAAAACAAAAAATAATTGAAGAAGTTCATGATAATTGTTACCGTATGAGATGCTAAACACAAAATTGTCTAAATCTATTTGTAAAAATTAATCTCAAGTCCGTTTATGAAATTTTCGTGCAGTGACTTCATTATGTATTGCTTTTTTGTGGAGGAACGGGTTAGTTTCTGCTTGATATAATAAAACCTTTAATTAACCATCAAGATAAACGAAGATGTGAAATAAAACATGAAGAAGACAACATTGAAGAAATAAATTAATGTAAGCTTTTAATTGAATTTTAATTTATATAACTTTTGATTTGTTTTTGAATAAATTATTTTTCATGCAAGTCAATTAATAGTTTTGTTAAATTATTCGTTCAATGATTCATAATATAAGAGATCTCCAAGTGTAATCAGTTTGTTTGTTATAAATTCAGTGTTCCGGCGTAATATTACAGTGTTCATATATTTTTTGAGCTTCCCGGTGTAAAGTATTATTATAATTACGTATAAAAGTCCAAAATTCGTAACATGTTAAGGGGTGAAGCCCCATGGATGGCTTTTTAGGCCTACCAGTTCAGAAAAAATGTTTTCTTATATGCTAGTAATACATTTACTAAATCTAACAACAGTCAACAAAAACACACAATTAATTCTCAAAACTAATTCTAACTATAATGAAATGTACCATATCTTAAGAAAAAAACGAATTCATATATCTACAGCAGGTAAGTATACAGGATCGCGAAGTTGGAACAATATCCGCTAAGTAAATTTTTTTTCTTTTAGAAAAAAAAACGTAGAAGCTAAATATTTAACTGCAGGTATTTGTAGTGTTATTGTGTTGTCAGCAATCGTACCAGAAAAGGCACTGCACCTGGTGTGCATAGAAACATTTGTTCAATGCATGATTGCTTAATGATACTAACATATTTATCACACTTGCCTCATTAGAAATGTTGGAAAAAAAAAACAAAAATAACAACTATTCAACTTCAAATATTCCTGCCACCTCCCAACATTCAACCATGTTTTGATGGCAGTTATACATTTCATTTAAGGAAAAAAAATTAAATCTACTTCAATTTTTCTCATTCTACTTACATAAAGCTATGTACATTTTGTACAACTATGCACAACCAAGAACTATATACAGAACAAGCTATTTACAATATTTACACGAAATTTACACGGTACCACCAAAAAAATTTCCTAAAAAAAAAGTGTACCCCCAAAACGGTTTTTTCCACAAAATAAAATAAAATAAATTTCTAATTTATTCGGCAATCAGAGACAGACAGAGACTCCATCTCCTCGCCCAAGCAACTCTCTCCTCTCCCTTTCTTCCTTATATCAGCCCGTCGCTGTTTGTTCCGCTGGTTCCTTTTAATCCTCCTCCTTTCCCGCCAGCCCAATGTCGATTCCGACAGTGGAAGTTCCTGGAACACCTGTTCCAGAAGGTCTTCCACTATCTGGTCCACCATTGGCTGCGAGTCCGGAATCCGCCCTGACTTAACCTCCCCCAGATCTCCCGGTCGACTTTTATGTCTCACTGGTCGGCAGCAGCGGCCCAGCTCCCTTATACCACCCCCTGACCCTGATGTCTATTTGTGTACATTTCAAATCTTAAAAAAATTCCACAAATTCAAAAAATTTAAAAAAAAAAAACACTAACAAAAATTATTGCAAAAAGAAACATACTATCAAAAATTTACCGTAAGCAAACCAAAACTGATTTATCAACAATTTATAATATCTAAAAACTGGTTTGACGACCAACGCCCAAACCGAATTATTATTTGCGCCAGAATTATTTTCCATAAAACAATAAAAAAAATTCCAAATTCCAAAATCTGGTTTTGAAAAAAAGAATTTGCGCCACAAAATAGCTCCACCCTCTATATAAAAAAAAAAAGAGACGACCAGACTCCCTGTTTCGGCGCCACTTGTTACGAATTTTGGACTTTTATACGTAATTATAAATTATAATATTACTTTACACCGGGAAGCTCAAAAAAATATATGAACACTGTAATATTACGCCGCAACACTGAATTTATAACAAACAAACTGTTTACACTTGGAAATCTCTTATATTATGAATCACAGTACGAATAATTTAACAAAACTATTAATTGGCTAACATGAAAAATAATTTATTCAGAAACAAATCAAAAATTATATAAATTAAAATTCAATTAAAAGCTTACATTAATTTATTTCTTCATTGTTGTCTTCTTCATGTTTTATTTCACATCTTCGTTTATCTTGATGGTTAATTAAAGGTTTTATTATATCAAGCAGAAACTAGTCCGTTCCTCCACAAAAAAGCAATACATAATGAAGTCACTGCACGACAATTTCATAAACGGACTTGAGATTAATTTTTACAAATAGAATTAGACAATTTTGTGTTTAGCATCTCATACGGTAACAACATCATGAACTTCTTTAATTAATTTTTGTTTTTCATCATCATCAAAGTTCATGTACCAAGTTGTAAATTCATTTTCAAAACTGATAACATAACACTTGCTTAATAAATAAATTTTATTTCTTCAATGTAAAACATATTTCGTTTACATATTTTAATTGAGGTTTTGACATTTTATTAATTCACAACCATAAAAAACCTTTACAATATTAACACAATAATTGAAATGAAAAGCAAATTTATTTTCTTTTTAGTTTTAAAATAACATTTTTGAAATAATTAACAACATTAAAAACTCTAAAGTAAGCTATATCACGGCTCAGTCATCACTAAGTTTAATTTTATTTCAATTTACATAACTATTGAGCACTTATATTTTGATTTAAATTCATATACTAATTGATTTACAAAATTATACTAACCGAGTTTAAAATTAAACTAATTAACGATCCAAACATTTTGATCGTTTTATACACATCTCATCAAACTTTCTGTCTCTGTTTCTAATCAATTTTCACTAATACAAACATCAATTCTACTTTTTTTCAAATTAAACAATCAATAATAAAACATGTTTTATTAATACGAAGGACGTAACTTAAACCGTCAACAGTAGTACAAAAAAATATAACTACGTTTACCACAAATAAAGAGAACAAATTAATAAATTTAAATACCATTATTTCAAAGCAAAAATTGAAAATAGTCCGTCGTTACAAACATTAATGATGTTCCTAGGTCGTCTCTGTCCATTATGGACATGCGATCGAATGTACAACTAACTTCTTTAAGGATTTTGGAATCCATGTTGGTTTTACTGGACAGTTCAATATTTGGCCATTGTTCTGGAGATTTTACAAGCCAGGAGGGACCAAACCACCACTGATGTAAATCACGTAGTTCACTTGGTAAAATTCCTCTGGAGGCGTGATCAGCTGGATTGTCAGCGGATCTCACATGACCCCACTTCTGTCGTGGTAGAATATCCAAAATCTCGGATGTTCGATTGACTATATACGTCTTCCATCGTCTTGGATAATCAGATAACCAATGTAGAACGATGGTAGCATCAGTCCAAGCAAAAATTGAAATTTTATGATTGTGAAATATTTTTGACAATGATTTAATAAGTGTAGCTAATAAATGCGCCCCACACAATTCGAGACGAGGTAACGAAACCTGTTTTATCGGCGCAACCTTGGTCTTTGATGTAATCAGGCTCACTTGGCTATCCCCATTTGATGTGTTAATCTGGCTCTTATACTGAGCCACTTGGACTTTTAACAACGATTTGATCATAAAAAAAAAGAAAATTTAAGAATAGACGGGATATGAATCGTGTCACTGACGAATCATATGATTGGAAATCTCTTAACCAAGGGTTTAGCCTAACATTCTAATAGAACAATGATAATAAATCAAATAGAAAGAAAGACTAACAATAATATACAAAAAAAATTTTACCTAACTTAAATATGCTGATAGTTAGAAGGTGGTCTTCCCTTTTCTTGTGTTATCCTGTTTGTAGGTTGTTCCAGAATGACGTTTTCCACAAAATTAATGCAGATATACACCAACTTGCGAGCCAATTTGTGGTGGCTATATATATATTTCATCGGTTCAGGAACAAAATAATGACACAAAAACAGCCTCAGTCATGTAGTTTTACTTGCTTTATACTTGCTGTTATTTTTAATTATACGTCCAGCGAAAAAATATATTTAAAATATGCAACTAATAGTTTCTTCACCAATGAATAATAACAAATGGCTGCTGACCTTTAAAGCGTTTTAATAATTATCTTGTCTTTTCATTACAAATGATTATAACTTAATATCATGTTTTCTATATTTAATCACTATTTTTTTTTGCAGAAAGTAATATATAATGCAAACAAACTTTATTAGACAAAATCTATTCGTTTTTATATCTGGATCAAGACAATCTTTTTTTGTTGCCAAAATCGGAATTAAACTTTTTAATTTTAAGTTTCAACATCGAAAAACAATATATATAAACAGTTAGTCAAAATGTGTTTTATCTTTTTAAACAACAAAACTGGAATGCATGATTATTATTTTTCAGATTTTTTACATCGAATTGATTCCACCCAAAAAAATGTGATTTTTTTTTTGACATCTCTAATGAAAATCAAAATCGTGTAATACCAAAGATTCAACAAAAATTAGCAACGACATCTGTTCGTTAGAATTGGAAATAAAATTGAGTACGTTCGTTTGTTTTTTATAGTATATTCGAAATTTAACTAGCCGTTAAGTATTAGAAAATTTTAAAATGATTATTGATGTAAAAAAATGAACTGAAACTAATGAAATAAATTTTTATTGAATTAGAAAAGAAGATGAATTGGTTTTATTGTTGTTTAGGCGAATATAGCGGACGTTACAGATGATATTGTTCGACAGTAGATTACGGCAGTGAAGGCCATTTCGTTAGCATCACAGAACCCGAGTAGCTCAAATCTACCACCTGTAGTTGGCATATATCTTGGAATAGAGATGCTTTCAAATTCTGTAAACTGCGACCTCAAACGAATTCATTTAGATGCTATACCTGGAGGAAGTTCATCATCCCAATTTAATTTTTCAGTCCACGTTTCTTGAAACAATAATTTAACAAGAATTATCGATGGCGCTAACCAACCTACCGGGTCGAAATTACGAGAAGCTTCAGAGAGCATTGTTCTCTTGGTGTATATATTTGCTGAGTTGGTGGCTTTACCGTAAAAGAAAACTGATCCTTAGTTGAATTCCAATGAATGCCCAGTATACGGATTGTATTAGTGTCCTCGGTAAATTCCATTAACAATGATTCTCTCAAATCTTCCGGGATCATTTTCATTAAATCAGCGGAGTTTGACATCTATTTTTTTAAAGCAAAACCTCCAGACCTTAACATATCAATTGTTTGTTTAACTGCAATCATAGCATTTTCCAGAGTTTCTGAACCACTAAGTAAATGGTCCATATAAAAATATTCACGAACAATTGGTGCAGCTTTAGGAAACTGTGGCTCGCCATCAAAGGATAGTTGATGGAGCGAACGAACTGCTAGGAAAGGAGCAGATGAAGTTCCATAAGCTACGGTTTTAAGTTGATAATGTAGAATGGGTAAGTTCGGGTTCTCACGCCATAATATCCTTTGGTAGCGATAATAATGTGGGTCAACTTGAATCTGCCGATACATTTTCTCAATATCCGCTACAAAGGCTATTTTATGCAAACGAAAACCCATCACTAAAGCACTTAGATCTGATTGAATGGTCGGACCGACTAATATCTTATCGTTCAATGAGATTGAATTAGAAGTCTTCACCGATGCGTCCAAAACAACTTTCATTTTTGTAGTTGTACTGCTGTCTTTGATTACAGCGTGATGAGGAACATATTAATGTTCCGAATCATCAACTTCCCTCGGTGGAGCGAGTTCCATGTGTCCCAGGCTAAGATATTCTCGCAAATTTGGGTTAACCTTGAATTTTCGTTCGATAGAGAATAGTCGCCGAACTTACCTAGCTTGATATTACTATTTTTAAATGCGAGGTGGACGCATAGTGAATACTCTTGAAATGAGTCTCACATAATTCTTCATCTGGAATATGAAGTTTTGGTGCGGTTGGCTCCTCTTGTTCCCAAAATCTTCGAAGAGTTGAATCAATATCAATTCCGCTGTGAAGGCTGTGTATTGATTGTTCTTCGTTGTACCCTGCAGATATATCACAAGGAAGAGTGGGTGGAGTCATCTATAACCCAGCCAAAGATAGTATTGTGGGCTATAACCGATCCTATTTGTGAATAGACTCTCCCATCCGTGAGCACTGTGAAAAAGTTGTCGCTTCCAACTATGATGTCTACAGCCGTCTTAAATTTAATTTTTGCATACACGCTTCGCTTATAAATGACGTTTGCGACCCGGAGTCTAATAATATGTGGCATAATTGGTTGGTGCCAAAACTGTCTTTGATATAGACTACAGCCGTTGGTAAAATAGACCGGTGAAAACGATTTGCTGGAGTCAATGCCTGAATTGTATTTTTTGACGGTGAAATTGATTCTTGTATATTCCTATTGTGCATGCAAGTGGTATTACAACTTGTGTTTGGTTGTATATTGTTGTTGGGATTTGAAGATGGTTTTATGTTCGAGTTTGAATCAGTCGAATTTGGTAGTAATGGCCTTAAAGATTGTGCATATATTGACTGTGAAGCATTGGATTGTGAAGCATGAGATTGTGAAAGATTTGATTGCAAAGTATTGGAAAAATTATTTGAAAGTGATTCCGTTGTTTCGTCCAAATGTGATGAATGATGCCGCTTACGACAACTATAGAATGAGAGATTAGAACTACATGTGATAGTATGGTCATTCTGCAGGCAGTTATAGCATAATCCTCTATCCTTAACAAATTTACGACGGGTTTGAATATCCAGTGCTTTAAATTTGAAACATTTGTATAATGGATGTCTGCCTTTGCATTTCGTACATTTTTTGGATACGTGAACAACAGATAATGAGTTGATGTTTGATTTCGATGTTGTTGCACGACTAGGACTTGTTTTTCTAGTCATCATTGTACATTGTTCTAGTGTATCTGCACGTTTATTGAGGAATTCTAAAAAATTGTCAATCGTTTGAAAATTATCGGGATCGACCTTTGACCAACATAACTCCGACGTTTAAGAATCACATTTTTCCAATAATATTTTAATTAACGTAGACCTCTTAATACTTCATCCGAAATTTCTCTAATATTTTTGCTTGACTTATAGAGGATTGTTGCATGAACATGCACATAAATGAATTAGCCTCAGTGACTGGTATATGTCGTACTATGGCTGGCTGCAACTTCATCTTTCAATAAGCTCTTCAGATATTGAAATTATGAATTATTGGAACTGATTGGTTATTATGAACCGAACTTTCGTATAAGTCCTTAAATGAGTGAAACTCACAGTAGTTTTCATAAAAATTAGGAATCTGCAGCGATAACAGACGGATATCTGAAGGTTTGTTTGTTTTGTTAAGCTCAATAATTTGTTTGACAAAACTTTTTTGATGATCTATTAATTCCTCTTTGAGTGTAGCCGTTGTATCCGGCTTAGCATGACTGGCCAAAAGTTGTCTATGAGACAACACTAGTGACACTTTAATCTTATAGTAAAGATCTTCCAAGCCCTTTATAGAGTTAGCTATTGTAAATTTATCATCGTCTTTAACTTCTGTATCGTCCATTTCTTTATCAAATATGCGATATTTTTCCCAAATACCATCCAGATTCTACAAATAAAACAATATGGCTGCCTCACTTGGCAGTGTGCACCAAAGCCTATGAGAGCCGCTTCAATTACTTTAACTCGTTGCTGATATTTATTATATTGCCTCGCAATGCGATCAGCCATTGCAACACGACAAATTTATTTTTTATTGAATGTACAATTAAACCGTAATATATATTTAACTTGAATGATCTTCAACTTATTTAATTGTTAATACACTTATTTGCGAATCATTAATTAATTAATCAACCGTAAAAATGTATACGAAATATTTAAAACTTTCTTCAAAAATAATAATAAAGTTCATATAATAAATTTTAAGGACTCACGTGATTTAAAAACTGTTTCAATGACCATTGATGATACGTTGTTGTATAGTTAAAACTCTTCACATTAGATGAAACAAATGTCGACAAACAATTTCTAATTAAGTTGATATCATTCACAAATGTTGATTAATAAACGCTATTCTTATTACAGTTGATTTACTAAAGTTGTCAATGAATAGATGTTGGCACAATTTAAATATATACAGAATACAATATCCCACGAGGTCCAACTATTTTGTTTCCCAAATGAAAGATGTTTTATTACGTAGCGGTCTGGATCCTGTATGAAACCTGTTTTAGCGCGAAATTTAAGCTGATGCAGACCTCGACACCATTTACAAAAAAAAAAACAGAGAGTGTGCTTAAGACCGCACGGCAGAAGTGAAAACTTCATTTGCAATCGCAATAAAATGATATCTTATTAGTAGTATTTGGATCGTATTCGTAGAATAAATGAGAAATAAGTCAGAACGAGAAACCGCTAACTACACACACTAACCTCACAATGTAAACCAAATAATTGTCAAAATAGCACTCATATGCCAAGAGCAGGGACTAAAGTACGCGTGGTTGTCACACCCATAGATCAACAAGTTTAAATTTTACAAATCTTCCTGCGGAAAGCTAAGCAAATTCATTTTTATAAATGCGCATTGTTTACGTTTACAAATAACTGTCGGCTAAGTGCCACCATTTTTAATTATTTTATTTATCATGATTGCCATCCATGTTTAATTATACATAAGCTATGCGTCTTTGTATAGAATTTATGCGATTTCCTCTCGTATTTGTGAGCTTTAAATCGATATAATCGATTTTATCAAGTTACAAGTATTAAGTCTTCACTTAATTTTAGAAACATGTATTACATACAATTGCAAACCGACAACATATTTAGTGAAGATGATAAAATTCCAATACATATAATTTTGATATACAAATGTAATTGTTTCAAGTTATACTATCATTCTTACATTATTTTTAATTTCATAAAGATTATGTTCAATAAAAAAAATATTAATCAAAGCAAACTACCGTTTAAAACGATAGTTAAATAAAAAGCAAAAATTAAGCGTACACAATAAAACACTTCATAAATTTTCATGATAATTAATGTATTAATGCATAAAGGATAAACAGCCATAATTACTTTCAATCTTATATATATTCAATATTTATTTAGCATGATGACTCGAATGCAAAATGCAAAAGACAGTAGCAATATCACTTTAAAAAACTGCGTTATAAATCTATTTTATAAAATTCGTATAAAGAAATTTTTATTATTTTTATGAATTCATAAATAAAAAAAAAATAATTTTAATGGTATTTAATAAAAATTAATGAAAAAAACAAAATAAAATATGTACTACGCCAGGGATTGAACTCACTCTAACTACTGCACATCAGTCGAGCACGATATCCACAACGCAATTTGAAACGTAAATAATAGATAGATTATTATTTATTATTATTTTTAGCATTTCACTTTAAAGCATGACGGATCAGACTAACTTACTACCTACGGAAAAATCTGTGTGTGGTGCGCCTAAAGAAGTTTTCACTGCAAAAATATATGAGAAAAATATTAAATATTTATTAATTAAAACACCAATCAACTATGTATAATGTTCACAATAAAATAACTTTATTAGCAATTTATTTATTTATTTAAATTTAATTATAGAATCAAGCCAGTTTAATTAGATATAATCATATAAAATATTTTTAATTAATTATTTTTTTTAAATATTTGTATATTAATTATTTGTATATTAATTATTTACCAAATCCCAATTGAATGCTTCACAGTCAAAAACCAAAATCGAAGTGAAAAGTAAATCAAATTACAAATATTTTTTGCTTTAATTACAATGAAATTTTATATAAAAAATATTGACCCATAAGCAAACAATTTAACGAAACACCAAAAATTAAAATGACGTGTGATGCAATCAACTGTGTGTTTACATAATTTATTCCGTTCCCGAACACCCAGTTTATTGACAAGATATTGTTATTAGTCGGAAGTTTCTTTTGACGGCACACATATTCCAATGCTAGATTAAGAGAGATAGCATCACCTTGTCTTAAACCAGAGTCGACTTTAAAGAACTTAGATATTTCTTTCTCCAGTCGTACACAGAATTGACAGTTTTAAACTGTCATTTTGCACAGTGACACCAGTTTACCAAGGATTCCCATTGATACCAGAGCAGACCATAGAGACTGTCGTTCGAGAGAGTCATAGTCCTGCTTGAAATCAACGAAGAGTTAGTACACAGGTATATGTTGAGCTTTCGAAACTTTTCCAAAATCATCCTTATCAAGCAAAGTGCATCGGTGGTACCTCGACCTTTTTTTTTAATAAAAAGTGTTGTGTAGTAGAGGAATTACAAAATGTGTCACAACAACACAAAGACACCTTTTAAAACCTAGGTCCCACAACAACCATGCGTTCTGAGGCGATGGTGGACGCTTTTTTAAATGTTTATGGATTGAAGGCACTCGAGACTAATGATTCTGGCAAAGCTTTTTTTATGTACGCCCAAAGAAGCCCTTTTGCATTTTGTTACTATGGCCTTTGGGCCTTGCCGGAAATTACACTGATATTCCCCAAATAGTTGTTAAGCAAAAGGATTGATTTTGGCTATTTTGGCTTATATGGTGTGCAGAGTAGAGCGATTTCCCTGTAGCTTGTACCTTTTTTATAAATTGGTATCAGCATAGCTGAGGTCCATTTCTGTGGCATGGTTTCAGTCCTCCAAATAATTGAAACAAGTTCAAACAATCTTGAAGATAGAGTTTTACCACCATTGTTACACCAATAATACTTGTTCTGCTAGTGAACTGTATGTTGTTTGAATATTAATAAGTATCATTTGGTGCAACCGTCATCGAGTTGAAGATAGTAAAAAATATGTTCACTACATCCAATTCGATGAACGTATGTAATAATAATTGTAGTATCAGCAACCGAAGAAATATATAGTGCGATGAAAACTGTACAAATATATAGGCACTAAAGCCAATTGGGTGATATATAATATAACAACTGTAATGTCGGCAAAGGAAGATATATACTTATATAGTTGTGTACATAGGGTTTGCAAAGTTACCGAATTTTTAATTACCAGTAATACGGTAAAAACTTTTATAAAACGGTTAACCGGTAATTTATCGAAATAATAAACTTTGATCTAACTATTTGATATATAACCTAAATTGGCGGGTAATAATAAATAATAACACATTTGAAGAAAAAAATTTAAAACTAATTTAATTCTTGAAATTTTTCAAGGTTTTGGTTGATACAACATTGGCGTAAGAAACAAGTTGTCTCTTAAGTGTTATCATTCAAGTTCGTTCGACCTTAGTTTAGTACAAATCAGAATAGCTGCTGCAAACGCACGCTCGAATTCGACACTTTTTGTTCGTATGGTAGGTAACTAATTTATTAAAAGCTTTCTCTAAATATTTGCCACGAATGTTTTGTTCTTGGAAAAGGTCAATTTAATTTTTATATTAATAATATTTGTAAATCCTTTATGTCATTTTTCAGTAGCAGCCAAATTCTGTAATTGTGAAGCGGTGAAGTGATAAGTTTTTTAATGAAAATAAACGAAGAAATTTTTATCACTTCACCGCTTCACAGTTACAGAATTTGGCAGCTGCTTTCCACAAAATATTTATCAGTGTTGCAAAACGTTACTCGTAACGTAACGCAAAAACGAAATAACGAAATGAAATAGCGTTATTAGTAATAATTACGTTCATAACGTTTTAAAAATTAAACAATAACGTAAAACGTAACGATAACGTCAATATTTTATTTCGTTTTTCGGGTGACTTTTTTTATAATTAAATATATGAAAATCAAAACGCAAAAACCGGTTGAATAAAATCCAACTTATCTGTTGTTCTTTATCAATTTTTGCGGACGCTTAAACTACAGATTTTGGTAGTTCTAAAATTTTGTACAATTTTAAGTTAATTTTAAATAATTTCAAGTCTGTAGTAGCCGTTTCTGCATCACAGGTGTTTTGAATAATTTTAAGAAAGAATATTTTTATGCTGGCCGAGAAATCAATTTGAAGATCTATTACAAGCAACTCTAATAGTTATAAACAAACTATCAGATTTGTGAAAACTCCTAAGCAATCTAGTTTTGGTTAAAATTAATTATTTTTAATTTGAAATGATTTCAAAATATTCGTCGGAGTGACGTGAATAATCCATTGTATAATTCTTTAATTTTAATTACGTCAGTTACATATCTACGCCCGTTGATGATCTCCACGAGATCGAAACTATAGTAGAGTGAATTCTAAAAAATATATATACATACATACTTAAAACTTTTAAAATTATTGTTTTTTAATTGTTTTTAAATATAACAATAGTGAACAGAAGGTGTCGTAATTAAAACTAAAGAATTTGAAATGAGTCAAATTTTTTTAATGTATTTAATTATTTAGTTTTATTTTACTATAATTTTTCAAAATTAATAATCTTATAATAGTTCATTAGAGATTTTCAATTTTTGTACATTTAAGTACAATGTTATAGTTACGTTATTTTAAAATTAAATGTAATGTTTAAAACTAATCTTTTAAACATTACATTTAATTTTAAAATAACGTAATTATAACGTTATAACATAATAAAATATAATATTTTTCTGTTTCATAACGAAATAACGTACCGAAAAAAATAAATATACTGTTATAAAAACGAAACGCATAACGTTACGAATTTTTTTTTCGTTTTGCAACACTGATATTTATTCATTTTCTGTTCATTTTAACTTTGCAGCCTTTCTTTTATTGTTAATTCATGACAATGCTAATATGGACGCAGTTGGTCGATCACTGGAAGTGCATCTGAATCTGAGCCTCCAGTTTCAGATCAATCATTTAAAGTAAAACGTTCAATTAATTCAACAATTTTTTTATCAATGCCTTTTTTGTGTTATTAAATATTTCAGAGCATACATTACATACTTTAATGGCATTTGAATCATGGAGTGCGTAAATGAGAACGAGAACTCCTTGAAGTTCTTTACTTATGATTTTTTTTTTGTGCAGTAAGTTCATCTAACATAAATGTTATCGTTATATCAGAAACATATAGGTTTACGTCGTATCGACGACACTATATCGCCTTATGACTATATAAGTAAAACAATTTCATGCTCTGAGAAGTTTAAATCAGATATCAATGGCGATTAAACATATCCTAATTAGTAATTACTTACACTTTTAACTTTAAAAAATCTTTTTAGTATTGCATGAATCTAAAACCAAGAAAAGTTTTTTTTTTCAATTCTTCATTATCATGTTTTTGTAGGTTGTCCTTCTTAATTGGTAATTTGCGAAACATCACAACTTTTCTAATTTATGTTATTACGGAACTTATTTCGTCATGTTGAACATGAACAACATAATATGATACCGCAAATAATACTGCAACATCTGCTTCGTCTTCCAAAGGTCTGTTTCTTCAAAAGATCTATTTCCTCTACATGAATATTGCTGATGTTTCTTATATTAAATATTTATAACCGTTAGCTGAATGAAATAAACACAATTGACGATAAGCATTAACCAAAGCATCTACTTTTTTCCTAACGACAGCATCATCAGTCGTAATTGAATCAATGTTCTATTAAGTTTGATCATTTGAACATATTCGTCAACATCGCTCAACATTTATAAGATGCAAGAACCAGATTCTCTCTCTGTCGTTTACATCCCATGGAGGGATTTTGCAGTCTGTGCAATCAGCATCTATTCATCCATGACCAGTTAACCCTAGTTTCGAAATCCTTCGACGAACACTAGCTGGTTGTTGTTGGGACGCTTTTTTTATCTTACATCTAA
Organism: Diogma glabrata; assembly: GCA_963693315.1. Taxonomy (NCBI): domain Eukaryota; kingdom Metazoa; phylum Arthropoda; class Insecta; order Diptera; family Cylindrotomidae; genus Diogma; species Diogma glabrata. The sequence goes on along the minus strand of OY856188.1, from coordinate 191,402,114 downwards.
TGGATTTTTTTATCATTATCTCTAATCCCTTTCTACATGACCAAACCATCTAATACGGTTGAATTTAATGAATCCGATTACATCCGAATCCGAACCAGATTCCAAAAGCAGTATTTGCCATGAACGAACGAACATCATGTATCTGCGATTTTTTACTTGCAGTAAACTGTTAGAATATTAAGTAGGAATATTTAGATACGGTTTTTTGATAGGTTTCTTCCTTGGATTTTTTCGTGTCTAAAAATACGTTTGGTTAGGTCCAGTTTAAGCTATGTTATTAAAAATTAATTAATTTTCTTCAGAATATTATAATTATTAATTTACTACATTAAATAAGCATAAACAAAAGTTTGTATAATTTTTACTGAAACCGGTAAAAACTTAGAATTTTACCGGTTTTTTGATCATGTGTTTTTGGGAGATTTACCGGTTAACCGGTTAATCGGTTAACCGTTTTTGCAAACCCTATGTGTACATATAGAATCACTACAAAAAGGAAATACATTAAGTCTTTATTAAATCACGTATACGACCTGAATGGCTGCCGTGTTGAACGACGCCAGATGTTGGTCACTTGTAGCACAATATTTTCAGAGATAAAACAAATTGATACCAGGTAAATACATAACTTCATTTATTATATGCGTTAATTTAAAAAATACACATAAGCGTCATCCTCACGGAGACAAAGATATAACATATGTTTCACAAACTTATTGAGAATGACAAGTGACTTATTTTTTAATATTGTCCTAGTTTAAGGTCCACACGTCCCTCTTTTGGCGGAGCAGCCGCGATTTTTATCAATTGTTTTAAAATAGTCTCGATTTTTGTAAAGAACGCACGACACGGCGGGAGAACAGGTAGAAATATACGGCTTTAGCAAGAATACAATAAAGAACAATAATGTTAGAAACCTTTCATAATTTTGAAACAAACCATGTTCCATAGAATAATGCACTAAAAATTGTATAACAATGCGGCGTGCCCGAATTAGCAGGAACTAATTTTGCAACTGGATGCGTTTTTTCTATGGTAAATAAAGTGTCAAAGTGTGGACTTCAGAAAAATCATAATTAATAGCGTTTTAGATTCTATTTTGTTTTTGCACTTTTTTTTCAGGTCACATTTTTTTTGTTCGATTCTCGAAAAAATGTTGACCGGAAAAAATTTGCGTTTTCTTTTCTCGATTTGGGTGGAAGTTTCAAATTTTTTGAGGGCAATTATTTAGCATTTTTTGACTTTTTCTCAAGAGACGATGCAAGAATGTCGCCTTGTTTAATATATTAAACGTGACTTAGAATGTTGACTATAATAGAAATACTACACATTCTATGAATTCACTCAATAGTGCTGTCTAGAAATTTAATGGAAAAATCCCTAAAACTAATGTTAAAACATTTCCGATAAATAGGAGTCTAATGACAGTTGAGAATTCGACTTAAGTAAATAGATTGATGATGAAGTTTCAACTTCAAAATATAATTGCATTGGTGGCGAAGTGGATAGCGTTTCTGCCATTTCCAAAGAATTTAAATTTAACTCTGGCACTGATGAGGTTACGAGTTCAAATCCCAACCGAAACATGTAAAAGAGAAAAACAGAGTTTCTTTCTGATTTATTTCCAACAATACCTTTGAATTGAAAAAATTCAAATTACTTCCTTAGTTACTTGAGTTCAAACTTTAATTGCTCCCTAAAACCCCGAATACAAATATATTATAAAAAATAAATAAAAAAAATTTTAAAAACTGCAAAAATTAGCTGTTTGCTTACAAAATAACGTAGATGAATTCTAAATGAATTCAGCAACGCTTAATACAGGAATTATCATTTGTTTAGGATCGTCCATTAACCTTAGGTCCAACCCAAATTTTCGTAAATGGGTCGGTTCTGATGGCAAGGTTGTCAAAATAACCTTTTTGCACGTTTATATAGTGAACCGCTTGACCCAGACAGACGCCCGCTGCAAGCCGCCCCTAACGTGGAGAACAAACGCTTGGGTCGCATTGGTTTTAAGGCGCCAATTCGCCATGATGTAGCGTCATTGACTAAGCAGTTTTTACTCTGTGTGTCTCTGATAGACCAGCCTAATTCTGTCAGCATTACCCAGACAGCACGGCGTGGACATCAAATTTCAGATTTCGCTACTTATAGGTTATTTCACGACCTAAATTCAAGTGAAGAGAGTTGAAGTTAATTAGCATAAATCTTTGTTACATATCATTTAATTTAATATTTAAAATGTTTCGGTCAAGTTACTAAAGCAAATTTTTTGAATGTGGCAATAATTGCAAAAATCGGAAACACTTAATTGGAGAGTTTGATGAACTCCGTTGTTCTTTACAGAAATGATTTACAACTTTATGTATGCACAATATTTATTATCGGTGTAAGAATTTATAATAATTAGATTCACAAAATTAATTATTATTTTAGTTAATACAGTATTTTAACTATTTTAAGAACACAGAATATTAGGTTAATTTTTCTACTTCAATTATATTTAATTGCGTATTCCTTTAAGCAAACTTTGATGTTATTCGATTTACAACTCGATATATAAGAGGGAAAAATTTATTATGTTTAATCTCGTCAATCAAAATATGTTCGATGTTTTTGCTTAATTACAATAAATTAATTAAATAATTTATCGTATCGACCTGCTACGTGATGTCGACTAGTGAAAACATATGTACAAGCGATTCGTGTTATGAGTGTAACTGATCGTGTGATCGTTTGTGGTGATTAATTATTCAGATTTAGGGTCATTCCAAAGTGACTAACGTAACATTTATACCGAAATTCACAACTTTGTTTCCTTATAACTAAAATAGTAAAGATTCTTTTAAGCACTTGTTGACTTTTTAAAATGTAAATCGAGTTTATTTATCTAAATCAGAAAGCTTTTTTATTTAAATTAAATTTTTTAGATATTCTTTAAATAAAAATGTAAATGTGACTAACGTAACATTTTTTATACCATTAAATTAACACCTAAATTATGAACCAAAATTCTCTAGATGTTGAAAATGTACATAAAATTTATTGATAAGTTTCTTCAATGTAATTAATGTATTTTTTAAAAAAGCCAATAACTTTTTAAAAAATTTGTTAGTTTTTCATAAATTGACGCTTTTGATTTAAATGATGTGTGACTAACGTAACGTGACTAACGTAACACAAAAGAATTCATGTATTAAGAATGCTTACCTCATTTATTTGGAAAGCAAAGCCGTCCAATTCAGACACTCCAAACTTTAGCTTTCAGAAAATAAAAAGTCTAAAACAATTCGGTTTATTATATTTGTGCTATGCTATATTCTTTTTAGATATATTTTAATTCGTATATTAAGCCTTTTTCACAACCATGCGCTTAATTGCATTCTAAACAAAATAACAAAACAACTCACAGTTGTTGCCATATCTTATAGTAAAATATATGAAAACAAAATTATAGGTCACAGTTACAGTTTTGTGAAGAAAAAAAATTTAGCTTGAAGGTTGACTTTAAAATGGAATGACCTTTAAATATATTAACCACCACAAGTTTGACCATTTTGAAAATTTTTGGATACGTGTATGTGGACAATCTGCTCACTAGGGTGGACCTTAAAAAAATTTTAATTTTTTGTATTTGCAAAATTTGAAATCAATCCTTCAATTCTAAGGCGTGCCCACGACCACTTAAAGTTGAGAGGTTTTGTTCTGGTCCTTAAAAAAAATTTAAATTTTTTGTACGATAAAAAAAATTTGAGTTTTTTGTACGACACCCTCCCATTTCATGTCAATACCCATAAAAATAATATTTGCAAAATTTGAAATCAATCGTTCAATTCTAAGGCGTGCCTCCGGCCACTTAAAGTTGAGAGACTATGTTCTGGCCGGAGGCACGCCTTAGAATTGAACGATTGGTTTAAAATTTGGCAAACCATATTTTTATGGGTATTGACACGAAATGGGAGGGTGTCGTACAAAAAATTTAAAATTTTTTTTAAGGGCCAGAACAAAACCTCTCAACTTTAAGTGGCCGGGGCACGCCTTAGAATTGAGCGATTGCTTCCAAATTTTGCAAATAATATTTTTATGGGTATTGACACGAAATGGGGGGTGCCTCAATCTGTATAACGAAAAAAAAATTCGTAACCTAGGGGCCACCCTACTGCTCACACTCACAAAACTTGAAACGCCGTTAGATCCAACTAATTTGCACAAAACATCAACTACAAATCAAGCAACTGAGCATATGAAGCTTGAGATAATGAAGACAATGGAACCACCACGCACCACCAACCCAAACTGCAACAAAATTTCAATCACAATCAAAAATTTACTAAAATCACTATTACTAAAGTCAAACAAATATAAATACGATTATGATGACATTGTACGGTAAAATGAGTCAGGTATCTTATAAACATAAACAAAATATATATTTTTTTATACAACTTAGGCCACTTGTTGCAACTTTAAAATATATTTCAATATCAAAACATCTATAAAACATTCCGTCTTTTTTCGTGCCTGTTAAAAGAGCGGCTGTTACTTATTTTTAGAAACAAAAAGAAAATTAATGTTCACGAAATTTGTGAAAATCAGAAAATTCTCTCGTTGAGTTTTAGTTAGATTTATACATCGATCATATAGCTAAACTATAATTGTATCTCGTAATTCTAAAGTGATTCAAAGTTACTGATTTCTATTATACAAAATTAGTTAATTATTAGTTAATTAATTATTATTTATTCAAAATGATAAATATGTGTAATTAATAACAAAAAAATAACAGTGTACGTATAGGATAATAAGAAAAAAGACATTTTTTGCTAAGCAAAAATGTTACTTCGAATATCGTTAAAAAATTCTGGTTTTTCTTTAATTATATTTTTATCTTTAATTTTATTAATACAAAATCATTTTTGTGATGGATTTAAATTACGTGATTTTAAGGCAGTTGCGACTGAAAAATTTGGTGTAAATAATTTAGGTAATAGAGAATTTAAGGAAAATCCTTTTACAAAAATAGAAAGGATTTATCACGCAAACGACAACGAATATCAAGATGCTGATATTGATGAAGAAATTGATGATGACGATGACGATGATAATTATGTTAATGATGATGATAATGAAGATGATGATGAAGATGATGATGATGATGATGAAGATGATGATGATGATGATAACGACTTTAATATCGAAATAGATGAAGATAATGAAGCCGAACAAAAAGAAAGTGACGAAAATAACATCGATGAAAAAAGTAATGAAATTAATGTTGAAAACGATGGAAATAAAGAACAAAATGATGATTACGATGAAACTAAATCAAACAAGTATGTTTTTCAAAAAGTTAGACGCCGTCCGAATGCTCATTTTCCAGAACGTTTAAGGAACTTTGAAAAAACTAGTTACCGTGAAATGAATAAAAACGGTGAGAACAATAATGAGCTGGACGATAAATTTGAATCTAAATCATGGCAGGCACCAGAAATTATTTCAACATTTTTGGGTTTTTTTCATAAAAAAACAAAAGAAGTTTCTAAACAAATTCAAAACAAAAAAAAAAGCTTTTTTGAATGGTGGGAAAAAGAACAACAATATGAAGATAATGATAAAATCAGTAATGATAACCTCGAAAAACAACTAAAGAACACTGAAGTAACCAAAAAAGAAGACTATGAAGAAGGTCATGGTTCTGAAGAACCAACCAGCTGGTTTTCAAAATTGTATAAAAAAATATCAGAATTTAAGCTAATCAATGAGGATGAACAACGCGACGAACAAAAACTTTCAACTTCATATAAATCAACCTCTAAAGAAAAGATTACAAAAACTCAAAATACCATCATTTTACCAAAACAACCAGAAGAAATAAATAAACCTCAAACACGTTTTCCAAAATCAATTCCTTTTGCTCCACAACCTGTTATCAAACTGCATCCTCCAGGTTCTGAAATTAAAAATGATGCTCAACAATTTTTGTCTTTTATTAAAGAGAAATCGTCAACAATTTTGAATATTATTACTACCAATGAGACTGATGAGGAAAAAGAAAAGAAAATTATTCAAAAGGTGGTTGAGGAGAAAGAACCGATTGAAAGTGATACAGCAAAAAAATCGTCCAAGAAAACTAAAAAATCAAAATCTTTGCTTGAGTTTGATGAATTACTTTTAACGTTGCCATCATTTGTGCCAAATTATACAAATATTCATAATATTAATTGTAAAAGCCAAGGACAAATATTTCAACGCCAGCTAAACGGTCAAAAACATTGGGCGTTACAAAGTAAGAATTATTTATCAATTTTAGATTAATGTTGAAAAAAACTGTTTTTACAGTCTACTCTAATGCGAACAATCTTGTCTTCTTCTCTAACAACATTTATTAATCGCGTCACCTATTCAAAAAATTTGGGCCCTCACATAAGGACCACAGGTCAATTTAAACTGCACCCCACCGCTTTAAATACCCAATAAATGGCTTCACCCTAAATGCTTTCACTATAAACTCATAGATCTACAACCATTCAAACCACAGACGGCAATTTAATGTGTGTCATCATTAATCAGGGTTCACATACTTGGGATATTTTTTAGGTGACGTGGGATCTAAAAAGTTATGAGTTTCAAAATTTCTATGAGTGCTCCTATTCAAAAAACATTTCAAACATCAGATTTAGATCGGATTAAAATGATTCGGAATTAAAGGTTAGATCGATGGTCTACTAAAAATTTTCAACTAATGGCTTAAAAATGTCAGAATTTGATCTTTGAGACTGATTTTTACTTCACCACAATTTTAAATTATATGAAGTAATGCAATCTATCGAGAAAAAAAATCTATACCCCTAATTTTGTTATTCTTTTGTTTTGTACCATTCTGGCTAATAAAAACTTTGGTGTATGTCTGTTGGTGGGTGGGTGGGTGGTTTCGTAACATTCCAGCATTGGATATTGATGAAACTTTGATCAATGATCCAGGTTCACTTGAAAAATGAAGATCTGGATTGATTTCAACATTGGACAAAATGGCGGGAGGTGTCCCGAACACCTCTAAGATTAAATCTTTGATAACTTCTGAGCCCGGCTTTCGATCTTATTGAAACTTGGTATATAAGGTTTTAGCACTGTTTTCAAAATTTCTGCAATTTCCGGTTTGTCACTTCCGGTTAAAAAGTTTATTTCAGGTGTTTATTCGTAATGTAGCCTACAATTTACAGATCGATTTTCATCAAACGTTGGTAAAAGGTTTTAATTGATGTGAGGAAGATTTTATTAGCTTTTGAGGTAAATTTGCAAAGGGTTAGGGTTTCCACCATACAATAGGTATTTTTTTCACTATGTTTTTTAAGTTTGTTGGGAGCATACAACATTGACTCGTAAATGAATTTTGATGACACTTTAAAAAAAGATGGAAATATGTATGGCAAGAAGCTGATTAGTTTTTGAGCGATATTGAACTAAGTGGTGGGTGGTCCCGAGCAGCTGTGTTTTGGAAAACTTCATAACATCTGTACCTGATAATCGAATTGGATGAAACTTGGTACATAAGCATTTAGTATGGTTCACAACAGCTAGATTTTAACTTCCGGTTTTTCACTTCCGGTAAAAAATTTGTTTTTCAATTTTTTTAAGTGTTTATCCCTACTGTAGTCTACAGTTTCAAATCGATTTTCATGAAACATTGGTAAAAGGTTTCAATCAACATGGGAAAGATTTCATTAGCTTTTGGAGTACATGGGTTCACCATACAACAGGTGGTTTTTTCACTATGTTTTTAATGTTTGTTGGGAGCATACAACATTCGTTCGTGAATGAATTTTGATGACACTTAAAAAAAAGTGCAAATATGTATGGCAAGGAGTTGATTAGTTTTTGAGCGATATTGAACAAAGTGTCGGTGGTCCTCCGAACACCTGTTTTTTTAAAAACTGAATAGCATCGGAATCTGATTCAGTACGATTCACAACAGTTCTGCATCCCGGTTGTCACTTCCGGTAAAAAAAATTTTTTGCTTTCCTCGTACAACAGAATTTGTGTTTGTTGGGATACTACAGCAGCTTTCTTTAATGTTTATATAATTAGAACTACGCGAAATCTATAACATTGGTTAACTATTATTGAAAGTTTTTTAAGGATATTAGCTCATTATATATCCAGAACATTTTGTTTCCAGAGCTGTAGTGAAGTTAGTCTATGCATCAGCGTAGCAATATTTTTTGCTGATAACCAGTTACCACAGAATTGTAAAGATCTTTAAATTCGTTTGAATTATTTCAAAACACTAAAAGAGTGAAATTTTGTATCCAAGTTTACCGAAGGTGATCCAAACGTGAAATGTTAGCATTTGGTTTAGACATCTACATATATTTTTTTTCTACGCGCCAATTTTGCTAGGTTTCCGGTAATCGATCGAAAATCTTCTACTGAAACTTCGATAATAAAGAAATAGTCAATAGGATTGAAAACTTTCGTTACGAAAGTGATGTTGCGTGTATTTACGGAAATTTGTGATTTTTTAATACATTTTCAATCATTTTTTATTTCAAATAAATGAAGTAAGTGTTTAAACTCGAAAGGCAAAGCTCACTGTATTCCTCGCAACCCCTCACCCCTCTGTCTCTCTCTAGTGCGTGCCTTATCTGTTGTCATCCTGGCACTTTTGGACTCTATTCAAAAGCGTGCTATACGGATTGAGATTTGTGGGTGATCGAAATTCAACATCAAATCTTGATTGCCTACAACACCGTCACACTGTTGCTGATCTCGTTGTTTTTTTTAAATATCATCACCAACAGTGCTCGAATGAAATCAGAGTCATGAGACAAACATATTATTTTCCCCGTTTTACTCGTCAGTCGGTTTATGCAAACAGCCAAGCCGTCAAAATTACTCATAGTCAAAGTGACCGAATGCAGAGGAACTACGTATAACTAGAATGATTTGACGAATCAACAGTCTCGTGTGGCTTTGATTTACAAAGGTTTGAAAAACGCCCATCAACACCTCAGAACGTATTTTTTTATGGGGCTTAGGTCTTAAAAGTTATTGTTTTTTCCCTGTGAAAATAAGTATTGTATGTCACTTTTTTTTACAGAAAAAACAATTCCCTGTATTTCGTTGGGGCTACCAACATACACACATTTAATTCCCTTTCTTTTGTTTTCAAAACTCAACATCTACCCCGCCTTGCAAGGGTCGCAACCTGGCAATCCTATTACTGAATTTTTTAAATAATTTATTCTTTACTAGATAATAACCGTAAAAGGAACCTTGAGACTACAATAAAAAAAACGTTAAAGCAAATCTTCAAGAAACCAATAAACAAAATATTACTACGATTTAACCAAAATTTTCATCTTACAAAAAACAAGCCTATTTTTGCGTTTTGTACTTGTAGAATAATATGCACTTCGTATTTTTATGTAACTATTACACATATCATTTATCGAATTTTTACAAATTCATTATATTCATTGTAATTTACTAAGTAAATATATCATTAAGTGCTTCGTATACGTTGTTATGTGCATAACACCTTTAGATCTATTTCATGATCACAACGCAGATTGATTGCATATCTCCAACTCAGGCTTTGTTTTTAGTAAAATATAACAATCCTTATGACTACATTTGTAATAAAAATCGAAAAGTCATAACAAAAACCTTCCTTGAAAACTCACTCACAGTAAGTATTCTCAGGCTGCCGTCGTCATTTACAAAGTATAATAACAACAAATCCATAAGCTTGCGAGATTTGAAATTTGAATCTTATGTTCTACCAATTTATGACTTATTATAAAACCTAAATTAATTAAGTGTTATTGAGAAATTATTCAAACATAAAAATTTACAATAGCCATCAAATTAAATATTTGATTTTAAATAATACTAGAATACTAGAAATAAATAACAATCTTAGTTCATTTATGACTTCGGGTATCAAGCATAAAGTAAAATTAAGTTTATAAATCAATCATTAATTAATTGTTAATTGCAATTCTACAACCAATTTCTATATCAATTATCTCATAAAAAATGAACATTAATAATCCAAATTCAGTCAGTATTAAATTCTTAAATTGTAATATGTGAACTATTATGACTATGGTAGCACATCGTACCTTTCCGTCGATTCCTTGAACTGCTGTTTCAACTCGTCCCATTAACCATTGATTACATGGTAAGTTGTCCTCCTTAACAATAACTAAATCTCCTAGTTTTAAATTATCTTGTGGCGTTTTCCATATCGAACGATGTTGTAATGTGTTGAAATATTCATTCTTAAATCGTTTCCAATACAATTGAACTATTTGAGATAGCTGCTGCCATTGTTTTAATCTATTTGTAGGTAATTTAGTAACATCAGGTTCTAATATTTTATTCAGTGCTGTTCCAACCAGAAAATGCCCAGGTGTCAGCGGCTCCAAGTCGTTTGGGTCATTTGATAACGGGGTTAAAGGGCGAGAATTCATTACCTATTTCTACCACCAACGTATACAGAAACTCCAAAGTCATTATGCGAGATCCTACAATTTTTTTCATATGGGTTTTTATGACCTTTTATGCCAGACCCCACAAAGTCCTCCGAAATGAGGTGTTCTTGGTGGAATAAACTTCCAACTGATTCCTTGAGATGAACAAAACTATGCAATGCCATTATTTTCTTCCTTAAACATTTTCTCCAATTGTTGTAATTTATTATGTGCACTCACAAACTTTGTACCGTTGTCGCTCCATATACTTGCGCTTTTCCCTCTACGACTAAAAAATCTTTTCAGACATGCTATGAATGCAACGAAAGGCATTCTCTACTACTTCTAGATGCACAGCTGTTGTCGTAAAGCAAACAAATAAACAAACGTATACCTTGTGTATGTGTCTTTTCTTTGGTTTTTATAGCGCACTGATAAGGGACCACAAAAGTCTATGCCTGTTGTATGAAATGGTCGATTTGTCTCTTATCGCTCCTTCGGCAAGTTACCCATTAACTGTGTCATCAACCTTGGCCTTGATTTAAAACATGTGATACAATTGTGTAGTTCTTTCTTAACTGTTGCCTTCCTATTGATAATCCAATATTTTTGTCTAATCGTTGACAGTGTGGCTTGAGTCCCACAATGTAAGTTGGTTCTATGAACATGGTTTATTACTAGATTTGTAAAATGATGTTTAGAAAGCAAATATGGGTTCTTTTGCTCATGATCTAAATTAGAATTTTGGAGGCGACCTCTAACTCTTAATAAATTGTGTTCATCAATAAAAGGAAATAGACAACATAATTTACTGTTTTTCGGTAAGCTACCTGTTGCTTTCAACAAGGCTATTTCTTTGGTAAATACTAGATTTTGGACACTACTGATAATCTGCAACTCAGCATCTCTTAGTTCTACCGGTTGCAGTTCAATAGTAATACTCTCTCGATTGTTTCTCTTTAACTTCAAATTAGTAATAAATCTGCTAATTTATTTGGCCAACTGTCCATAGGGGTATAGAGAAAATTTGGTCCATCAAACCAAGACGTAGTTTTCTTTAATTCTGATGGCATAATCCCTCTGGATAAAATATCAGCAGCATTATTTTTGCCGTCGACGGGCCGCCAATTCATGTTTTTTGGGATTTCTTGAATGTCAGAAATCCTATGTGCTACATACGTTTTCAATTGATATGGAGGTATATTTTAAGCCATGACAAGACGATACTTGAATCACTCCAAAGATATATGTTTTGGTATTTTAGGTCTAGACATTTTAATATTTTGCTTATCAATTTGGCCAAGAGCCACACAACGTTTAACTCAAGCTGTGGGATAGAAGTCGCCTTTAGCAGTGCAATTCGCGATTTGCTACACAAGAGATTTACAAAGATCTTGCCTTGTTCATCAATGTATCTAATTGGAGCGAAGCTCCATTCTTCTCCGATTCGGATTTTCGATTGTCGCCATACTCCTCCCAAACTATTAAAGATATCAAAATGAAATTTTTCATGTAAGACGACATCTAGCCATAGATAGTTTACAAAAACAAATATTGAAAATTAGACATACCACGGAGGAATAATCACCGAAAAACGGTTGCCATAGACTTTCAACGGGAAAATTATCATCTTTTCACAATACTTAAACAAATTATTAATTTTTTTTGTTTCTTTTTTTATATTTTTATAACTTTTTTTTTTATTTTTTTTTAATTTTTTTTTTTATTTTTTTTGAACTGCAGTGATATTGAAAGTCTGAAAATAAAAGTTTGTTATTAGTTGATTTTAAAAAAAATTAATAACACACTTTTACCTACATTGAACAAGTTTGATCATGTTTTCAACCTGGACGAGTTTTTATTTGGTTCGTTCACCTTTTTTTCTTTGCCGTTTTGTTAAAGTACTTTTTATAGACAAAATTCACGATACGATCGTTGTAGTCAGACATATCTGATATCGGTTTCAAATCCGTTTAAAAAATTTTTCATTGATTTTCCACTAAATCTATGCCGGAGGTAGATGCAGCAATATTTACCACAAATTAAACTGTAGCGATTTTGTAGTTCTTTTGGATTGTAACATATCTTCGGACATATCTTTTGGATTGGACATATCTTCGCTCCTTTTTATCAATTGCATTCTGCATTGGTCACCTAGTATATACATGCAGCGTATGCCACTTGTGACGCATCTGAAAATCCATTCTATGTATTTAGTGGTCTGTGGTATAACTAACCTATTTATTCCTATGCTATTGATGCTTGATAAATCGTTTGAAAATTGGTCCCATATCAATTGTAATTCCTTTTGTAAAAGGTTGTCCCAACCAAGCTTGCTAATCCAAAGTTTTTGCAACAATTTGGCAGATACAACTACTGGAGCAATTAAACCCAACGGGTCAAACAGTTTAGCTATTCCTGATAGAATATCACGTTTTGCAGATGGGGATTTATGGGTATCAGTTCCAATGTTAAAATGAAATTGATCTGAATTTGAATTCCATGAAATACCTAATGTTTTTATGGTGTCAATTTCACTACTAATTGCTCTATCCTCTAACGGTATATTTTCTAATACCTTTTGACAGTTAGATGCCCACTTTCTGAGTTTCATATTTGCTCCATCAAAGACTTCAATTAATTGTCATTGCAACTCAATACTTTCCACTAAACTGTTACTACCTCCTAACATATCATCTACATAAAAATAATTAAGGATCGCATGAGAAACTAAAGGATATCTGTCGCGTTCTAACTGTGCTAATTTCTGTAGTGATTTTGTTGCTAAGTAAGGTGCTGGACGAGTGCCATATGTTACCGTTTCTAATTCGTATTCTTGCAAATCATCACTAACATTTTCTCTCCAAACTATTTTTTGATACCGCATATGGTCGCACAATATTTATTTGTCGGTACATCTTTTCCACATTCGTGGTCATAACGAAAGCAAATGTACGAAATCTCAAAATTAGTGTTATCAAGTCAGGTTGAACGACTGCACCCACCATCAGAACCTCATTGAGGGAAACGCCGGTACTAGATTTAGCAGAAGCGTTAAAGACAACATTTACTAAGCCTCATATGACCTAATATAAGATATTCGTGCATAAATTGACAATACATTTTTTTAACTCTAAATTTCTATTATTTTTAATTCTAGATACTCAAACTGTTTTATAGCTAGCTTTTTTGAATCGCCCAAACTCCTTACTGATTCTTTAAATGGTAAATGCACTGTGAACCGGCCTTCTTTTTTCTGCTAAATATCTCTTCAAATAATTGTTCACATTGTTTTTTTTTTCTGTTGAAAGGTGAGTCTGACTCTCAAAAGACTCCATCTCCCAAAATGTTTGTATGATCTCATCTATTCTTTCAGATTGTGTATCAGAACCTACACAAAAGCTAAAATTTTGCTCAACCTTTCCTCCCACTATCCATTCAAAAGCTGTCTGCTGCAGTATTGGCAAATTTTCTGAAATTTGTATTCCACCGCTCTCTAGTATTCTAAAGAGAAACTCCGCCTCCAATAATACATCGACGGGCCCCGGCTCATTAAAACTGGAATCTGCCAAATTTATATTTGGTGGCAATATCCACTTGCTAATATCTATAAATCTACTGGGTAGATTTTTTGTAATAGTTGGCACTACAACAAATTCTGTATTATTCTCAATTTCATTGATCGTTGATTTGACACTCGACGTAACCTTGTACTGTGATTTAGTTTTCGATTGGTTCAAGCCACTCACAGACGTTAAATTCACAATTTTTTCTAAGCCTAATCTGTTTGCTAATTCTGACGTAATAAAGTTTAATGTGGACGCTGAATCTAATAAGGCTCTACATGTTACATAAGTCCCATTCGCATCAAAAATTAAAATTAAACTTGTGGAAAGTAAAATTTGTTTATTCATTATCATTTCTTTTTGACAACACATGGTGGTATTTGTTAGTTCCTTGACCTTCATTACTGCTATCTACTAAAACTTTAGGCAGAATACGAGAACCTAACGATGCGCTGTTATTACAATCATTATTGTAATGCAATAGGTGGTTGTACTTACGATGAAAAATACTACATGGCTTACTATGACACTCAACAGCACGATGTTTTCCTTTCAAACAATTTAAACACAAATTAAACTCCCTAACTTTTTCGTACCGTTTCTGAACTTGTAGTTCTAAAATTTATTGACAATTCCCTATGAAATGTTCACACTATGAAATGTTTACACATTTTACAAAAAATATGTAAGCTTATTTGTGCTTTGATTTACCTGTGAGCTCATTACAAATGCTCTCTGGGTACATTTTCTTGGATTAGAAATAGATTTACTAGGTCCAATAGAACTAAGCACAGGAATTCGTATTTCTAAGAAATCTTCCATTTTTACCCCTTCAAGATTCTTTCTTCCATTCCATTCCACTTCCTTCTTCTTCTCCAGTGACGACATTTTCCCATTTTCGTCTTGTTACATTGTCCAGTTTATCTCGCATAGTATGCACGATCACTACATCACTTAAGGGTTCCCCTAACTTGGCTAATGATGTCACATGTACCAAACCTTCATCTAATAATGATTGCAAATCATCAGCAGATTCACGACTTATTGGTTTTAAATTATAGAAAGTATTTAAATGTTTCTCGATAAGCGAGTTTTTATTATCATACCTACGGAGAAGAGCACTCCATGCTAATTCAAATCCACATTCCGATAGCTCAATTTTGCTCACAATTGTTGATTAAGATTTTCAATGAAGTAGGGTCGGAGTTAATCGGGGCAATAAAATATAGAGAAAACGTCATTTTTCAAAATTATACAAAAAATGGTGGGGTGTGAAATTCTAAAATATTTTTAATTAATACTGAAGTGAAGCCCTTTTACATGAGCCCCCTACTCGTCTCGATAAAAAAATGTATTTTTTCAAAAGCATCACAACGTACCTCTGTAAAACAAACGAAAACAACTTTATTTATTTTTTAGCCCGTCATCTGGTTAGTTTTATAAGCACCTCAAATTTTGGGTCGATAGGATAATTGGTTTACGAGATAATTGAAATAATGTGAAAAACACGTTGTGCCAATAGGGTTCGTTAAAAAAAGCGGAACCCTAATAACATTGAATGATCTTATGAATCAAATCAACTTACTAGGTAAACAAATAATGTTATCGAATATTCTTAGATCGACCTCGAATAATCAGAAATGACTTCGAATAATCGAGCAATTATGCATAATCGTATATAAGAAATTACCTCTTGTAGAATACATGTGGTTAGTTTTATTTTAACTTGCGATGGATGATGCAAAAAGTGCGATATGGGAAATAGTTTTATTAATATTTATTAACGGGGTGGTAATGAGAAGGGGTAAAACATCATTTAAAGTCAGGTCAAGTGGGGTGTCATTTGAAAGAGCATTTGATTTAAGAAACATTGCCATTTTTTTAGAATTTCGCAATGCGTAGTTTTTGAATTATTGTAAAAATAGTGACACAAAAAGTTGGTCCCTACCCCCCTTGGATTTCGAGCTTAATTGACAGAAAAATTTGAAAAAAATCAAAGAGAAAGGAAATTTGATAAACTCTGAACGAAAATTATAGCGAAGTCTCAAATATGTAATTATATTTTTGTGTGTTTAGGGGATGGGTGTAGGTAGGGTAACAAACCTTTTTTGACCCAAGCGAGTGGGGTGTCATTTGAAAGAGCACTTAATCTGAGAAACATTGCAATTTTTATTAGAATTTTTCGGTGCACAGTTTTTGATTTATTCTTAAAAATGTGCAACTTTCAGACTGACCACTCCCCCCCCCCCCCCCCCCTACGTTTTGACACTGATTGGCGGAAAAAATTGAAAAAATGCACAGAGACAGGAAGTTTGCTATATTTTGAACGAAAGTCATAGCGAACTCTCAAATAATTATATTTCTGTGTGTTTAGAGGATGGGTGTAGAGAGGGTAAAAAAAACTTTTTTTGAGGTGTCATTTGAAAGAACACCTAATCTGAGCTGAGAAACATTGCAATTTTGTTTAGAATTGTGCGGTGCAAAGTTTTTGAGTCATTCTTAAAAATGTGCAACTTTCAGACCGTTCACCCCATCCCCCTACGTTTCGACACTGATTGACAAAAAAAATTGAAAAAATCCACAGAGACAGGAGGTTTGCTATATTTTGATTTTGAACGAAAATCATAGCGAAGTCTTAAATAATTATATTTCTGTGTATTTAGGGGATGGGTGTGGGAAGGTTAAAAAAGCTTTTTTTAACCCAAGTGAGTGAGGTGTCATTTCTTTTTAGAATTTTGCGATTCACAGTTTTTTAGTTATTGTTAAAAAAGTGGTATTTTAAGTATATGTACCACCACCACCCTAAATTTCGACGCTGATTTATAGAAAAAATATTCCCAATTTAAACCATTTAAAAGCTGGTTAAATCTTTCTTTAGTTAACATAAACAGCTATGGATAAGATTTAACCTCAAGTAACATTTTTGATCAATGTAGATATGATTGACATTTACTATTGACGTCTACGTACAACTAAAGATTTATTCTGATATGCGTCCATAGTCTGACAATATAAAGACCTGATAATATAAAGACTTTACAACACAACTTTATGTCATTTATTTTTGATATTCTGTTCTTTTACATTCACGGAACCCTTGGCGAGCGAATTTCATTCGCACTTGTCCGACTTTTTTTCATATTGATACTGATTCTAAGAAACGAATCTGACCTTGATTTGTTTTTGAAATAATCTGTATCGAAAATTAAGGTTTTGTTTTTGATTACGTTTATGTAGAATCGTAACAGCATTTTACTGTAGCAAAAATATGTATGACGCACCACATATGGCCATAAAAAAGATCGAACTTGTTTTGATATAATTTTCAAATGATTTTTTCCTCTGCAATTTATTAAATATATAGTAAGCGATGCACAATGCTTTTGTTGTTATGTATTAGGTGATTATCATTAACATGCCACCACGCTGGAATCTGTTGATTCAGTTGGAAGCCTATACCATTTCTGCACTGGTCTCTTCATGAATGGTGATTTGGTTTTCAAGGTTACAGTTCTTGTTAAACCATCCTTGCCTGGGTTAAACCATCCTTGCCTTCGGTAATAATTCCAAGTACTCATTGTGCTGGAGGTTGGTTGTCGTCTTTAATTAGCACAACATCACCTATGTTTGCGTTTGAATTTTTATATTGCCATTTAACTCGCTACTTCAATGATCCTAAATATTCAGCGTGCCATCGTCTCCATACATGCTGAACAAATTGCCACTTAGTTAACAATGATAGTTCAGTGTCCTCAAAATGCCCAATCAAAAAACGTGCTAGAGTAAGCGGATTAAGTTCATCACCAGATAATGAACATAATGGACGTGAGTTCATGATGTCTTCAATTTCAACTGGCAGTGTTGTCATCTCTTCATATGTAAGAATGGTTTTGCCAACAACACGTCTTAAATGGAATTTCATCGGTTTGATGGCGCTCTCAAAAATCCTTCCTTTATGTGGGGCTGAAGGTGAATTAAAGTGCCAATTGATCGATTGTTTTAAACGAGAAGAAGAAATTTGATTAGAATTTTCTTTTAAAAATACATACATGTAATGCCCTCAAAATGGTTACTAGCACAAATAAAATTGGTACTGTTGTCGCTGTAAATGTCTGTACAGACACCTCGACGAACAGTGAATCTACGTAAAGCCGCCAAGAATGATTCACACGTAAGATCACCAGCCAATTCTAAATGCACAGCTTTAGTGTTCATAAATACAAACGCACATATATAAGATAATTATGTTTTCTGCCCTTTACCTCGCTTCATATATGTTTGCAATGGTCCTGCGTAGTCCACCCTAACCTTGAGGAACGAGCGTATACAATTTTTCTTGCAAAATGCTTTGCTTCAATTATCCAGTATTTTTGCTGCATTGTTGACAATAATAATGTAGGTCCAGCATGATGGTAGGTAACATAAATTTCTTCTGCAATCATGTCAGTTAATCTAAACTTTGTCAAAATTGCTGAATGTTTAGTTTAGTCTCGTATGGAATGTTGACTTGCCTCAATCTTCCTCCAACTCTAAGTGTTCCATTGGAATCAATGAACGAAGCTAATGAAATAAGCTTGCTTTTCTTGGAAATTTCTCGTTTATTTTGCAGAAGTGGTATTTCTTCTGAAGACACATCTCGTATGGCACAATGAATATTTCTTCAGAATCCAGCATTTCCCGTCTCCTGAAATACTGCAAGTATCGCCAGTATTTTACAACAAATATGGAATTTTTGATGTTCTTGGAGTATGCCATAAAGCAAATTTTGGTCTTCTTGTGTAACTAGATTTGTTACATACTTTTTCTTTACACATGGTAATCCGGTTGGTTCACAGTATTTTGACTTTGGTTTAGGCCACTTGTCTAAGCCTTGTTTCAACCATTCTGGCCCACTCCACCATAAGTGGAGATCACATAATTTTTCAGATGTGATCCCACGTGACGCACAATCCACAGGGTATTTTTGCGATGGTACATGCATCCATTTAGCTCTAGGAAGTGTAGTTAGTATGTCTGAGGTTCGATTTACTACAGGTTTCGTTAATGATTGCTTAACCAATCCAAATCAATCGTAGAATCAGTCCAAGCAAAGCATTGATCTATATTGGCTGGTATAATGTTTCCTTTACCGTGCGCAATAGTTTAATTAGTAAATGCGCAGCACATAACTCTAACTTTGGAACAGTTCTCTGTTTGAGTGGCGATACCTTTGTTTTCGCTATAATCAATGTTGTATGAATAAAATTGTTGGAATCTTCCGTCCTACAATATATTGCTACTGCCTATGCATTTACGAAGGCATCCGAAAACCCATGAATCTGTATAGTTCCGTTAGTTATGCATAACCATCTAGGAATTTTGATCTTCTCAATGTTGATTAAGTCATTGCGCCGTCTACGCTATTCTTGTGTAATACGAGGAGGCAGTTCTTGATCCCACTCGGTTTTTTCTAACCAAAGATTCTGAAATAAAATTTTGATATTAATTTCAACTTGAGCCACTCCATTGAAAGGGATCAAAAATTTGCTTCTGAGGAACAATCGCTTGCTTGTTTTAGTATTGATTTCGGTTTCTATAAGGTTAACTATGAAGAATAACGTATCACTCTTTGGATTCCACTGTAATTCCAACACCTTGATAACTGAATTGTTTTTTAATTCTAAAAGCTGTACTTGTCGATCATCTTCTGGTACGCCTTCAAGGAATTGATTGTTGTTAGAAGTTCATTTTCTTAGATGTAGACCGGACTTACCTAACATGGTTTCTAATGGGCTGGGACTGCTCCAAAGTGACTCCTAGATGGGAAAAATGTATGATAACAAGGTCCTAATATTTCTTAATATGTCCTAATATTTCCTCTCCCTTATTTGTCTTCCTTCTGAGGGTTTTCAAACAAAAACTGGCATGATTCCAAGAGGGGTCAAATGTCTGACTAGGACCTGTTAATTTCCAACATTTCTTCCAAACATACTTATCTCCTATCTGCCTCCTTTTTAGAGGTCCCCATACAAAAGTAGAAAAATTCATTTTTTGTCTAAATTCGGTGTGACTGAACCAAAGTGACTCCTAGATGGGGCAAATGACAAGTATGACAAAGTCCTAATATTTTTTTCAATCTCAACATTTCACTCCAACTCATCTACTACCAATCTGCAACCCTTCGGGGGGTTCCCATACAAAAAACTCAAAATATAAAGAAAATTTTTTTAAAATAATTCATAGTTTCCACAGGGTGATCCCTGGAGGGACCAAATATATGACTAGGTCCTATTAATTTTTGATTTTTAACATTTCTTTCGAACAAACCCATCCCCTGTTTGCCTTCTTTCTGAGGGTTCTCATACAAAAAACTCAAAAATGTTAAAAAATAATTCATACCTTCCCCCAAAATGCTTAAAGTCTATTCGGTAGAAGTGGATGACCTCGAAACAGCAACAAACTTTACATAAACAAAATCTTCAAGTTTGGTCCAATATGGCGATTTAAAATAAAAACACAACTTGTCATTAGATGGAATAATTATATTATATTTTAATTTAATTTCTACAAAGGACTGCCAATAAATATTATTCTGATAAATCGATTTATTATTTAATTACGAAATATTTGGGTATTATATTTTATTGTAGCAAAAAATATGTATAACATATATGGTGCATATGTGGCCATAAAAAAGATCGTACATGTTTTCATATAATTTTCAAATGATTTCTTCCTCTGCCATTTGTTAATTATATAGTAAGCGATGCACAATGCTTTTGTTGTTTTGTATTATCTTATATATTAATACGCTAAAAAAAACTTTCTGGAGCCTAAGGCTTTTTTATTCGCAGATGGATTCATTTCAAATTTTCACTGCTAACTGATATTAGTGTAACTTAGGTCTTAAACATTTTTCTTGTATATTAATACGCTAAAAAAAACTTTCTGGAGCCTAAGGCTTTTTTATTCGCAGATGGATTCATTTCAAATTTTCACTGCTAACTGATATTAGTGTAACTTAGGTCTTAAAGATTTTTCTTATATATTAATACGCTATAAAAAACTTTCTGGAGCCTAAGGCTTTTATATTCGCAGATGGATTCATTCCAAATTTTCACTGCTAACTGATATTAGTGTAACTTAGGTCTTAAAGATTTTTCACACAAATCGGATCATAAATAAAAAAGTTATAGCCCCCCCCTTATACAATATCAAATGGAATTGCCCAAGTCTTTTATTTGTTTTTTTTATTATTATTTTCAAATTTCAATTTAGTTTATGCATTGATTTAGGAGTGTATAGACGTATTATTTTTCTTTGTTTTTTTATTATTATTATTAGTGAAATGAATGTTGTGAATGAATGATAATGGTATGAGTGAGTTTATTTTTTATTATTATTATTTTTCTTTGATTTGATTATTATGGTGTTAATGGTGATTATTATTAGTTTTCTTTGATTTTCTTTGATTTAATTATTATGGTGTTAATGGTGAAATGAATGTTGTGAATGAATGATAATTAGGAGGGCCCGGCGTGCTTCGCTACGCTTATAAATAAAGTTTTTGCGTAGACATTTTGTTGACGTAGAAGCAATGATTTCAAAAAGTGGTAATGAGAAATGCTAGCATATAATTTTTAATTTTTCTTTTTAAATATATGAATGAAAAATAATCAGAACTCTAGCTGATCAGTTCGGATATATGAAAAATTAGCGATCAAATAAGTTTTCAAGTAAGCTTATTTGATCTCTAACTTATTTGATCGCTAATTTTTCATATATCCGAACTGATCAGCTAGAGTTCTGATTATTTTTCATTCATATATTTAAAAAGAAAAATTAAAAATTATATGCTAACATTTCTCATTACCACTTCTTGAAATCATTGCTTCTACGTCAACAAAATGTCTACGCAAAACCTTTATATATAAGCGTAGCGAAGCACGCCGGGCCCTCCTAGTTATTATAAACAAATTCCATTTATTATTTCAGTGATGGACGCCAGTGCGAAAATACCAGCTGGATTAATGAGAGGGAATGTAAACCAGCTAGGAGATTTTGATTTATGTACAGATATTGCATCAAAAATAAAAATAACGGATGAAAAATCAATCAGAATGAGAGGAAAGTATTGTTTAGCACAAGTTGATATAATTGCGGTGGCAAACGACTTAAAACTCCCAGTATATTTAATGCAAGGAAGGGGATTTCTTAGAAGTTCTTTAAAAGATGTATTTAGCAAAATAACTGAGTGTTAATCTATTTATACTAAATTTTTATATGTGCTTGCAGCCCAGCCATTTTATTCCACGCTTTACAACATTCAATTGGGGTATTTGTTTGCCAGCTGGTTGTACACATGGTGATGCAGAAAAAATAATCAACGATGGTATCCGACAATACAATTCAACAGGAATAAAAATACATGTTGAAGTTAATGAAGATAACTGCTATGTTAAATATAGAACAGATTATATAAAATTGATTAAAACCAATTGGCAAACCGTTGGTTCTTTGTAACTATATACTTAATTGGTATTTAAGAAAATCATTTTTTAATATTTTATTCCATTCCTTTAGGGCATACTACACATTTGTTTTTGTTTTGGTGATTTTAGCGAGCATGAACGATTATTGGATTGATTGGAAAAATAACATAAATACATCGAAAGAAAATAAGGATAATAATAAACAGACAAACGAAGTAAAAGAAAACGAAAGCTATGAAGGTAACCAAAATTACAAAAACTGCAACGCTTATAATTTAAACCAATCTTTTATCAATGCAGCCCTCTATGCCCGCAAAATTTGCATACAAAGTTTTCCTTCAAGCTAACACATTTGCATATTTTAGACAATCTTGGCGTCATAAATCAAGTTTTAATGTCATTTTCCATAAAAAGAACGATAAAGGAATTATTAGATTGTAATAATGAAAATAATGATAAAATTGAATGTATAAATGGAATAAAAGCAATTGGAACGGTTGCATTATATTTTGCTTTAAAACTAATTCCGCTAGCTAGAGTGCCATTCACAAACCGAATTTATTTCACTGAAGTAAGCTAAAATACAGAACACCATTAGCATGATTTTTCATGAATGCCTATGAATATTTATATAATTTTAGTACTTCAACTCACCATTCAGTATATTTATTAGAGCTGCGTTTTTATACACTGACATTTTCTTACTAGTAAGTGGAATATTGACAGCATACAGAATGAGCAGAGATTTCGAAGTTCATGGTAAAATATTATGGATAAAACGTTTACTAGGAAGGTTTATCAGGTAAATTGGCTTGAAACTAAATAGTCTTTATATTTTATTATATACTTTACCCATATTAGGCCAGTCTAGATACCTTAAAAACAGGCAAAACATGGAAAAAATTAGTAACAGGATGAAAACTATTGGATAAATAAGAAAATATTGCGCACATGATGGGAAACAAAAATTAAAGGTGATCCGACCTACGGGGATGTAATGGGGTGAGCTTTTACTGGTAGAAAATGGTTTTTCATGATTTTCAGCGAAACTAGACCTTTTATCGAAAAAGTTGTAGGTAATAAAAAGGTCTACTTTTATGTCGGCCATTTTTTCACATAGCCTAAAATTTGCTGTTTAAATAGAAACAACCGGGAAAAAAAAGTCTTTTCGTTTTTAATTTTTATCTCCCACAAAAAAATTTTATTTTTTCACACAATTTGGTGAAAACGTACCTTATAATGTGCCTAATAGGCTGTATTTTTTGGGAATCAAAATATGTATTTTTACGTTTGATTTTGATTTTAAACCAAAAATGTGACCTCATTTTCACACGAAAATTCACCTGTATAGAAAACAGTTTTTTCAACAAAATATTAATCGTTATGTTTGTTGAAACGTCTACTTTTAGATGATGTAAAAAAAATTAACATTACCATGGCAAAAGTTTATATTTTTCAAGTATTTCGACGGTAAATTTTAACAAATAATGAATATTTTTAAACAATCATTAAAAAATAACTCTTTAAAATTAAGTTTTTTCAGTTAAAAATCAAGTTTTTTTCAGTTTTTCACATTTCGTGCTTAATGTTTCCGTGTTTATGTTACGTTAATGTTTATTTTTGTTACACCATCTAAAAGGAGACGTTTCAACAAACATAACGATTAATGTTTTTTTTGAAAATCTGTTTTCTATACAGGTGAATTTTCGTGTGAAAATGAGGTCACATTTTTAAAATCAAAATCAAACGTAAAAATACATATTTTGACTCCAAAAAAATACAGCCTATTAGGGACATAATAAGGTATGTTTTCACCAAATTGTGTGGAAAAAAAATTTTTTTGTGGGAGATAAAAATTAAAAACGAAAAGCCCTTTTTTCCTCGGTTTTTTCTATTTTCACAGCAAATTTTAGGTTATGTGAAAAAATGGTTTGTATAAAAGTAATAGACCTTTTTATTACCTACAACTTTTACTTTAAACTTTTTTCGATAGGTCTAGTTTCGCTGAAAATCATGAAAAACCATTTTCTACCAGTAAAAGCTCACCCCATTTCACTACCGCGACTCGTAGGTCCTTTAATTTTTGTTTCCCATCATTTGCGCAATATTTTCTTATTTATCCAATAGTTTTCATCCTGTTACTAATTTTTTCCTCAAAAAAGGATAATTTGACTGGTCTATATTAACTCATTCAAATTTTAGATTAACCCCAGCCTTATTAGCAACATTATTATTTTATGCCTGGATTTGGGAACACATTGGACTGGGACCACAATGGGGTGATGTTGTTAAAAAGAATGCAGATATTTGTAAAGAAAATTTATGGGCTAATCTTTTTCATATACAAAATTGGTTCCCATTTGAGGAAATTGTAAGAATAGAATTTTTTAAAATATTATAAAAATCGAAGTTACAATTTTTTTTCTTTACATGTAATACATCTGTTGTAAACTAATGATAATTTCGATTAATTTCAGTGTGCAACACAAACCTATCAGTTAGGAATTGATATGCAGTTCTACTTAATATCTCCACTTATTGTGTGGCTTCTTCACAGTATACCTGTTATTGGAATGGGAGCATTTGGAATATTACATGGCATATCTGCAGCAATGAGATATTCGTCCACATTGTCAAATCGATTATCTCCAGTAATATTTCATGGCATGAAGTTGGAAATACAAGACACTTTATTCAGAACAAAAATTTACTTTCAATATTTTTTAGACTAAGCCAATTTTATAGAACAGCTGATTTATCATTTGCAGCACCATTACATAGAGCCACACCATATTTTACTGGAATCGGATTAGGATTTATATTATCTCAAGTGGGACAAAATATAAAACTTCCCAAAGTAAATACTTTCTTATTACATATAACAGCATATGATTCGGGAAAAAAATAACATCTTTATTTTAATTATTTATATTTCAGGGTGTTGTTATAGTTGGTTGGATATCATCTTTATGGGGAATTGTTTGGTGTTTTTGGACCCCAAGTCATTTAGCATTGAAAAATTATCAATATGATCCTAATGAAGCGGCTGCTTATAGTGCTTGGGCCTCATTAGTTTGGTCGATTTCAATATGCTGGATTGTTTTCGTATGTTTTACAGGAAATGGAAATAAATTAAATAAAATTCTTCGATCACGTTTAATGATAGTTCTTAATAAAATTTCATACTCAATATTTTTAATTGAATTTTTAGTTTTTTTCTGGAAAACTGGAACGATTCGAACTTCTCAACAGTTTCAATTATCAACAAGCTTGGTAAGTTAAAATATTGATATATTACAAATGATCCATTTTATTTATCTATGGTATAAGACAGAAAGAACCACATGAAACAATTTTAATGTTTTTTTTAGTTTGATTGGAATGAAATAGCTATAACACTGGGATCTGCTGTTGTTATGACATTAACATTTGATTTGCCGTTTCAAAAAATCAGGTCCATAATTCTGTCAAATAGTCAAGAAAAACCAAATAATAAAACAGATAAAGATAAAAGCGCGAATTTAAACGCAATGGAACGTATAACAAATCTGATTGGAGATAGCATAAAACGAAATCCTGATTCTAACATTGATCAAATGGAAGTAACGAATAAAAACAAAGACATGGAAAAAGATAAAGAAAAATTCACTTCGAATCCAGAAACTTTTGATGCTTCATATAATAATTTTAATAAAAGTCAAGCCCAAGCTTCTATCAAGGGAATTTGCGATGGGGATGAAAAAAGATGTTTCGAAAGAGAAACAAAAAAAATGGAGCCATCAGACATTTGGGACAAAGAGTAAGAATGATTGTTTATCAAAGAAAATTATTTATACAAAACTAGAATATGCCCGGGGAAAAAACTCGATCACTATATAATCTCATTTTGTGCCAACCGAATGTTCATTATTAAATTTACATCAAATTCGGTTGGGATGTCTTGATTTTTGGTTATTGAATGCAAGACAACCGAATTTCGTAGTCATTCAGTTGGCTGAAATTTTTTCAGTGATATTCGTTTAATTATATTAGCTTACTTTCTTAACGTTTTTTTTAATACTAATACATACATTTATTTGTATTATAGAATTGAAAACGAAGACTCAAATGAATTTGAATCGGAACAAGAAGATGAAGATGAAGATGAAGAAGAAGAAGAAATTGACGATTCACAACATGATGATGTAGAATACGAAGATGATGAAGATGAATTCGAAGTTAAACCTAGGCCAATAACTAATTTAAGAAAATTTGAATGGAATATACATGATGATTAACATATATTTAGTTATGTATGTATATGTTATGTATAGTATGTTTATTATGTATATCTACATGTTTATGTTCTAATGTTTCGGAAACATTTTGTTTTTGGTAGAACAAAATAAACGTTTGTTTGAAATGTTAGAAAGAAAGCATAATTTAAACCAATTTCCAATGTATAGAAAATACCCATAAATACCAGACTTTAACGGCAACGCTATTCAACACCATCTTAACTGCTGTGTATTCGTTCAACTCGTCGGATAATAAATCGGACTATATGAACTGTCTGAGGGGTCAGGGTGGTAGATGTTTTGCTAAAGCGTAGACGGTTTGTGTGTTTCTATGTTTCTTCTACAGCGCACTGCCGGCACTAGTTTTTACCACCCAGTACTCAATACACCTCGCCGACTAGCATTATGTAAGGGCTCAGATCTGGACCGGATACGGCTTTCCCTAATACTGATGGTGACCGTATCGGGCACACTGAACAGGTCCTGGTCAGCAATGTAACACCTAAAACTATCCAAACCGGATCAGACAGCCCTACTAGAAACGGACCATGAACGGATCATTAAATAGGATAAAATAGGGAATTTTCTCCAACATGCCTTAGAAAAATTAAAAAATTTACTACTACATACATTAGAAAAAAAATTTTAATAAAAATATTCTAGCTTTCTACTTATCTATATGTAGTCATAACGCAGAGAAGCGATAAATAAAGTTTAAGTATATGTGAAATTTCGCAATCTATGTATATCTGAAATGGATAATAGTCTAGTGAGTTTTAACCAAATGAAATTTATTCAAATGAAATAGGGCTCAGATCAGGACAAATAAGACATACCTAATTTGGAAAATCAGATATGATTCTGATCCGGTACTGGTCCGGCATTAACTACGAGGGATGAGATAGGTCTTCGAAATCCGGGAAGGGTTAAAAACAAATACGGCACGCTCTAGTAGTGTAATCAGGTATGATTTCTGATAGGTGCGTGATGCAAATGTCCTATTAGGATTTACCTTATTACACCCTGACCCGGCCCGGATCATAATAGGGTATACCTGAACATATTACTAGTGGGGTCCTTGTTGGTGACTGCCGGTAACTGAAATTTATTTCCTGCTAAGTCCTGCTAAGTTCCTGAGGGCGAAATGCTGAATGGGTTTGAGGTTAACATATCGGAAAAACGGTAATCGATAAAAATATAACTAAGTAGATAAAAAAGTCCAAGCGGCAGGTATATCCGATAGAAATAGGTAGATTTCGGGACCAGACAGCTTTGTGTACCAATAGAATTGGATGTGTCAGATTAGATTAAATAAAAAATTTAAGTAGAAACAGAATAATCCAAAAAAGTCCGAGTGGCAGGTATATCCGCTAGAAATAGGTAGATATCGGGATCAGACAGTTATGTGTGCAATTAGAACCGGATTTATCAGATTACTTTATAAAAAATACTAATTAAAAACAGAAGTATTAAACTAACTTTAAAAATAAACATTATTTTATACAGTTTTTGGGCTCTAGGCACTTAACCTGTACCCCGATATGGCCAATTGTCAAACATATTGTTTGAGGAAACTGTTTGCCGCAACATACGCAGAAAATATTTTTAGCGTAAGTGAAAAAATGCGACCGTGAAAGTGCCGCTAAATACCGTTGTACTTCACACAGTTTATTGCAGATAGCTAAAGAACCTTTTATTGCAGATGTCTGGCTTTTTAAAAAATGATAGAAATATGTTCAAATAATCAATATTTATAAATTTTCACGCTCAGAAAAAATTTTTGGTCTTTGGTCTTTGAAATTTAAAAGTAAACAACCTCCATTAAAATATCACTAATGTGGTTTTCTTTTCACTTTTCTAAATCAATTTATAAATTCGGGTCTGAAAAGAACAAAAAACAAAAGTTGATGTGAAATATGTTTGTATTAGTGATATTTAAATTGCGGTTGGCTTTTAAATTTCAAAAATTTCGTATAATAGCATATTCTGCAATTGCGTATTGAAATATTTACAAAAGATTCAATTAATTTGTAAATAAAATAATTTTGTTTTATTCATTCATATTTGTTTTCAATTTAAATTACTTCATTTTAGAGAAAAGCGTCTTCGTTTTTTTCTATGATGCATCTTTTTTCATCCGCCCAATGAAATATAATATTTTAATTCTAATAAATCCATTTTAGAGTTTTTTTAGTTATTTTATTAAATGTTAGTTACATTATTGTATATATATAATACAAAACACAATAATTAATTCTTCAAAATTAAACAATTCATAGTTATATAAAAATTGTCGTTAGCAAAACGTTTATTTTTTAAATTTTCTTTGTTGATATTATGTGATTTTCTTTTCACTTTTCTAAATCAATTTATAAATTACACTTTTCTAAAACAGACCTAGTTTCTAAATAATATGAAGTGAAGACAAAAATCTGTCTCCACTGACCGAGCAAAAACATGCAAAAACATCATATTTCGTGCCTCCCCTAAACAAATCTATGCAAACTTATATTTGCAAACTTTAAGACTGAAATTCACATAAAACAGAAATAGAATTTTATACATATTTTACAGCAACAGAATTTTCTGCTGTTAAATCTGTATGAAATTCTGTCTATGCTGTATGTGAATGCCCGGTTCTAGCAAACGTTTGGCGCGGTTAGTGGAGATGAGCCTTAAGAAAGCGATATTTTTACGCGTGTGATTTTAGGATATGATATTTTTTCCGTGTGATTTTAGGATGTGATATTTTTTCGCGTGTAATTTTAGGATGTGATATTTTATCGCGTGTGATTATAGGATGTGATATTTTCTCGCGTGTGCTTTTAGGATATGATATTTTCGTGATGTGATATTTTCGTATAGTGTGATTTTATCGCTGTGATATTTTCGACGTGATATTATATCGTGTGGGATTTTTTCGTGTGATATTTTATCACGACACCGTTTTTTAATAGGATAGTTTAAGCAGGGTAAAAAAAAGAAGAAATGCATCTTCACAAAATTGTAGAGATGCACATATTAATTAACACTTTTCATATTAAACTATTATTTATATTTATTTTAATAAAAACAGCTTTAAAATTTTAATTTTACTATAATTATAAACATAATCTAAATTAATAGTTTTCAAAATAAAATAAAAAAAATATTACAAGTTTAATCTACCATAAACCCCAAGACTAATACTAAAAAAAAAAGGAATTTCTAAAACAAATAATACGTCATAAACAAATAATAAAAAATTATATTCAAAATATGTACCAGGCTGCCAAAAATGAAATCGAAATGGAAAAAAAGGTTCACAATTGCTATTAACTGTAATTCAAAGAATTAATAGAATAGAGGAAATGAAACTACTGTACATAGACAAAATAGCTTATATTACATACCCTAGAGCTGTAAATAGCATTTTACATGCGACGGAAAGTATTGCGCACGAGACGCGTAGCGGCGAGAGCAGTTCCTTCACGAGCATGGAAAATGGTTTGCAGCTCGAGTTTTGTTATATACTTTTTCTACGATTTTGTTTTAATGCCCAAACGCGTATAATTACGTGAACAAATGAACTACTAATTATAAATTAAATGCAAATAGTCTACAAATGGTAGGCTTTGCATTATTCTGTATAATGAAATTGAAATATTTAATTTATAAAAATCAAATTTTTCTTTAAATAAAAATTTTTCTTTTTATTAAAAGTGTTAGGTAATATATATGAATATACATTACGTAACACTTTTTATTCTCATTACATTACACTTATTGTAATAATCAATTTACATGTCATGGATGTAATTGATAATTTACTGTGATAGGAGTAGAAAAAAATATTTGAAGTGGTTTTTCTCTCAATTCAACTCTTATTTTCTCTCATTCGCAGTTTTTCTACTGTCAAAAAAAAATATTGTAACCATTGTTTGGCTTGGTTATAATTTGGTTTTAATAAAATTGTTTTTATTATTCATCGTGGTTATATTTTGATGAATTTATAATAAATATAAAAAATACCAGTGATTATATTATAATTCAAAAATACTTTTAAAGAAAAATTAAATATATTTATGTCGAATTCTTTTTGCCAAAAAAATTGCTCTAATACGCCCCTTTTTGATCTGAGATCAATTTTTTTCACATTACGTGTTTTATTTATCCAAAAAAAGTGATTTTTTTTTGCCCGAAAAATATTTGTTTGAATCTAGATTTTTAGCTAGAGCAAAACATAAAATACAATAAAGAATACAAATACATTTAAAAAATCTGTCAAAATTAGTAAACAAACAAAACGCCATTTACTTATTATTTTTTTTTAATAGTGAAATAGTTACTTTTTAAATAAAATATTGTTTAAATCGTATTTTAAGTTAAAAATAAACAACAAACTAATTAATTAAATACAATTAATTACAAAAATATTCAATGACAGTTCACAAATACAACTACAAAACTGGATCATATTTTTTCATGTTCTTTTTATGAAAAAAAAAATCACTTTTTCGCTCTGGACAAAAAGAATTCGACATTAGTGAAAATTTTGAATAAAACTTAAAATATGAAGTTTGTGATAATGACCTGTAAAAACGTCCGAAAACATATAAAGGATCGGAGTTCTTATCATAGGTAACTAATATTGATATTATAATTTATTTTTCGATTAATAAGTTTTAAGTTTTTTAAATATTTTCGCCAAAAAATATAATCTAAAATCAATGTAAACATTAATAAAATGCGGGCTTTTTCTAATGTCAAATTTTTATTTTTGTTGTTTTTCTTTTCTATGTAATGGCAACCCTTTTTTTATATTAATTTTGGGAGGCAAAAATACGCTTAAATTTGGAATGCAATGCAATATAATAGAAATATTTACGGCGCCTCTACTAAAACGCATGTGTGTTAGTAACAATTTATTGGTGTGCAAAAAGTACTTCAAATTTTAACATCAATTTCACTTCCTCTATTCTCTTAATTCTTTGCTTTAATTTAATATTATTATGAGTTAGTTTCTGTATTAAAACACAAAATATATAAATTTAAAATAATAAATCAAATTATTTTAAAATCATATTTAAATATAACTTATTTTAGCAAGAACATTAAAATTTTCATTTAGATTTCATTTTCTCATTCCAAAAAATCATAATTACAAAATCATAAAGTTTGCTAAAATATGTAATTATAATTTGGATTTATGACAAGCAGCTCTGGCGGCTAATTGTCAAGATGGATCAACGATATGTGTTGCATTGATATTGATACCGTTTGTCAAATTTGCTTTAATAGTTGGTGTCTCGTCAAATCTAATATTCATGGAATTTGAATTTCCTTGTTCGCATGCATAACCCAATGATGTATAGAAACCAATTAATTTATCTTTGCAATCCAATGTCATTTTATAGCAACCTAGGACATCAGCTAATAACGTAACAGTAACAACAATTCTGTAATTGAAATAAAAGCAATATTATAACAGTTTTTATAAAAATGCAACTAAACAAGTAGTACGAAGAAATGGACTCCAGTTATATGTAATATAACAATAAATATATATATTTTAAGTTGTAAATGTGTTTAAATATATATGTTTAAAGTTGTTTAGTTAGTGTTAATATAATAAATTATAAATAATGTCTCTGAATATCCGAGCATACTACGCCAACTAGGGTAAGAATCGATAGAAAATTAAATTTCATTGAGAAATGTCTACGCCACAGAAGCACTCGGAACACAATTCCGACCAAGGACCATCACAACAATTTCGACGGAAGGTGCAAATCCGACGCTCCATTTTTTGGATAAAGAAGCAGCTGTCACTGGCCTCACTCCTTCAAATACTCCTCGTCATGGCTGGTATTGAAACAAATCCGGGACCAACTAAAACATGGCACTGTACAATATGTAAAAACATCTTAAGGGCCAACACAACATCTATTCAGTGTAATACCTGCAGGGAATGGTGCCGCCACAAAAACTGCTCAGGCCTTGCCACACATAAGCAATGGACCAAGAACTACATAGCGCCATGTTGTCAAGTATCAATTCAAAATATTAACACGAGTCCACAACAAAACACATTACGAATGAACACGCTACCGGAAACTCATGGTGATGTAAAAATTATGCAACTAAATTGCAACGGTTTCACGAATAAGATCGATAATGTAATAAACTATATGTGCAATAACAATATTCTAGTCACGTTTCTCCAAGAAACAAAATTAAATGTTAGATCTAAGATTAGTGATAGAATCTGTGATTATAAGATTATAAGGCTGTATAGAGGGAAGGACAAAGGTGGTTGTCTTGCCTTTATCATTCACAAAAGTGTTATTTACCGTACAACCACACTACCTGCAGTACCGGGAACTGACAAATAGCTTGAACAACAAAGAATTATAATAAAATCCGGAAATACGGAAATAACACTAGTCAATATTTATATTCCACCAGTAAGCAGCTGTGATATAGGTTATGAACCGTCCATAGGACATTTATTTTATACCAAAGACTGTCTAATTCTCGGAGATGTGAACGCACACCATGATCTATGGCACTCACATCTAAACACTGATCCACGAGGTGAAAGCATTGCAAAGCAAATTGACGGCTCCAATTTTGGAGTCCTCAACGAACCACAACCGACAAGAGTAACAAGCAACTCATACTCTTCTCCAGATATCTCCCTTGCCAGTATGTCACTAATGCCAGTTGCAGAATGGAGAACTGAAATTGCATTGGGATCCGACCACGTGCCGATCATAATCACCTTAAGCCGTTCCATAAATCAAATAAATTCCGAAAAGAAGAAATATATTAATTTTAACAAAGCTGACTGGGAAAACTTTACAAATTTTACCGAAATTGAATTCAGTAAGCAATTTTTACCACTTGACTCCCTCTCTGGGGAAAAACAATTCAGAGAAATTTTTAATAAGGCAAGAGCTCGCTACATACCAGCTGGAAGAATCCAAAAAATAAAACCAATCTTTCCACATGAAGCGTGTGTGCTTTCTAATAAAAGAGATGACATCCGTAAAGCAGATCCAGCCGACTCCAGAATTCCGGACCTGAACAAGCAAATTAGCAAATTAACAAATTGGTCACAGACCATAAAAGAAACAAATGGAGAGTTAGTGAGAGAATCAAACCTGGGTACTAGTAAGTCTTTGGAAGGTCATTAAAGGCCTAACTCATCCTCGACAACTACAAAATAATTGCATGATCTCCTTCGACGATATCCCCATTGAAAAGCACAGGAAATGCGCACACAAATTTAACATTCAGTTTACAGAAAAGCAGCGTAAACACGAGAAAGAGACCAGATCAGTGTTGAAACACATGCGCAAACTTAACACTGACAACTTGGAGGATATTATATTTTCCGAAGAAGAGGTCCGAATGCAATAAGGAAAATTAAGCCATCAAAAGCTATAGGACCCGACGGCATCTCAGCCATCATGCTCAAACACATCGGACCCAAAGGTTTGAACTTCCTCACTACTACACTTAATATATCTTTAAATACTCTACAGATACCAAATATCTGGAAAGCGGCCAGAAACAGCCCAATTTTGAAACCAGGAAAACCGGAAGAAATGGGAGAGTCCTACAGACCAATATCCATTCTTTCATCGGTCGCAAAACTCATCGAAGCGCTTCTGCTCCCTCAGCTGACAAGATCCTGTAATTTGGCGCCACACCAACATGGCTTCCGGCGAGCACATAGTACAACCACCGCGCTACACAGAATACAAAACCAGATCAGTGATGGTCTGAATCAAAAACAACCATGCGCTAGAACAATTTTAGTCGCACTTGACCAAAAGCATTCGACACAGTGTCGCACGCTGCTCTATTGGATGATATCTTCAATACTAACTTGCCAGGTTTAATGAAGCGCTGGTTGTGCAATTACCTCAGAGGTCGCCAAACATATGTTGAGTTCCGTAACAGCAAGTCCCAAATGAGAGTGTTAAGACAAGGAGCTCCTCAAGGCGGAGTTCTCTCACCGTCATTATTCAATCTCTACCTAAGCAGTTTGCCTACCCCACCAGAAGGAATAACTATCACGTCATATGCAGACGACTGCACAGTGCTTGCAACAGGAAATAGCCTGCAGCAACTCACAAATATCCTGAATACCTACCTTAATATTCTGAATGATTGGTTTAAAACCAGAAAACTAAAACTTTCCACTGAAAAGTCCACTTCTACACTTTTCACAACATGAACGAAGGAGGTAAATTCAACACTAAGCATCTGCACAGACAACATACTTATTCCTACAGTAAAAAATCCGAGACTGCTGGGTGTAACATTCGACCCACTGCTTAAATTCAAAGGTCATGCACAACTAATAAACTTAAGTTTGAAAAACAGGAATAACGCATTGAAAGCACTAGCGGGTAGTTCATGGGGCAAAGATAAAAACACGATCTTAACAACGTCCAAAGTCATAGGAAGACCCATTATAAATTATGCTGCACCCATATGGACCCCTCAAGTTGCCAACACTCACTGGAATAAGTTACAAACAACACAAAATGCAGCCTTGCGAAGCGCAACCGGATGTCACCTGATGGCCCACTGCGATCACCTACACGAGGAAAGTAACATATTGCCGGTCCGTGAACATAATGAAATGCTAACCAAACAATATCTATTGGCCTGTCACAAAAAGCAACATCCTTGCAATGACACCTTAACTACAATAGAACCACCCAGAGACATAAGGAAGACACCAAGAAGCTTTTTGCAAAATATCAGAGATAGCCAGGTTACTGGTAACATCGACGAATCTGCATATAGAACTGGCTTAAAAACACTCCACACCAAAACGGTTGAAAATGCAATGAAGAACTATATTCCAAATCGTGTTCTAAATAAAAAGCCACCAAAAGTAGCTGCTCCATCCTAGCTCAACTTAGATCCGGTTGGTCACGCATCCTAAACAACTACATGAGTAGAATTGATTCTGAAATTATTGACAAGTGTCCCGCATGTGAGGGCACGCCACACGATGTAGACCACCTATTTAATTGTCCTGAAAATGAAACAAACTTGACGAAGGAAGATTTGTGGTACCGCCCAAGGGCAGAAGCAGAGTTCCTGGACATGGAGCCGGAGGATTAGCACCAAAGCTGTCGCTACAACAACAACAACACAACAACAACACAACAACAAAATCATAACTAATTAATACAAAATTATAACTAATTATTACAAAATTGTAACAGATTATTTGTACTAAGCTCGAAATAAAACAATCAGATGTCGTTGTTAGCAACTTTTTTGATAACTCATTTTTTTAATCTTAAAACATGCAAAATAAAATAAAAATATATTTAATAAATAAATATGTTTTAATGGTATATAATATAGATAAAAATATGATTATTAAATATTATTAAAGACTTATTTTTGCATTATACATTAATTTTTACGCCAATCAATGAAATTTGTATAAAAAAGTCAACACACAAAACATAAAACAAAATTGTGATTTTGACAGTTACTATGTTTCCATGACCGAGTTAACCGGGATTATCTCGTCATGGAAACAGAGTTTTCGTTAAATTTCTTAACCCACCTTAACGCAACGAAAGTAGCGCGATTAGAGAAGGTTAACAAAAAACAAACACAAAACAAAAAAGTAAAAATGGCGTCGCGAGTTTTTTGGAGTGAAGAGGAAAATAAAATTTTAATTGAGATGATGAGAATGATAAACTTTTATAAAGTTTAAAATTTTCTCATTGGTTCGAAACTAGATCGCTCTAAAATTGTATGGATTGCAAAAAGTTTCATAATTTGCACCATAATTTTTTAGATTCAGTTCTTATATTAATTGAGATTATTCAAGAAAAAAACTAGTAAATTAATAATAAAAAACATTAGTAAAATTTCCAATTTTTCCGTCGTAACCAAATCACTTTTTGTATTTTTCACTTAATATCATCACTTAGGGCCATATCGACAGACGCAACTACAACTTTTAGTTGTAGTCACAGTTTTTTCGAAATTGATGTTCAAAACTGGTATTTTTAAACCACATTAAAACTACGAATTTAGTTGAGATTTTGATGGTATTTTTAAACGTAATTTAAAACTATAATTTTTCGAACACGGCAATAATTAGAAATCAGTAATTATGTATTAAAATTTATTGCAATATGTATTAATAATAATGTAACTATAGTAAAAAAAACTTAAATACAACACAAAACAATATTGATTTGCAAGATTAACAATTATTTAGAGTTTTCAATTATTTAGAATTTTTATAAAGAACACAGTTGAAATACATATTTATGTTAATGTTTCAAAACATTTTATTATAAAATATTATTTGACAACGTATTGATTTTAAAAAATCTATCATCGAATTTTAACCGTCAATTGTAAGTGTAAATTTAATCACCGATATCCATGACTAACAGGCTGATT
Source organism: Diogma glabrata (assembly GCA_963693315.1). NCBI lineage: Eukaryota > Metazoa > Arthropoda > Insecta > Diptera > Cylindrotomidae > Diogma > Diogma glabrata. Next base: position 191,364,882 of record OY856188.1, on the reverse strand, counting down.
CTGACATACCCTCACAGATGTAAAAATAGTCATAGGAAAGACTTTTCTCTTAGCTAAGACTAAAACCTCTTAAATGCGATTCTGTATGTAGTCACAACTGTGAGATGTCAAAAAATAACCTCTTAACGTAAGACCATCAAACATGGTCATCTTAAGCATCATAACTTAAAGTTTCATATTTTTTATTTGAAATCTTGTATGAAAAATTATATTAATAAAGGATAAAATATTAATTATGAATTATTTATGTAATTATTATAAAATTTATAATAATTATCTATATTTTATTTTAGTTTGAATCAAAAATATAAAACAAAAAAACATTGATAAATATTGATTTTAAATAAAATGGCGATTGAAAATTTCATATTTGCAATATCAAACAAAAGTCTCATGTTGTTTTATGAAAATTTTGCAAATTTTATATAAACTTTAAAGAAGAACAATAATTCTTTTCTAACAAATTTATTACAAAATAATTAATATATGGTATAATTTTATATTAATTGTATATAAATTATTATAAAATAAAATACACTTTTGATTATTGAAAATGGCGTTTGGTATTTTCACAAACAAAAATTATTGATACCTTAAAAAATTTTATAAAACATAAACTTGATTTTTATAAAAAATAATTATATAATATACCATAATTCTTATACCAAATTCTATTAATAATTTATATGGTATTTTAATTTGTATTTAAATTATTTAAAAAGAAAATATTACATTTTGTAAATTTTGTTTATAAAAATAGCCGTTTGAAAGATCTCCAAAATATATTTGTAGAGTTATTATGAGGTTTTTTATGACAACGTTCACAGAATCGCAATTAAGATATTCCTCTTAAAAAAATTGTCATAACAAAAATAATCATAGCTAAGACCTCTTAACTCAGAATCAGCCTGTAAATCTGCAACTACAACTTTAATCTACATTTAAAACTGATGATTTAATGTGGTTTAAAAATACCAAAACTGACACTTTAGTTGTAGTTGCGATTTTAGTTGGGTTTGTCGATATGGCCCTTAATGTATTTTAATACACAATTTTTGCTAACTCCAAGAATTTTTATATTATCATGGAAACGATACGGATTAGCGCCGCCATGTTTTTAACTCAACGAAACTCTTAATTCGAGTTACTCTGTCATGGAAACGTAGTAAGTAACTATATTGTTCTTGTCAGATTCACAATATTGTGTTGAATTTTCACCAAATCGGTGTTACATAATACAAAATTCACAATATTGTGTGAATTTACAATATTGTGATGACATTTATGTGTTCGGGAATAGGGCCCCAGTCCATCCATAATATTATAATATTTGTAGAAAATCGTCAAATCAGCAACATTTCTTCTTTGCTGCAACGTATCAAGATCATTAGTAAGATTTGAGTTGCTAATTAATATAACTGCTCTCTCTCCGCTGCACAGAATCAAGATAGACCAAACTACTTAATATGCTCCATGTGAGAACAGTTTTCCATGCAGAGACATATAAATGACTTGTAAACTAAAAGAAGTTGATCGTTATTGAAAAACTTGCGACATCGTTCTAAAAACCCCGATTTTTAAACAGCGCTCTTCGCTAGGCATAAAATATGGGCATTCCATTTCATATTATTTTCAACCTCAACTCCTTTCAGATAGATTCATGCATTCATGTCATTGAATGACATGGACATTGGAAAATGAGATAAATATCGATTGTAAAATTGCACACATAAACGACAGGTTACGTTAAAATAGGTGCAAAAAAATGTATTTATTGTTAGATAAGTTATATAAAATTACCAGGAAAAACTTACAATTTGCCTAATTGTTTGCCTCTATATGTATTATTAACAACAACATCTTCCAATCGTCCTCTCTAAAAAATATATAACATTTAAGTTATTGATAAAATAGGAAAGTATTTGTTACATACAACTGCGCAATTATGAATAAATTTATGTTCCAATACTAGAGAAGCACTACCAATAATTTCATTTTTTCTTGTGTCTTCGATAACAGTTACAAAATAATCGCCACTAGCACGCATTTGTGCGAAACGACCTTAGAGAAAAGAAAATTATCATAAAACAAATACATAAACGGAATAATAAAAATTATATTATATTGTTTCACCGTTTGCACTTCTTATTAGTGGTATGCAACCACAAATAAAATTCCAAGCTTTAGATCAAAAAATTTTTGTTTTTTTTATTTAAATATTTCGGTAGGTTAGGACTCTCCTCAGTAAAAATTTTTAAAACTTATTATCTGCAACTCTATACTGAACTTAATCTAGAGAGTTCTAAATAGAGTTGATAATGAGTTTTCAAAAACTTTACTGAGGAGGGCCCCAAAAAGGACCGAATATTTAAATTAAAAAGGTCCAAACGGCAAGATGTCCGCTAGAAAAAGGTAGATTTCTTGATCAGACAGATATGCATACAAGTAAAATTAGATGTATCAAATTAGTTAAAATCAAAAAACTAAGTAGAAACGGAATTATCCAACATATTTCACAAAACACATTAAATATATTAACCGAAACTATTTTATGCAATTTCGGAACAGTTAAAATTAGTCATAACTCATAACATATTAAATCGACCAAAGATCAAATGAACTACGCAATAACTACAATTATACCATCACACTTATTTAATCTTTTTTCAAACAGTTTTCATAGTGAAAAGATACAAACAAAAGAGAATTTGATAATTTTCCTATGGTATTAAATGGTTTGAGATTTTTCCTGCAGTAGGTTTAGTATAATCTTTATAAAATTGGAACCCTTTGGGTTAGAAAACTGAAATTTTTTGGGGCTATAGTTTAAAAGTTAAGATGAATTTAAATAACAAAAACTCAAAAATGATGAAAGCATTGCCTTTTGTTTTCATTTCAACAGTCCTAGGCTCTCAACCTTTAGGCGCGCTATACACTTGGGCTAAGCTATGCGAACTATGCGAACATGTTTTAAAAAAATAATTTTTTAATGCGAATAATGTTTTTTAAAAAAATGTAATGTTTCTTTTGTATACAAAAAATATAGTTCGCATAGCTTAGCTCAAGTTAGCTCTAAGTCCTTAGGCTTGAACTATTTTAAATTTTAGAAAGATTTATGTTGTATCTACGTGTGCAAAAGTTTTCAAATGTGAGCTTGGCCATTTTTAGCTAAATCAAGGACAACAAAGTTTATTAAATTTTTAAAACAGCTGATTTTCAGGAACCTGGAACGCCAAGGTTGTCATTTAGATAAAAATGATATAAATATGTTCAATCAAATATTCAATATTTATAAACTTTATTAAAATATATGATTCAAACGGAAGTTATAGCACCCTAGATGTTTCGACTTTTTAGGCTCTAACCGCTTAACCGGTCCCCGGATATGCAAAGTTCACGAACTTGTCCAAGAGATTATTTGCCGGAACATACACAAAAAATTATTTTGATGCAGGTCGAAAAATGCGACCTTTTTTTTATTTTCATTTTCCGTCTCCGCTTATCATATATAGTCCTTTGGCATCAAAATTTTTCCGAAACTCAGAGATGAAGCACATTACAAATTGCAATAGGTAGATTTTTATATGAAATCTATCTAAAACAAACATTTTTTTATCTAAAGCTTGAAATTTTATTTGTGGTTGCATGCCACCAATAAAAAGCGCAGACGGTGAAACAAATTTATCGGTTAGATCAGTTTCAGTGTACAACCCCACTGAACAACAAAAATTAGTGCATTATATCATATATTAAAAATACTGTAATACTGTACTTAAGAACTGTGCTCTGGATATATTTCCAACTGAAGTTAGCTGTGATAACAGTTGTAGGAATCCACGATCATAATCACCTTCCTGTAACGGTCTCACCTTCATCCATGGCTCACCTGGGGAGGCAGCTGTTATAAATGGATCAAATTTTGCGGGACTTTTATGAAAGTCTAAACGATTCAATATACTTGGATCGTATAGAGTTAGTTCACCCTGAAAAACATAAAACAATTATATTAAATCATTTACATCAACCGCATGAAAGAAATATACATAAAGATAGAAAACACTTTTTTGCCTTTCCTTGTAAATTACTATAATTATCGAATATAGGTTTTATCAATTTATGGTGTTATCACATTTAATTGAAAATAGTAAATTTAACTAAAGTAGATAACAGTAAAACAAATTAATTTAAATGGAACCAATGCATAAAAATAAAATGTTCATGAAAGTCATAGAACCACGATGTTTTATATAGAAATCATTAGCGTTAAGGTAGGTTAGTTACGAAAGAAAAGTTAATGAATACCAAAGGGATTAAAAATGGTTAAATACAATGAGAAGATAGAAAACATTACTTAATAAAGGTTTATATTGGTGGTTTTTGTATTACATTTTTAGACATTACTATGCGTGAATTCATAAGATGAGAGAATATTTCTATTTTAGACAACATCCTAAGTCACAAGTGATGATGTCTAAATTGAAACTTCATCATTTCGTAATTACTTAAGTAGAATCTTTCATCTATGATTACATATTGTAAAATATGAAGGAATTGAAATTTCACAGCTCTGAGATACCAAGACTTCGGTCTGAGTTGAGGATTTTGATATAGTTTTCGGCAAAAAACTTTTATGAGGACATTGTTTTTAGTTTTGTATATCAAACATAAAACTATGTAAAAGTACAACTGTTTTACCTCTGTTTAGAAATTTATCACAACACTGGCCCGAAATATCAATACGTTACCGAAAAATTATAACAGATCGGAAATTAACATAATTTATTGAAAAGATGATACAATCAGCAACTACTCAAAAACCTCTTCGTTTAGCTTTTTAATAAAATATTACGAAATCAACATTTCAAATTTCTTTCAAAATTCCCAAAATATTGTAAATATTATAATAAAATCAAAAATTTAAACTTTTTTCAAAATTCTAAAATTATTCCAAAAATTGTTACAAAATCAAAGTTTAAAATTTGTTTCAAAATTCCAAAAATATTACAAAAATTATAACAAAATCAAAAATTTGAACTTTTTCAAAACTTCTTAAAATATTGCAAAAATTATAATAAAATTAAAAATACAAATTTTTTTCATAATTCTAAAAATTATAATAAAATCAAAAATTTAAACTTTATCAATATTCCAAAAATATTCAAAAAATTCTTACAAAATCAAAAAATGAAACTTTTTTCAAAATTCTAAAAATACATATAGCCAAAATTCAAAATATCAAACTTTTTTCCAAAATTCTTAAAATATTGTAACAATTATAATAATATCAAAAATTGGAACTTTTATCAAAATTCCAAAAGTTATAATAAAATCAAAAATTTTAAATTTTTCAAAATTCTAAAAATATTCAAAAATCAAAAATTGAAACTTTTTCAAAATTCTAAAAATATTTATAAATTTCACAAATTATAACAAAATCAAATAATAAAAACTTTTTTCATAATTCCAAAAATTATAATAAAATCAAAAATTTAAACTTTTTCAAAATTCTAAAAATATTGCAAAAATTCAAAATTCACTAATTCAAAAATTCACACTTTTTCCAAAACTCTAAAAATATTCCAAAAATTATAACAATATCAAAAATTGAAACTTTATCAAAATTTCAAAAATTATAATAGTTTTATGTTGATCGGTGAACATCGTTTTCTTTTTTGTGAATTGTGAATGAAATAAAGTAAATTGCGACATTTGTTACAAACATCCGGAAATAATTCATTACTTTTTGGATAAATAATTTATGGGTTGTTATACGAAGATATAAAAACGTGTTATGCCGGGCATTCACATACAACAGAAACAGAAACTGAAAACTATTCAAAATTCAAAACTCTATTATCAAAATTTAAAATAATAATTTTATTTTTTATTTAGCGTATGGTTTTTTTTTTGTGACACCGTTTCAATTACTCCAAATTTATTTAAGTCATATATTCGTCTTTGTATGGAGAGTATTGATGTCAAGTTTAGGACGCTACATCTGTTTCCATTATTGCACTTTTAGACTCCGTTCAACAGCGTATACGGAATGATTTGCTCGAATCAATTGTTTAGAGTAGATTCAATCCACAAAGGCTTAAAAAGGCGTCCATCAACACCTCAGAACAGGGCTTACGTCTTAAAAGACCCATGTGTTGTGAAACACATTGTAGTTGTTATTACACAACACTTTTTATTTAGAAAAAAAATTCCATTGTTCGTGGCATTTTCTATTCTTTTACTCACAATTATTATTATTATGGTACGAAGAACTTCTGTGCATATATTATTTTACGTAGTTTACACATCAAGGGAGAACATTGATTAGTCAGCTACAAAATAAAAGAGTTAGAAATTTAAACGAAATGCAACATTCATTTTTATAGAACCGTATGAACCACTTGACAAACTTCATTTACACAACACAATATAATGATTCAAGTTCAAAAGATAAAATATCGATTTCCTTGCTGATATTTAACAATTTTTTTAAATTTTCAATCTAAGCAAAATCAAAAACCAATCCGAAAGTGATAAATAACCTTGATATTTTTCATTTACAATTTTTGTACAGTTTTATCATATTTTAACTGCTATTCATTATATTTAAATACCACACCAATTTTAAAAAAATGTTCCTTACCAAAAAACTCAGTGTGGGTGCCATGCCGGAAGTAAAATAGCGAGAAGAAAAATTTAATAACTCTGATAAAATTACACTCAGTTGCTCTAAATAAAAATTATTACTGAATCAAAAAATTTGAAACGTGGATAAGGTTACAATCAATTAAAATCAAGAATACTTTCACATTTGTGTTTGAATAAAATGTATAACAACCAAACTATCCACTCAAAAAAAAACCATAACAAGAAATAGATAGAATGTCAAAATAATCTTATCAGAATCTCGGTTTTTGCTATAAAATAATGTAGAGTACCAGCAACACGACACCTTTTGAAAATCACTTATTTTGGTTATACACAATTAAAATTAAAAAATTGCGTATATTTGCACGGTATTTACACCAAAAAAAAGATAACACAACTTTTAATAAGTTTATCGCAATGCCATTAAAACAACTTTAAAAAAACTTCAAAATTTGTTTACTATAAATTTTATTCTTTACTTTATACTCATCCTGTTTTTTTTTGTCATTGTGACATTTACAAGTTTTAATATTTATTTTTACTTTTCAGTTTTCTAAAAAATGTCATTGCTATTACACAACATGTTAAATAGACAAAATAATAAAATATTTCTATAATACGACAAAATAAATAAAGCAATGAAAAAAATAATTAAATCAATACTAAATCGTTATATTTGCAATAAAAGATATTCATTGCGGGAGTTTTCATACTTAACTGTAAATGCAAAGCCTATGTTAAGTGATAATGTAAACAATTATAAATTGAATAAAAATGATAAACTTATCCATACGACAAATATAAATAAAACATTTTGGGAAAAAGATAAAAAAGGAGGATACAATACCGAAATAAAAGTATCTCAGAAGAAATTGATTCTCGATGGATTACAGGAATTAAAATATGAGATTGGACTGTGGAAAGAAGAAGTGATAGAGAAACTTAAAAACGATCCAATATTAGTATTTCGACCAGGTTAGTATTTATTATTCTAATTAATTCAAAATGTTGTCAACGTTTTTCATTAAAATTATAGGTGAGATTGATACCGCTTTTACTTTTAAATCTGAAACTGATTTAAGTAAATGGGTGGTAACCACAGACAAAGACCATAATCAAGGACATAGTACGGCAAGTTTTGAAATGAGTTCATCTGGTAATGGTTTATTTCATGGTTATGTCGATTCTAAATTACCCAAAGATGGTCAAATAAAAAAGGCCGGGTATTGTAATATTAAATCACAGAGGGCAAGGGTTAGTATCATTTTGAAAACTTCTTAATATATGTATTTACTTAGTTAATTATTAATGAAACTTTTAGAGGAAAACTGTTGCTGTTTTGTGAGTTGAAGAAGTACATATAGAGTTCTATTACAGATACAATTTTTCTATATTACGCAATCATACCATACGATATTTCATGAATATCCTAGGGTCTTGGTAACATTTCTTTACCATACAGAAACTCTAATATATTATATACACCTCTCTCCGCTTTTTAGGACTTTTTATAAGTCTAGGTAGTATTTTCCTTTCAAACATTTTTTTCGTACAAAGAAAGTAGTTAATTAATCTGTGATGTAGCTTTTAATTTTTCTTCAAATTTCCCTTAATCTTCAGTGTCTTAATTTTAAAATGGATACTTCTTCACCAGTTCGTATCCATTTTTTGAAGACTTAAAATCCCTTTTCAATAGACTTTCTACATTTCAAACGAGGTCTGTCCGTTTGATAGTAGTTTCTTTTCATGAAACAAGTTATACCATATGGAATTTTCCGTTTTCATATATCGTAAACCATTAGCAAAGATCCTTTCCATATATTCTAATAGTTTAATATTTTTTTAGAAATCTTTCAAACGAGAATCATTTCTAGATTGGTCTCAATATAACACATTAGTCATTCGACTACGTGGTGATGGACGATCTTATTTAATCAATCTAGCAACTGAAGGATACTTTGATATTATGTGGAACGACGTCTATCATTTCGTTCTGTATACAAGAGGCGGACCACATTGGCAAATTGCGAAGGTATTTATGTAAAATTTCTGTGTAGTCCCAAATAAAGTAAATATATTGCTTTTGTAGATTCCGTTTTCAAAATTTTTTTTGTCATCAAAGGGACGTGTTCAAGATCGCCAATATCCAATCCCACTGAAAAAAGTGACAAGCGTTGGTTTTTCGGTTGGTTCAAGAGGTGGTTATGAAGGATTATTTGGTTTAGAAATCGATTATATCGGACTTGAATTCGACCCAGCTCATAAAGAAAGTTTTGCATATGAAATGTATAAAACTGATAAATATATTGTTGCTACTTAGAAAGTAAAATAAAGAATAATAATTTAGTAACTACACTTTGTTATGAATTTAAAATATTTCAATGTTACGTTCAAGTTTATAGCAGAATTTCCTGTTTTGGGGTTCAGAAAAGTATTCAAATAATTTTTTTCATGATTAATAAAACCAATAATTCAAATTAAAAATGTAAAATAACTAATTTTTGCATTAAAAAAGTTGATTATACTTTTATATTGTTGGTTGATTATAAAATAGATACTTGATTTTTTACAAACAGGATAAAGTCCACAGAATCTATTTTTATTCATCATATTCACATTCATGATCATTTTTTTTTTAGTATTTTATAGGTATCTTTAACGGTTAAATAGCTAATGGCTGCAGCAGCAGTTGTAATGCCAGTCAAATACCACAATCCATGTAACAAAGGATGATCTGTGATTAAAAGAACAAGTTCAAATAGTGTAAGCATAAAAAAAGGAACATAAAAGTTTACCTATGTAGTTCCATATCGGAGCACCTAGACTGGTTGCCACTGCAACAAGTTGAACTAATGTATTGACTTTACTAATAAATGTTGGGGCTAATTGTGCAGTTGCATGTGTTACATCAAAATACCTTGACAATGTTTTCTTTAAATGGATGGTTTAATGTATATTAAATAATCAAATAAATATTGTGAATATTTGCTTACTGGTGGTGGAAGACTAATGTACCGAATAACAAAGCCAGCAAAAATTAGAAAAATATCCCTGAATATAACCATAATAGTTAACCAAACTGGAAGAAGACCGGTATAACTTAAGCATATATAAAGTGAACCAACAAGAAGTTTATCAGCCATTGGATCCAAAAATGATCCCATTTTACTTGCTTGACTAGGCCAGTTACGTGCTATGTAACCGTCTAACTAAAAATGAAAGAAAAAACATTGTTAACAAAAAGCTATGTTTAAAAGTCAAACATTGGTAAATAGGTTTATTTAATTCGGCAATTCAAAGAAGATAAATAAAGAACAATTTATATAAGCTCAATGGATATAACATCAAAATAAAAATAATTTAACAACTAACCAAATCACTAATGCCAGCTGCCACGAGCAATCCCATTGCCAGCGAAAAATCTCCCTGGATTATGACATAGCCAAGATATGGAGCTAGAACTGCACGTCCAATACAGAGGAGATTTGGTATGGTCAAAACATTTTCACGCTCAACTACTTCTTCCATTTTTTCTTTAACTTTCACTTTAGTTTTTTGGATATCTTTAACCAAATCTTCCTTTTTTTCGCGAAGTAGCTCCTTATTTTTTTCCAAAACATTTTTCAATAACTGCCGGCTTGTTTTTTGGTGCAATGCAAATTTTTCTGTAGTCGTTTTATGGTTGTTGCTATTAAATTCATTACTTTTTATCGAAGAGTGATAAAATGAGGTCGTTGAATATGGTTTTATCAACAGTTGTACATATTCTAAGTGATTTCTGTTTCCATATGTTTTATTCTTTAATAAAAAATGAAGCTGTACTGACGCTAATTTATTGATGTTATTACTATTGTATCCGATTAAAGATTTTAATACTCCGTAACTGCTCATTTTTCAAATCTTATTTTATCACGGAACCGGTGCGCAAAATATGTGATAGCTGGGGAATAATTTAGTCATCTAAAAATAAACATCATTTAGCAAAAATTTAAATATTATTTTTAGAGTTAAGAAAATAAAACATTGTTTAGTAAAAAGGTTTTAAAAAACTTTTAAACATTTATATCATATTTAAATTTAATAATATATATAAAATTATTGCATCTAATTAGTGATTACATATAAAAATATTTCTTTTTTTGCTTCAAACGTCAGATAAGATTATTGTGCGCACTTATAGGGGGAGCTGTAATTTTTCTAGAGAAAAGACGAATCTACCCACTAAATTTTTTACTATAGTAACACGTTTTACTATAGTAACAAAGCTTACAGGCTGATTCTGAGTTAAGAGGTCTTAGCTATGATTATTTTTGTTATGACAATTTTTTTAAGAGGAATATCTTAATTGCGATTCTGTGAACGTTGTCATAAAAAACCTTATAATAACTCTACAAATATATTTTGGAGATCTTTCAAACGGCTATTTTTATAAACAAAGTTATTATAAAATGTCATAGTTTCTTTTTAAATAATTTAAATACAAATTAAAATACCATATAAATTATTATTAAGAATTATGGTATATTATATAATAAGTTTTTATAAAAATCAAGTTTATATGTTTTAGAAAATTTTTTAAGGTATTAATAATTTTTGTTTGTGAAAATATTCAACCGCCATTTTATTGAATATCAATCTTAAAATCAAAAATGTATTTTATTTTATAAACAATCAATATAAAATTATACCATATATTAATTATTATTTATTTTGCAAAAAAATTTGTGAGAAAAGAATGATTGTTTTTCCTTAAAGTTTATATAAAATTTGCAAAACTTTCCTAAAACAACATGGGACGTCAAAGTTTGATATTGCAAATATGAAATTTTCAATCGCCATTTTATTGAAAATCAATATCAATATATATATTTTGTTTTATAATTTTGATTTAAACTAAAATAAAACATAGATAATTATTATAAATTTTATAATAATTACATAAATAAATCATAATTAATATTTTATCCTTTATTAATATAATTTTTCATACAAGAATTCAAATAAAAAAATATGAAACTTTAAATTATGATGCTTAAGATGACCATGTTTGATGATCTTACGTTAAGAGGTTATTTTTTGACATCTCACAATTGTGACTGCATACAGAATCGCATTTAAGAGGTTTTAGTCTTAGCTAAGAGAAAAGTCTTTGCTATGACTATTTTTACATCTGTGAGGGTATGTCAGAATCAGCCTGTTAGGTTATCATTCATAGTAGTGCCTCTTTAAGCGAAACGTTACGTAAATGTAACATAAACGAGGAACATGTTTCAAACAACTCCTCGCTAACGTTTCGCTCTTGCGAAACAAAAATGTTACGTTTGTGATCCATCTACCCTGTGATAATTAAAATGGTTGCGAATCATTAATTCTTCACTTAAGTGAGCCTGTGGCAATAACTTCTCATTTATTTGAAATAATAATAAGTATAATAACTCCTGCTTTTGAAAATAAAGAGAATAGTTGCCTGGAAAAGCGATGATGGACAAAAACTAAAAATTATTATTCATTCGTTTTTTCATTAATATAAAAAGTATATATTGTTTTTGGCTCTATGTTAGCAACACCATTATTATTATATAATTACATAGAAAATTTATTTAATTAAAAATGTAAAATCTCCATTGTTGAAAATTGTTAAATAACACTCAGGATTTAAAATATTAATTTTAATGTAATTTCAATACTTTTTGAAGATCATTATGTTATTTATATAAACAATATAAACATCCTGTACAAATAAAGTTTAATTAACATATCTGTGTACAGTGATCACTAAATGCAGAATTTGGTGAAAAGTTGTGACATCACAAAATAAAGTTTATAAATGTGATTACATATTATGTCTAAAATGTATCGTTAAATCACCGTGTTTTATTCACATTGTTGGTGCATCTAAAGTCTCTCATTTAATTGTGTCTGAACTAGCGCTCTGGAACTTAAGCCTATTATTTGTTCCTTTTGGATATACAAATTCTTCACAACAACAACCGCGACTAGAATTATTATTACATCACTCTACTCAACTCTACTTTCAACATACATCTCAAGTTCATCTTCATCAACTGGAATTCATCTTCAAAACTTCATCTCCACTCAACTCTAGCTACCAAAATTGGTGACCCCGACGTGATCAGAATCATTCCAGGTAATTTTTTTTCTTTTATTTTTTAAATCAGGAGTTTGTTAAATAAATCTCGTTTTATTGATGTAAATATTTTTTTTTTTTTGGGAATTACATTACAAATATTTTGATTATCTTCACTTCCGATTCGTTTTGTTAAAGAAATTTTTTTGTTTTTGTTGCTTTATCGGTTGCGATCTGCGGGTTGGTTATCGTGAACCAACACGCCTTGGAATTTTTATTGGCTGCAACATTCTTCTCCCTCGTTGCCGTCCTCCTTGCCCACTTCAGTAATGTCTGCGAGAGACCCACCCAATTTAATCGAACTTGATCAGGAACAAGCTGCTCATACCTTCACGGTAACACAAGAGCAGCTTGACAAGATGTTAGATGAACGGATGGAAGCTGCATTTGCCAGAATTCAGCTCCATCAACCATCTGCTTCTTCTTCTACACCTTCCTCTTCAAAACCGCCACCTGCAAGTTCGGTGGAAATACTTTCTCCAACATCCACTCCCCAAATTAACGCCATTACCCCAAAAGTCCCTCCCATTTGGTCTGATAAACCAGAACTTTGGTTTATCATGCTTGAGGGCCAATTCTCTCTGGGCAACATTAAGTCCCAGCAAGCCAAGTACGGTTATGTACTTGGTGTCTTAACGCCGTGTCTTGCTACGCTGGTAAGAGACATTATTTCTCAACCAGACACGGTTAATCCTTATGATAAGCTAAAAGAGGCTCTTTTAGACCGTTTATCAAGCAGCCCTTCTGATCGCTTGCGCAACGTGCTAAGCGGTATGGAACTTGGGGATAAAAAGCCCTCACAATTTCTTCGGGATTTAACTGCTGAATCCCAAGGTCTCGTTTCAGAAAAGATGTTAAAAATTATTTGGGAAGATAAACTTCCACAGGCTGTGCGTACCGCTATCGCGGTAGTCAAGGCTGACTTGCCAAAGACTGCTGAGATAGCCGACAGAATTTTTGCTACATTAGTTGGTCCTAATCTAAGTGCGGTAGATTCTCCTGCCGCTCCTTCTTCTTCCTCCAGTGAGGACAAGGTCTGGGCTCTGCGATATCAAGAATTGCAGACCCAACACGCACAGCTGCTGAATGCCTTGCAGCAAAAATCTTCTTCTCGACCCTTCCCTCGTAGTCGTAGTAGATCCAAGGATCGAAACGACTACAACAATTTTAGGCATAATCGCTCCAATTGCCCTAATCAATCTTCCGCGCGACCTCGTTCCAAGTCGCGCACTCAAATGTTCGATGGTATATGTTATTACCATCACACTTACGGGGATAACGCACGCAAATGTGACCCCGATTGCAAATTATATTGCCCAAAATTTACATCTCCAAAAAACTTCTAAGCTCATCACATGAGGCGGCGTGTGGTGATAGCTTCTCTAAACTACGTCTCTTGATATTCGATATCAACTCCCGTCGACAATTCTTGGTTGACACAGGTGCTGAAGTGTCAGTGTGCTAACGCCAGGTGCTAACGCCACTCCTGTTAGTACATATGGTAACAAAACTCTTACTCCAAACATTGGTCTCAGACGTGTGTTCTGTCAGACCTTTGTTATCGCCAATGTTACCATCCCTATTCTAGGAGCTGATTTCTTGAACAAGTATGGTCTCCTAGTGGACGTTAAAAATCGACGCCTCGTCGATCCACTAACATCCTTGTTCACTCTCGCCAAAATCTCCACTTCTCCAACGCTCTCGCTAACAACCATCAATAATGATACGGTTGATATTCAAATTAGAAATATCCTTAATGATTTCAATGGTATCACTTCTCCTCATGACCTAGCTAAGCCGGTCAAACATAACGTGACTCATGTCATTGAGACTCACGGTCCTCCCGTCGCTTGTAAGTACCGACGATTAGCTCCTGACAAATTGGCCATCGCAAAGACGGAATTCGACATTATGTTGTCGCAAGGCATTTGCCGACCGTCAAAAAGCCCTTGGTCCTCTCCTCTCCACCTCGCCAAAAAGAAGAACGGCGAGTGGAGACCTTGCGGTGAATACCGCTCTCTTAACAATGTCACTATTCCTGATAATTATCCTATTCCACATATTCAGGATTTTTCGCATCAACTTCATGGATGCAAATTTTTCTCCACTATCGATCTTGTCCGCGCATATCATCAAATTCCTATTGATGAGCGCGATATTGCAAAAACTGCAATTTCAACTCCGTTCGGACTCTTCGAATTCGTTCGAATGACTTTCGGATTGCGAAACTCTGCGCAATCCTTCCAACGGTTTATGCATTCTCTTCTCCGAGACCTAAATTTCTGTTTCATCTACATAGATGACCTCCTTATTGCTTCTGAAACCTTTGAGGAACACCTCAAACATCTTAGGACTGTTTTTGAGCGTCTTTCCGACGCTGGTCTCATCATCAACGTTGATAAATGCAACTTTGCTTAAACCAACGTTGACTTTCTCGGACATTCTATTGATTCATCTGGAATCAAACCTACTCCTGAACGTGTCGATGCTATAAATCGTTTCGAACGTCCTGAAACAGTTATGCAACTCCGTCGTTTTCTCGGAATGATAAACTTCTACCGACGATTCATTCCTCACGCTGGTGGCAATCAAGCTATCCTCAACGATTTCCTTAAAGGTTCCAAAAAGAATGACAAACGTGTCATTCAATGGTCCGAAGACGCCATTCAAGCCTTCGACTTATGCAAGCGGCAACTCAGTGAGGCAACAACTCTTTCTCACCCCTTACACTCTGCCCAACTTGCTGTAATGGTCGACGCTTCCGATAAGGCAATTGGCGCTGTTGTCCAACAAAAAATTAACGACTGTTGGACACCACTTAGTTTCTTCTCTGTGCGACTCGATAAAACGCAACAGAAATACAGCGCTTATGATCGCGAACTCCTTGCAGCTTACTCTGCAATTAAACATTTTCGGTATCTCCTTGAAGGTAGAACCTTCACGCTCTTTACCGATCATAAGCCACTCATTTACGCTTTGTCGCAGAACCCTGCCAAAGCTAGTCCTCGCCAATTCCGCCATTTAGATTTTATCAGTCAATTCACGACTGATATTCGCCACATTTCTGGAATCGATAATGTAGTCGCCGATACACTTTCTCGTGTCGAGCAAATATCAATTCCAGAAAACATTAACTACGATGAAATTGCTGACGCTCAGTTCAACGATAACGAACTAAAGGAATTAGTGGACACTAGTCCCACACTTCAATTCCGATCCTTTCCAGTATCGTTTGGCAATTCTAATGCCAAAACTATTTTATGTGATACCTCTTCTGGTAATCCACGACCTTTTATTCCAAAGCAATTTCGTCAATCTGTTTTCAATAGTCTCCACAATTTATCTCACCCAGGAGTCCACAGTTCTGTCAAACTCCTTACTGAAAAAGTCATTTGGCCATCCATTAAAAAGGATGTACGACAAATGGCTCAGAATTGCCTGGCTTGCCAAAAGGCAAAAGTCTCTCGCCATACTCAATCTTCTTTAGGTAACTATCCTTCTACTTCTCAAAGATTTTCCGAGATCCACATGGACATTATTGGTCCACTTCCTACCTCTGAGGACAAACGCTATTGTGTCACAATTATTGACCGCTATACTCGATGGCCTGAAGCCATTCCTATCTCGGATATCACAGCTGAAACGGTAGCATCAGCTCTCTACTCCAATTGGATTTCTCGTTTCGGAGTACCTTCAGTAATCGTCACTGATCAGGGCTCCCAATTCGAATCCAATCTCTTCAGCGAGTTGTCAAAACTAATCGGTTTCGAACGCAAACGAACTACAAGTTACAATCCTAAATGTAACGGCCTCATCGAACGTTGGCACCGAACTCTAAAATCCGCAATAATGGCCTACGACAGGACGGACTGGACGCGAATATTACCATCAATACTACTAGGTTTACGAACCACTTTCCGTGAAGATTTCCAATCTTCATCGGCAGAGCTCGTCTATGGTACTAACATTCGTCTTCCTGGTGAATTCTTTACCGAAAACTCCACTTCTACTCCTCAATCTGACTTCGTTTCTCAATTGAAACAACATTTCAACCACCTTCGTCCCTTAATTGCATCAAGACACACTTCTCCTAATGTTTTCGTCTCCAAAAATCTCCAGTCTTGTTCGCATGTCTTCTTACGTACTGACTTAGTACGTAAATCTCTTCAACCTCCTTACGAAGGTCCTTTCCAAGTCATCAGTCGCGATGATAAAAATTTCGTTATTGACCGTAAAGGTCAACACATTCGAGTTTCCATCGACAGATTAAAACCTTGCTTTAGGGAACAATCTGAAGATGACCAAACTCAAAACTCACCTACTTCGAGTACTGATCTCAGTCGCGCAGACGAAACTTCGTCTTCTACAGATAACGTCCATTCTACTCTTCCGGACACATCCTCGTCTTTCCCCTCTACCTCTGAAGATGCGAGGAAACGCGACGCTAAAGCAACTATTTCAACTAAGAAGGTCAGATTTAATCTTATTCCTCAAACACAACTATTTCACCCTGCATCTACAATTACGCGAGCAGGTAGAACCACTCGTACCCCTGCTCGTTTCCTTCGTGCTGTAGCACAATAATTTCTATATCGTCCCATCTTCGATGGCACTAGGGGGGGAGTTATTTGAAATAATAATAAGTATAATAACTCCTGCTTTTGAAAATAAAGAGAATAGTTGCCTGGAAAAGCGATGATGGACAAAAACTAAAAATTATTATTCATTCGTTTTTTCATTAATATAAAAAGTATATATTGTTTTTGGCTCTATGTTAGCAACACCATTATTATTATATAATTACATAGAAAATTTATTTAATTAAAAATGTAAAATCTCCATTGTTGAAAATTGTTAAATAACACTCAAGATTTAAAATATTAATTTTAATGTAATTTCAATACTTTTTGAAGATCATTATGTTATTTATATAAACAATATAAACATCCTGTACAAATAAAGTTTAACTAACATATCTGTGTACAGTGATCACTAAATGCAGAATTTGGTGAAAAGTTGTGACATCACAAAATAAAGTTTATAAATGTGATTACATATTATGTCTAAAATGTATCGTTAAATCACCGTGTTTTATTCACATTGTTGGTGCATCTAAAGTCTCTCATTTAATTGTGTCTGAACTAGCGCTCTGGAACTTAAGCCTATTATTTGTTCCTTTTGGATATACAAATTCTTCACAACAACAACCGCGACTAGAATTATTATTACATCACTCTACTCAACTCTACTTTCAACATACATCTCAAGTTCATCTTCATCAACTGGAATTCATCTTCAAAACTTCATCTCCACTCAACTCTAGCTACCAAAAGCCGTTTACGAACCGTAATTTATGTTAAGTTTGTGTTACACTTTAGTGTAACGCACATGAAACATTTTTAATTAATGGTAAATTTTTTTTCATAAGCCTACACCAATAAAAATGCATTTTTGTTTTTCATATATTCGTATAATCATAAACTAAATTCAAATATTTCATATTTCACAATGTTAAATTGCCTTTTGATAGTTTCCCTTCTGATAATTTCCTTCTGATTGTTATTCTTGCGGTAAATTATTCCATCAACCATCAACGCACACCTTCTCAATTTCTCGCCTCATTTCACGTTGTTTTTTTTATTCATTTCTTACAATTATTAAAATAAAATGTATAAAATTCAAATTTTAAACTCGTATACAAAATGTGAAAATATTTTGGATATAAATGTTATTTTGAATATAAAAACACATATTTAATATATATTAAAATTAACAAAAACATTACCTATTGCGTTTCCTGTTCCGTTAACTGAAGATTTTAGTTTTTATTAATTTTATTAACTGTTTATTTTGATTAATATATTTTAAAAATTTTCACATGCGTTAATTTAATGTTTATATTTGACAGAAAGAAATTGACATAACCTTCAAATAAAGCGTTACATAGGCGTAATATAAACGAAGAACTCTAATGTAACTCAAATGTTTCGATTTTGTAATACGTTTTTGTGAATCGTACGCGTAACGTTTATGTAATACTTTTTCTATACATATATTATCACAGGAAAAAATAGTTCATAAATGTTTCCTTTATGCTTCGCTTTTAGCGAGCCGTTTCTTTTGCTTAAAGGTGCGTTAGATGAAGCGAGATAGACATATTCTCTCATAGCACGGATTCTTAACAAGGGGACCGCGACCCCTCGCCGCGAAAAATATTTGCAGATTTTTTAATTTAAATATTACACAATTTTTTAAATCAAAATCGTTTTTTAAATCTAGTAGGTGTACGAGTTTGAATGCGGTTATTTTTCAATAAATTCTTTAATTACTGACAGTAATGCGCATCATTTTTGGATCACTATATTTCGAATCTATGTAACACATACAAAGTGACATAGCGCAGTTAGGATGCAGAAAAACAATTGTTAGGAAGACACGCTCCTCCAACATTTTAAATAATTTTGCCCAAACACATAGAATTTTTTTTAAAGATATTTTTTCATAATTTCGAAACATTGTATCTTCGGATATTTAAAGGGTCTAAATATTTAATATTTCAAATTTAGTGTGCTAAACATGTCCAAATAATTCCTAAAGACCATAAACAGCCATTAATTTTGAATATTCCAACCAACAGATTCTGAAGCTGATTGTTGATTTTGTGTACCGCTATTCTTAAGCGTAAGCCGACCAAAAGCTTTACAAATATGCTAATTTAATATAATTCATTTAATTTTCTTCGATGGTGGTTTTATACTTTGTAACGACGGACTATTTTTCAATTGTTACTCTAAAATAATAGTAATTATTTTCAAAGAAATTCGCTAATAATTTGTTAATTTATTTTCTTCAATTGTAATAAGCGTAGGGACATTTGCTTGTACTACTGTGTTTTTTTGTTGACGGTTTAGTTACGTCACTTTATTTCAATTAATAATACATTGCAAAACATGTTTTGCATAAATGATTGTTTAATTCGTAAAAAGTAGAATTGGAGAGGGAAACAGGAAACCTATAATATGTGTATATAAGCGATCAAATTGTTTGGATCGAGGTTAGAATATAAATTTAAATCAAAATATTATGTAAATTGGAAATCAATGGTGAACATTGTTATCAGAGTGTTGTGACACAAAAAGAAAATAAAATGTAAATTTTAAATTTAAAACTGAATCAAATAATAATGATATTTTTTAAATCAAAGTTTTTGTTAATTTGATATTTCAACTAAAAAAAAATTGTATTTACTTTAAAATAAATTATAATAAAGTTTTTCTGATTATCAGCAAGTTGAACGGATATAAATTGAAATGATATAAACAAACCATTTCGACGTTTGGCTAAAGAATTACATCCGGATAAAAATACAAATGATCCAGATGCATCGACTAAACTTCAAGATTTGGGTGCAGTTTATGAAGTGTTATCTGAAACACGTAATGTTTACGATCGACGCGAGGAGGATAGTTTAATTCTTGTCGTTGGTGATTTTGGTTTGCATTGTGGATATGAATGCTGTTGTTCATGATACAAACATTTTTAAAATGATGCGAAAATTATTATGTATTTATTTGTTTCTGTGAAAGAATTATACAGTGGATCAACATTCAACATATAATTTATAATGTAAGCTTTGAATTTAATTTATATATTTTTTGTTAATTTATTGAAGTGAAATTTTATAGCCGTATAAAAAAAAAGTCGTCACGATTTTCGGTTACGCGCCGAATGAAATTTGTTTTGGTATATTTTTATTTTTTTTGTTATAAATAAGAAAATTAAAAATAAGAGTTTTTTCGTTTTCAAGATAAGGCAATGAATATTATGAAAGATAAAAGCTTTATTTTCTATTGATTATTGTGGTTTGCTGTGCGGTTATGTAAAAAGCAAAAAGAATTTATATTTGTTTTAAGACTCTTTGTTGACGATTGAGATTATGGTTGGTTGATAAGAAATATCTTATCAGAATTGATTTTTAAAATAAAATAAAAGGAAAAGATTTAAAAGGTTTTATATTGGGAAGGACTTAAAGCGGCTTTAAACATAAACAAAGAAAATTATGTTGGTGGTTAAATTAGTAGTAGGTTTTGTGGTATGAGTTGAATTTAAATATAATTACTTTACAATGTAATCTTTTACCGTGGGCAAAATTTAAAGAAGCAGAAACATTCATAAAGTTTAATCTGAAAATATTAATTGTGAAAATATTTTCCAAATTAATTTTAGAATATTGAGAGATATAACGTATAAAAGTATTTCGAAATATTGCTGAAAACCCTTTGGCGGCTAGTAAACAAATTTATAATTTAAATAACAAAAGAGTTGAAGGTTCTTCAATTTTTCCAAGTAGTAAAATTTCCAACTCAATTCGAAAAGGAAGTAATAGCAACAACTATAAAAATAAATAATTGGATTTGTGTTTCAAATTTTGTTTTCGGAACAACTGGTTTATGAGAAACTCCAAAGTTCTACCACAGTTCAACTAATTGCCTGTCAATAGAACATGCAAACATTTCCAAATCTTGTTAAAGAATTTAGCGTTTTGATTTTACTTACCATCAACCATTGCAGGCGAACAGTTGTAAATAGTAGAAAAATGATGTCATAAAGAAGTTTCACTTCTTACCTGTGTACTCTGGTACACACACGCACATTTTTTTGTGCTTTTAATTATTTTCTCTGTTAGCTAATTAATAGTTTCATTACATTGTTCTGTGATAAGAGATTTGCAAGTGTAATCCGTTTTGTCATAGATTCAGTTTTCCGGTTTAATATTATATTTGGTTTATTGAAAGTCCAAAAATCCTTATAACTTTATAAATTATGTGGTGTTAGGTAAAAAGGGCTTAAGTCGAAATTTGTCATTTTAATAAAGCTCATATTGCTATGTCATTTTTTTCTCTTTCGATTAGTACGAAATATTGAGCTATTAATGCACCACAAGAATACGATTTACAATTAACATTTTAATATTAGGTAAATCACGTTTTCTGGAAAATACAATTCTTCTGACTTAAGCTCTTACCTCACACCTAAAAATATTTGACTTGATTTTGTGGATAAATGAAATTTTTAATTTCCTGCATTTTCCTGTAATTTTTTAAATACATTTCCTGTAATTTTTTTTAAATACTTTTAAACCTTCAATTAAATATCTTTCTCTTTGGCCATTCATTTTATCCAAAACTATTAGTTGGTCTCCAAATGTTGGTCCTGGCCATCCTTTTTTAATAAATATTTAAATTCATATGTCCACTTACCAGATTTCCATAAAGTGAAACTTTAAACACCTGCCTATAAAAGTGATCAAGAACTTCCATCGTTGGACGTGGGGTTTGTTTAACTATTTCTTTGTTTCAAATCATCAATTCTATATAGCATTTCTTATGTATACAGATTTTTATGGTAATACTATAGTACTCGGCCACGCGTTACTGTGTCACAGTCTGGTATGAAATGAATGTTGAAGTAAATAAAAGTTTTGTAGGGAATATAGATTTACCGAGAAACCCATCAATTAGATCAATACTCTGCCTTGCTGTGGAATGAAAGAAATGAAACAAATGAAACATATGACTCCGATTTTCGAAAAGGGATAATTAAATCATTTCCAAAACAAAGCAAATGAATTGAATTGAATATAACATTCTGCGTCAAGTTAACTTACATTTCATTTTTCGAAGACAGATAATCAAATCACTTCCAACTATTGATTATGCTTATTAATATGAACAAAAACAACACTATAAAAACACGGACATATTCGAATGCAACCTTATATCGAAATTTCAAGTTAATCGACAAGCTACTTTTCCAGTTTTGCGAGCAGAAACATATGCTGAATTTTTATATATAAAGGTTTAACTGGCAGAAGGACAAAAGTTCAAATAACAATAACAAACAACATCTAACAAAAACTATTGACACAGTAAAATTATATAATTTAATCTTTTATTTTATGTGCTTCTTCGTACTTAATTGATTATTCTAATAAATATTATAAATTAAATTTTTTATGTATGTAATATAAATATAAATCAAATCCTAAATAACTAATTATCTATGCGATTTGTGTGGTTTAGTTTTATATTCTATTTTAAAATAATTATATTTTTTTCTTGCTTGCTATAATAAAATTAGATTAATTATTTTCTACTCTCGTGTTTTAAAAAACAACTTTATTTACGTACGAAAATTTGAGCTAAAAAGCATTATTATACCGTAGCATTAACTGTCAATGAAAGGATAGTGGAAAATCTGAAATTCTACGTCCACGTCGTTCCACTTAGGACTTAGGGGACGCAAATAAAATTAGGAATGGTGCAGTGGAGAGATGCAGAGTAAAACTGCTTATACGCGATGAACGATATGAACTCTACACTGGGCTCGGCTTATCTCAGACTCATTGCAAAAACGACCTCAGAAATTGTACCAGGACTACGATTTAAAAATGATAACATGGAACGGACGAAGTCTTAAAAGACCAGGCGATCTCCAAAAACTTACAAACCAAACTGGATAATTTCAGGATTGGTTAATTTCTTTTTTTAAATAAAATGTGTTGTGTAGTGCGTAGGCACTAAAATAAAATTATAAACCTACAAAAAATGATCCCGCCATCCGAGGTATAGTGGCATTAGAAGACTTTAGATGGCCGGACAGTGCAATCCATGAAACAGCAAAAGATACACTCTTTACTATTGCGTTTATTGAGAATTTGGAGTTGACTTTCTCATTCATCGTCGCGTGAATCCACATGCCATCGACTTCTATCGACATCGCCAAATTAATATGCGGCCCAAGTAACAATTTTTAGAGCTATTAGTATCAAGATACTGTACTGAAGCTCTAGAGAAGATTGTATGTTGCTAGTTGCGCGTTTTATTTGTCGAGTGATACTTGGAGCTTTATAAAATAGTTTTCGAAAACTCATAGCTCTAATAAAATATAGAGCAGGCAGTTGTTAGAATAGCATTACAATAGCTTCATAACCTAATATAGAGCTTTTAAACTAAAGTAGTGCAGCACCACTTATTATAGACCTATGAGCTGTATTTCACCGTTGCAACAGCAAAGCGAGCTATAATTGAGCTTATTTAAAGCTATAAGCATTATAAAATCTTACTGTAATATAGCGTTAATGTCTATTTATAAACTGCTTTTTTCTAATATAAAAAGCGCTCAAATATAACAGAGCTTATTTTTCACGTAAATTTTGAGTTATTGCGAGTTTTTGAATCTTCAATAATTCAAAATGGTTGCGTTTTTCAGTCAAACGTTAGTTGAAATTGAAGCATTGACATTTGATTATGTGTGACATTTTCCTTAAAATTTTAGAGCTTTCTTAATCACACTACTTCTATATAAAGCTATTTGCTTTGTAACATAATAAGTTTATTATACAATAAAGCATTTGTGACACAAAAAAAGAACAGTTTCACAGAGCAAATAGCTTTATAAAAAAGTAATGCGATTGTGATAGCTCTATATTAAAATAAACCGTTATAAATAGCATTATAAAGGAGTAATATGTAATAGGTAGCTCTATATTGGTATAATTTGCCACCATCTTCGTTTTTATAAAGATGGAGTAAAAAATATCACCATAATGGCCAAAAATGTTTTAATAATTATTTTTGATAATGATGTATTTTGCAAATATGACATATCACGATAACTGGATTTCTATTGTTAACCATTTATAACTAAGAATTTTTTTAAAGATGAATTCACCAAAATAAATTTATTTAACAAACCTGAAACTGTGAAAAATGTTTCAAAATATTAAAAAAAAAATTATAATTTTTCTATTTTGCCACCAAATACACAAAACTAATAAGGGCGCACTAAAATTTTAGTTCTAAACTATCACTATTCACCATAAAAAATAAATGGCACATAAAATTTGTATACATATTTTCAATAAAAGTATTTACATATATTATTTATTTAAAATAAAACAAATTGCCATTTAATTTATAAAAGAATTTATTTGACAGAAACCATAACATCAAAACATTTTAAAACCATGTCGATATGTATTAGTTTATGTAAACATAAAGTTTCATTGAAAAAATTACTAGTATTTGTATTCAAAAAGTAATATTAGCTCTCAAAAACTCTAACAGTCAACTTTTATACAGCTAATGTAGCTCTATTAAATATTATTAAACAACTTCTTTAGAGGAAATAATGCTGTAAAAGTAGCAAATTTAGCACCACAACAGCTCTGCTAGAGCTGTGGCAGCGCTGCATCAGCAAAATATAAAGCAACCAGCTGTATATTATAGCTCTAGAGCACTAGAAGAGCTTATATAAAACTGAAATTGTTACTTGGGGGATATGCTCGCTATAACTATGCATGCTCCATGTAAAAACCTCTCCTCGTGAAATTTGTGTAAATTTTTGTTATTAATTTTTAATAGTAACACAATGCTTTGAAGTGTTCTCTATTAATCGTAAAACAAAAGTTAAGAGTCTTTTAACATTTTTAGTGCAGCAACCAATCGTTTTCGGGTCCGAATTCTTTGAACCTTGACC
The DNA here is from genome assembly GCA_963693315.1 of Diogma glabrata. NCBI lineage: Eukaryota > Metazoa > Arthropoda > Insecta > Diptera > Cylindrotomidae > Diogma > Diogma glabrata. Next base: position 191,339,549 of record OY856188.1, on the reverse strand, counting down.
GATTAACTTGAAATTTGCTGAATAGTTAAGGGATGACTCAAAAACCAAAGGTGATATAGCGATGGTTTGCGCTTTTTCCCGGGGGTAGATGCCACCCCTTCTTTCACTCAAAATAACCCCGAAAACAGATAAAGAGACACATTTTAAGTCAAAATATTATAAAACGTTTTTTCCATAGATCGATATTTTTCGAGTTATTCGCAATTGAAAACTTGCAATTTTCGATCAAATAAGCATGTTTTTGACGGTTTTTCACACATAACTCAAAAACTTAGTGTTCTATCAAAAAAGTTAAAATGAACAAAAATCAAGTTTAATACGAAAAAGTGATTGGCTTTGGTATGAGTTTTGTAATAAGTTCAAAGCGAAGGAAGTTATAGCTCATTGAAGAGAATTATATTTTTTTACCAACTTGGTTCGAAGTATTCAACGTTGAAAAATGGAAAGCGTTGAATTTTTCGGAGAAAACTTCTAAAATATTTTTATAATGCTCAGCAATGCCTTTAAAATAAGTACTAGTTTAATTCGTGTCCTTTAAAACTAAGCGAGTTACGATACAAAAACGGTGAGCAACTCGAATTTAAAAAAAAATCAGCAGTAAAATCTCAACTATTCCCAACAAAATCCATATTCTTCGTTATCCTTTTACAGATAGCTGTATTTTAGTATTAGTCATGAGATTCAGAAGTTTAGCAGCATTAGAATACGTAGTTTTTGAAAAAAGTATGATGATACTGAAAAATGTATATTTCAAATTTCTTAAGAACGTACGTTCTCTTCAAAATAACTCTAAAACTAAATAAGAAAAATAACAAGTAGTCAGCACGAAAATGTTTGTTTTTTTTTAACAAAAAATTTGGTTATATGTATTTTGTTTTCTGTGGGATAAAAAATATCGAAGATGTAACTGTTTCAAGTTTGCATTATAATAGTGCTCCGACCACCCAACCCGAGCCTCTCAACCCGTATTCATTTAAAGATGAAAGGTTTGAACAAGTTGGAATGAATACAATATTATGACTTTTGAAAGTATCTATATATTGGTTTTTCAATGGACGTTGTCACTTTAAAATTGAGAGTGGTATGTTACAACAACCACTTGCATTTTTTTGGAGCAAAAACGGTTTTTTCGATATAATTTGTGTGAGTGTGTGTCAGTGTTTGTGTAAGTGTATACACACAAATCTATTTGAAACAGTACGTGACTGTATAGTCAGCATATTTTCGAAATCAAAGAAGGAAGTACGTGATGTGCACCAGAAGAGTTGCTTAAAATAATATTTTGTAACTGTAAAAAAGGATGCGGTGCCTCTTGTGGTTGCCGAATGCTCGGTTTATTTTGTAGCCCAACATGTGGGACATGCTGAGGTGATAACAGTTAAAATTGTCCTTCAATTCAAATTGTCCTTTATCAGAAGAAATGATAGTGATTGTAGCTCTGATGATTAAATTTTCTAAAAAAACGTGTTTTAGAAAACGGTGGTTTTCTGTTTTTATTTTTGAGTTCAAATTCAGTTTATTTCAAAATAAATTATTAAAAACCAACTTCGGTACGCACGTTTTGTTGTAAGATATTATTTCAGATTGTAAATCATTTAAAATACTTTATTATAGCAAATACAACTATAGCATGCACGTTATCTAAAATCTCTACTATTGTATTATTTTTTCTTTCTAAAATTGTTTCATTCACGATATCTTCCAAAAAAGAAAAGTCTTCGCGGTTATTGGCAGTAGTAATTAAAATATTAATAAAAGTAATATTTTCTTGTTTTACGAAGAAATTTCCAAAACCGCAAAACCGCGGTTTGGTAAGAGTTTTCGGTAACGGTTTATTTGTTTCAAAACCTTCCGTTTTAGGTTTCGGTTAACCAAACCGTGAAACTCTACTAGTGATGTATAGCTTTAAAACAAATGTTCTTTTCTCATAATAATATTTTTAGAATATTATCGTTTACTTTTTTATTTGTTTAAGGCATAGGGGTGGTTTTTAAAAGGTGAAAGTTTGGAACACATATTAAACTATGTTCGAAAACATAAAAGAAGATTTATTCTACATAACTAAATCGAAAAAATGAGCAAACCTAAATTTTTTCTATATTTTCACGTAGGGGTGGTTTTCACCCCTTAAACATAAAATGCGCAAGTCGGGCTTATGTCACCTTTGAAGTTAAAGTCAGATGATCTTAATTCCCAATTTTCATGACAATCTATGGAGGTTCAAAGAATTCAGTAGTATTGGTCTATTTTCATGTTTAGTACTATTACTATTTGAAAACATTCAACTTCAATTTACGATATGCAATATTTCAAAAATAAAATCAAGGTCACATTCGCTTCTTAGAACTTGGGTCAACATGAAATAAAATATATCGAAAATAATTATCTATTCTATTCTAGATCTTTCTTAGTTTTTCCAAGAATATGCGAGAAATTATGTAGAATTGTAAATAAGGAAAATACCTCTTGCAAAATTAGATTAGTTTTATTTTAGACCTGCTATGGTAAAGTTTTAATTAAAATTGCGATAAATGGCATTGAAATAAATTAATTGTGAACAAAACGTTCTACCGTGCATATAAAATCGTGTAAATAGAAGTTATATTTAAAATTAGTTTTTGTAAATAAAGTTTTAAGTGTTATTTATAATAGAAGTATTTTGTGTATTATTTTGAGCGCTGTGTAGAGGATATTTCTACCCTTTCCGCATGGAGGGATCAATTTTTATTCTTTTGAAAATTTTTTTATTTTTGATCTACGGGTGTGACAACCCTGCGTACTCCAGTCCCTGCTATTGACATACGAGTTAACGTGAGATATCACATACCACTGGCAATAGCAGTGAGATATCAGTAGCCAAGGTGACATCTTGGGGGTGGTGGCGGATGGACTATATTCAGTCAACGGTAGTACCCTCAATCTTAGCTGTGAAATAATCCTTGATGATGAGACGCTAGTGCTTCATTGAAAAAAAACGAGCTTTCATATAACTATGTGTGGGCTTTAATCTTTAAGAAAGACAGTGCGTCACAGGATCAAGGAATATGCAACCGGCTGGATTATTGGCAACTACGTTTTTGTTTTGTTTCAGCAAATTTTTGTAAAAATTTGCTATTTACTTTTTAATTTACTTTTATTTTCTCTATTCTATCTTAAAATATTGGCCTATGTCATATTTTGTCAGTGATAGGATTTTTGTTTAGTTATCTATTCTTTATCAAAAAGTATAAAGGAACAAAAAAGATTTACGTCCATCAACACCTTTGAACGTATGTTGTTGTGGGACATTGGTCTTAAAAGGTTTTTATGTGTTATTGTGACACATATTGTAATTCCTACTACACAACACATTTTATTAAAAAAAAAAAAAAACAATAAACCGTTGGAGTTTCGAAGCTGTTTGAAGAATATTCTCGATAGGAATATTGTTAGCTGTATTGATTTCCTATTGTTGTGGAACAAGTCGGAAAAGAAGACTCCGGAACGCTGTGGTGATGGCATCACCAAAGACGGACATGATATAGGGTGTTATATAATTGGGTTCAATTAAATAAGTTATATAACGAAATTAATAGAAGATCATTGCACAAATGTTTCGTTCCATTCCATGTGATGTAAACGTCAGAGAGAGAAAGAGAGAGAGAGGGAAGAGATTTAGAGAGAGAACGAAAGAAAGAGAAAGAGACATAAAAATAAAGAATCTCCAGTTCACCTCACCACATAATCGACCTTATTATTTTTAAATACTTAAACTAGATTTACATCAAAATAATGAATAGTAAAAATAAAATGTTTTCGTTTTTTAATAATTTTAAGCGTCGTGGTTTTATTAAATTGTTGATTATTAAAATATTAATAAACAATTGCATATTGTTATAATTTTTCTTTCCTATATGTAATATCTGTGTTTGTATAAAGTATTTATTTATTATTATATATTAAAATTGATTTGTGTTTCATTTTCGTTTTTACAAAATGTATGCATATGTATTAATTTATTTATCAACTAACTTATTTCAATGAAAAATTTAAATTTTAAATTTTAATATAAATCAACACAAACTAAGACTAAATGAATAGAGTTTTAATTCGACTTTTATACAAACAATTTTGTTAGAGTTATACTATTATTTAAATTATGATGCCCGTTACTTACAATTCGCATTCTTCTCTCCAGCATAGGAAATTATATGTCCTCTATTTCGGATCTAGTTTTGAATATAAAGTCTTTATAATAAAACATATTAAAATTTTCCATGGAAAACGATATAACCATTGGGTCACCATATTTCAAAAAGCATGTGATTCATACAATTTTCGTTTAAAACCTCAAAAAATTGGCGAAAATATTAAATGAAGGTTCAAAATTTCTAGCTTAAATAAATCCAAATACGAAATATTGGATTATAAAAGTTATAATCAATTTAAAATCTTATTGCCTGTTAATGCATTGTTTTTCAATTACATCCGCCAAAATTAAATCTATTTTAAAAGTTTTCAAAACAAATTTAATTTTACGATTATCATTAACTCGAAAACTTTTAAGGAAATAGTTTGAGGCTAGTAATTGAATTGGTTGCAAAAACTAATTAATTAATTATATTTCAAATCGTTAAAATTAATTAGCTATATTGGATCTGTTGGTTTTATCTCCATGTTCCTCATTAATTTCAAAATTTGCATCCATTTTGTTTATATTTTTTCAATTAAGAATTAATTATTATATATACAACTAATTACTTGATTAATTATATTACAATTAATTCGTAATACTTAATGAGAAACTAAAAATTATAAAATAAAATTTTACAACGGTTTTCGATTTTACATTTTTTTGAATATTTGCACTGTTATTTCACTATAAAAACGCTAAACATCAAGTCTGAAATTTAATTTGTTTGCTACATGCAACTGGAAAAAACAATTGATTGAATCACCTCTATGACAATAACAGGGTGTGAATTCATAGTTTAAGCATATGTATATAACCAATACGTTATAATAACTAACGAAAATTAGCTTTAATTATACTATTGATAAGTTATAAAATAATTATTTTGCAATACAAATAAAATAAAATAACACTTGGTTTAGGTAGAATTAGTGGTATTTACACCATGGTAGAAATTTTCTGTACATGTGTGTTCTATTAATATCTTGGACAAGTTCGTGAATCAGCAAAATCCGACACGTGGTTAAGAAACTAGAGGCTTTTTTCTAAAAAAAATTGATGTTTTAAAACCGTTATAACGGCTGTTTGGATACTAATATTTAAAAAAAACATAACAAATTTTGAATCTTTGGAATCCTTTTTATCAATTCATTCTAAAAATAGACCTCTGCAGTTAGAGGTTCCTGAAGGAATTTTTTGCATTTTTTGCATCAAACGGCCGTTTGGATATTAATATTTTTAAAAACTCCATAAATTTAGAATCTTTGAAACCTTTTTTATCAATTTCTTCCAAGAAATAGGCCTCTGCAGTTGGAGGTTTATGATTGAGCGGCTCCAACAAAAAGGCTTGTAAAGCACAAAATGCGTTTGAATCAACCGGCACTCTCACGGTCGCATTTGTGGAGCCAGATCAAAAAACTTTTTTTAAAAATGTGTGTTTTATGAATATCTTAGACAAGTTCGTAAATCAGCAAAATTCAACACAGGGTTCAGAAACTAGACGATTTATACTAGAAAAAAAATGGTTTTTTAAATCCGTTATAACGGCCGTTTGGATTCTAATATTTTTAAAAACTTCATAAATTTAGAATCTGTGGAAACATTTTAATCCATTTCTTATAAATACAAACCTCTGCAGTTAGAGGTTCTTTACTTGTTGGCTTCAACAAAAAAGTTTGCAACAATCCCCAACAATAACAATTTGCAAAAACCTTAAAACAATCAATGAAAAAAAAAATAAAAAGATTTGAATAGAAGAAATCAATTTTTTTTTCTTAGAAATAAACTATTTTGATATTTTGCAGTAATTGCACGACATATGATATAGAGTAGGTCCGCCGTGTGTTTTTCATATAGTGTCATAAATTGTCACACATATGTTCTGTGGTAGGTTTGATATTTGTTTGTTGCAAAATTGGATAGATGAAGTTTTGCTTATATGTAGCTAATTTTCTTTTTAAAATTTGTTCGATATATGTTTGTAATTAGCTTGTTTAGTTTAAACTAATCAGATACATCAGATTCTACTTGCACATAAAACTGTCTGATCTCGAAATCTACCTATTTCTAGCGGACATCTTTTTCTTTTGTTATGTTCGTACTTCGAAGTTACAGGACAGGAAAAATTTTTCACATTTTTGAAAATAAGTCGAAAACTGTGATTTTGAAAATTACAAAAAAATTATTTTGAGCTACAAAAAATATCAGATTTCATATGTCAAAATAAAAACATTTTTTGTTCGAAATTTCTACTCTCAAGCTTCTCCAAAGATCATTTGAAATTATAAGGACCAAAAAAAAATACAAAATTTCAATAACTGTAAACTTTTTCAAATTTTTTCTTTTATAATGTTCGCAGATAAGAAGGGGGGACAGAAAAAAAATTCATATTTTCGAAAATAAGTCGTAAACTGTGCTTTCGAAAAAAATCACCTTTCGTATGACACCTCACTTGTCAAAGTAAAAAATATTTTTTTTTCGAAATTTCCACTCTAACCCCCTCTATATAGGCTGTATTCTAAACGACGACTTATTTGAACTTATTTATGTAGACTTACTTATTCACCGCCATTTTAAATAAGTATTTGAAAGCTATTCTAAATGATTAACATACCTAATTTGACAGCAACATAAAAGCAAATTCGAAAATAAATTTAATTAAAACGATTTATTTAATTTGATCAATTAAAGAGTTTTCAAAACTATTTTTTTCATTTTAATTAATTTTATTATTACTATTATTCATTATTACATTAATTTTATTAGGGACTAAAATTCAAAAAGGAACTTTTATTCCTCAAAATCATTTAGTAAACAAACACGACACTGTCAAATCAAATTAGATTTTTCTATGAAAAAAAAATTTGAAATAAGTCACCTCTTTATGTTACTTATTCAAATAAGTAAGTCTCCACAAATAAGTTTCAAATAAGTTTTGGTTTAGAATACAGCTTTATTCAAATAAGTAAGTCTCCACAAATAGGTTTCAAATAAGTTTTGGTTTAGAATACAGCTTTAGGCTGATTTTTTATTTGGTTGAAATTCCTCAATTCCATTTGAAATAATGAAAAGATAGTTTTCCGCTAATTTAAATATTTTTGAAAATAAGTCGAAAACTGAAAAAAATACAAAAAAATTGTTTATTCTCTTCCATTTAATTATATCAGCTTTATTTGCATGTTTTTTCGATAATAATAGTATGTATTATTGTATTGTTTTCTAACCTATAGCCTAATGAACTTAACCTATTGTCTAATGAAAATTTTCCTATAAAAAAATTATCATTATTCAATTGGTATGATTCCAATTGGTTAAATTGTTTTGATTTCATTAAAAGTATTTTCAAATTATAATCACAATTGCTTTGATAAGTTTTGTTCAAAAATCAAATTTTAATTTAAATTCTCTTATTTCGTTTAGTTGAACTTGGTTGATTGTATGAGAAGGGCGTTTTTTATCATCAGGGTTTTTTTATTAAGAAATTTGATTTATCAATTAAAACAATAAAGATTTATTGTTTTAATTGAAGAAAATGTTTTTATTTTTTATAATACACAATTCTTTGTCAGAGAATAAAGTATTGTAATCGATTCGTGAATAATGAATTTTGCTTGAGAATAAACTACTTCATTATTCACTCATTGATTATACTACTATTTGACTTACAAAGAAATCACCTTTTATGCTAGTCAAGGTCAAAAATAATTTTTTTTCGAAATCTCTACTCTCAAACTTCTTCGAAGAGATTTTTTTCAAATTTTTTCGTTTGTAATGCTTTAAGATAGGGTGGTAGGGCGAACAAAACAAAATTTCACATTTTCAAAAATAAGTCGAAAACTATACTTTCGAAAATTACAAACACAATTGTTTTGGACTAGAAAAAATAGTATATTTTCCTACAAGAGATGAAAACATTGTTTTTTTCGTGAGTAAACATTTGTTCACGAGACGCGCTAGCGTCGAGTAAGACATGTTTACGAACGAAAAACGTTTTTATCTCGCGTAGTAAATGCAATTTTTTCTATGATAGTAATATATAATCGATATTTACTATAAATATAAAGTTAGAAATTGACAACAAAACATTCAAAATTCATATTCTATTTTTTCATGGTTACGTTGTTTAAAATACTTTGTAAAATTATATGAAAACCATAGCATCTTTAATTTGTTATTCTATTTCACTAGTGAGTTTACTTTTCGCATAGAAAAAATAATCTTTCATATGACACCTGTTACATAATGTAAACGTACACATCGGAAGTAGCTATAATGTTGTATTTATCGAACGCATCAGTTAGCTCAATAAGTATTATACCTATTTTCGGCCTATTGCCAGTGTTGCCGTTTCAGTACTTAAGTACTAGATCTAATACTTTCCGTACTACCGAAATACTTTAGTACAACTTTTTCTATTTCAGTACTTTTTTGTAATTTGTGCTTCTAAAATTTATATTTAACATCATGCTTGAAAAATAAAAAACTAAAAAATATAACTAAGTGTTTTTAAATAGAAATGTCTATATTTAAGTATTTAATATTTATTTATTCTTTCTTAATTATTTATGACGTAAATTTATAGCATAAATACTTAATCTTGCTTAGATATTTTAAAAAGGGGCATCCCGATGTGCCAGAACAACCCAGTTGTTCACAATATAGGTTTTTTTTAGTATTTTGATTTGAATTTGGAGCTTTTTTGTGAAAGCTACATAGTAGTGTTTGCAATCTTAGTATCCGGGTACCCGGATACCCGGGTATTTAGGAAGATTTTTCGGATATTTAATATCCGGATATTTTGGTCGAATACCCGAACAACAAAAAGTTTAGTTTTTTCTCAATAAAATTCAAAAAATAAAATTCAGCTCATTCTCTTTTTGCAAATTTGAATTATTCTTTAGGCCCGCTATACACCTGAGCTAAGCTATGCGAAATATGCGAACTATGTTTTTAAAAAATAATGTATATAACGTAATTATAGAAAAAAACATTACGGAATCAAAACATTTAAAAAAGAAAAGAAAAACGGAAACATTACATTTTTTTTAAAAAGCTTTATTCGCTTAAAACATTACTTTTTTAAAAACATAGTTCGCATATTTCGCATAGCTTAGCTCAGGTGTATAGCGGGCCTTATGCTAGTTGTTGACAAATGATTCTATTCTAACCATACAAATTCCAATATGTCCATAAACATTAAACCAACCACATCCGTAAACATTAAACTGTCCTCTAGTTAATTATTATTGTTTAGATTACGAAAACAACAGAAAAACGACGAAGAACACATAACAAAATTTATGGAATTTTAGTTCTTATTAAAATTAAAATTAAGTCATAAAAAATTAAGGATCTTCATTGGTTATTTGTTTATATTTAGTTTAAAATAGAAACGGTAAATATATTATGATAAGTTTTTATTTAAGATTTAAGCTAATAATTAAAATAAGTGTCATCGAAAGTTTGGGACCAGTTCAAGAAAATGTCATCAGATAAATCTCGGTGCCACGTAGTTGGATGCGCACGAATAATTTCAACTAAATGGGGAAATACGTTAGCAATAAAAAATCAAATCGGATAATGATGCGGCTAATTATAATATTGAAAATTTACAACTACAAAAATGTATTGCTGTCTACACAAGATCTACTATAGATAACAGTGGTACTACAGTTGATAAAGAGCTGAAAATGTTGAATGTAAATAAAGGAAACCGAAAAAATGATAGAAAATTTAAATCAATCGTTATTGACCGTGAAGCCAACATCCACTTTATCGGAGTGGGTTTTCTCTATTGCAGGAATTTAAAAAAGAAAATACGAAATCGAATGAGTACAGCTACCCTAAATGCTTTAATATTTTTGAAATATCATTTTACAATTAAAAAATGCTCAATTTTTAGTTTACTACTGTGAGGTTTTTTTATTGTTTTCATCTTTTAATTTTTTTATAACTACAAGGGTTATCCGGGTAATCCGGGTAGTTTGGAAAATACTAATCGAGTAACCGGGTAATTTGAAATCGGGTAATTTGCAATCACTACTACATAGGTAGTTTAAATTTCTATGATTTTTCAATTTTTTAAATCTGTGATTTTTTTCGAAGTAATTATTTAGAATTTTGTGATTATTGTAATTTTTTTATAGATTCACTATTTATTATTATTTTGATGTTAAGTTTTTGAATTTTAGGAGAAAATATATCATTGATGATTTAAAATATCGTTTTTCACTTTATTTAGTACTTTTTTTTAAAAACAGTACTTTTTTATTGGAAGTAAAAATACTTTTCCATATTTCCAAACGGCAACACTGCCTATTGCTCTCATGTCTTCTTAGATTCAAGACGTGTATTATTAAATTCAAATAAATTATAATCAAACATGTTTAGTGATAATTACTGTATTAAATAATTGGAATTGTTTACAAATAAATTTGTCTTAAATAAACTAAATTGACGTTAGCTAAAATAATATTTGTCTTTTATTTATAATAAATATAAATACAACATAGTGTCAGAAGTGTTGATAACATTATAAAGATTGTTTTAAAGTTTAGTATCACAGTGATTTGAAAAGTAAATTGTCGTGGAAATAAAATAATTACTTTTTTAAAAAATAAAATTTGTTTGTCAAAATGTCTCACATTGGACACATAGAACCATTAAAAAATAAAAATTAATTCCAGATATGGGTACAAAAATTTAATTTGTACTTGAAGGCAAACGCGTTAACTGCGCTAGGAGACAAAAGAAACAATTCACTTCTTCTTCAATCAATTGGAGATAATATTTGATGTTATTCAATTCGTTCGCTGTAAATGAAGAAGAAGTGACATTTGAAGAACTAACATCGTTATTCAAAAAACATTTCATGCCGAAAATAAATCTAACACTTGAAAGACAAAAATTTTTCAATAGAAAGCAGGAAAATGAATGCGTCGAAGAATATTTCGCAATATTAAAAAATTTGGCTGCCAGTTGTGAGTATGGCGAAATTAAAAATCAACTTGTTAAAGATATTTTTATTGCGGGGTTGAATAAAGAGAACAGGATGGTAAAGGAAACGTTACTAATTAAGGACTAAACGAATTGTGATACGATTTTAGAAATTACAAGATCTGTCATAACTGCAAGAAAAGAGGTTACAATGGAACACCAGCAACAGGTTCTAATGGTGAGGAATAAAAAAGTTAATAGTATAATAATTATAATAAAAATAATTATAATAAAAATAATTATAAAAAAAATAATTATAATAAATATAATTATAATAAAAATAATAATAATAATAATTTTAAAAATAATAAGTTTGTTGATGTAAATAAAAATTGTAATAGATGCGGACAGATACATGTCGTAAAATGTCCGGCTTTGAATGTAATTTGTGCATATTGTAAAAAGAAAGGTCATTTTGCGAGATGTTGTTTCAAAAATCAAAATAAAATTAATTCGGTTAATTATCATTTATCGGATTTTGATAATAATAATGATAATGATGATAATTCTAAAAAACAATTTAAATTTATTTGTAGGAGTTTTGCAGTGAGATGGAAACTCAACTTAGCAATAAAAAATGGCTCATTAATTTATTAATAAATAATGTTTCTGTTCAAGCACAAATCGATACTGGGGCTCAAGTGAATATCTTGTCCCAAGAAAATTTCAATAATTTAAATTTGTCTAAAAATATAATCAATCGTAACTCTCAAATTAATTTGTCAACATTTACCAATGAAAAAATTGAAACCGAGGGGATTTGCAATTTTGAGTGTCATATTAACAAAAAAAATCTCTTATTCAATTTGTCATTGTTAAAACTAGATGTGAAACAATATTAGGTTTAGATACCAGAGTGTAATTAGGGTTAATTGTCAAAACCTTAGTTATTAATAACAGTAAAAATATTTCAGTTCAGGAATTAATTATGGAAAATAGTAGTGTTGGGTTGTTATTTGTAAACCTGTTATTAAACAACTGTTATTTGAAAAAAGCAATAACGAACTGTTGCGGTTAAACAAAAACACCAGATACAAGAACTGTTTTACAATAACAGTTGTCAGACCAAAACAGTCGATAACAGTTGTTATTTTTAAACCGCTGCCGTTTTGAAAAGCAGTCTTTGACTTTTGACTGCTGCGTTCATTGTAAAACAACAGTACAAAATAAATAACAACAGTTGTAGGCAAGACAATAGTGCTTAGTAGGTTGTTATTAAAACAGTTTAAGATTAATAGGGAATAAGATTTTGTTGGCAGATAGCTATTTGAAAAAAATATATATACTCAGAGATTTTTTTTATATTTTTGTTTTTCTTTTCTTTTATTTTAATTTGGTTAAAATTTGTATGAAAATAAGTGAGGTTGATAATCGATATGAATATAAAATAGCTTAGTTTACGAAGAAACAACATAATGTATCGAATTGTACTTTTTTTTCAGATAATACAGTTACTTCAGACAAATCGAAAACGTCAAAAACTTAAGTTTTTTACTGTTTTAATAAAAAAAGAAAAACACGGATTTGACTTATCAGTCGGAATAGGCAGAAATAAAATTTATTTAAAATTAATTAATTAATATAAATAAAAATCGAAAAAAAATTAATTAATTTAAGTTTATTTATTTATTTTAATTTTAACTAAATTTGTTCAATAAATCATTTTAAATAAATAACAATAAATAATTTTATATATTTCATAATTTAATTCATGCATAACAAATTAAAAATTATTCATTATTATAGTATTTTAAAAAAATTAGTTACCAAAATCGAGATCATTACCTAAAATTACGATTCAATCAAATGAATTTCTAAAATCTTACTTTTCATATCAAACAATGCCATGGACGAAAACTAACCAGAATAAAACAAACAAAAATATGTATGTATGTACATATAAAAGTAAACGGATAGTTTAGAAAAAATAGATTTTATTTTATTCCTTTTTACATTGAACGAAATAAAATAAAAGTAAAAAATATAAAATCTACAACGTACGAACGTGGTAGAAACTAGAAATGAAAAATAACAACTGTTATTTCTAACCTATTGTTCTATTATTTACAACAGTTGTTTTTAAATAACAAAAACAGTTGTTTATGTTATTTAAAAATAACAGTTTTGCCCATCACTAGAAAACAGCCACTTGTTTGAAGGTTTAGGAACATTACCTATAAAAGCTAAATTTAAATTAGATCCGGTTGTACAACCAATAATAGAACCACTACGAAAAATTCCTTTCCATTTACATGAAAAGCTTAAAGAAAAATTGGAATCAATGAGTGAAAGTAATGTAATTGTTAAAGTAACGGAGCCTAGTGAATGGGTTAGCTCAATTGTTCTTGTCTTGAAATCTAATAATGACATACGAATTTGTCTTGATCTAAGGAATTTAAATAGAGCAATAATGAGATCTCATTGCCCAATTCCTGATATTGAGTTGATTCGAAGTAGGCTTAATGCTAGTACGGTTTTTTCTACTTTAGATGCAATTCTAGTTTTTGGATGGTGCCGTTGGATGAAAAGAGTTCAAAAATGTGCGTTTTAATACATCATTTGGACGGTATAGATTTCTGAAATTATTGTATGGTATAAATGCCACACCAGAAATATTTCACCGAATAATGTGTGAAATTTTTAACGATATGCCAGGTGTCGAAATATGTATCGATGATTTGTTAGTACATGGGAAAAATGAGCTGGAGCTTTATAATAAACTTAAGGAAGTTTTTAAACGGGCACAAGAAGTTGGGTTAAAATTTAATAGGTCGAAATGTAGGTTTGGTCAAAGTGAAGTGTCTTATGTAGGTCATATTTTTAGTGAAAAAGGCATGTTAGCAGATGAAAATAAAATTAGAGCAATTGGAGAAATTCCAAATCCGTTAAATAAAAAAGACTTACAAATGTTTTTAGGAATGGTTACATATCTTGGACCGTTTATATCAAATTTGTCGGATAAAACGTCTGTTTTAAGACTTTTGCTTAAAAATGACGTTGATTTTATATGGGATGCAAATTGTCGAAAAGCATTTGATGAACTAAAAATTACGGTATTCTCCGTACCTATTTTGTCATATTTCGATACGGAAAAGCAAATAACACTTTCAGTCGACTCTTCACAATTTGCTTTAGGAGCAGTCATTCTTCAGGATAACAGACCTATTGCTTTTGGTTCTAAGTCTCTGACTGATACTCAACAGCGCTATGCGCAAATTGAAAAAGAGCTTTTAGCTATAGTGTTTGGATGCTCTATGTTTCACCAATATATTTATGGTCAGCCGGTTTTGGTAGAAACAGACCATCAACCTATGCTCTATTTAACAAGTCATTGCATAAAGTTCCAATACGTCTTCAACGAATGATGTTACAAATTCAAAGGTATGACTTAAAAGTTAATTACAAACCAGGTCGATTAATGGTTATAGCAGATACTTTGTCCAGAGCTTTTTTATCTTATACGGAACCAGATATAACAGATGAAGTAATAGAATTACATGTGAATTTAATTTTATCTAATTTTGCCATGTCTGAAGACTACTTGGAAAAAAATAAAAATGAAACTAAAAATAATGAATGTTTGCAGATTACTATGAATTACCATTCAAATAATTGACCTGTGTGTAAAAACAAATGCCACGTATTAGCAAAACCGTTCTTTAATATGCGAGATGAAATTCATGGAATAGATGGTCTTGTCTTAAAAGAATTAAAAATAATTGTCCCAAATAAACTTCGAAAGGAAATTTTACAAAAACTTCACGAAAGTCATCTTGGAATAGAGAAATTTCTTCGATTGGCGAGAGAACTAATATTTTGGCCAGGAATTAGCTACGAGATAAAAAACTTTGTTCAACAATGTGAAACTTGTATGAAGTACTCAAATAATAATAACAAACAGTTTTTGATTCCACATAAAATTCCAGATCTCCCTTTTTCTAAAGTAGCAGTAGATTTATTTAGTTACAAACA
This sequence comes from Diogma glabrata, assembly GCA_963693315.1. Classification (NCBI taxonomy): domain Eukaryota; kingdom Metazoa; phylum Arthropoda; class Insecta; order Diptera; family Cylindrotomidae; genus Diogma; species Diogma glabrata. The sequence continues at coordinate 191,324,410 of OY856188.1, read as the reverse complement.
CAAGACTTTTTTGATTCTCGTAGATTACTACTCAAAATACATTGAAATTGCATTATTAAGTTCAGGATCAAATGCTCCTCTAGTAATAATTCAGTTAAAATCCATTTTCGCTCGTGGGGGATTCTACAAGAGCTAGTTTTTGACAATAGACCGCCATATTATTCAGAAGAGTTTGCTTCTTTTATGGAATCATGGAATATAAAACATACAACTACAAGTTCATATCATCCAAAAAGTAATGGGTTAATTGAGAACTCAGTAAAAACTGTTAAAAAGATTTTTTATAAATGTGACGAAGAAAATACGGATTCTTATTTAAGTTTGCTTCAATTAAAACCAAAAAATATTGATCCTAAAAAATTTGAAAAACAAGTAGGGAAAGATCAAGAGTTAATGAAAAAACAACATGATAAAAATTGTAAGAATACCTTGTCTGACTTGGATGTTGGACAACTTGTTTACTTCAAAAAGACGCCTAATTCATTTTGGGTCAAAGGAAAGATAATTGAGATAATTAAAGATTGTTCAAGATCATATAAGTTGTTATCGGAAGATAATGTTATATATCGTAGAAATAAATTTTTAATTAAAACTAGAGATTCTAAGATCAATAATGAAGATAGTCAGATTCTTGATAAAGATAATTTAAAAACTAAAAATGAGATAAACGACAATAGTAAAACATTTAATACAAATGGTAGTACAGTTTAATTTGAGAAATACACTAAAAAGAAATATTAAAAAGCCTATTAGGTTAAATTTGTAAAATTGAAATTATTTAAAATATTGTAGTTTATAAAATAATAAGAGAGTATATTTGAAATGAAAAAAAAAATTAAATAATTATATAAATAATAATTTTTATTAAGAAAAGGGGCGTGTTACATAATGTAAAACGAACACATCGGAAGTAGCTATAATGTTGTATTTCTACTCTTGTCTCTTATCCCCTCTAAATAAAATTTTAATTGATAAGGCGACCGCTGTAGTTTTCGTTTAATTTTTACAATATTTTCTATAACCTTGAATTCTTTCAATTTTTTGCTTTTGTAATGTTCGAAGTTAATGTTCGATAGGATAAAAAACACACGTTTTTGGTAATAACTCAAAAACTAGGCAGTCGATAATTCATTGAAATTTTTTTTTTAATATTTCGATTTTTCTCGATTTTTTTTAAACCAAACTCGAATCCTCAAAAAAACTTCTTTGGGTACTGTGGCAGGTATTACTAAAAATATTAAATATAAAATAAATATGTCATATTGAAATTTTGTCACATTTTAATTTATTGCATTTATTGATAATAGAATTTACAACAATGTGTAATAAAAAGCCATATTTACATAATGTTTTACAAAGTCTTACAACGTATCACAAATTAAATTTCACGATGAATACATGTCCACTTTTTTCAACAACAAAATTTGGTACAACAAATGATGCAGTTTTTCAAAAAATTTAGCAAATTTACAAAGTAAAGTTTATGTTTCTCACTTTAAGTTATCATAAACCTCTAATTTCATATTTCGATTATTAATTTCATATTTCAATTGAATTGACTTTGTAATACATTATGTAAATATTGCTTTAAATTAGACATGTTGCAAATTATATTATCAAAAAATGCTACTCTAAATTGCAATATGCAATATACAATATGAAATTCAACCACGTGCGTAATATTTGCACTCATTTTTTTATTTAACAAAACAAATTTAATCAACACAAATTTTATTTAAAAATAAACTTGAAAAAAACGACATATTTCCACTCATAGAAAATTATATACGACCACCTCGACATCTATAGCAATATAATACAACTCAAACTATCCAAACAGATTAAGATGTTTTGATTAAATCGCCTAAAATACATAAAAATACGGGTTTTTCCAATTTTCTGAAAACGGCATTTTTCACATCATAAAAAATTATGGGACCCTCTCGAAATCAACCCAAATAGAATACGATCATACAACCCAAATAGAATAAATCATCCAAATCGAACGAGCCATTTTTGAGAAATCGGTCAACATACATATAGCTAGTATATAGCTAGAAAAAGGTAGATTTCTTGATCAGACAGATATGCATACAAGTAGAATCAATGTATCAAATTAGTTAAAATCAAAAAACTAAGTAGAAACGGAATTATCCAACAAATTTCACAAAAGAAATTACATACAATAACCGAAACTACTTTATGCAATTTCGGAACAGTTTTGTTTAATTTGGTTAAAATTAGTCATAACATATTAAATCCATCAAAGATCAAATAAACGTACAACAAAGATCAAAAGAACTACGTCACAACTACAATTATACCATCACACATAATTTATAATCAAACATTATCAAACAATTTTAATTCAAAATCATCTTTGTTGATGCATTTTTTTGTTCTTATTTAATCTTTTTTCAAATAGTTTATTTAGTGAAAAAAAATACAAACAAAAGAGAATATGATAATTTTCGTATTGTATTAAATGGCTTGAGATTTGTCTGCAATAGGTGCATTATATTGCTTATGAAAATGGAACCTTTTGGGTTAGAAAGCTGGAATTTTGTGAGGCTGTAGTTTAAAAGTTGTCTTAAAAGTTAAGATGAATTTAAAAGTTAAGATGAATAACATAAACTCAAACATGATGAAATCATTGCCTTTTGCGTTTGTTTTCATTTCAACTGCCCTGGGATCTGAACCTTTAGACCTGAGCTATTTTTTTTTTAATTTTGGAAAGATTTATATTGTATCTTTGTGTAAATAAGTTTTCAAATGTGAGCTTGGCCATTTTCAGCTAGATCAAGGACAAAAAGCTTGGCAAATTTTTAAAACAGCTGATTTTTGAGGAACCTGGAACGCCAAAGATGTCATTTGGATAAAAATGATAGAAATAGGTTAAAATATTTAATATTTATAAATTTTATTAAAATATTATGATTCAAACGGAAGTTATAGCGCCCTAGATTATTCGACATTTTAGGCTCTAGCCGCTTAACTGGTACCCGGATATGGCCAGTTCACGAACTTGTCCAAGACATCATTTGCCGGAACATACACAAAAAATTATTTCGGTGTAGGTCAAAAAATGCGACCGTGAGAGTGCCGTCAAATTCCGTTATATCTCATATCGTTATATATACATATACAGGGTGAGGTTATTAAAAAATGCCAGGCTTTTATCTCGAGAACCATGCTAGATGGGACAAAATAACCCAGGTTGATATTTGTTAAGGGTCGAGGGGCACGTCTAGTGGTAATATTGAATGACCTTGAAACTCATAAGTATTGGAGATATATGCTGAAGTAGGGTTTTTTAAAATTAGAACCCATATATTTAAGGGTCTTTTTAAATTAAGTAAATCAAACTACACACTTTTTGCTTACAAAATTTTTTTGTAAAGTGTACGATTTTGTAGATATGATGAAAATTGATTTGCACTAAAGCAAACGTGTCTTCGCTAAGTTCTTCAGTAAAAAAATAAAATTTCAATACATTAAAAAAAAACAACGAAAATCAATTTCACGCAGTAGACCACGATGCAATAATATTTAAATTAATGAATGATTTTCATTGTATTTTTTTCATTTATCGAAATTTTATTTTTTTCTGAAGACCCTAGCGAAGACACGTTTGCTTTAGTGCAAATCAATGGTAATCATATCTACTAAATTGTACACTTTACAAAAAAGTTTTGTAAGCGAAAAGTGTGTAGTTTGATTTACTTAATTAAAAAAAACCTTAAATGTATAGGTTCTAATTTAAAAAAACCCTACTTTGACATATAATTCCAGTACTTATGAGTTTCAAGGTCATTCAATATTACTACTAGACGTGCCCCTCGACCCTTAACAAATATCACCTTGGGTTATTTTGTCCCATCTAGCATCGTTCTCGAGATAAAAGCCTGGCATTTTTTAAAAAACTCACCCTGTATATAAACTTTTTTTTCATTTTGATTTACCGTCTCCGCTTATCATAAATAGTCATTTGGCACCAAAATTTTTCCGAAATTCCAAAATAAAGCACATTCCAATAGGTAAATTTTTATATGAAATCTACCTAAAACCCACAATGAAACACAGAACCTCCTCTTTTCTGAAGTCGGTTAAAAAACTAACATAATTCAAAATATAAATTTAAAAAATAACGAAACTCAAAATCGACACATCCAACTCATATATCATTTAGTACGAGACTGAATAAAAAATATAATAGTATTAACAAATGAATGACAATTGACACACACAATCGAATCGAATTGTATCGCATACTTGCCGAACATTATATTCGTTTGCCTTTTTACTTCATTGTTGTTTGAATTTCTTCTTTATTTAATTTATTTTTTTTTTCAAAATGTTATTTCCTTTCAAAAAATATTTGATTTACTTGTCATATCGCCCCTAAAGAAGTTTTATCTCAAAATCTTTTGTTTTACTATCTCCTTATCTGTGTAAATAAATTATAGATAAAAACAAATATTCATAATTTTTTTGTTTTTAGTAGGCGTGGACAGTCACATTTTAAAACTAGAAAATTTCAAGTGGATATCCGAAGTCTCACCAACAGGGAGCGTTTTTTCTTTTTCATAGTACGGAACCCTAAAAAAGAAAAAATACAAATCGTTGATTTTATCAACGCATATACCTGACTACTTTAAAAAGTAAGATTGGCACAGTTTGATATTGATATTGCATAGTCCTTTGACCGACAATCCAGTGCTTCAAACGTATAGATTAAATAGCATACCGAATAGAAATATTTGCAAATACGGAGCGACAAAGACTTGACAGTCTTTTTACGAAGTTCATTTGCGAAAGGAGAAATCTTTACAAAATCGATTTTTTTTTGCATACTAAACAACACTCACTTAGGACCACTGATTTAAAAGATAATTTCATGCTATTGTAAAAAATGTGGAACATCAAAATCACTCAAAATTTAGTTTTCATTTTAAATTAATATTAATATTCTAACTTTTTGATGAAATAGTTTTCGATTGATAAGATTTGATATTCAAATTTAAAATACGGTAGCCTTATTCTATCTGTCAATATTATTCTGAGCGCAGAATTATACCACAGATAGAATAATACTATTTTGTGGCATAAACACCCAATTTTACTATTAAACTATCGATACATTGGGTGTTTATACCACAAAATAGGATTATTCTATCACGTGGTATAAACGCTCAGAATAATATTGACATATAGAATACGGCTAGTGGCTACCATATTTCAAATTTGAATATAAAATCGTATCAATCGAAAAGTATTTCAACAAAAAATTATAATACTCATATTAATTTAAAATTAAAACTAAGTTTTGAGTGATTTTGATGTTGCACATTTTTTACAATCGCATGAAATTGTGTTTTACATTTTACGTTTTGGCGGTTCTAATTTAATATACTATTATACTATCGATCAAAAGGAAAATATCAAATAACTATCTGTCAAATTATAAAAGTATTATTCTATCCATTTAGACTGTAATAGCACAGAATAAAAATATACAGAAGCATCATAACACACTTTTTCTATGGAAAAATTTCGACTCATGTTTTTTACTTCTAACTTCACTTCAAACTTGCTTAAGCCGGGCATTCACATACAACGGAAACAGAAACCGAAACCGAAACTGAAAATTTTCCGTTTCTGTTTCTAATTTGGTTGACGGTGGTGAATAATAAAACAGAAACGGAAACCGAATTTTGTTTGAGTTTGAGAATTTGTTATCCATTATGAATAATAAAATTGAAGAATAACAAAAACAAATAATTTTTATTTATTAAACCTATTTATTAAATTCAAAATTCAAAGCTTTTGTTACCACAATTCAAAATAATAATTAATATTATGTGACAGTTTCTGGTCATGTGACAGTTTCGGTACTGAAACAATTCAATTTTAATTGTTTCCGTTTCAGACAAAACAGACGAATTTTACGTTTCTGTTACGTTTCTAAATTCGGTTTCTGTTTCCGTTGCTGTCAAATTTGTATGAAATTCGGTTTCTGTTTCCGTTGTATGTGAATGCCCGGCTTAAAGGTAGGAAAAAGTTTGGTTATGTATTCTACATTTTGGTGGTTTATAGTTTTACCACAGAATTTTACCGTTCAGTGGCTAAAAATTCAAACCTAATTATAGTTTAACGTTCAAATTAGAAGGTAGGATCCCGTTAGGTTAAAAATTTTTTTGGTCGACGCAATGACTAATCTGTATATTTTTATTCTGTGGTAATAGTTTAATAGCTATTTGCTATTATTCTATTATACTACCATGGTGTAAACTTTTTGTTAGTATATAAATAGTATAAAAATAATAATCAGAAAACAGTGAGTACATAATATATATGTTTAAACTTTAAATATCAGAAAATTAGGTTACCAGAAATTTAAGTTAGTTTTTGCTAATTAGGAAGGTTTTTTCAGTTTGTGTAAATGCTGTAATTGGTTTTAAACATATCTATGTTTACTCACTATTTTCTGTTTATTGTTTTTATATTATTATTTTATTGTATTTGTATTCTAAAATTAATAAATTAATAAGTTAAAATATTTTTTTTACAGTTTCCTTAAATCTATAAATTAATGTAAAATATAATTTTTGTTAACTGTACATATATTAAATTACAAAATTACCAGCTTTTCACTGAATTTAAAAAACAATATTTAATTATAAAATTATTAATTGTTGTTTTTTAAATTGAATAAGAAGATTTTGTAATCAAATCAAATTAAATATAAATAACATTTATTTCGGAGTGACTTGAATATTGCTAGTTAAATTTTTTTTAAAGATAATTTAAAAATAAATATATACCCTGATGATGAACCTAAACGTCGAAAAATTGGAAATTTTTGTTCATAATTTATCAGGTTATAATTTAAGCTAATTTTTCTATGTTAATTGATCATTAAGACTACGAATTTATATTAATAGTTATTATAACTAATTGCGTTTTTATTAAATACTTCTAATATTATTTAAAGTTTTTGAAAGTTGACTTTTCTCTTGGTTTAGTAATAAATTATTTTATAAGAATGGAAAATGTCGTGTATTTTTTCTGCAGTTAACACAAATTAAACGATTCTGGCACTAAAAGCTGTAACAATATACCACAATTTCAAGGCACATTTCTTTCCACTAAACAATTTGAGCGAAATGAAAGATAAAAAACGTCTAGCTTCTTCAACAATAATTTCTATTTCAGTTAAAAAAGTTAATGAAAACTACAATTTAAAGTTGTGATCAAAACATGTGCCACATATGATCTACCACTTGTCAATTCAACGTTTGTTTTATTCTAGTTTTCGATAAATCTCGGAAAAAAAATATCAGGAGTCTCGTAATTTAACATGCTTTGTTGGTTTGACGGGTAACTCGAAGAAGCATTTAAGATGAAAATACATTTGTAATGAAAAATCAAACCATTTTTGTCTTGCATGTATATATGCCAATCTTACCTAAAAATCAGTTTGCACTCATTAAATTATATTTTATTTAATGTTCAAAAAGTTTTAATCAATTAGTTAGTTCAATAATTTAAATAATTTATAAAATTAATTGAATATCACAACCAATTTTTTTTTATAAAATAATTTCTCAATCAAATTTTTATTTAAGTTTATTAGTTACGAAATAAATTAGTTTGAAAAATTGATACAAATAAATACAGCGATCTCTTGAACTGGGCTGAATTTAGTGGTAAATGCCTAATCAAATAGTGTAGTAACTGAACTACGTCATATATTAGAATTTTCTCTATAATTGAATCTGTGTTTTAACATGCGAATCGTGGGTCGTGAAGTTTGTTATTAAACAATCAAAAGTAAGAATTTGTATGGGTAATAACACGCTTCACAGTCCGTAGTTTACATGTTAAAACCCAGCTTCAGATATTAAAATTTAAGTGCTTTTAAGTTGTCGATATATTTGTCAATATTTTTTAGCTTTGCAATCTAAATGCAAGTTTAAATGATAAGCTCAGTATTCTGCTCGAGCGAAGCTAAAAATTTCATATAAATTTGACGTGAAATTTGCCTTCGTTTGCCTTCACCTTTTTAAAATTTTAAAGTTCAAAAAACCAATTTATTTGTATCGAAGTTTGGTAAGATTGAAATCTACTCGGACTAACAAAATACAAATAAGACCTAATAAAATAGATCTTTTGAATAAATCATTCTTTGTGCGAGGCATCACATTCTGGAACTCCTTACCAAAAACAGTTAAAAACTCTACAACTATAGCCAATTTTCGCAGGAACTATTTTCAGTATTTTCATATAAAATAAAAAGTTTGCAAACTCAACTCATCGTATTATTAAACTCATCATATTATTATTTAATATCAATCAATGTCATTTTAGTTTTATTTCAATTTATATTTTAAGCTTTAGTTTTAGACGTAAAATGTAAATGTTCTAAATAAATAAGTTCTATGAACGTCAATTATATAAGCCCGAGTGTGCTTAAGACATGTTAATGAGTAAATAAATAAATAAATAAACCGGTATGCTGCTCGACGCGGAAATAATTTCAAAATGATAGTTTGCGCATTGTAATATAGATGGCTCTACTACAATGTCTACACAGTTTTCGCAGCAAATTAAATGCACGAGACATTAAATTGAACGCTAAATTTTGACATTTCTATTGTATTTAGTAACTGTGCGTTTAAAGAAATTGTGTGTTTAAAGTAATTGTGCGTTTGTAAAAAAAATTATCCTTTTTAGTTTTCAAAATGTATGTTGAAGCCGAATATTTAGATGATTCGTATTTTTAAAACGTTTTCGAGAGTGCCAATAACGAAATAAATAATTATGCTCTTGAGGTTGAGCGTATAGATCAAATTAAAAGGAAAAAAAGACTGAAAATGGGTTAATGGCTAAAATTTCAGACAACTGTCAAAACTTATCTCTACACAAATGTCTTTATGAGCAATTTCACGAAGATTCAACATCGTTTTGACTTGACCCCTTTTAATTTTGATTATTTTTTGTTTATAGATAGTCTTTGATAAATAAAAAATACAAGTTCTCTTAGAATTTTTTTTTTCGACCAGGGGTCTTCACAGGGTGCCCCTCAATTTTTGTTATTTTGTGATGTGAGTGCATTTTGACGAGCGATTGTAGAAAAACTACTCAATCGATTTTCATAAATGATATGTCGTTGAATAGGTATTAGAACAAAGTTTTTAAAAATGTACACTGTTAATTTTTTGAAATAATTTTTAACGGTGTAACATAAGAAAAAAATGGTGTAATTGAAAAAAAGATGGCAAGGCTATGCGACATTTTGACTCGACCCTTTTTAATTTGGTTTATTTTGGTCTATATTTAAAAAAATTCTACTTGAAGCCGTATTTTTCATTTATCAAAGGCTATCTATAAACTAAAAATAAACCAAATTAAAAAGGGTCGAGTCAAAATGTCGCAAAATTTTTCTTTTTAAAAAGTTCATTTAATAATAAAATATTCGATATTTAACATAAAAAAAAAATCTGAATCTAAAAATCGCCATTTTTATAATTTTCCTTCAGAACAAAAAAAACTGATTCCCGACAGTCATATGCACAACGAATTTTATCTCTAAAACAAAAAATGATGCTAGTCCTAAACTTTCACAAGTTGTTAGATATAAAATAAGCTTCAATTTAGTTTAAAAAAAAAAAAAAAGGCTATGCCATCTTTTTTTCAATTACACCATTTTTTTCTTATGTTACACCGTTAAAAATTATTTCAAAAAATTAACAGTGTACATTTTTAAAAACTTTGTTCTAATTCCTATTCAACGACATATCATTTATGAAAATCGATTGAGTAGTTTTTCAACAATCGCTCGGCAAAATGCACTCACATCACAAAATAACAAAAATTGAGGGGCACCCTGTGAAGACCCCTGGTCGAAAAAAAAAATTCTAAGAGAACTTGTATTTTTTATTTATCAAAGACTATCTATAAACAAAAAATAATCAAAATTAAAAGGGGTCAAGTCAAAACGATGTTGAATCTTCGTGAAATTGCTCATATACATTTTTTAGCTTCAGTTTTATCTGTATTTTTGTAATGACCTTGTTAAAATTTAGCTTCGCTCGAGCAGAATACTGAGCATTACGCTTAAGAAACATTCTACAAGGCAAATAAGAAGGTTTATAAGAAACCACGATATCTACTCGATGCAAAATTCATCATTTCCCCTTAAAACCAATAGTTTTTAAAATCAATAACAGCTATCAAAGCATTCGTGGTTACATTTTTAATGTTACTTAATTAACTAAGGATAGTGAATTAATTAATTTTGTTTAATTTTTAAAATCTAAGCTGAACCCAAATAATTGATTTGTAAACTAATTTCCAAGCTTAAACTATTTTATCAATTTTAATTTTTGTGAAAAACAAATACAATTTGTTTTACACAGATTTTTTGGTTGAATTCTTTGATAACAAAGGAAAATATGGACTAATATGGACACAATAATAATTCACTTCAAGTTTTACAAATCCAAGTCAAAACATATTTCAATTATTTCTAGCTATGTCGTCGGTGTATCTGGTGATGTAATATTATTATCAGATGTCGATAAAGGACGACATAAACCTAACTTCACAATACCAGATGGTATTGTTTTTAAAATATTAACAGCTTCATCTAATGTCAAACCATTTAGATTTTTTTCATTAACATAAATTAATCTATCACCAGGAAAAATTAAATTTGTTTGTTCCGCGGAACCTCCAGGAATCAAACCACGAACAACAATTACAGTACCATCTGGATCCAAAGGATCTTGATAATCTAAAATTGAAAATCCAAAACCGCGATCAGTTTTTTCAATTTCTATATAAACAATATCACTACTCCATAATGCTAAACCGGATATTTGTTCAACAGATTTTGAACGCTGCTGATCGGTTAAAGTGGCTGTACTTGATGTATAAAGCGAACTTTCTGATTGTGCTTTTGTTAAAGCACCCTGTAAACTTTGTAATCCACCAGCTAATAAACTCCGCGCTTCAAAAGCTTCAGGATTTTGTGATGTATTAATTACTCTTGAATATGCAGATGGCCCTCTTGCACAAACTAATTTCACTTTTGATGGCAGTTCTTTTAAAATTTTAACAACTTCAGTGTGTTTTAATCCTTGTAACTGATGTTGATTGACTTGAAGTAACTCATCTCCTGGCTTAAAACTACCATTTTGCCCAACTGGACCCTCGTTTAAAATTGATCTAATATAATGATGAGGTCTTAGCTCAATTCCACCTTCGACATCTACGGTTCCTTCTAAGCTAATACCAAGGCCCAAAAATTTATTTAACTCAGCTATAATAATATTACTATCAGGCAATTTCTTAGTCCATATTTCGGTTAGCGAATCGAAACTAGGCGATGATGAAGGTGTTGGCGTTTTATTACCATCATTTTCATTCATATTTATTACATGAACATCATCTACCTCGGCATTATTATTATTTTCACCATTCTCGAAAGCAAAAACATTAGAATCGATTGTTGTATGTGATGCAAAATCTAATTCTATGACACAATTATCTCCACAGTCGCTTGTTTGTATCGAATCCGCATCAGATTTAACCGGTACCCAAGATAAAGTAGTTATTGAAGGTGATGGAGGCATTGATATATTACGGTTTTCCGCTTTACTTTCAGTTAAGGCAACTTGTAGATGCTCATACTTTCGTCCACGTAAAAATCGCTCTAATGTTAAATTTACAGCAATACCAGTATTTCTTAATAATTCAACAGCTTGGTGATTCGTGACACCAGACAAGGACTTTCCATCAACGGCTACTATTCGATCATTTATTTGTATTTTTCTACTTATTTCAGCCGCACTTCCTTCTATTATACTTTTAACGAAAATACCAGATAAATCTTCTTGTTCACATACATACCCTGCAACGGTTATTCCAAGCCCATAGACATTTTTTCTTAATTCAACTTCATATGTTTCGGTTTCAGGTAATTCTAAATATGTATCTATAATTGGCGGCAATGATAGTCCTGTTGGTGAAATTAATGAAATACTGTTTCGTTCAATATTCAACGCATTAATTGCAACAACATCGATATGTGTCGTTATCACAGAATCAGCTTCGTTTAAAGAAGAATTAATAATTGCATCAGCATAACCGGCACTTTGTAATAATTGTCTTTCTAAAACCTCTGGATCCGAAAGTAATTTCGTTGGTATAATTGGTGCGTGACTTGCTAGAGCTTGGTAATCCGGTGAGGTGGGCTCAACCGGTCTAGCCACAATCAAACGAACCTGAGCACCAGTTTGTCGTAGAACTGTAGCAACTTGTTCTGAACTAAATCCACGTAAATTAACCTCACCAATTTGTAAAACATGATCCCCGCTTTGTAATCTGCCATCCCGTTCGGCTACACCACCTGGGATTAAACCTTTTATTATAACACCAGTACTTTTACCACCCGCTAACATGAACCCAAGTCCATTTCCGTCATTTAATAAGTCAATTACTTCTACTTGTGACCATTCTGTACTTAACACCATTATCAATGATTTTTATTGAGATTCCATACCTCCACAATCATAATTAGTTTTTAACACTATTCGCTTTATTAATTAAATTAAATTTAATTTTTTGCTTTTTTTTCTAAAAGAGAAAATTTAATTATAGTCAATGTCTATTAAATGTGATTATTTTTATTATTGATCCTATCCATTAAAGTAAATAAAAAATGTATAAATAATATAAAATTAAAGTGTAATTTAAGTGAATTATTTTTTCTATTACACTTGTTTACAAGAAAAATCTCCCTAAATGAAACCCAACTTTTCCTATAGATTTTGACCTGCTGAACACGAATATCATATTAATTTTTTTAGGTTAGTTCTTGTTTTTGATATTCGCGAAAAACCAATTTTTTCGGTGAACCAAAAGGTTAGTTTTTGGATCGCATATTTTACAAAACAAACAAATTTAATATATTAATGAAACATGTGCGTAGTAAAGATACTAACAAACATTTTGAGCGCTTTTTTGAAAAAATTCATTAAGGATTCTGGAAGTTATATTCAAAAAAAGTTGAAAAAAATCAAAAATGTATGTTCTTTTAAAATTTTTCCATATTCAACGTCTGAAATTTTGAACAAACAATGATTGTAAATTTTTTTAATTTCCTGGAGCCTACAGTTAATTCAATATCCTTTCTTTTAAGTTAAAAAACACGAAGTTTGGTGGAGGTTGCACCAAGTTATTCAGGTTTTCCCAAAAAAAGTCAAAACTCAAAATTTGGAGAAAAAAAATTTTGTACTAAGAATAATTTAAATTCTGCAACATAATTGTTTTATATGAGTTATTACACAGATTTTCGAGTTAAAATTGCGAGTTTTGGTGAAAACCTGGTGGCTGGTCGTAACACAACGTTAAAACGTTAAATGAACATTTTCTCTATTGTACCATCTTGAATGTGTTAAGTTGCAGTTGACGTAACTATTTTTCGGCATCCACGGTTTATCTTCATTCAGTTTTATGCCAAAGTAATGAAGGTATGCAATTCTTATATATGGAGAGATTTTTTAGCAGGATGTATTATGCAAATTCCACAAATAAATCAAAATGAATTTGGACTATTATTACACTTGAAACTTCTTGAGAAGCCATTTAAATAAATTTAACTTTACACTTTATAATTTTAAAAGAATTACGAATTCTTTCTGATGTTTGAGAACGACTGAACTTGTAAAATATTTTTTACGATGCGGCACAAAAAAAAGAAAAAATACATAAACGCGGTTGAAATAAGGAAATTTTTGCAAATTTTTAGTTTTGCCTTTTTTGGGAAAACCTGAATAACTTGGTGCACCCTGCACCAATATTCGTGTTTTTTAACTTTTAAGAAAGGGAACTGAATTTACCACGTTCCAAGAAATTAAAAAAATTTACAATCATTTTTTGTTCACAATTTATGGCGTTGAAAATGGAAAAATTTTAAAAAAACATAACTTTTTGATTTTTTTCAACTTTTTTCGAATGTTGCTTCCAGAATCCTTGATGGATTTTTATAATACCCGTGTTTCTTTTAGGTAAACTTGCTACCCGAACCGAATTTTAAATGGAACGACTTAAATGTGAGGTGTATTAGATTTTTGATCTACTACAACTCAAATTCTTTCTTACCACACGTTTCCGACATTTTTTTGACAATAAATTGTTATGACAATTTTGAAAAACAATATTGCTAAACAACGTAAAAGAAAATTATTAGTTTGACAAAATTTTAAGTTTAAATTTTATTTTGAGATTGTTAAATTTAAGAAAATTAATTAAATATTAAAAAATTTCTGAAAATTAAAATTATGATTCATGCAAAATTTAAACAATTAAAGAAAGCTGGTCAGAAATATGACATTTAGGCTAGAAATTCTAAATTTGTATAAGCATTTGGGCAAACATATTTGAAATTATTCTCTAAACTGACAAAAACTCTAACGGTGAATAGAAGCGTAAGTTTGTCACGTAGCTTTACCATCATTTGATATGGTTAACTTGAAAACGAAATTTAGTACAAAAGTAAAGGAAAATGTGGTAAATGGAACACACCTAATAATAGCTCAAAATGTTTGTTAGTATCTTTACTATGCACTTCTTTCATTAATACATTGAATTTGTTTGGTTTGTAAAATATGCAATCCAAAGACCGGAAAAACCTTTTTTTCACCGAAAAATTTGGTTTATCGCGAATATATCAAAAACATGAGCTAACCTAAAAAAAATGAATAAGATATTCGTGTTCAGCAGGTCAAAATCCACAAGAAAAGTTGGGTTTTAGTCCGGAAGACAAAAACTGATCAAAATATGTAAACTAGTGTTATTTGCCAAATGTAATGCAATTCTATGAACTGAAAACTCAAAATTAAAACATATATATTATAAAAGATTAGCATTAGTATAAAAAGATTAAGATTAGCATCATTTAAAAAATAAAATTAAACTTTTTTAAAAAATAAATAATTTATTGATGACATTGTTGATGTTATCTATGGTTCGATCAAATTATGTTATCATATTCCGAATGTGTTTATGAATTATAATTAATAAATTGCAAAACTTTGATTACAAAAATAGGTTGGAAACAATTGGAATTAAAAATTGTATAGAAGGTGTTTTATTCCTAAAATTCCTATATTTTTCATTTAATCGTTTTTTGTGTTTATTTATTAAAGTGCCTTACGTTGGGCGTGTACTCATTGTCTTTGGTTATGTATTTTAAAGTGTTAGTTTCTTCCTTGAAATTGGTTTGGTTCGAAGGACCTGATAGTAAGCTGTTGACAAAACTGTTGTATGCGACAAATTTGTTTTGGTGAGGGTGATGAGAATGCTGGTGGATTGTGACGTCGCTTGTAATGGGCTTCCTGTATAAGAAATCACTAAAGTTCACAATAAAATATATACTAAAAAATACTGCATCAATATAGGTAACAAAACAAGAAATAACATAAAAACAGATTAAAAAATAGAAATAAAAGATCTTTAGAAAAACATGCCAGAAACTTTTTATCGGTCAAACGGGAAGACCTTTCATCAAAAGATATTCGGAGCATCTACCCTCCAACAAACGTAATAAACATAATTCAAATTATGCACGGCATTCAATGGATAAACACCACAGTCACACAGATTATCACAATGATATTAAACTATTGCACAAATGTTCTAAAGGTCGATATATGGACACTTTCGAAGAATATGAAATTTATTAAACAAACAATCATAATAGCATTACTCTTCTAAATTACCAGCTAACTATAAAAGAAAATGTACTGTACAAAGCTGTTACACAAATAAAGGCAAAATATGGACACAGGTAAAATTACTATCAACGTCATGAACATTTTTTTTAATATGTAATAATATAAGACGTAAATCGTAATTGTTTTACCTAAATGACTTCAATATAATTCAAAATTAAATTTTTAATTCCATATGTTTCCAACTAGTTTTTGTAATCAAAGTGTTTCAATTTATTAATTATCAGTATAATTCATACACACTTTCAGACGTGCTTTTTATGTAACGTCACTGTAGATGAAAATATACTTCTATCGAAACATGTATAATATAAAAAATACTTAGCACTTCACACGACGGAAAAAATTGTAGTTTTTAAAATAAATTATTTATTTTTTAAAAAAGTTAAACTTTATTTTTAAATATTATTAGAACACTAACATAGTGGTTATAAAGTAATGTGAAAAGGGTGTTATCACAACATTAGAAGAATAATTCAATAAGTTATTGCAACAACATGAATTAATATTATGTTATTATCACAACGAAAAAAATCAAAAAAAATTAAAGTGAAAAATAAATCTA
>OY856188.1:191211048-191307845 GCA_963693315.1 Diogma glabrata | reverse complement strand
TGCCATTATATGATTGCTCCAGAGGATGTTAGATGGCACGCCATTGCATACTCGAAGAAATGAGTCTTTATATAACTCTATATTTGGGCTTTAATCATTGAAGAAGACAGTGCAGTGCGCACATGATCAAGGAATATATCAATAACTGGATTAATGGCAAACTCATTTTTGTTTTGTTCTTGCAAATTTTTCTAAAAAAGTTTCATTATTTTTATTTCCTTTATCCTATAATGAAATATTAGCATATGTCATATTTTGTTAAGCAATAGGTTTCATTGTTTAGTTATCCATTCTTTAAAAAAAATATAAAAAAAATAAACAAAAAAATTAGCGTCTATCAACATCTTATAACGCATGTTCTTGTGGGATCTTGATCTTAAAAGGTTTCTATGCGTTGTTGTGACACATATTTTAATTCCTAATACACAATGCATTTTATTTTTAAAAAAATTGGGAATTGTGACTCCCAATGAACAATTATGCATTCCCTTTCCCCTATTTGTTCGTCACATATACTTATTGAGATATCGCTGGGGAGCTCGGTCTTTGATTTGGAAACAGTAATTAGATGTGCTTTAGTGGAATTAAAATCGACCAAATTTTGTTCACCCCGATCGGTGACATGTTTAGGTTATCGTTTACATTTATGACAGAGTATCTCCGAGCGAGCTTTATTCGTACATGCATTTTACCCTTTGAAGATAAATATTGTGGACGAAAGTAAAGCAAAATAACAAATCGTAGTTAGAATTTTCTAAGACGACAGACGATAACAACAATGGAAGGCAGGCAGGTATATTTGTCGCATCACACATCCTGACGCAAATTGTAAAAAGCCAAACTTTCACTCCTCGTGGAAATAAAAGTTGTCTTTTCGATCTCTATCTAACATCAATGCCAAATATTACGAGTGTCAATGTCGAGGGAAGTACAGGAAATTCTGACCACTATCTAATCAAATCAGTTATCAAAACTGATTTACTAAGAAATAGAGTTCCCAAATCATGAAAACTGTTCAATTTCTCAAAAAAGGACACCAAAGGTCTCCGAAATTTTTTTCAAGGTTTTCTTTTTGATGGTTAATGTTAATGTGTCCGATGTGTTAATGTGAACGATGTTAATGTGTCGGTCCAAAACTTTACTGAAACTATTCAATTCGGTATCAATAAATTCGTTCCCTCCTGAATAATGAAATCCCAACAAAAATATTTGTTTTCCAACGCAGCCAAATTGGCCCTTACAAACAAGCGTAGATTTTTTAATATTTGGATTCATAACAAGAATTCTTTTAATCGATCCCAATATCTAAAGACCATCAAACCAGAGAATCGAAAACGAAAAAGCAGAGATAGACAGAGAAGCGGCAAAACTTTCAACTATGTCTATTCCTGACAAAAGTTTTTACAGTGCCATTAATTCTTTAAAATCTGGTACCAAATCTTCATTTCCTCCTATTATTGACGGTGATTTGATCGTCACTGACCCCACAAGAAAAGCCACATTGTTCGCAGAACGCTTAAACTTGACCGTTTTAGAAACTCATAAAGAAATAACCCAAATCCAGTCTTCAGAAGTTGATATGAAAGATCTTCATTTTAAACCAACAATTGTCGAAAAAGTCTTAAGGGAATTAAATATCAACAAAGCCTCCGGTCTGGACAACATTCCTCTTATTATTCTAAAAACATTTTTAAAAGAACTTGCACCTACTGTTACAAAAATTTTCTATAAACCACATAAATCTGGTATCATCCCTTCGTGCTGGAAATTGGTCAATATCCAGCCCGTCTCCAAAAAGTAACAAAATGTGATATTTCAAATTATATTCCAATAGCATTACTCCCAGTCCTATCTAAAATTTACGAGCATTATATTAATACACATATATCAAAATTTTTGAAAGAAAACCATTTAATATCTGACAGTCAATACAGTTTTGGAAACAAAAGATCAACAACCGATCTATTAAACTATGTAGCTCATCTTTGGAACAGCATACTTGGTGAAAGGTACGTAATTGCATTAGACATCTCAAAAGCGTTTGATCGAATCTGGCATGCCAATTTGATCAACAAGCGTCGTAAGGTTGATACAAAAATTTTTCACCAACCGATACATCTCGGTATCCATCGATGGCTTGCCTTCTGAGTCTAAATTAGTTAACGTTGGTGCACCCCAAGGCTCAGATTTATCCCTTACGTTATTTTTAATTTATATCAACGAACTGTTGAAAATCACCAGCAATCCGATAAATAGTTTTGCAGATGATAGTACACTGCACAAGTCATTCGTTCCCTATCTTCAAAGGGCAAAATACATGAACGAATAAATCCCGCGCAGGAGACGCTGCTATAAGTATAAACGAAGGCCGATTGGGGTGACAAAAATTTGGTCAATTTTAATTCCACCAAAACACAGCTATTGATTGTTTCCAGATCTAAGACCGAGTTCCCCAATGATGTTTCAATCAGCATGTGTGACGAACAAATAGATGTTCGTTTATTGGGAGTCACAATTTTCAATTACCTTCTCTGGAACTTTTATATCATGGCGATGGCCAAAAGCGCATCAAAAAAGCTCGACCTCCTTAATAGATGTAAAAATTATTTTACTCTGTTCCAATTACTCCACATTTATAAGTCCTATATTCGTCCTTGTATCGAGCATTGTTGTCAAGTTTGAGGCGCTGCATCTGTTTCCATCCTAGCTTTTTTGGACTCTGTCCAAAAGCGTGCTATACGAATCGTGGGTGATCGAAATTTAACATCTTGATTTCCTACAACATCGTCGCACTGTTGCTGATCTCGTTGTTTTTTATAAATATCGCCAACAGAAGTGCTTGGATGAAATCGGATCCATCATGCCTCAACCATATTATTTTCCCCGTTTTACACGTCAATCGGTTTATGCTGTTGAGATCACTTACTGTCATAGTAACAGAATTCAGAGAGATTTCTTTGTCCGTATATCGTACAAATGGAATGCTTTGCCCGAAGCAATAGTCTCGGGGCATTCAATCCACAAAGGTTTAAAAAAAGCTTTCATCAACACCTCAGAGCGCATGTTGTTGTGGGACCTAGGTCTTAAGAGTTATCTATGTGTTGTTGTGACAAATATAGCAGTTCCTATAACACTACTTTTTATTAAAAAAAAATGTAAAATACATGTCTTCCAAAATTAGGATATGTGTGAATTAATATAATGCTCATGTACTTAAGATAGGACTAGGAGTAGGGTTATTGGTCTATAATTAGAAATATCACATTTTGTTCCTTTTTTAAGAATGGGGTGGACATTTGCCAACTTGTAGCACGAAAAAAAATGTCAGATCTATAAGATTTGTAGAAAATTTTAGTTAAAGTGGAGCCGAAATCTTTTGAAAATGTTTTTAGAATAATGGCAAGAATGTTGTCCACTCGGACGGCTTTGATGGGTCCACTCGGACGGCTTAAACCTCCTTAAAGGGTTATCAGTTTAACCTCCTTAAAAGCTTATCGACGAGCTTATTTTGGGTTTGAAATGAAGTTCTTTCATATAATCTCCTGTAGCCATATTTTTTAATTTGTTATTTCCCGCGAAAAAAAAATTTCTATATTTTATTTCTCAATTCCTATTTCACGATGTACTGGAATAGGGCTACTGAAGTCTGAATATTTCTTTATTTCTTATTATTTTGTTTTTAAGTTTCCAAAACAGTCAAGTTTGCAGCAAAGCGTTCCTCGAACAAAGTAGCTTTTCTTGCGGGATTAGTGACGATTAAATCACCATCAATGCTAGGGAGATATAAGTTTTAGTGACAGAATTTAAAGAATTAATGGCACCAAAAACTTTTGTCAGAAATTGACATAGTTGAAAGTTTTGCCGCTTTCGCTGTCAATGTCTGCCTTTTCTTTTTTGGTTATCTGGTTTGATATTGATTTTTAGATATTGGGATTGGGAACGATAATCGGCCTTTTTCTGATGAATCCAAATAGTCTACCAATTATTGCCAATTTGACAGCCTTCGAAAACAAATATTTTTGATGGGATTTTATTATTGAAAAGGGAACGAATTTATTGATATTATTATTAATAGAATGGTTTCAGTTTTGAGCACAAACATTTACATCGGCAGTACAAAACCATTGACGATCGAAAGAAAACTTCGGAGACCACTGGTGTCCATTTTTGAGAAGTGAAACATTTTACGGGATTTAGGAATTCTAGTTTTTAGTAAATCAGTTTTGATAACTGATGTAATTAAATAGTGACTTGAATTTCCAATATTACCCTTATCGACACTCGTAATATCTGGCATACATGTGAGATAGCGATCTAGAAGAAAACTTTTATGACCGCCATTACGAGGAGTGATAGTTGGACTTGCATTGTTGTTGTCATTGGTAGTCTTAAAAAATTCTAAAAACGATTCGTTGAGGATATCGAAGTCACCGATTACGATAACTTCACAAGTCTGCTATCGTGTTTTTGTGACGGAAATACCCAGTTTCTTTTGTACTGTGTAGTGTTGAAATTTAGGCCTGGCCGAATTTCAGTATCTATACCTGCAATGTCAAATGGTAAGTCTTTGTCTCAACAAAATGGCAGCAGAGTGAACCAACAGCTTAGCATTGACTTCACCAACATAAGAGGTCTCAATTCGAATCTAAACGAGGTTCATCACTACATCGAAAAAAATAAACCTGACATATTGTTTCTTACCGAAACAATTGTTAGTGGCAAAGCATCGAAATTGGATCTCGATAAATACCGGATACCTAGTTACGAATTGTAACATTCCTTTTATAACAAGCATGGTGTCTGTGTATTTGTTCGAGAGTCACTTTCATGTATGAGAATTAAGGCCTACGAGTTGAATTCTAAGCACCATAATTCTATAGCACTGAAGATCTCAGGTGTTGATGAAACTATGTTTATAATAGGATTATACAGATCCCCAAATTCTCCCCCAGGATGTCCCTTTTTCGATCAAATATCGGCTAATCTAGACAAGATTACCACGGACTACCCCAAAGCAAGACTGGTCATTCTTGGAGACTTTAATATTCATAATAAAGAATGGCTTAAGTATTCATCGCGCACTGACGACGTAGGAAGACACTGAACTGATACTCGCAGATTATCACGGTTTGACGCAAATGATAGAGTGTCCCACTAGAATCGCAGACAATTCACATCATAACAATAATTTGCTGGATCTGTTTTTGACAAACGAACCAGATACTACGAAGACAAAAGTTGAACATCCCCTCGGAACATCGGACCATTTACTATTACTTACTTACTACTAGCAATAGTGCAATTTACATCACCGACACCAATTAAAGCAAATCCTCGTCGCGTTTGGAATTATAAACGCGCTGACTGGTAGGGACTGAGAAACTTTTATGATGAAACACCTTGGAAAACTATTTGTTGTGTCGATCAAGATCCTAGCACATCGGCAATAAGAATCTCTGACATCATAAAAGACGGAATGCGGCGGTTTATTCCAAATCGATTAATCACTCCTAAAACTGAACCTTGGTTCACGCGGGAGGTTGATGAGGCAGTAAGGAATAAACGCAAAGCATTTAAGACGTATAACGCTAATAAAACACATGAAACCCATAGCGCCTATAAGAAAGCCAGACATATTAGTAAATTCAAAATAGACTTGGACAAAGACGCGTTTATCCAGAAGAAAGCAAAGAAATTCGCCGAGCACCCATCTGGCTCACGTAGTTTCTTTCAGGCAGTTAAATCAGTCCAGAGCAATTTTACTCGATCCTCTATTCCAACCATAGTTCTGAATGACATTTACGTGAGCGACTCAAAAGAGAAGGCGGATCTTTTGGGTCGTATTTTCGCAGAAAACTCAAACATAGTTGAAGCCCCCATTCTCCTACACTCATTCCTTCAGTTGTAACGAAAATGAAACCAATTATTTTTCGTTGCAATATTGTACGGAAAATGCTTCTTTCCATCAATATCAAATATCATCTGCTGGCCCCGACGGTATTCCACCCCTCATTCTTAAAAACTTTGCTAGGCAACTAGCTCCAATTTTAACAAAAATTTTCTACTTATCTTATAAAACCGGAATATTTCCCGATTCTTGGAAACTGGCCAGCGTTCAACCCATATCAAAGAAAGGCAGTAAGATAGACCCTAATAATTATAAACCAATTGCAATTCTGTCGGTTTTGACTAAAATATTTGAAATGTTAACTACAATTTGATAGATTATTTGGAAATGTCGCGAATTATTGATGATAAGCAGTATGGTTTTCGTAGAAGTCATGCAACAGGTGATCTGTTAGCCTACGTATCCCATCTCTGGAACAAATCGCTGGAAAACCATGGTGAGACATTCAGTATTTCACTTGACATTTCTAAAGCATTTGATAAAGTGTGGCATAAAAATCTCATAGTTAAACTAAAATCTTATGGCATAGACCATCTTACTGTCTCATGGATTCATAGTTTTCTTACAGGTCGCCAATTTCATCTTAATTTAGATGGTATCACATCCAATATTTTCACAACTAATGCTGTGGTTCCCCAAGGTACTGCACCCTCACCAACCTTGTTTCTTCTATACATAAATGATTTACTTATTTCCACAGTGCACCCAATACATAGTTTTGCTGATGACAACACATTGCATTCATCACATGCATCTTCCAAATTTCGATCTCATACTGCAGTTACCACTGATAAAGAGCTGCTAATTGATTTTATCAACAAAGACCTGGATCGTATAATGGAATTGGGTGATCGTAATCTTGTTTCATTTAATCCAACCAAAACCAAACTTTGCCGTCTTTCACGAATAGAGCGACATAAAAATTTCCCTATTCAAATAAAGCATGAGGAATTTCGTGAGGTTGAATCAGGTTAGACTTCTTGGTGTGGATATTCAAAATAACCTGAAATGGAATAAACATGTGTTCAACCACGCTAAATCTGCAATGCAAAAATTAGGATTCTTGAGTCGATGTAAAAAGTATTTCAATCCCGAGCAAATTTTTCTAATCTTCAAGTCATTTATTCGTCCATGTATGGAGTACTGCTGTCATGTTTGGGGAGGTGCGTCAACATTAGTCAACAATAAAATGTCTAGACTCTGTACAGAGAAAAGCAATACGGTTGATTGGTAATACTGAACTAACGGACCAGCTGGATTCACTCCAGCACAGAAGAAATGTGGCTGAATTATCAATCTACTATAAATATAACTTTAGCGAATTCTCCTCTAAGGAAATTAGAAATTACTGCCGAGTTATCCCATCCATTTGTTGTAAAAATACCCCATTGTAGAACTGTGTCCTTCCAGAAGGACTATTTTAATAGAGTGGCCAAATTGTGGAACTCAATGCCTTCTTCCGTATTTCCCGATTTTCCCCTCAGGCATTTAAAGAAAATGTCCATCTTCATTTAAAAAAATTAGTATAGTTATCCCTATATCCCCATTCCTTCCATTTTCCCCATCTCCTTCCTTTATAGTTGACATAATATCTTCGGATATTCACAGAGTCTAAATAATGAATATTTCATATTTAGTGTGCTAAACATGCCTAACTAACTAATAAAAAAAAAAGTAGGAGTTTTGGTTCTAATTTCGTTCACAATATTAGTCAGTAGAATGTAGATAAAAAATTGGGGTGATGTTTTTTTGGAGCCGGGTATAAAGCTATTGTAAAATCAGAGACATTCACTCATATAATAAAATAGGGTAATAAGGAAAAATCAAAACAGACTATGGATTGGACCTACTGATAAGGTAGCATCAGCCCACGAACCAGGCGAATAAACCAAGAATCCCGCTCCTGCTAAACATTACAATGGGTTTACGGTATTTAATAGCGGGTAAGAGCCCCAACCTATAACTCGAGTAAGCTAGAGCCGTATCATAGTACTGAAACACACCTGTGGTTGAATTAAAAAATAAAACAGTAATACTACGCCATATCGCATTGATCTGAATTTAAAATACTGCTTCTATATATTTATTGAAGCAGGATAAGTAACATGTATTATTAGCTTCTTAAAATATTAAGAAAAATAGCTTAAAAAAACAAAAAACACTTTCAAAAGTAAAAGATTGCACCACCACAATATTATCCAGAATATCTAACAGAAGTTTGATTTGCTGCAATAAGATAGTTGTTAGTAAAAAATTGTTTTACTAAGAACAAAACGTTTGTTTGATCACACAAAACCTAAAAAATACTACAAACAAAAATTGTTTAAAAAACAATCATACTTAAGAATATTTAATTTAATAAACATTAATTTAATATCCTACCGGACCGAAGTAGGGATGAGCATCGATGGTCGATGTTTGATAAACATCGATGGTAGGGGCCCGATGTTCGATGTATTTACCATCGATGTTACAGTGTCGATGTTTTTTCACCATCGATGGTTATGTGTCGATGTTTGGCTATCGATGTTTTTTTTTCGAACTTGATAGTATTGGGTGCGTTCACCCGACGTAAGCAGCTAACTTCAAGCTCTCAACAGTTGAGAGTTAGCAGTTGTCAAATTTGTGAAGCATTGTGGATTTACAGCGTTTTTATTTGACGTTTACTACTTGTAGCACAACCTTATAATAATAAATAAATTTAAATATTTTAAACAGCTTAAAAAGATCTTGCCAATTGCTCTTTTAGGTGCTCCTGCAGAAAAAATCCAACAAGATCCTCTGTCTTTCTGGAGGGATTTAAAACCAACCTACCCAAATTTATCGGGAGTTGTAATTGAATATCTGGCTGTTGTAGGAACTTCCGTTCCCTCTGAAAGATTATTTTCTAAAGCTGGCCAGATAATATCGAAAACAAGAAATCGTTTAGAGGGGAAGTTGGCTTCTAAAATTTTATTTTTAAATTCTGTGCCAGAGAAAATGTGGGAATAAAAAATACTGTTTTTTTTGTGTAAAATAACTAAACTTGTTTTAAAGTGTTAGAGATAAAAGAAAAATACTTATGTTAACCTTAATATTTGTTTGTGTGGTTTTTTACTTTTTGGGGAATGAATACTCAAAAACATCGATGTTTTGAGGTCGATGTTTCACGACCATCGATGTTGGGCTCCCGATGTTTATTCGGTGGTAAACATCGATGTTTTTGTCTCGATGCTGATCCCTAGACCGAAGTACTACATAGTTTTTTTTCTTCCTATATTGATTCTTATGTATTAACATTATTAATTAATGGTTAATATTATTGTTACGATTCTACAATGATATCCCATATCTCGTCGCGGGACGAGTGTGTTAAATTGTTAACCATAAACTCTGATCAGACGTCGCCGGTTCGATTCGATTTTTTACTTTATTGCCTCATTTTCTTTCCAAATCTGCGAATTTTTTAGGTTGACATGAATATGAACTTTTGAGCTATAGGCTATAGCCACTTAAAAAATTACAACTTCTTGTATGTTTCAACTTGACAATCGGTAAAAAATTTGAATCTCATTTTTTTAAAAGCTTTTATAAACAATAAATCCTATAACAAATCAAAATATAACATAGGCCAATTTCATGATAATATTAAGGAAATCAAAATAAATTATAGGCGAAAAAATCAATTTTTTTAGATAAATTTGCAAGAACAACACTAAAATTTGGTTGTCAATAATCCAGTTGGAGGCATATAAGGAATATTATGTGACGTACTGTCTTATTCAATCACTAAAAACTAGATATAGAGTTATATGAAGGCTCGTTTCTGTAACCAAGCAATAATCAAGACTGTGGGTGCCACCGTTGACTAATTAAAGTTCATCAGTTAGTATCCCTAAGATATCACCTAAGATATCAGTGTTATCTCATTGCTATTGCCAGTGGTAGGTGATATCTCACAGTTACTAATTGCAAGGATAAATAGTGTCAAAGTATCTGAGAGATACTTAAAAATGCTGGATCTAAATATAACGTTTATTTTAAAATTTCTATTCTATTCTTTTCAGTTAAATATTCAAACAATTCTTTTGAAAAATGATGTTTTCGAGTCATATACGTTGGACGTATCGATATAATTTTGAGAAACAGTATTTAAATTTATTTATATTATTCGGCAAAAACAGACAAAAAAAATGAAAGAAACTGATTTGCTAACCATACACGATAGGACTTATCCGCGGACTTGGTCCATCGGCTCGATATGTGAAAATAATAGAAGATATGGATATTAGATATAAATAGAAGATATAATAAACTTTATTTACAATAATTATATTCCAGTCACGGTTCTCCAAGAGACCAAATTAAATAATAAGTCTAAATTTGGTGATAGTGTTAGCGATTTTAAAATTATAAGACTGGATAAAGACAGAGGTTGTGGCCTTGCCTTTATCATACATAAAAGCGTTGTCTACCGTACAACCACCATACCAGCAACAAATGATGTACATCTTGAACAATTGGTTATTATGTTTTTGATGTTTAGTTGCTTGTTAACAAATATTGTCTTATTCTCGGAGATGTGAACGCACACCACGATTTATGACATTCTCACCTGAACATCGATGCGCGAGGCGAAAATATTGCAGATCAAACCGACGGCTCCAATTTTGGAGTTCCCAATGAACCACAACCGACTAGAGTAACAAGCAACTTCAATTCATCCCCAGATATCTCCCTTGCCAGCATGTCACTCATGCCGATAGCAGAATGGAGTACTGAAACTGCACTGTCAACCTAGTAAAATCAGAGAGGAAAACATACATCAATTTTAACAAAGCTTGCTAAATTTACCCACCAATATTACTGAAAATGAACTCAGTAAACTAATTTTACCACTCGAGAAAAAATTCAGAGATATTTTTAATAAAGCACTCTATATTCCGTCGCTTTAATAATGAAATAACGTATGCTATGTATACGTTATTATTATATAATGGGTGCGCTGCATTCCCCATAAGGATATCTTTGAAGTGGCGTTTTTACATTTTCGAATTATTTTATGACTGGGGGTAAAAATTAATATATTGTTAATTAACGTCTATGCAAATGCATGCGCACATCTATATTTAAACTCAAATATCTCAAAACTACACTTTTGCGTACACGTTATTTCATTATTACAGCGACGATTCCTGCTGGTATATTACAATATATCCACCATAATTTTCAACCAGAAGCATCTGCTATTGCCGTGCTTAGAGATGACATCCGAAAAACAGATCCAGCCTATCCTAGAATCCGAGACCTGAACCAGCAAATAAACAAATTAATCATAGACGACAAGAGGAACAAATGGAGAGAGCTAGTGAGTAAATCGAACTTCAGTCTAAGTAAAAGCCTATGGAAGGGTTAACTCATCCTCGGAGACAAGAAAATAATTGCAATATCTCCTTCAACGATATTCCTATAGAAAACTCTAGAAAGTGTGCCTCAAATTTAATACACAGTTTACAGAAAAGCTAAGTAAACATGAGAAGGAGCCTGTATCAGTCCACAGACAACTGAACAGCACTGAGAATATCAATTTACAAATATTGAAGTTGAGACGGCAATTAGTAAAATCAAACCATCAAAAGCAATTGGACCCGACGGCATATCAGCTATCATGCTTAAAAACATTGGACCCAAGGGATTGAACTACATCACTACAACACTAAATACGCTCCAAATCCCGAATGTTTGAAAGACTGCTAAAATAAACCCTATTCTGAAACCCTAGACACAGCACAACCACCGCCCTTCACAATATTCAAAACCAAATCAGCGATGGTCTGAACCAGAAACAACCATGTGCAAGAACAATCCTAGTCGCACTAGATCTACCAAAAGCGTTCGACATAGTGGCATGCCGCACTAATAAATGACATATTGAATACCAACTTGCCGGGCATAATAAAGCGTTGGTTGTGTAACTACTTTAGAGGTCGCTAAACACATGTGGAATTCAGAAATTCAAAATCAAAAACGATAACACTTAGAAAAGGGGTACCACAAGGTGGAGTTCTCTCTCCATCACTTTTCAACCTCTACCTAAGCAGTTTGCCTACTCCACCAGAAGGTTTAATCCTCATATCATATGCTGACGACTGTACGGTCCTTGCCAGAGAAAGCAATTTGTAACAACTCTCCGAAATGTTGAACAAATACCTTAACTCCCTCAATGAATGGTTTAGAAGTAGAAAGGTGATACTCTCGTCAGAAAAATCCACTATCACACTTTTCACCACTTGAACGAAGGGAGTGAATACAAAACTAAACATCCGTATTGACAACGTGCTCCATTGAACAATTAAAAATCCGACATTGCTGTGAGTCACATCCGACCCACTACTACGGTTCAAGGCCCACGCACAACAGGTAAACATGAGGATGAAAAGCAGAAACAATGCATTGCAAGCGCTAGCTGGAAGTTCATAGGGCAAGGACCCAAAACATCTTACAAATTTAAAGGTAAATCCATTCTAAGCTACGCAGCACCAATATGGACGCCTCAAGTTTGTGATACGCACTGGAAAAAGATGCAAACCTTATAAAACGCAGCTTTGCGAACCGCTACTGGAAGCCACCGTATGGCTCATAGAGACCACATACATGAGGAATGTAATATATTTCCGAACCGTGAACATAATGAAATGCTATCCAAACAATACTTATGGTCCTGCTCCTAAGAGCAACCTCCATGCAATGACATTCTGTTAAAATCGTCACCACCTAGCACCATAAGGAAAACTGCTAAACTCTTTCATACCGATGTTAGAGAAGATCCAAAAACCAGGAGTATCGATGAGCTTACGTATAGAAGTGGTTAAAAAAGGATTCACACTAAAGCGGTAGAAAAAACAACTATATACGTACATAATAGAGTTTTGAATGTAAAATCACAAGTCGCTGCAGAAGAAAACCAATTGTCTTGCAGCACTAGATGGATTCTAGCGCAACTGAGATTCGGTTGTCACGAATATTAAATCATTACATGAACCGAATCGACCACCAAATTTTAGGCAAGCGTCCTACATGTGAAGGCACTGCACATGATGTTGACCACCTATTTACATGTCCAGAGAGTGCGACGGACCTGACGAAGAGGGATCTGTGATACCGCCCAAGGGTCGTAACAGAGATTTTTGCAAGATGACTCGAACTTAGGCGCAAGTGGATTTTTTTTTATTATTTTTAACGTAAATTAAAAAAATTTAGTAAAAGGAAAGATTAGTAGAAAATTTAGTAAAAGTTGTATCTCCGACACAACTCGTTTTGGTTTTATTCGCTTCAGTGAGTGATTCTCTATCAAATAAAAAAAAATTCTTGGCGCCTAAGTTAAAGTCATATCCCCGAAATTTTGAATTTAGAAACGGAATCGAACGAGAAGCACTTTAACAACGTCGCTACAACAACAAATCTGGCCAAAAAATCCTTTCGTGTTCTGTTAGCTATTGAAATATGGGTTTCTCATGTAGATATGTGTATTATCATTCAAAATATGTATATTATCATATCAAAAAGTGAAGGAATATACATATCTACATAAGCAACATGGGTTTGGCATTTCAATAATTTTTGTCTGTATGTGCCGAATAATATTAACAAATTTTAGAATAAATAATTTTTGTATACAATAAACATACCCTCATGTAAATTTGTTTGTAATCCAAAATAAAGTCAATATATATTTTTGATAATCAAATAACCAAACAAAAAAACTAATCTTACAAACTAAAGAAAAAAGCAGTTTAATGAAAAAAAGTAACCAAAACAAATGATACTCTGTATTTTAATTGTCGTTGGTGCATTTTTTGCAAAATCAAGATACAAGAACAGAAAATTTCTTTGAAAAAAGGATCAATAATAAAAACCAGACAAAAAAACGAGTTCATTTACATAGAGTAAAATCAATCACTGATTATTTTCTTTATATTTTGGTCGATTAATTTTATTTCCACTACAAATGCTTTAATATTTGGATACATTCGTAGGAATATCACTCAAAAAAAATAATTATCACAGTTATTCTAATAACACTTTGAAAACAAACAATTTTTTCCGTCCCTATTCGATAATTTATTTAATTTTTATTCTAATCTACTGTCAAAACTGTCAATGGCAATTGGCAAATGAAATGACTGTATACTCAGCCAGTAAACTGTTATCAAAATCGATATGTTATCGTTACCCAGCTACCAAATTGTCAAAATCGATATATATATATATAATTACCCAGCAAATAATCAGGTATCAAAATCGAAATGTTCCCACTAAAAGTGTTATACCAGTAGCCTGATTCCGATATTTCCCGGGGAATAGGGAATAAAAATTTTATAGCAGTTTTATTTTTTTTTCCCTAAAGTGTATTCCGTCAATTGGGAAAAACGTTTGTTGGGAAAAATTTATTCCCCATAATTCAAATTTTTGACATTAATCTTCCATACCTATTTCGTAAAATTTTTTATGTGGGAACAGGGAAAGGTTTGAAAATAAATAGTGTCGTTAATAATTTTTTTTATAATAACATATTTTATTTAAATTTCAGATTGCTGAATGCTAATATGTTAACAAATGCTAATATGTCAGCACGCGTAAGTTTAAATTAAATAACACGTTTGTTATTTAACATATTTTTATAATAATATTTTTCCTAATATAGGGAAAAAGTTTCACCAAGGAGCAGAAATTGCTGTTAATTTCTTTAATAGAAAATAATATCGATTTGGCGAATGATCGGTAGGTATCAATAGACAATACGTATTGTTTAGGTTATTGTTGCCTCATCATAGAATGTATGGACATATTTGGTTCATGTATATCATAATGATATTTAATTTATTAATATTTATTTTTTATATAATACGACAACTAGGTCGTTCTATGAAATTGCATTGTAATTACATTTTATAAAAAGCAATTATAACATAATCACTCTGCAATTCTTTCATACTCTCTTGTTCAGAGTTCAACCCAAAATTTGAACATCTTAAAACCAAAGATTGACAAATTTTACATTCTATTTATTGAAAAATCAATAGTACTTGAATGCTAAATGTGTGAAAACTTCATATTAATTTTTAACACCTTGAATTATTCTAGATTTGAAAGTATTGACGGAAAAGGTTATATGAAAGAAAGGTGGAAAAGTATAGAGTTCCAATTGAACGCCATAGGTGGAAACCGCAAAGATGACCAAAAATGGCGGAGGACATGGATTGATATTAAGTAATGTTATGCCCGATTTATAGTCGTTCAGTTTATGCTTAACGTTAACTCAAATTTATCCGTAACATAAAACACTACATAATTTTGATTTATAGTCGTTAAAATATTACACGTTGTTCGACGTTTAATTTTTCATTAATTTTGGGTTTCAATTCAATTTCATAAATAAATCACTTCCTTAAAAGTCAAAAACTAATTTTAAAATAATGAAATTCAAATTATTAATTTAATACAAAATTTAAAATAAAGATTTCATAGCAATTTCATGCCAAAATTTGACTTTAATGTCGCTCATTTTATATCCTTTACATTTCTTAACAATTTATGGACACTTTAATTAAATTTAAGATTTCTTCAGTTTATATTTGGTTTTATACTAAACATCAAAAAATTTTTAACCATATCTTTAAGATAAAAGTAAAATATAAATCAATTTTAAAAAACATTTAAATAAAATATATATACTGCCGTTTTTGACATACACAAATTGATGCGATTTCGCGGCAAACACTTAAACTATAAGAAATTTGTTCCCAATTTAGTCAGAATACACTTTTGGGAAATAGGGAATAAAATATAGAGAAAAATTGGAATGGGAAAAAACTGCAATAAAATAAATTATTCCCTATTTCCCGAGAAATATCGGAATCAGGCTACAGATTTACTAGTAACTTACTATTAACGCGTTATAGGGCGATTTTTCTGTTCTGGTGTTTACCGCAAAGGCGCTGCAAAAGGGGGATAAGAGAATAAATTCAAAAACTTTTATATGGGATTTCATACAAAACACAACTTAAATAATTTTAAAAATTATCTATGAAATTTCTCATTTTGCCACAATTGAACAATTTTAATTTGCTTATGGAGTATTATTGACTATATTTTAATCATAATATATAAAATTTTATTCTTAAGTCGCTCAAAAAAGAAACATAAAAATTGCCAAAATTTCCCATACAAAGTTGTATGAAAAATTTAACCTATTATCGTATTTGTTTTACGGACAGAAGAAAAGAAAATATTTTATATATTATGCTTAATATATTGTCAATAATACTTCATAAACAAATTTAAATTATTTAATTGTAGTAAAATGAGAAATTTCATAGATAACTTTTAAAATTATTCAAATTGTGTTTTGTATGGAATTCCATATAAAATTTTTGTAATTTTTTCTCTTATCCCCTTTTGGCAGCGCCATTGCGGTAAACACAATAACAGAAAAATTGCCCTATAGAGCGATTTTTCTGTTCCGGTGTTGGCCGCAATGGCGCTGCAAAAAGGGGATAAGAGAAAAAATCACAAAAATTTTATATGGAATTCCATACAAAACACAACTTGAATAATTTTAAAAATTATCTATGAAATTTCTCATTTTACCACAATTGAACAATTTTAATTTGCTTATGAAGTATTATTGACTATATTTTAAGCGTAATATATAAAATATTATTCTTAAGTCGCTTAAAAAAGAAACATAAAAATTGCCTAAATTTCCCATACAAAGTTGTATGAAGAATTTAACCTATTTTCGTATTTGTTTTACGGACAGAAGAAAAGAAAATAGTTTATATATTATGCTTAATATATTGTCAATAATACTTCATAAACAAATTTAAATTATTTAATTGTAGTAAAATAAGAAATTTCATAGATAATTTTTAAAATTATTCAAATTGTGTTTTGTATGGAATTCCATATAAAATTTTTGTGATTTTTCTCTTATCCCCTTTTTGCAGCGCCATTGCGGTAAACACCGGAACAGAAAAATCGCCCTATAGGGTGATTTTTCTGTTCCTGTGTTTGCCGCAATGGCGCTGCAAAAGGGGGATAAGAGAATAAATTTTAAAAACTTTATATGGGATTTTATACAAAACAACTGGAATAATTTTAAAAGTTATCTATGAAATTTCTCATTTTACTACAATTAAATAATTTAAATTTGTTTATGAAGTATTATTGACAATAATATTTTATATATTACGCTTAAAATATAGTCAATAATACTCCATAAGCAAATTAAAATTGTTCAATTGTGGTAAAATGAGAAATTTCATAGATAATTTTTAAGATTATTCAAGTTGTGTCTTGTATGAAATCCCATATAAAAGTTTTTGAATTTTTTCTCTTATCCCCCTTTTGCAGCGCCATTGCGGTAAACACCAGAACAGAAAAATCGCCCTATAGTAACAACCCAGTAAAAGTGTTATACCAGATTTACTAGTAACTTACTATTAACGCGTTATAGTAACAAGACGAAGACAAACCCAAGACCGCTCGAACAAAATGTCCCACCTCGTCTTGTATAACATGTCTAGGGTTTGTCTGGTAAGACGTGTCTTTAGGTTATCTGGTCAGACCTGTCTTTAGCTTGTCTTGGCTAACCTAAACCACAAAGCAACCTTGTTATATATATATTGATTTTTGTAAATATAATACATTTTTATAATTTTAAGTTTTTATTGACTGTAAATAAATTAATATATATAAATAATATAAATATTTCTTAAAGAATTAATTAAACAATAATACAACAATTATTAATATTAAACAATTCAATATTTTATCAAATAATATAATCTGAAAAACTAAAATGGCATTAAATTCAACTAAAAGAAATACATATATAATTTTCTTAATTTTAAATATATCAACATTTAATTGATTTGAATACTTACTTTTATAGAATAATACTTACAACTACATATTGTATATTTTCCTTATTAATTTTTAAAAAAATTTTGCTATTTCAATATCAAACATAAACTTTATACGCACTTGATTTAAATGGCCGACTTATAATAAAGTCGTAAAAAACATTGGTTTAAACCATAAGGGTACGTTTATGTTGAAACTTCGATAAACGAGTCAAGCATCGAGTCAAGCAGTGATAAAAGCGTTGAATAGCGCTATTCTTTTACAGTGTTTATGTTGGAGCTTCGAGAATTTTAATAAAATTTACAAAAATATATGCAATAAACTTAAAATTAATTAATTTAATAATCAATTTTCCATAAACTTCAAAAATTTAAATTAATTAAAACTAATATTTTTATTTTTATGTATTTTTTTATAAAATAAATAAAATGAGCATCGATCATCGCTTCGATAGTAGCGTGGAAAAAGTACAAATCGTTTATCGACGCTTGACTCGATGCTGACTCTTTTATCGATGCTTCAACATAAACACTCCTATTTGAAAGCATGTATTCATTTTCTTCGCTTGAATCACATCGATGGTCGACGCTATTATCGAAGCTCCAACATAAACGCACCCTAAGAGATATATAAGTTATAAGAGATATATGTCTATCTCGCTTCCTCTAATGCACTCGTATGAATGATAACAAACTAAAGACGTGTTATGGTGCTATTACACACAAATTAAATTAAGTTGCTATCATCAACTTTTCAGATGATAGTATTTATTATTTTTGACTGTAGATGGCGAAAAGATCAAAAACTGCAAGAAAGTACATATAACTTTACGAAGTAATAATAATTTTTAAACAACAATTTCTAAAAAAATCATTAGTTATTTAGTATTAATATTGTATTATATAATCGATTAAATCTAAATTAGTGGTATATAAATTGTAAATAAATTATACACTGTAATGCCCGCTTTATAGTCGGTAACTTTAACTTAACGTTAACTTAACGTAAAGTAGAAATATATATGAAAATGCACTAGATCATTTATAGTCGTTAACGCAAACTTAACGTTAACTTAACGTAAAGTTCATTTGATTCTATCTTAAAGATTTTGTTAAGGATTTTTTGACGTTTAGAATAAAAACTGGAGAAAACTAATATTTAATTGCAAGTGTCCATACAAATAAAATTTTATTTATTAAAAATTCAAGGGATATAAAACGAGCGACTTTAAACTTTATATGAAAATAAATTTTTTTATTTTTCAATTTTGTATCAAATGTTTATTTCGAATTTTTTTATTTTAAATTTTGATTTTAAGATCAGTTTGTTACGTTTAAAGAATTGATTGATATATAAAATTTATTACAAAACCAAAATTAATATCAAATCAAACGTCAAAGAATACGTAATTTCTTACCGACTATAAATCAAAATT
The DNA here is from genome assembly GCA_963693315.1 of Diogma glabrata. Classification (NCBI taxonomy): domain Eukaryota; kingdom Metazoa; phylum Arthropoda; class Insecta; order Diptera; family Cylindrotomidae; genus Diogma; species Diogma glabrata. The sequence goes on along the minus strand of OY856188.1, from coordinate 191,288,595 downwards.
TTGTAGTCTCTTAATGTTACGGTAGGGTGACCATTTTTTTTCTAAGTAAAATCAGTACAAAATTTTAAGAGTTAAAATATGTAGCATCCTTCAGCAAGCTACAGACCTACAATCAAATTGACAATCAATTGAAAACGAAAATAAACGAAATAAAATTTTAATGTAAAAATTCCCTAAATTTTATTTCGTTTATTTTCGTTTTCGATTGATTGTCGATTTGATTGTAGGTCTGTAGCTTGCTTTAGTCTCCTTAGTCTCACCTATGACTCTTCTAAGCATAATGTGTGAACGATGGTAATGTGTGAACGAAGTAGACAAATCTGTTTTAATTTTTTTATTAGTTTTAAGGAAATTTTGTTGAGACCAACACCAGAATTTTGTGAAATACAACTTTCCGCCACGATTGCTTGGGAAACACAGGGTTAGAATTTTGATCTTTTTTCCGTGGGTAACTCCACCTTTTAAAAATAAAAGTATTTTTTCTATGATAGCAAATGAAAGGTCTATTTTCTTAAGCCTGCTTGAAATAGCATATTTTCCTACAAGAGATGAAAACATTGTTTTGTCGTGAGTAAACAGTTGTACACGAGACGCGCTAGCGGCGAGTGAGACATGTTTACGAACGAAAAACGTTTTTATCTCGCGTAGGAAATGCAATTTTTTCTATGATAGTATATTTTTAATCGATATTTACTATAAATTATAAAATTAAAAATCGACAACATAACATTAAAAATTCATATTCTATTTTTTGATGGTTGCGTTGTTTAAAAAACATTGTAAAATTATATGAGAAACCATAGCAACTACAATTTGTTTTTCTTTTTACACTATATAGTTGTAAAAGAACCCATTTTCACAGGTCATTAAGCGTGATGAAAATAGACTTTTCAATTGTTATCATAGAAAAAATTGTATTTCCTACGCGAGTAACATTTTACGTTCGTGAAATTGCCCCACTCGACGCTAACACGTCTCGTGAATAAATTTTCACTCACTTAAAAGCAGCGTTTCATCTCTTGTAGGAAAATGTACTATTTTTCAAATAATTTTTATTACAAGTTTATTCCAAACGATGACACGTATTGTTTTATTTCCTTATTTAAATTGAAGCTTAAAGTAAAATTCAACAAATTTCTTAAAAATCAGTACTTTCAGTACATAATTTTAAAAATCAGTAAAAATCAGTACCGCATATGTCTATCAGTACAGAAGCTAGAAAATCAGTACTTTACTGATCAAATCAGTACGAATGGTCACTCTATGGGCGAAGTGAATAAAAACTAGAATATACTAAATACTCAAGTTTTTAAGCATATACTGACAAATCAGTGAATAAAAACTAGGTTATAGCATATACTTTAATCCATTGAAAATTTTCCAAAATATGCTTAAAATCGAGTGAATAAAACCAAGAATATTCTAATTTTTGACACTGCCGTACTAAATATTTTCAAGTTGCTGTTTGTGCAACTTATTTCTGAACAATGGCTGAATTTATTAATAATGCAGAAAATTCGCAAAATAAAAAATTTTATAGAGACCGAAAATCAAAAATAAATGCTGATTATAAAAGCATATATCGTTTCAAAGAAGAAAATGTTAACTTTGTGTGAAATGTTCTAGAGCGAAAGCTAGTAAGGAGAATTATAATAATATTTTAATTGGATAAGAAACCGTTTTAAAATATAACAAAACCATGTTACACACATATATTTTTAGGTTTTGGAAAAAAATTGTGTCAGTTGCTCACGAATTTATTGTGTTTTCAAAATCTGAGGCTGAAATTTGGAAATGCCAAGAAATGTGCCAAAGAAAACATAAAATTCCATTTGTGGTTGGAGTACTGGATTGTATGGAAAAAATGTCGTGCTCCCAATCCTTCAACTCAATCCTCCGATTCCCAGTTTGAGTGGGATCTGTTTTTTTACATCAGTTTTTATATTGTTAATTTTTTTTTATTTGTTCTGATGTAGGACACGGCATTTTTTTTTCTTTGATTCCTGGTAGTTTCGACTTGCTTAAAACTATAGGAAATTTTTTGATAACATTAACAAAATTTCTGGAATTAATTTTATTAAAGTTGTATTCTCGTCCGACATTTTAATTTTAGTTTTGTTTAGTCTAGTTTTGTTTTAATTTGACTTTTCTAATTTTCAGTATATTCTACAATTTTCTAGCAAATGCTAAAAAAATTAGTACATTCTTATTCACTCGAAATAAAGAATGTGCTGATGCTAAATAGTTTATACTTTAAGATTATTCTAGTTTTTATTCACTTCACTCTATGTTACGGTTAAGTTAAAGTTAACGTTACCGACTATAAATCGGGCATATAAAAGCAAATGAAACGTCAAAATGGCGACACCACATTATAGAGCAATTGTTGTAGCTTGTACAAGAAGAAAGCGCTAAGATTTGAAAAAAAATGTGAATCGAAAATACGTAAAGAAAACGTAAAATTTTTACATTAAAATCTTGAAAATATGTATTCAATCATTTTATACCTAATATAATATAATTTTTATTATGATTTTAATATGAAAATCAATTAATGTGATAATCGGTTTTAAACCGGTTGAATTTGCAGATGAAATCATCTGACAATTTTCTAGCAGTAATTGGTAAACCAAATAATTTTTCAAAAAGTCAGTTGCTATCAGCTATTTTTTCTTGCAGTTTTTATATCTATCTCGCGCATGCTATCCCTCTTTTTCTCATACAAAATATTTTTCATCAACTTTTCAGATTATCAGGCTGATTCTGAGTTAAGAGGTCTTAACTATGATTATTTTTGTTATGACAATTTTTTTAAGAGGAATATTTTAATTGCGATTCTGTGAACGTTGTCATAGAAAACCTCATAATAACTCTACAAATATGTTTTGGAGATCTTTCAAGCGGCTATTTTTATAAACAAAATTATTATAAAATATCATATTTTCTTTTTAAATAATTTAAATACAAATTAAAATACCATATAAATTATTATTAAGAATTATGGAGTGCGTTCGATTACTAAATGAGATACTAACCATTTAATGAATCATTTAATGAATGACAGATGACAGCGTTCAAGAACTTGAAAAACCAATTTCATTTAAATTTTCATTTAATGAAACCACGCCTCTTTTCATTTAATTTTAAATGCAGTAAATAGCATATTTAAGTTTTAATGAAGTTTTTTATTTAAAAAAATTTCAAATCGAAAACCGTAAAATTATGTTTTATAATTTTTAATTAATTTAGCAAATTGGGTATTACGAATTAATTGTATTATAATGAATTAAGGAATTAATTTTATATGTAATAATTAATTCTCAATTGAAAAATATAAACAAAATGGATGAAAATTTTGAAATTAGTGAGAGATAAAACCAACAGCTCCTATTACCAATTACATTTAACGATTGAAAATAAAATTAATGAATAAGTTTTTGCAACCAATTTAATCACCAGTCTCAAACTGCAGATTCCGTAAAGTTTTCGAGTTAGTTATAATCTTAAAATTGAATTTGTTTTTGAAAATTTTTAAAATAAATTTAATTACGACGGAAGTAATTGAAAAATAATGCATTAAAAAGGAGTAAGATTTTAATTTGATTATAACTTTTATACTCCAACATTTCGTTTATTTATTAATAGAAGTGTCAAAATTTTTCAAATTTGACATTATACGCATTAAATGAAATTCGTTCGAATACTAAATGAACATCGCGTTTTTTGATTGGTTTATTAAATATTTAATGAAAATGAGATCTCATTAAGTTCTCGAACGCACTCATGGTATATTATATAATAATTTTTTATAAAAATCAAGTTTATGTTTTATAAAATTTTTTAAGGTATCAATAATTTTTGTTTGTGAAAATACCAAACGCCATTTTCAATAATCAAAAATGTATTTTATTTTATAATAATTTATATACAATTAATATAAAATTATACCATATATTAATTATTTTGCAATAAATTTGTGAGAAAAGAATTATTGTTTTTCCTTAAAGTTTATATAAAATTTGCAAAATCTTCATAAAATAACATGAGACGTAAAAGTTTGATATTGCAAATATGAAATTTTCAATCGCCATTTTATTTAAAATCAATATATATTTTGTTTTATATTTTTGATTCAAACTAAAATAAAATATAGAGAATTATTATAAATTTTATAATAATTACATAAATAATATTTTATCCTTAATATTTCATACAAGAATTCAAATAAACCCAACGAATTTCATTTCTACAGTGGAAAGTTTCTATACCTTTTCCATAGGAAGACTACACTACGATTCTATCTCGATTCTTGCTATACAATTTTAATGACTTTTGATTGGTTCAATCTCTGATGAGACTGCCATCTATAAACTAATTTTACAGAACCGAACTAACACAAGAAAAACGTAACAACAAACATTGTATAACTTTATATTTTAAACGTGAAAGTGAAGGTAAAAAAATTAAGTTCCAAAGCTAAAAATATACAACGAACGAAAACATTCAGGTTTACAAGCTTTACTAAAACTAGATTTTTTGCTTTTTAATTTCAATTTTGTAATTTTACGCTATTTTGATTAAAATTTATGTTTAAAATAAAAATATTTGCTCAAATTTTTACAGAAAGTAAATATGAAACTTTAAGTTATGATGCTTAATTAACAGGCTGATTCTGAGTTAAGAGGTCTTAACTATGATTATTTTTGTTATGACAATTTTTTTAAGAGGAATATTTTAATTGCGATTCTGTGAACGTTGTCATAGAAAACCTCATAATAACTCTACAAATATGTTTTGGAGATCTTTCAAGCGGCTATTTTTATAAACAAAATTATTATAAAATGTCATATTTTCTTTTTAAATAATTTAGATACAAATTAAAATACCATATAAATTATTATTAAGAATTATAGTATATTATATAACAATTTTTTATAAGAATCAAGTTTATGTTTTAGAAAATTTTTTAAGGTATTAATAATTTTTGTTTGTGAAAACATTCAACTGCCATTTTAGTGAATATCAATCTTAACATCAAAAATGTATTTTATTTTATAATAATTTATATACAATTAACATAAAACTATACCATATATTAATTATTAATTATTTTGCAATAAATTTGTGAGATTGTTGATGATTGTTTTTCCTTAAAGTTTATATAAAATTTGCAAAATTTTCAATAACAACATGAGACGTCGACGTTTGATATTGCAAATATGAAATTTTCAATCGCCATTTTATTTAAAATCAATATCAATATATACTTTGTTTTATATTTTTGATTCAAACTATAATAAAATATAGATAATTATTATAAATTTTATAATAATTACATAAATAATTCATAATTAATATTTTATCCTTTATTAATATAATTTTTCATACAAGAATTCAAATAAAAAAATATGAAACTTTAAATTATGCTGCTTAAGATGACCATGTTTGATGGTCTTACCTTAAGAGGTTTTTTTTTGACATCTCACAGTTGTGACTACATACAGAATCGCATTTAAGAGGTTTTAGTCTTAGCTAAGAGAAAAGTCTTTACTATGACTATTTTTACATCTGTGAGGCTATGTCAGAATCTGCCAGTAAGATGACCATGTTTGATGGTCTTACGTTAAGAGTTTTTTTTTGACATCTCACAGTTGTGACTACAAACAGAATCGCATTTAAGAGGTTTTAGTCTTAGCTAAGAGAAAAGTCTTTGCTATGACTATTTTTACATCTGTGAGGGTATGTCAGAATCAGCCTGTATGGTAACTGCAAAATTGATTAAGGCAGCTGAATTTAATTTGTGTGTAATAGCACCATTGCTATAGTATAATAAAAAATCTAGTGGGTTATAACTAATGGGGTTTGTGTGTAATAGCACCATAACCCAAGCAACAAAAAATAACCGAGGTTGTAAAATAACTTTTGGTTTTTGTTATAAATCGGTTGACAATAAGTTATTTCGATACATGTTATAATATGATAACATTTACAGGCTGATTCTGACATACCCTCACAGATGTTAAAATAGTCATAGCAAAGACTTTTCTCTTAGCTAAGACTAAAACCTCTTAAATGCGATTCTGTATGTAGTCACAACTGTGAGATGTCAAAAAAAAACCTCTTAACGTAAGACCATCAAACATGGTCATCTTAAGCATCATAACTTAAAGTTTCATATTTTTTATTTGAATTCTTGTATGAAAAATTATATTAATAAAGGACAAAATATTAATTATGAATTATTTATGTAATTATTATAAAATTTATAATAATTATCTATATTTTATTTTAGTTTGAATCAAAAATATAAAACAAAATATACATATATTGATATATATTGATTTTAAATAAAATGGCGATTGAAAATTTCATATTTGCAATATCGAACTTTTACGTCTCATGTTGTTTATGAAAATTTTATATAAACTTTAAGGAAAAACAATAATTCTTTTCTGATTTCTCACAAATTTATTGCAAAATAATGAATATATGGTATAATTTTATACTAATTGTATATAAATTATTATAAAATAAAATACATTTTTGATTATTGAAAATGGCGTTTGGTATTTTCACAAACAAAAATTATTGATACCTTAAAAATTTTCTAAGACACAAACTTGATTTCTATAAAAAATTATTATATAATATACCATAATTCTTAATAATAATTTATATGGTATTTTAATTTGTATTTAAATTATTTAAAAAGAAAATATGACATTTTATAATACTTTTGTTTCTAAAAATAGCCGTTTGAAAGATCTCCAAAATATGTTTGTAGAGTTATTATGAGGTTTTTTATGACAACGTTCACAGAATCGCAATTAAGATATTCCTCTTAAAAAAATTGTCATAACAAAAATAATCATAGCTAAGACCTCTTAACTCAGAATCAGCCTGTTAAACCAAAATATAATAACCAAATTATTATGTGCCACTTTAAAACGTTGGAGATATGTTAATTATATGTTTCGAAATAACGTTGAATTTTAGTTATAAAATCCTATTAGTATTACGGTTAAATAAAACCTATTAATTAGATCGTATTTATAAAAACGAAGTAAAGTATAATTTTAAGTTTTCGTTGTCTTACTTTATAACATCATATAAACCATCATTTTAAAACGTTGAATTTACCTGATAATAACCGTAGTTGATAAATATCCTATGTGTAAAAATTTTTTTTAATGTAAGAAAATTAAACAAAGAAAATACGTAACAGAAAATAGAAAACATTGGTCATTGTTGTTTTGTATTTTGAACGAATATGTGAAATCAGTGTTTGTGCTAATTAGAATTTAATTAATAATTAAATTAACCAAAAGGTTTGGTTCATTTGAATCAATTGTGAAATAGTGCTAAATTTAATTTATTCTTATATGTACGTAAAATTAAAAAAAATCAAAATAGTTATTGTTTCTCAGTGAATATTGGTAGTGATAAAAAATAATATTTATTTGAGACGAGCAAGATTTTGTATATAATGGAAAACTAGGCTTATAGGTATTATTGAATTATCAGGTATTTATTTATTGAATTATCAGGCATTTACTGATTAAATGAGGTTTTTGCACAAAACTTGTAATTATAGAAAAGATAAATTAACCCTAAACGGAAGTTTCTTGAAAAGTTTAATGTTTTTTGTCCCACGTTTGGGTATCACATTTATTTTTGAACGAGTGTAAATTGTAATTGAGAAAATTGTTTAATCGATTTCTCTTTCGATTTCTGTAAATTAATATCAAATAAAATTAAATAAATTGGTTGCTTCAAAATTTTGGAAAAAAATAACAAAAAACTGCTTCGATAAAATTTCTCAAAAAATATTTCTCAAATTTAATTTATGTAAATGTGAGCCTTTTGAAAGCTGCGTAAGTCCATTTATGTTTGATTCGTGATATTGAGAGGATTGCGTTGGATTAAATTTAAAAATATGGGTAACCCGATAGCATAGTAGAATAATTTTAAATAAATGTGAAACTATACTAACAAAAACTTTCTCAAATATTATTACACGGAACCCTCAGCGAGCGAATTATATTCCCGTTCGGCAAAAAGCTATCATTATGAGCTCTTAAAGGTAACCGTTTTTAGATCTGACATCCAAAATATTTATCTAAAAGATAATAAAAGGATATCAGAAAACCCTCCAATGCGCTACTTGTGGACATCTTTTAGAGCTCTTTGAAAAGATATTAGTTAGATAACATTTTTCTGAGTTCCGAATGATAGCATATTAGAGAGATCAAAAAGTTAATAGATTTTTGGTTTAGGTTAGGTTATTTGGTTCGGTTATTTTAAATAATTAAAATCATTATTTACTTGAATACTTCACTTTGTTTTTTTATTACTTTTAAAAATAAATAATCCATTGTACAATAAATTTTTAAAAAAATAACAATAATATATAAAAGAAATGTGGTTCAGCTTTCCAATATGGACTTTTGATCACTACCAGAATTTTCTTCATAATTATGAGCTGTAGAACTTGTTGATAGCACCGCATTTATATTATTTATTGGCATTGTTTGCTTTATTTGATGTAAAGAGGAATATCTGTAAAATGATAATGTTTAATAAAATAATCCATCAACGTTTTAGTTGACACTATCTGAAATTGAATTCTCAGATTGTTACGCAGGATCACATATAGTACATCCTACATTGTAATATATTATATAATCAAACCACTATTTATTATATATTTAGTAATTTTATTTAATTTATTATTATTATTTATTTTATATTTAATACACAATAACTTTATGCTACACTATATTACTATAACAACTGACATCTAATATCAAATATTTGATATTAAACACTGTCTACTTATTAATAAATTATAAAATAATAAATGAAAAATGGATCAAATATATTTGATTTAATATATGTTTTCGATTAAATACTGCATCAGCCACAGTGTGAATTCGCCATCCTCTCGCTTTTTAATATAAAGACCGCTTGAAAACATATTTATTTGGATTTAAAAAAGCATAGATTAAACCTTTGCCTATTTCGCCAGTTTGTTTTCGATGTATTTTTTTAAAATTCACACATCATATTAATATCTGATTGGTTGTGTTCAGACTATCGTTTATATAATTAAAAACAGTATTTAAACAACGCATTGGTAAAAATTGGTGATATTAGTATTTTTCTCCAACTCTAAATTTACTTCAATCAATTTCTAGTTTTCAAAACTAATTTAATGCATTTGTCTAGAATCTAGATGATCGTGACGAAGAAAATGAGTTTACATGTGAAAATAATAAATCATGGAGACGTGCTCATTGTATACCAAAGAAATGAATTTGTGATGGTGATCCAGATTGTGTAGATGGAGCAGATGAAAATACTACATTGCACAGCTGTCCAACACGACAGCCATGAAGCGAAGATCAATTTCTCAACAAAATGGTATTAATAAAGGATGGCTTTGTGATCATGATAACGATTGTTGTGATGGTTCTGACGAATGAAAGCTCTGTTATTCTAAATACAAAACATGGTCATCTCAAGAATTCACATGCCAGAACTTCAAATGTATTCGTAATCAATATCATTGTGATGTTGAAGATTATTGTGGTGATCATGCAGATGAAATCGACTGTAAAAAAAAGGATAATAACACATGTTCGACTGGTCAATTAACATGTAACTATGGAAAATGTATCGATTATCATTTGGTTTGTAACAAAGCCTCTGATTGTTCTGATGATTCTGATGAGTCACTTTCTTGTTGTAACGTAGATGAATGTGCCAAAGGTGAAATTAACCAATGCGGACATAAGTGTGTCGATACTCTAACTAGTTATTGGGGTCTATTGAGTAAAATCTTCTATCAAAAGTTTCGGCTATTCTTGTATTTTGTATGAAATTTTATAACGGTAAATTAAAATTTTATACAAAAAGTAAAAGAATAGCAGAAATTTTTGATAGAAGATTTTACTGAATAGGCCTCATTATTGTGATTGTGACAATCAAGGATATAAGAAAGTTAAAATTTAAAAACTAAAGGAAAACAATAATAAAATCTCTTTTCACTATTTCAGATTGCTGACAGATGGTAAAGCTTGTGCTGATATTGATGAATGTATCGAAACTCCTGCAGTTTGTTCACAACATTGTTCCAATACACCTGGTGGTTAAAATGCAATATTTAAAAATATACTTTTTACTGTTTATTTTCAATTTTTTATTTTATTAATAATAATATAAACGTCCTTCCACACAAACAGTGAATAATACGGAAAACCATAATAACACATATACCTGGTGGTTACTATGTAGTATAAAATGAACATATATGTAAACGAAAAGTTCCAACTCCACAATGGTTGATCGTCATTGTTGAGCAGACACATTCCAGTGTGGTAATACAAATTGTACACCATCAGCCACCATTTGTGACGGAACATACAGCTGTGGGGATAAAACCGATGAACAAAACTGTGATTTACCTTTTCCAGATTCTGATTTCAAATTCAAATCTAGCGGAAGCTACATACTTAATAGTTGGAGAGGTGGTGACGATGCTGTAATGACGCTAGTGATGAAGATCCTGCTGTGTATCGTAAGTATCCAATGAAACACAATCTTTTTATTTAGGTCGATAATCATATTCTTGGTTTCAGATAAACGTGTGAGTGATCCAGAAACTGAATTCAGTTGTTAAAATGGAAGATGTATTCCAAAATTATGGATGAATGATTTTGATAATAATTGCGGTGATGATTCAGATGGTCCAGCGTACATGTGTCGTCAAAGAAACCGCAAAACTGCATGGCAACATTGTCCAGATCAATCAAACTATTGTTGCATTCCCAAATAGTTGTTCTATAATGGTTGTTGTTGTTGTAGTGACGGGTTTTGGTGCTAATACTCCGGCTCCATGTCCAGGTTCAGGAACTCTGCTACTGCCCTTCGGCGGTACCATAAATCTTGCTTCGTCAGGTTGGTAGAATTTTCAGGACATCTGAAAAGGTTGACTACATCGTGCGGTGTGCACATGCGGGACACTTGCGGGACAACAACCATCACAAACAACAACATTTGGCAATGCAACGAGAGTTTGATTGACCTGGAAAATATGAGTGGCAACGTTTGTGCAGTTTCTTTGACGGCACATGCAAGCTGGCTTTGATAAAAGGAGCAAATCCGTCGCTCGATGTTTTGGGTTCTGTGATGGTATTAACGATTGCCGTGATAATAGTGACGAGCTTCCAGAAAATTTTTCTAAATGCAGTGCAGAAACAGATTTTAAATGTGGAAGTAATCGTTGTATTCCAAAGTAAGCCAATTTATCAGATCTTTTATAATTTTTGATTTATTTTTTTGCCTTTAATTTTCCTTCTCAACAGACAATGGACTTGCGATTTTGCCAATGATTGCGGCGATAGATCTGACGAAAGATCAGAATTCCGTTGTGGAAAAGAAAAATGTGGATATTAAAATAGAATATAAACAAGATTTAAATATGAAAAAAATTCTAAACTGACATCTGTGTCTATTGATTGCATTGCTGATAACTTATATTGGACAGAAACAGATGGAACAGGAGCGAAACCAAAAGGTAGAGTCATGGTTGCAAAGACAGATTTACACTATCGTTGAGCTGCAGTTAACAATGGAATAGAATTACCAAGATCTATTGCAGTTGATCCACAACTAGGCAATAAAATTAACGATAACAATTAATAACTATTGACCCTGGATTCCAATTAGCTGCTAAATTGTAAGAAACTGCTAAATCTAAATTAAATTTTACACAATTGCCGAATTTTAATTTAAAGGAATGTAATCAAGTTGTCAAATATTGTTTTACGTATTGTATTTCTTATGTATTTCGTATGTATTTCTTCACAATTATTTGGAAACAAAATGTTGATTTAGATTTAAGTCAAATAAATTGTTGACTAAATTGATTTAGCACGTTTAGTACAATTTAGCATCAATTGGAGCGCAGTTTAAATATAAGAATTAAAATAATTGCAAATCAACATTTTATGAGGCTATTTAAAAATATTAAACATCCACTATTAGTTAAATTCCTACCGGATGATATTTGAAATAAAATTAACGTTAAAACAATTAGTGCGCTCGATTTGACTAAAGCTGGGTTTTAACATGCGAACTGCGGACTGTAGATGGTGTTATTAACCAATCCGAAATAAGATGGTGAATATAAAATTGTCCTGATTGATTGGTTAATAAAAACTTTTACAGTCCACAGTTTGCATGTTAAAACCCAGCTTGAAACAACTGAAAACACAACAACAATTGTATACAATTTTTCAGTTGTTTCAGTCAAATCGAACACAGCTATTATTGAAATATTAGATTTTAGTACAATCAAATAATTTTTGCCAAAAACTTATCATTATCGGTTTTCATAATATCACCATTTCATGATATCATTTCTACCCTCAAAAGTAATGGGTTCATGAGTTCATTCTATGAACAAAAAAAAATATTCGTATTAATCATATTAATAAAAAGTTATTTAAAAAACTATCCTCATCAAAATAATTACTATCGGTGCGTTAGTACGTATAAGTAGAGCAGTAAAGCAATATACTATCAGAAACCCGCTGTCTTTTAACATGCGCACTGTCAAAACCCCCTATATAAAAGCTATCTTCATTTTTTATAACAGTAAAAATCGTGAGCTTGTAGCGCTATTTAAAACTCAATTTTAAAAAAATTCAAAAAATCGTCGTAATGCCATCTGGAAAAATAAAACTCCTTATAAAAAATCTTCAAAAAAATTTAATCAAAAAGACTAATCCAATTTTTTGCATATGGCAATGTACATTGTTTATTGCAAATGGTGTGAATCAGTAGGGCTACGATTAAGGAGGTTGTGGCACTGTGGACTGCGAAATATTTTATTAACCAATCAGAGAAGAGATTTTTATTTTCACCACAAAATTCTTACTTTTGATTGGTTAATAACACCGTCCACAATCCAATCGCATGCTAAAACCCAGCTACAGACTAGGATAAGTTGAATTAAACCATTTATGTAATATATGTTTATTTAAAACGGATTTGATGATGATAGTTTTTTGTAATTTTTATTTAATTATGTGTCTATCTATCTTTAATCATTTAAGAAAAATTAAGAAACATTTATATATATAAAATTAATTTTATAATAAGTAGATTTATTTTATTTATTATATATAAAATAATTTTTAAATTTATTACAAATTATTAGATTAATAAAATTTAAAATAAATTTAAAATAAAATTTTTCACAACGTTAAATTTGAGTTTTTCTGGGTGTATTAGATCACGTTAACTACATTATTTTGTAACGTATTAAATAACTGGTTATTAACAGTATAGCTATGCTGTTGAGACTACGTTTTTCCAGCGTAATTAAATTTAATTTGTGCTTTTTTCTCAACAAACACCTTTATGTTGAAGTTACGTTTTATTTTAACGTAAGTTATTTAATAACTTGGCATTTACAGTTGCCATAATGTTTGTGGTAGGTTTTTTCAACGTAAAAATAACCAAAATATAACTTTCAATAGTTATTCAACGTGAGTTATTTCACCATAAAATAACGGTAATATAACTTTGTTTTGTTGCTTGGGAATATGTAGCACCATAAGCGTGTTTTACACGATCCAACTACCCAGCTAAAAATTCAATGTCGATAACAAATGTTAGTGATGTTGCAATTGGCGATTTGCACGTCGCCAGAGGCGCGGTCGGATTGACAGTAGCAAACCGCAGATATGGGCATATTTTGTGTGTAATTGGGTGATATTTGCAAATAAATTTAAATTGTAGTGTGATATTGGTAAGTATGCCATTTTTTCTGAACTTCATAAAACAGGGTAATTTTCTGCTTGTATATCATTAAATATTGTTTAATAAAAAACTTGTGCAATAGCAATAATATTTATGCAAGTTGCAACAATGTAGATTTGAGGTTAATGTGAAGCTTGGAGTTATGTTTTTGTTGTGAATTTATATATTATATAATAATTTATATAATGCTCTTACAATTATACAACTTGTACATTATTTATTTTTACGTTTTTATGATATGTAACTATAAAACAATCAGCCACCAAAACAACAACATAACCTCACTTACCTTTATTTGCTAATTGACGACTTAAAAATAACTTTTTGCTGTCGAATTTATTTATTTCAATATATAATCACTGATTTTAAATAATTTTACAAAAAAAAAATTGGTACAATTTTCAACTAATTTACCATTGATTTTTGAACTCACGAACCTATAAACATACTATTGGGTACACATAATTTTCTGCGGTTCGCTGCTGTCAAATGAGCTTCACGAATTGGCCACCACGCGGAGACTTTCGTTGCTTGTAGAACAGCAGAACAAAGGAAAAACTATAGATTGTTATCTGGGTACGTACGATCTCACTTTTGTAAGCAAAAATCAGACATTTTGTTAAATTTCAAAAGTGATGATTGTGTTCGGGCATTCACATACAACAGAAACAGAATTTCATACAAATTTGACAGCAAAAAATTCTGTTGCTATAAAATTTGTATGGAATTCTGTTTATGTTTTATGTGACTTTCAGCATTTACATTGTCTAATTTCATTTCAATTTTTTTTATTTGTTCAATAAATTTGATAGTGTAATTAATTAATATACATAGCTTAAAAAACCTAGTGTATAATTTTGAGAGCCACTATCACACTGGTGACCGATTGAATTGAAAATCATTAAAGTGTCACATTAAAGTGTTTTGAGGGTGATAATGAACCAAAAATATGTATGTAAAAATGCATAACGTAAAGCTGCATTTATATGGAAAATGAAATACTGTCAGTAAAACAAGTGAGAGAAAAAATACAACTTTAACATTTGTTAGAGAGTGACACCCAATTTTTTCAGTAAATTTTACTGACAAAATCTTGCGAGTTGATACAACTTTACTGAAGAAATATGTTTTGATACAACTTTACTGCCATAAAAAGTTATAAGATGAGAACTTTTATTTTCAGTAACTATAAAATTAAAATAAAACTTACATATACCATCATACATGCTATAAACCCCACCTATAATATATTTTAAATTATTTTGACATATTTCATTTTTTCATTTCAACCAAACGAACAATATCTCAATTGAATTTAGTAATCATCAAAACTATTATTTATTTTTTTTATTATTTTACTGTATCGTTTCGTTGAAATGGAAAAATGAAACATATATATGTACATATATGTATTTATAAAAATAATTGATATAAACAATCACAGCTTTTTTTAAATTTGTACTTATTTTGCCAATGATTTTATCTAGTGAAGGTATAAAAACATTCTAATTATTAGAAGAATTAAATAATAATAAGTTAACATTATTGGATACAGTTCGTGCTTTTGTTTGTGATAGTTACGGTAATATAGCGTCTGGTGATGTGATAGTGATAATATTAAAAGGTTCAAATCGTATTAGAAAAGCTGCTTCACATGGCTCTGGTTGCTGGGCTATTCCAACCCAATCAAGAACAGTTGCCATATGCAAAACAAGAAATGGTGAATATCTTAGAAAGTGTGCAATATATAAAAATGGCTTGTGAATGTCCTGTTACATCATTGCATAAAGCTTTTCAAGAAAGTTTTTTAGATTCACCATATTTGTCGAATACTGATAAGAAATACGGAGGCGCACTATCGCTAATGTATGATTATGAAACCGGTATTGTTGATATATTATGGTCACATACCGCAAATGCTATTTGTTTAATTTACATGACAACGTTACTAAAAAACCTAAGGTATTTTAACACATAAACGATGAATTTTGGTGTAGTAAACATAAATAAAATATCTTTTCAGTTTATTTATTCAACACTGCCGACAAAATGTGATCCTGGAAAGAAAACATAATTATAACAAAATGTGATCCTGGTAAGTGAATATAATTGTAGAATACCAGTGCGAATTCTTGTAATAGTCAGCTGGCTCTCACCTCTTTCATTTGATGATTACCACATATTTTACTTATATTTTCAGTCAGTGTTCTTGTTCTTGTAGGAAGTGAGTGATTTGTGTTCAATTTGAAGATGATCAAAAGTGTGCAACGTTAATTCCAGATGGATAGCAAAATGGCTTTACTGATCCGTGATTGTTTTAAAAGAGAATATATATAGCCTTAATTTTTATTATTTAGTAGTTTACTTAGTGACCCTTTGAGATTTTTCTTGGCTTGAAATTACTGACCAAACACTTAGGTTTGACTCTGGTGTTTTATTTCTATGTTGCTACTCTGTAAATGGTAAGTATGTTAAATTGGTTTGCGCATTTCTTGTGGTTTCCAGTTGGGATATCATCGAAGGAATCATTTTAATATATTCGAGAAGTTGTAAAATTATCCCAGTCTGGTTTGTTAAAATTAATCTATGTTTTATCAGATTTTATTTGGTTTTTAGAACGGCATAAAGTGATTATGGAACGGACGGCTTAAGGTGATTAGAATCGACACGTAATCTTTTTGTTGTTAAGACTGCTTGATTGCTATGCAACCAATTTTTACTCGTTTTGAAAGTGTAGTTATTATAACTATAGGAGCTTTATCCCGTTTGAAAATGTAACCCAAACACTTAGGTTTATCCCAGTCTGGTCTCTCATGTTTGTTGCTTTTACTGTAAATTCTATGTAAATTTGTTTGACATTTCCTGTGGTCTACGGTTGGGATATTATCGAAAGAGATCATGCAGTTGTTTTGAGATTGTCGAAGATGTGTTAGGCCCATAATTGTAAAAAGTTTAAAATGGGCCAAGACTTGATTATTACTTATCTCTCCATTTATTTATTTTCTGTTACGTTAACTTCTTAATTCGCATTTTCAGGTCCGGGATTCTGAAGTCAGCTGCACCTGCCTTGCGCATGTCATCTCATTTTGTGGCTAGCGCACACACTTCCGATGGAAAGTTTGGGTTGACCTTTCGAATACTACCAGCCGGAATGTAGCGAGCTCTACTTTTCTTAAAAATTTCTTTAAATTTTTCTTCCCCAATAGGAGCGTCAAGGAGTTGTTGAAACCACGAGTGTGGTGCTAATCCCATGGCCCCAGGTTCCGGAACTATGCTCCTGCCATATGCTGTACCTTAAATCTTCCATCGTCAGGTGGGTTGAATTAATTCTCAGAACATCTGAATAGGTGGTCAACATCGTGCCGCGTGAGTGCTCTAGGTTGTTTCCTGTTGCATATGATGTGATGGTTATTCATTTTGGTGCGGCAGGTAAGCTGCTTAAGAAGAGATTAAATAATAAAGTTGAGAGAACACCACCTTGAGTAACGCTTTATCTTAGCACTCTCATCTTGTACTTGCAACTATGGAACTCAACTTATGTTTGGAGACCTTCTAAGGTAGTTGCACAACACGCGCTTTATTAGATCTTGCAAATTATTGTTTAGGATATCATCCAATAGTGCAGCGTGCGACACTGTGTCGAATGCTTTTGATAGTTCGAGTCCCTCTAAGATTGTTCTAGCACAGGGTTGTTGTTGTGTTGGTTCAGTCAGACCATCACTGAACTGGTTTTCTGTGAAGCGCAGTGGTTATACTTTGTGCTCTCCGGAATCCATGTTGGTGTGGCACCAAGTTGCAAGATTTAGTCAGCTGAGGGAGAAGAAGTGCTGCAATAAGTTTTGCGACCGATGAAAGGATGATGTTTTAGAAAGGACTGATTCTTGCTGTTTTCTAGATATTTGGTAATCTGGAGGTTATTTGAACATGTATTGAGTGTAGTAGTGAAGTAGTTCAATCCTTTGGGTCCAATGTGTTTCAGCATGATGGCTCAGATGCCGTCGGGTCCTATAACTTTTGATGACTTAATTTTCCTTATAACATTCTCAACTTCTTCTTTAGAATATATTATACCCTCCAGATTGTTTGTTTTAAGTTTACATAGATTTCTTAAAAGTGACCTGTAGCCCTATTCCGGTACATCGTGAAATAGGAATTGAGAAATAAATTATAGCAATTTTTTCCTAACTAGTATTCCGTGTCGCAGGAAATAACAAATTCGTATTAGAAAATATTTCTTTATTTCATTTATTGCAGTTTTTTCTCAATTCCCAGGGAAATGCCGGAATAGGCGTACTGGGTTCCTTCTCATGTTTACTTAGTTTTTCTGCAAAGTGTATTTTAAATTTGTTTGTGCATTTCTTGTGGTTTTCGGTTAGGATATCATCGAAGGAGATCATGCAAATTATTTTGAGTTTGTTTGAAGTCGAGTTAGGCCCTTGATGATCTTCCAAAGACTGTTAATTGTGCTAAGGCTTGATTTACCCACTAATTTCTTCCATTTATTTTTTTATGCTCCGTTACCAACTTGTTAATTCACTTATTTAGATCTGGAATTCTGGAGTCTGCAGGATCTGCCTTGCGGATGTCATCTCTTTGTGTGGCAAACGAACACGCTTCATGTGGAAAGCTAGCTTTGACTTTTTGAATTCTACCAGGCGAGATCTAGCTTTATTATAAAACAACACGATTTTTTTCCCGAGATAGGACGTTAAGTTATTGTTGTTGTAACGGTTGTCTTGCTAATCCAGCTCCATGCCCAGGTTTTAAAATGGGGCTGGCTTTTTCCAGGTTTTAAAATGGGACTGATTCTGGCCGTTTTCCAGATATTTGATACCTCGAGACTCGAGAGTATTTAAAGATGTTTTGAGTGTAGTAGGGAGGTAGTTCAATCTTTTGGGTCCTATGTTTTTGAGCATGATGGCTGAGATGCCGTCTGGTCCTATAGATTCTGATGACTTAATTTTTCTTATTGCATTCTCAACTTCTTCGGAAAATATGATATCCTCCAGGTTGTGGCTGTGGAGTTTACGTAGATGTCTTAATACGTGATCTGATCCCAATGAAATTTCTGTTCTCCACTATGCAATTGGCATTAGTGACATGCTGGCAAGGGTGACATCTGGAGAAGAGTATGAGTTATTTGTTTGCCCTTGTTGGTATGATTCGTTGAGGACTCCAAAATTGGAGCTGTCTTTTGGATCAGCAATGCTTTCGTCTCATGAATCAGTGTTTCAAATTGGTTTCTTAAAGAACCGTAACTAGAATATTGTTATTGCACATAATGTTTATTATGTCGTCTATTTTGTTTATGAGACCGTTGCAATTTAGTTGCATAATTTTTAATCACTCTAGGTTTCCGGTAGCGTGTTCACTTGATTTAGATTTGATACTTGACAACATGGCGCTGTGAAGTTCTTGATCATTGCTTGTGTGTGACAAGGCCTTAGCAGTTCTTGAGGTGGCACCATTCGTTACAGGTGTTACACTGAATAGATGTTATGTTTGCTCTTAAGATTTTTTTACATATTGTACAGTGCTATATTTTAGTTGGTCCTGGATTTGAAGAACTCAATACCAGCCATGACGAGGAGTGTTTGAAGCAGTGAGGCCAGTAACAGCTGTTTATTTACCTAAAAAAATGGAGCGACGGATTTGCACCTTTCGTCGATTGTTGTGATGATTCTTGGTTGGAATTGGGGCGTAGACCCGTCTATCTTGAGAAGCTAGTTAAGTGGTGAAAATTGCTTACTAAATTCAATTTCAGTTAAAGTTTTAAAATTATTCCAGTCTGCTTTGTTAAAATTAATGTATGTCTTCTTCTCGGATTTTATTTGGTTTATGGAACGGCTTAAGGTGATTATGATCGGCACGTGATGATCCTAATCCAACTTTTGTTCTCAAGTGGTTCATTTTGCATAAAATATTTCTAGAATATTTAAAAACTCTACTTTTCAGTTTCCGACTCCAGCCAGTTGTACAGGACTCGCCTGTTAGTTTTTTCTAAGACATATGCAAAGAAAAGTATGTATTGGACGTAAACCGTTGAGTTTTTGCTCGGGACGATTTCCGTCGTTGCTTCAGACACTTGAAATAACACACCAAACACTTAGATTTGAATCTGGTCTTTTATGTTTACGTTGCTAATCTGTTAGTGGTAATTATGTTAAATTTGTTTGCGCATTTACTGTGGTTTCCGGTTTGGAAATCATCGACGGAGATCATATAATTTTGATATTGTTGTTGTTGTTGCGACTGAGCGGTGCTACTCCTCCGGCTCCATGTTCAGATCCAGGAACTCTGCTACTGCTCTTGGGCGGTACTACAAATCTTCCTTCGTCAGGTTGATTGGTTTTCCTGGAAAATTAAATTGGTTCCTTGTCAATTCTACTCATATAGTTATTTAAGATGCGTGACCAACCGGATCTTAACTGCGCTAGGATGGTTCTGGTACTGCGTGGTAGTTTTAATTCTTCGGCAGCTATTTGTGATGGCTTGCTATAAAGAACTCGATTCGGGGAGTAGTTCTTTATTTTGTCTTCAACGCCTTTGGTATGAATGTTTTTAAAGCCCGTAGTTGTAGTTGTAGCGACGATGTGGTGCTACTCCTCCGGCTCCATGTCCAGATTCAGGAACTCTGCTACTGCTCTTGGGCGGTACCACAAATCTTCCTTCGTCAAGTTGGTTTTCCTGGACAATTTAATAGGTGGTATACATCATGTGGCGTGCCCTCACATATGGGACACTTGTCAACAATGTTGTGGTCCATTCGAGTCATATAATTATTTAAAATGCGTGACCAACCGGATCTTAACTATGCTAGAGTGGATCTGGTGCTGCGCGGTAGTTTGACCTCTTCTACAGTGACCTGTGGCGGCTTACTCTGGAGGACTCGATTTGGAGCGTAGTTCTTTAATGTGTCCTCAACAACCTTTGTGTGTAGCGTTTGTAAGCCCGTTTTATACGTAAGCTCGTCAATGTTACCTATTATTTCACTGTGTCTGACATCAGTTAAGAAGCATTTCACAGTACGCCTTATGTCTCTAGGTGGTGTGGTTGTGGATAAGGTGTCGTTGCAGGGATTTTGCTCTTTGTGACAGGCCCATAGATATTGTTTGGTGAGCATTTCATTGTGTTGACGGACTGGCAATATGTTACATTCTTGGTGTAGGTGATCTCGATGAGCCATCAAATGACAACCGGTTGCTGTTCGCAATGCTCCGTTTTGTGTTACTTGTAACTTATTCCAGTGGGTGTCAGCGACCTGAGGTGTCCATATGGGTGCCGCATAATTCAAATTCTTCCTATTGCTTTGTATGTTGTTATTATTGTTTCTTTGTCTTTCCCCCATGAACTGCCAGCCAGTGCCTTCAGAGCATTGTTCCTATTTTTCAATCTTGCGTTCACCTGTTGAGCATGAGCATTGAATTTAAGTAGTGGATCGAATGTGACCCCCAACAGCCTCGGATTTTTTTACCGAGGGAATAAGCACGTTGTCAATGCAGATGTTGAGTGTTGTGTTGACCTCCTTCGTCCATGTGGTGAAAAGTGTAGATGTGGACTTTTCGGTGGACAGTATTAGGTTAATATAGTATAAAAATATAGTATACAGTATAAAAATATAGAATGTTCAAAGCATATATTCAGCATATGTTCAAAGTTCACAAAAAAGGTGGTTTACGATCCATCCAAGGAGTGGTTGACGATTCATCCTTGATTGAATAACAAGAAGCAATTGAATATACAATTGAAATAATTGCTGAAAACGAAGAATTGCCGAAATGAAGAAGAGTGCAAACATATCATTGTTGTTATTCAGTTTTTATTTTTGAATAATCAATGTATTTATTATCACTGTTAAAAAACTAAGTAAAACAAAAAAAATGTAAATTGATTTAAATAAAACAAACTACTCAATATTTTTTTTTGTTTTCTACTCAATATTTTCTTTTGTTTTCTACATGAATTTCCTACGAATGTGAGTTCATCAATAGAGTCGACCGGTTATCAGACGGCAGTTCATCAAATAAATTTAAAAACATCAAATATTTCTATATTCTTGCCAATTATTTTCGGAACTAGAAATCTCTTCGATAGAAGTATGAACATCTTCCAGTTGACTTAATTTTTGTGTCATCTGGTTTTTGAAATTTATTTAAAATCTTGGATCTAGTAATGAATAGCCCTCTCTAGCCCAAACACTATGGTTTGTTTATCGAAATGCACTAAAAATAGTTTATCAACTGAAGTTCATCTGGTGGTCTGGATTCAGGGAACCGCTTGCACTTGTCTTTCCTTCTACTCAACACAAATTTTCGTGTTCTGATCTTAAGGTTCTCAGAAAAACATTTTTACGCATTTATATAGCAAGTCGTTTGAACTCTGCTACTGCCCTTGGGCGGTACCACAAATATTCCTGTGTTGGGTTGGTTAAATTATCAGGACAATTGAATAGGTGATCTACATCGTGCGGTGTGCCCTCACATGCGGGACGCTTGTCAATAGTTTCAGGCACAACTCTACTCATGTAGTTGTTTAGGATGCGTGACCAACCGGATCTTAGTTGGGATAGGAACGATCTGGTGCTGCGAGGTAGCTGGACCTCATTGTTGTTGTTGTTGTTGCAGCGACGAGTTGTGGTGCTATTCTTCTGGCTCCAAGTCCAGATTCAGGAACTCTGCTACTGCCCTTGGGCGGTACCACAGATCTTCCTTCGTCAGGTCGGTTGGTTTCTCTGGACAATTGAAAAGGTGGTTAGCATCATGTGGCGTGCCCTCACATATCGATGTTATTTATGTCTTGATTGTTTTTAACATCATGTAGGAAGCATTTCGCAGTCCTTCTTATGTCTCTAGGTGGTGTTGTCATGGATAAGGTGTCATTGCAGGGATGCTGCACTCTATGACAAGATCAAATCGTTCTGGAAAGCCATAGTTGTTCTACTACGAAGCATTTTATGTAGTTCCACGTTGGTCAAAATTTTTTAGTTTTATTTTTAAAAAAGTCATGGAATTTTCATATTTTTGGTCTGGAAAGTTATGGAAAGTCAAGGAATTTTGTTTTGAAAAAATAGTGGACACCATGAATTTTTCAAGTTCAAAGATATTACCAGAAAAGTCAATCACGGAAGCCATTACAATATCAGATGATGAAAAATCAAATAAATCAACAAATGGAACAATTGAGAAAGGAAGAAAATCTTCGGAATATTTATCAAAACTGAAAGGATTGAATGAATCTTTACTGAAATGGATCACAAAACATATTAATGAAAATCCATTATGTACATTAACTCCGATATTTAAAGATTACGATAGTCATTTAAAAAACATAAAAGAAAATAATAAAGAAGAATCGACAACTACAACGAATTCCAGTTTGCCATCAAGGGGTTCTGCTCCTGCTTTTAATTGGGAAAGCAAACTGAGTAAACGTGGGTTCGCACCAACCAACACAACTGGATTTTCTTTTGGTACAACTAAACTTACAGACTCTTCTATACTCAACAAAACTGATGACAAGAACAAAAATAAAATGGTTGATATATTTAAGTAAACATCAAAGGAAGCTGGTGAATTTGTTTTTACTCCACAAAAAGCGTTTACATTTGCGAATGTTCAACCGTTTTATGAGGGTAGGTACATTAAACAAATTTATAACAATTTGAAATATAATTATTGTTATTTTAGGTTGTAGCAGCTTTAGGGTGACCAGATATTTCAAATCAGGAAAGAGTATAGAAACTGAAATAGTACCTTATAATCAGTTACAGAACATTAATAATGCATTGAATGAATGAATGAATAATGCATTGAAAGCAACAGGTAGCGGGTAGTTCATGGGACAAGGACAAAAATACAATAATTACAACGTATAAACAGTTGGTCGACCTCGCGCTCAAAATTTACAGTTTACAGAAAAGCTAAGTAAATATCTGTGTCAATAAGTCATATGGGGATAACTCGAGTTATGACATTATGCCTTTCCGCTTTTTTCGGTTTCGCCTTTGTTAGGAGTACATTTTGCTCCTTACCGTTTTCACCTACGACTTTTGATGTGAAATCTAAAACAATGTGCAAAAGGGAATAACTCAAACATTTTATTTTAAATTTGTCAAAAGGGAATAACTCAAAAATTTGATATAAAAATCATAAATATCTGAAGATATTACTTTTTGTCAAACGAAAAATTTAAAACTTGTTAAGTATAAAATAAGTTATTTCTTTTTGTCAAATAATAGTTGGTGCCTATATAATCATAAGGCTAGATATTTATTTAAAATTAGTATTTTTATTCTGACAAATAGAAATAACTCAACTTATTATTTGAAGCACCAGAAAATTTGATTTGACAAAAGGGCAATCCAAGATAACTCCTTAAATATAAATCTAAGATAGAAAACAATCAATAAATATGACAAAGCTAAAAATTTCGCGTCATATCCCGGTATTTATTTCAATCTACACATATACACTTTTATCACAAAATAGTTTTAATCTTAAAATCGCTCTCCTGAAAAGTTAGTAAAACGAGTTGTCCCCTTATGACTTATTGACACAGATATGAGAAAGAGTCTAGATCAGTCCTCAGGCACTTCCGAAAATTTAAAGATGACATCACTGAGAATATCAATTTTATAAATGTTGTATTAGAGACGGCAGTCCAAAAAATCAAACCATCAAAAGCAATTGAACCCGATGACATATCAGCTATCATGCTTAAACACATTCGACCCAATGGATCGAACTACCTCACTAGTCACTACAACACTAAATACAATACTAAGTACGCTCCAGATACCGAATGTTTGGAAGACGGTTATATTAAACCCTTTTCTGAAACCCGGTAAATCTGAAGAAGAAGGAAAGTCATAGACGCCAATCTCCATCCTCGCATCTATCGAAAAACTGGTAAAAATACTTCTGCTACCTATGATATCTAGCACTTGCATATGAAATCTCTAATTTGTATCGTTCCATTGATTGAAATCGATATGGTTTTTAAAATTTTATGTTCGTATGGGCGCGATATTATCTTTAGAATTGATTTGTTCTATATTTCAATTTCAATTCAACTTCAATTTCCAATTTCAAATTCCATAAATTCTTTTTCTGAAATACAAGGAAATCGAATGAATCTTAAAAACTCATCGGTTAAAATTTTTAGAACTCCTTGAAGAACACGTGTCCCCATAAAGCGAATTCTTAAAAGAAATTCATACGCGCCCTGGATTAACTATCATATAATCAAACAGATGAGATTGAGAGACGCTGCGTATCGCAAAATGCGTTGTAATAGAAATTCGGTAAATACCGCTGCATACCATAGGTTGCGTAATTCAGTGAATTCGCTTGTATGTTTCGCTAAGCGAAACTACTATTTTGGTAATGTCGATTCATCTCCCAATAAGAAATGGAAGAAATTTCGCGATCTCGGCTTGCTCGCCGGAAATAATGACACGAGTTTCTTGGATCAATTTGCGGTGGACGAGATGAATAAACACTTTTCTGGGAGTCCTACCGTTCCGATAACAATTCCGCTACCCAATTCAACCCTGTCTACCTCACTTGAACGTAATAATTCATTCAGTTTCTCCTGTGTCACACAGGATGAAGTATTGCTGGCGATATGCTCAATCACATCCAATGCAGTTGGTGTCGATGGAATCCACATTAAATTTTTGAAAATAATTCTGCCATTATTTCTCCCTTACATTACCATTTTCTTTAATAATTTAATTGTAACTTCCTGCTATCCTGATAACTGGAAAATCGCCACAGTCGTTCCTATTCCCAAAACTAACTCACACACTGTCCTTAAAGATCTTCGACCGATAAGCATATTGCCTGTTTTATCCAAAGCATTTGAAAAACTAATAAATCCGCAATTAACGACACATCTTGAAAATAATAACCTACTCGATCCCCTCCAATCTGGATTTAGAGTAAAACATTGTACTGCGACATCATTGCTAAAACTAACCGATGATATAGGGAGAGGAATGGATGAACCTAACTCTTTCACTGTTCTAATTCTTCTGGATTTTCGAAATGCTTTCGGTTTGATTAACCCTACCCTATTAATTCAAAAACTTTATCTATATTATGGCTTTAGTAGTTCTGCTATTAATATGATTTTTTCATACCTCTGTAACCGTTCACAATTTGTCACTGTTAATAATAGGAGTTCTAGAGTGCTAAAAATTGATTTGGGTGTTCCCCAGGGATCGATCCTGGGACCACTACTTTTCTCATTATTTATTAATGACTTACCGTTAGTAATCACATATATGATGTACTTGCTCTACGCTGATGACTGTCAAATGTATATCTCTGGGAAACTAATTGATATATGTGAAATATTCCGTAAAATTAACTGTGACTTGTCTCTAATTTACAACTGGTCAACTCAGAATGGTCTCCTTCTCAACCCCATGAAGACTCAGGTACTTTTTATTACGAAAACTGGAATTGATATTGAACTTCCTCCACTTTTGCTTGGTAATACGCAGCTGGTAATAACAAAATCAGTCAAAAACCTCGGCCTGATAATGAATTCTACACTCTCTTGGTCAGATCACGTACAGGAGATCTGTCGAAAGATTAATTTCGTTCTCTACCGCCTGAATTTATTACGTGACATAACCCCGCAACACCATCGTATGACACTGATTCGTAGCCTGATAGTTCCGTATTTTAATTATTGCGATGTGATAATCTTAAATTTAGATACCGACTCTAGCCATAGACTTCAAGTGGCCTTCAACTCATGTTTGAGGTACAAATATTCCTTAAGAAGATATGATCATGTCTCTGAATACCAAACATCAATACTTGGCTGTACGTTAAAACAATATTTCTGTTTTCGGATCGCTGTTTTTATTTTCAACTTACTTAGGTTTAAAACACCGAATTATTTATTTAGTAAAATAAGATTTTCTCATTCTGACCGCACTCAGCACCTCATAGTTCCACATAACAACTGGAGGCAGTTTAGTGGCTCTGTATTTGTCTATGGAATCTCTAATGTTTGGAATAAGTTACCCCTTAATATTTGTCAATCTCGTACACTATCTAAATTTAAAACTGAAGCTTTTATTTATATTAAAAATAATTTCTGTCATAATCTGTGATTTTAGCTTTATTAATTTTTAATTATAACAATAAACTATATTTATATATATGTGATATAGACTATGAAATTATTATTTCCTTTTAAGTATTAATTATACATAAATTTAAATTAGTCCTAAATTTCCTTTTTTGTATGTATAGCAGACGCATTGAAAATTTGTAAAATTAAGTCTGATTGAATAAAATAAATTGAAATTGAAACACTTTCAACACATCAATCGTGTCTGATCTGCAGCTAAAACAAATAAAAAAGACAGAAATTGAATAGAAAAAAAACTTACCGGTTCCCTCCATTCTTTAATTTTTATTGATTTTTGTTTATTAATTGATAGATGATATTTAATTAATTTAATGATGATAGATGATATTTAATAACAAGTAACAAATTTAAGAATCAAATATTAGTTAATTTTTTATATAGTTTTGAAAAAAACTTTTTTATTAGAAAAAACAAATTTTGATATTTATCTAAAAATTTGACAATCTGACAAATTAGGTTGAAAAATTAATTTCAAATGATTTTGCTGTCAAATTTATCTATAAAATTTTTGCTATAAAAAAGTATGTCAATGTGTATGTAATTTTTTGCTGTGCTTGTCACTCATGTTGAAAACATCATTTTTTGTCTCAACAAGTTTTTCAGTAAAATTTACTGAAAAAACGTAATTTCAGTAAAATTGTATGTCATTTCCCATGTAAATGCGACTTAAAGGACAATGAAATCGAAAATGTTAAATGATGTAATACAGTAAATCATAATGTTTGGTGAAACAATAATACAAAGGATAAATTCAAATTGTGTAAAAATATTTAAGCCGTAATGAAATGTTACCGTCCTAACCTTGCAAATTTACCAAAAGACGGCAGAGTTGGTTATAATTAAGGATTAAAACAAAGTTCATTGAGGATATTACATTACAGATGCATTCTTAACTAATAACTAGAGAAGTATAGTGAGTAAACCTTTAAATTCTGATTTTCTAACGTGGTGAATGTACATTTAATTTTCATGAGTTAACATTTGTAGAGACAAAACCTTTTATGAAAGCATATCAAATCAAACCCGTCTTTAATTAGCTAAAGATGGTTTTGAAAGAAACGCTAAATATTTAAATGCAAACAAATAAATTTTAATTGATAAATTAAATAGGAGTTTCAACAGCCAGTAACTATTACAAAATAAACAATCACCCAAACAAGATACATAGTCACATACACAATTTAATTAAATGCTTTTCGTTTTCGATAGATATCCATCAACTTTCTATTTAAAATCTAAAAAAAAAATTAAAGTTAAAAAATTAAAATATTTTGATTCCGTCACAAAATACCTGATTTTCATAATCAATTTGTCTTTGTTGTTTTTTCCGATTTAATGCAGCACTTGAAATTCTCGACGCCGATGACGATGAATTAACACTTGTTGATGAATTCTTTTTACTTGTAGGTATAGAATTTGGTCCTTTGTCTAAAATTTTATTTAGTAAAATTTGATTATGGCGTTCAATTTCACGCATTCTTTCATTTGTAAACGTTAAACTTTTTCGCGTGCCATTTTTGTATTTCTTCTCATTACAACTTATTGGAGTGTTTTTGATAACATTCCGAATGAAGTTAAAGTGAAATAAATGTTCATTATCCTCAGTTAAATCGGATTCAATTGTTGATGCTATATCGTTTTCATATTCGTCCACATCAAGATTATTGCTATCTAGATGTTCATTATGATCAATTACACGATTTATCAATTCTTCTTTGGTGCCTGATAAATCTTCTAAGAGTTCTTCCTCTTGAAATAGAGCATTCTATAAAACAAACAAAACTATTTAAAATCATGTATTAATTAGACAGAATACAAATGAACCAGTTCCAGTTCTGGAAACTTAGTGTTTTGAAAGTATAGTGAGCCTATATCTATTAAATACTTCAATTGATGGGTAACTTTTGTCATAGGTTTAGCGTAGCTTTAACTTTAGAAAAAGTTTTGCTCCATTTTGTTCAATAAGGCCAGAGAGTCAATCAATTTTTTCTCGCACAGATCCAGATCATGTATCAAAGTTTTATCAAAATTCTGTCATGAACGATAACTTGTGATCAAACAAAGATTTTGTTAATGATTATAACAAGTGAAAATAATTGCTAACGAAAGTGATATACCGAAAATTGGGATGCAGAACTGTTGAAAATTCTAAATTCCAAAAGCAAGTTTTTGAAGTTTCGGTAAACAGGTGATGTAGAGACCCTCACTACTTTGCCCAATATCGTTCAAAAACTAATCATTACTTGTCGAATCTCCATTTTTTTAAACTCTCATCAAAACTGATTTATGACGAAGGGTCATCAAAACTGATATAGTAGCCCATCAAACCTAAAAAACAAAGTGAAAAAATCAGCAGCTGTATAGTGGTCTCCCGCTACTTTGTTCAATGTACTGCAAAAGATAATAGTTTAGTACAATTAAGCAATCAACTAAACTCCGTATCTTACCACTAAATACAAAATATTCCTTTAAGCTCTTTTAGTATCCGAAGATAACACAAAAATAACAATAGAAGCAGAATAAGTTTTTGAAGGTTTAACTTACGATTGTCATTGTTTTTATACTGACGAAGTTAATGTATCTGCTCAAAACTTGGGGATATTACCTCTACTTGGGCGCCAAGATTTTTTTTATTTGATATAGAATCACTCACTGAAGCGAATAAAACCAAAACGAGTTGTATATCAGCCCCGGTGTCCAAGATACAGGCCTTTGAAAAAAACAAAATCCATACAAAATTACACTGTTTTGACAAGAATTTTTTCTGTTTCTTTTTATTTTTTCTTTATATCCTATGTGCTAATAGCTAATAAGATAAACAGATCAAAACTGTCCCTTTTACTAAATTTTCTTGATTTAACCTAAAAATAATAAAAAAAAATCCGCTTGCGCCTATGTTTAAGTAATCATGCCCAAAACTTTATTGAAACCATTAAATTCGGTATTAATAAATCCGTTCCGTTTTCAATAATGAAACCTCAACAAAAATATTTGTTTTCAAAGGTGGCCAAATTGACTTTTAGAAACAAAAGAAAATTATTTAATGTGTGGATTCATAACGAAAATTCAATCTTTCCCAGTATAAGTTTTTACAGTGCTATTGATTCTTTAAATTCTGGCACTAAATTTTCTATCCCTACTATTTATTATTGTACGCGGCACACTTTGCTTAAAACTCTACTGTTTTGAAAATTGCATCAGGACCAGTCTTCAGGACTTAATACGAAAGAAATTCATTTCAAACACAAAATTGACACAAAACTTTTAAGGAACAAAATGTGATATTTCAAATTATTTTTTTTATTTTTATTTATTTATATACATTGTTCGTATTACATATTTTAAAACTCTCAAAGTAACCAAACATTCAACAACAAAACTATTTAAAATTGATAATTGCGAGGCAATTATCGTTTACGTATGCTGTCTGTTCCATCGTTGGAACAGACAGCATACGTAAACGAATAAATTCCGCACGGAGAGACGCTACCATTGGCAGAAATTTGGTCAATTACAATGGAATCAAACACAGCTATTAGTTGTTTCCAGATCGAACACAGAGTTCTCGAGCGATATATGTGATATTTCAAATTATATACAAATAACCCAAGGCTCAATTTTGTCTCTCACTCTATTTTTAATTTATATCAACAAACTGTTGAAAATTACCATTAACCCAATAAA
Source organism: Diogma glabrata (assembly GCA_963693315.1). Classification (NCBI taxonomy): domain Eukaryota; kingdom Metazoa; phylum Arthropoda; class Insecta; order Diptera; family Cylindrotomidae; genus Diogma; species Diogma glabrata. The sequence continues at coordinate 191,257,911 of OY856188.1, read as the reverse complement.
TAGTTTTGCAGACGATAGTAATAACACTGCACAAGTAATTCGTTCCCCTACTTTCAAAGTTAAAATGCATGAACGAATAAATATTTCTCAGAGAGATTCCATTGGGTTTTTGTTTAAAATTTAGTTTACTTTTAGCGTAAATTTTATCAAATTGATTGGTGAATTACGTTCTGAGTTAAAAATTAAAATCTGGTACAGGATAAAAATCACACATTTTCGGTGATATACCAAACCCAAGGGTTATAAAAATTATATAAAAGAATTACATTCTTCCTTAAAAAATTCAACCCTCCATATGACATGCCGCTCGAACGGTTCCAAAAAAATTCTTTTTACGTTTTCCACTCCTCGCTTCTCAAAACACAGAGTTCCAGTTCCAATTTCTAAGAGGTTGCTATAGTTTTTTTTAAAGATGAGATTTCCAGTATATTAAGTTTTCTACAATTCTGAAATCTACCAAATTTATTTATCGGCCACTTTCTATAAAATTAAAATGATACGTGCACAAACATTTTCGATAATATGCCAACACCCAAGAACTCAAAAATTAAGAAAAGAATACAATCTTCTTAAAAAAACTCAACCTCTCATATGACACGTATCTGAATGCCATAAAAAGCGGCAAGATCTTCTCATACGATTTTTAAACTGCTTAAAAAGGGACAACACAGAATTAACAACTACAGGCAAGTCTTTTTTATGGCTGATCCAACCCTTAGAATAGAACTTAAAGATGCCCAGAAAATCAAATGTGAAGGTCGGGCGAATACCAAAGTCTCAGCACTAGTGTTCCATTTTCAAAATACGGCACCCTAAACGTTACTGCCGCGATAGTAAAAAGGATCCAATTTTTCTAAGTTCATATTTTTGTCCATATTGTCACCATCAAGTCTAGAAAAAACTCTTGATTATGGTGAAAATATGCAAAAATATGGCCTTTTGGTGAAATATGCACTGATATACTTTTTGGTGTAAAATATGCGAAAATATGCTCTAAAAATTTGCTTTTAAAGCTAAAAAGCTCATAATTTTGTTAAAATATGCACTTATATGCATTTTGAAGTAAAATATGCAAAAACATGCTCTAACAAATATGTAGGACTTAAAAATCGGAGATTTACCTGAAACAGATTTCAAGCTAAATGAGTTTTGATTTAACAGCACTTAAATAAAAAAACATACTAGGTAGTACATATTTTTTTAGCCATTAATAGTAACCAGTGTTATAGATTTCGCGTAGGTCTAATTATAAAAACATTTAAGAAAGCTGTAGTATCTTCACACAATATAAATTCTGTTGTACGAGAAAAAGGAAAAAAAATGTTTACCGGAAGTTGGTATGTAGAACTGTTACAAATCATACTCTTAGCATAAATTATATACCAAGTTTAATCAAAATCAATTATCAGGAACTAATGATATTGAAGTTTCAAATAAACAGGTGCTCGGAAGGTCCCCACCACTTATTCCAATATCGTCCAAAAAAACTAATCAGTTCTTTGTCATTAAAATTTCCATCTTTTATGATTATATCTTCAAAATGGATTAATGAACGAAGTCTGTATGCTCCCAAAAAACTTTAAAAACAAAGTGTGTAAAGTCAGCATTTGTATGGTGGACCCCCCACCACTTTGATCAATGTGTCCCAAAAGTTGATCATTTTCTTCTCACACTAATTGAAACCTTTCCCATAAGTTTCATCATAATCACTTCATTATTGTAAGCTGTAATAAAGACTGAAAAAATTCAAAAAATTGCAAAAAAAATTTTTTTACCGGAAGTGAAAAAGATAAGTTGGGATGCAAAACTGTTCCGAGTCGTACTAAATGCTTATGTACCAAAAGTTTCATCCAATTCAATTATCAGGTACAAATGTTACGAAGCTTTCAAAAATACAGGTTTCTTATTTATTTATTTATCATGTTAGCACAGACTTAATCATAATTGATTTTCAAAGCATCTGGTCTAAATACATTAATCAAAATCACATCAATAACCAAGTCCGGCTCCGATCGCCCTCCAGGCCAACAACACATCCAAGACCGACCCCTCTGCCAACAAAACATCAGCACTCCAACACGCCGAGAACTCATCCAAACACTCCCCACACCACAGCCACACAAACGAGCGCAGCTCATCCACACCAAACAAAATGGTGGTGGGGAACCACCACCATTTTGTTTAATATCACTCAAAAATTATTCAGCTCCTTGCCCTACATATTTGCATCTCTTTGTGTCATCAAAATTCATTCACAAACGAATGTTGAATCTACAAACATACAAAACATGGTGAAAAAACCACCTGTTGTATGGTGGACCCTCCAACCCTTTGTCCAATGTACCCCAAAAGCTAATGAAATCTTTCTCATATTGATTGAAACTTTTTACCAATGTTTTTAAGAAAATCAATCTGTAATTAAAGGCTACAGTAGGAATAAACACCTGAAAAAAAACTTCTTAACCGGAAGTTGGTATTCAGAAATTTTGGAAACAGTACTAAAACCTTATATACCGGGCTTAGAAGTTATTTTTTTTTATAATAAAATGTGTTGTGTAATAGGCAGTGATCAGATTTTTATTTTTTAAGGGCGCTCGCACTTATTTTAAAAATAAAACCATGCGGGCTTTATTTTTATAATTTATTTTTCGCTCTTGCACTTAGGATAATATGAAAAAATTTACAAAAAAGCTCTTTATAGGCAAAATAAAAATTTACGAGAAAAGATTTTGTTGGCAGATAGTTATTTGAAAAAAATAAATATACAGGAATACCTCGCATAGTACGGTTAATCGGTTCCACCATTTAGCCGTACTATTTGAAACCGGACTAATCGAGGAACTAACTACATACAAAAAACGATAATTTGTTCCTTACAATTTGTTTTTTCCTCTTTTTCAGTAAAGAAAACGAGAGTAATATATTCAAATATACATATATTTATTAAAAATAACTAAACAAACAAAAACAAGTTAATTTAAAATGGTTAAAACAACTAGATAAACAAAATTCACGGTGAATGGTCACCTTAAGTTCTAATGTTTTAATTAATTTTTGTTGCCAAAAATTTGCAATAACGATGTCTGGATCATTTTTGGTGGGTTTCTCCTCAACAATTGATCTTTGTAGCAATGAATTGTATTGTTTATTGTTCCCTCTCTCTCTCTCTGGCGTTTACATCCCATTGAGGGTTTTTGCCGTCTGTGCCACAAGCTTCCATTCATCTCGTTCCATGACCAGTTGACCCCAGTTTCGACATTCTTTATCACGAAGGTCTTGGATGATGTCATCACACTAGCATTGTCTAGGTCTTCCTCTTGGACGAACACCAGCTGGTTGTTGTTGGGACGCTTTTTTTATCATTCTATCCAATGGAGCTCTTTCTACATGACCAAACCATCTAATCTGGTTGGATTTAATGAATCCGATTACATCGCAGTCTCCAAGAAGCTGTCTGATTTCATGATTCATTCGGATTCTATATTGATTTTCAGCAACTTTGCATGGACCATAAATTGTTCGTATTACCTTCCTCTCGAATGTTGATAAAATTCTACAATCGGAGAAAGTCAGTGTCCAGCTTTCACTTCCAAATGTAAGCACAGGTCGGATTAATGCTGACCGTGAAAGATGTTTTCATCGCAGAAGTTTTGAGTATGCGTAGAAAACTCTGTATGCGGCAGAGACACCGGCTTTGATATCTGCCTGCATGTCATTTAACGATATTATTACAGACCCGAGTTCTGTAGGCTGTAGATCTTGGGTGGAAATCTTTTGTCAGATTCCGTGCATTGGCAAAGCACTCTCTTGAATTTCCGTTGGCCGCATGTTGGTTGATGTTTTCGATGCAGCTCTTCATGTGTTCGCGTTTCTTTTTACGTAGAAGTTTTGCTGAGGCTTTCTTGGCGCATAGATAATCAGCTTGGGAGCTTCGTTCCAATAATGAATCCCAGATATTCCAAGGCCTGTGTACAGAATTCATGACAATAGTTTTTATACGGAAATGGGATGTTACCCCTTCGCACAACTCAAATTTTTGTGAATGGGTTCGTTTTGCATCTTAAGGTCACCAGAAACAACCTTTTTACACGTTTATATAGCGAGGCGCTTGATCCAAGACAGACGCCCGCTGCAAACCGCCCACTAACATGGAGAACAGACGCTACACATTTATATAGCGAGCCGCTTGATCCAAGATAGACGCCCGCTCCAAGCCGCCCGTAACATGGAGAACAGACGCTTGAGTTGTATTGGTTTTATGGCTCCAATAACTCGCTATGGTGCAGAATCATTGAGAATAAGCAGTATTTATTCTGCCACTCTCAACTGCACCAACATAATTCTGTTAGCGTTACCCAGGTAGCACGGAGTAGACGTAGAATTTCGGATTTTCGCTACCCTTTATTGTTTATTGTTCGACGAATTGCAATGCTACGTTCAATATTAGGATCAACTTCCATAATATAACCTGAAACTTTTTCGACCATTCCAAGAGTTTTTGAAAGCTGTTCAGCCGTTAAATCTATGCAGATATTTCAGCACAGTCATCGTTGTCTGAGTTTTGCTTATAAAAATAATTTTATATATGTATTATGTATGTACATTGTACATATTATTTTTTTTAAGAATAATTTTTCCCTAGAATTTTTTTCCTTTTCATTTATGTTTTTTTTTTGAAAATTTCAAAACCGTACTATAGTGAAACCGGACTAATCGAAGCCGTACTATGCGAGGTATTCCTGTAATGCTCTCAGAGATTTTTTTTATAATAATTTTTTTGTTTTTCTTTTTTTTTGGTTTAGTTTGGTTAAAATATGTATGAAAATAAATGACGTCGATATGGATATAAAAATAGCTTAGTTTACAAAAAAGAACAACAAAGCGATAGTTTTTTCAATAATACAGTTACTTCATTCAAATCCAACGCGACTTATGTTTTTTTACTGTTTTAATAAAAGAAAGAAAAACGTGCATTTGCCCTTATCAGTTGGAATAGATAGAAATAAAATTAATTAATAAAATAATAGTCGAAAAAAAATTAATTCATTTATGAATATAAATTAATTAATTTTTTTCGACTATTATTTATTTTAGTTTTAACCAAATCCGTTCAATAAAACATTTTAAATAAATAATAATAAATAATTTTATTACCTTCATAATTCAATTCATGCATAACATATTAAAAATTATTCATTATTAAATTATTTACCTAAATGGAGATCATTATCTAAAATTACGATTCAAAGATACAAATTTCTAAAATCTTTTCTTATCAAAAACGAAATAGGACGAAAACTAACCAGAATAAAACAAAACAAACAAAAATATGTATGTAAATTGTAACCGTTAACGGATAGTTTAAAAAAAATAGATTTTATTTTATTCCTCTTTTCTTTGAACGAAATAAATTTAAAAAAAATAATAGTTATTTACATATCGAGGGCTGAAAGTAGAAGATTACGCCAGCGGTTCATATTGAAGCCCGACGCGAAGCGAGGGCTTTTCTTGAACCAAGGGCGTAATCTTTCTTTCAGCCTGAGTGTATGTACAACGTTTTACGCACAACTGCACAACTTTATTGTAGTATAAATCAATTTATGAATTTTTTAAACTCGCTAGACATTTTGAAAATTGTGCTAAACATGCCATGATTTTCTCTATAAACTTCATACAATAATTTTTTATTTGTTCTAATTTTATGAATATTTTACGGGTGATTATTTTACGGGCGGTAAAGTAGAAAAATATATTAATATTTCATATAGCAACGGGATTTTATTTTACGGATGTAAAGTTCAACTTTCAGCCACTATAACTAGGATGTAAAATTTGTTTTACGATTCGTTTGTGCGTAAAATCTATAACGTACAAAAATTTATTTCTAAAGTAAAATTAAAATATCTGAGGGCGAAGAATAAGAAAATAAAATTTAGCTCTTTGAGTGCAGATTTTAATTTATATGTATTTTATTTTGGGAGACAAAAACTTTTTAAGGGCAAAATAAAATAAAAATCGGAACACTGGTAATAGGGTTTAGAATATGTGTCACAACAACACATTACCTTTAAGACCTAGGTCTAGACCTGAGTCCCACAACAACTGGCTTTCTAAGGTGTTGATTAACGCTTTCTTTAAACCTCTGCGGGTTGATGCCACCTAAGACTCAGTGTTCCGGCAAACTATTCCATTTGTACTCAGTTCGGACAAAGAAGTCTCTCTGCGATCTGCCAGTATGACAGCGCGGGATCTTTACCGTTTCACTGGTTGCGGCAGCCGATTGCCGTGTGGAACGGGGGTAATAATAAGTTTGAGGCATGATGCCGCTGATTTCATCTGAGCACTGTTGATGACGATCTTTGTAAAAAACAACGAGGTCAGCAACAGTGGGACGATGTTGTAGAGAATCAAGTTTTGATGTCAAAGCTCGAACACCCACAATTCGTATAGCCCGCTTTTGAACAGAGTTCAAGAGGGCCAAGAAGGAAACAGAGGCAGCACCCCAAACTTGACAACAGTACTCCATACAGGGACGAATATAGGACTTATAAACATGGAGCAATTCGTATGGAGTGAAAAATTTTTTGCATCTATTTAGGAGGCCGAGTTTTTTAGACGCGCTTTTTGCCATCGCCATTACATGATCGTTCCAGAGTAGGTCATTTGAAACTGTGACACCCAATAAACGAATGTTTTTACATTCACCTATTCGTTCATCACACATACTGAATAAAATATCTTTGGTGAACTCGGTCTTTAATCTGGAAACAATCAACAGCTGTGTTTTGGTAGAGTTGAAATTGACAAGGTTTTGGTCACCCCAGTCGGCGACTTTATTCAGGTCTTTGTTCACGTTTATGGCAGCGTCTCTCCGGGCGGGATTAATTCGTTCGTGCATTTTACCTTTTGAAGGAAGGGGCTCGAACGACTTGTGCAGAGTACTATCATCTGCAAAACTATTTATTGGGTTGCTGGTGATTTTTAACAATTCGTTGATATAAATCAAAAATAGAGTTGGGGACAATACTGAGCCTTGGGGTACACCAGCGTTAATTAGTTTAAACTCAGAAGAAAATCCGTCTAAGGAGACCGAAATGTATCGGTTGGATAGAAAATTTTGAATCAGCCTCACAACATTGGGATGAAAACCGTACGCAACGAGCTTGTTGATTAAGTTGGCATGCCAGACTCGATCGAATGCCTTGGAGATGTCTAAAACGATAACGTATGTTTCACCACCTTTATCAAGTATGCTGTTCCAACAATGCGCTAAATAGTTTAATAGATCGGTAGTTGATCTTTTGTTTCGAAAACCGTATTGGCTGTCTGCTATTAAATGATTTACTTCCAGAAATTTTGAAATGTGTATTAATATAATGCTCGTAGACTTTGGATAGGACCGATAGTAAAGCTATTGGCCTATAATTTGAGATATCGGATTTTGGTCCCTTTTTGGGGATGGGGAAGATTTAAAGGGGAAGATTTAAACTTACAGGTGTTCGGGGGGCCCTCCGCCATTTTGTCCAATTTTGAAATTAATCCAGATCTTCTATTTTCAAGTGAAGCGGGATCATTTCCCTAAGTTTTATCAAGATACTCCCACCCACCCACAGACATACACCAAAATTTTTTCAAACAAAAGAAAAACCAAAATTTGGGGTATGTGAGATTTTTTTTAGAGTTGTCTGTTATTATTTACTAGTATTTATTAAACTGCATTCTACGTAAATATTTTGTAATAGTATACCTCTTGCTCATAATTTTCAATTTCTTCTATTTCGTCTGATTGACTCGACTTCCTATCAACCTCTAACAAGTGATTTCTGTAACAAAGAAACATAATAGTAATGAATCTATAGACTTTTATTTTTTTTTAAATATTTTAAATACGCAATAAATCTGTGTCATGTGTGTTTGAACTGAACTGAAATTCAAATTTAGACACAAGAAATATCAGTCTTTAAATTATATAATTAGTAACAATTTTTCTAGACTTTGAAATGGATTAGCAATATTATTATTAATATCATTCATCCTTTCAAAAATATTATTCTTAAACTTTTTCTAGACTACACTTTTAAAGATGAAGATTTCTGAAATCGCTAATAATCAATCATCTGTCCACTCGGTATAACCATAAACTAATTCAAGGGCTATCCTCCAATTTTTTTTGTGTTGTGTAATAGGAACGAAAATTTGTATCACAACAACACAAAGGTACTTTTTCAGACATAAATCTCACAATGACATTGCCTCTGAGATACTGAAGGTCAAACACCAACTAGTGCCATATTGCTCGATTGTTTGACGCACTGTCTTTCTCAAGGATTAATGGCCACTTGTAGAGTTATATCATTTATTCGGTATTACCTAGGAATAATCCATAACTAATATTGAGTTTGCTACCGTTAACTGAATAACGTTCATTCCAGCATTCCTATGTGCCATCTCATGTTAACTCGTATGTTAATAGCAGGGACTCCATTACGTTGGATTGTCATCGTAGATAAAACATTAACAAAAAATTTACAAATGAACATAACCTGATCCCACCATGCGGCAAGAAAGAAGAAATTGGAAAAAATCGACGAAAAATCGAAGAATCGTTTCTTCGAGCGGGCCATTATCAAGGAATATTCCACAGCTAAGATTGAGGGGGCTACCGTTAACTGAATACATTTCGTCCACCAACGACGATAGTTTAACTATTTGTCAACGTAATGACGACCGTCATCTAAATAGCGGTACCGCTTTTTTAATCTAATTAGTATAGACATTTTTATAACGTCATCTACTGCTATAGTACGTCCGCTATATAGCAGCACCGCTATCCTAGGAAAGTATTACTTTAGAAATATATATTCTAATATATTTCACTATCAGTGTAAACTACAACGGTGTAGTATTATAATAAATCTACTACATATACATAGATTAATTATAACTTTCATAGGAAAATTTCAACTGGAAAAAACAAAAACAAATTAACTCAGGTAACTAATTGTCTGATCTTTTTTCTGAGTTTGTTCTTTTTTCAGGTTAATATTTAAAGTCACCGCCTTCTAATTTTAACCATTGTCGGTAGTATTAAAAAATTAGGATTTCCCTTGATTCAAAATAAAATAAAGTTTTAAATTGATAAGTACGTTCAACAGAATTAAGTTATAGCTAAAGAAGTTTAGAATAATTACTTACGTTTGAATTAATTTCGAAGATTCCATCGACACTTTTCTTGAATTTATTTTATTCATTTAATTTTTTTGAACTATTAATTGTAGTTTTTTGTTTGTTATAATTAAACCAGTTATACTATTTTTATAAAATTAATATTAAAAGATAATGTTACGAGTTAAGTTAATCAACAATCGCCTCAAATTATTTAATGGCACACTCAAGTAAGTGAATTAATTATTATGATCAGATAATTAGGTTTTAAACATACAATAACTATCAAAATAAATTATAACACATCTTGAATTTTTGGTTTTGTTTATTTTTGGATTAAACCCGGCCGCTTTAATTACAATTTTTTTTAATATTTCACATCAAAAGTTTTTTATTTTATGACATTTTTTCCTTTGCTTTGTTTATATCAGTAATGTTTTAATTGGTTTCTATGACAACATTTGTGTTTATGTTAGTAATATTTATGTATTGTGTCGAATTCTTTTGACTCCCAGAAGTTTTATAAATTCTTTTTCCTCTAAATCATTATAGCGTAAAATTTTAGTGAAAACGGCGTCTCCCTTGGGATCTGGTAAAGTGCAAATGTTTTACTCGCGTTGCATTTAGTAGTGTTTGAAACGCCATCAACCCACCCCAATCACCCTAATTGTTTTAAGATCAGAATTTAAGAAATCTATCAAATATGATGTTGTACCAATAAATGTAGATGATAAACATAATTATTTTATTTCATGTGACGCATGTAGCATACTGTCATCCACAAAACTATAAGTATAGTGAAATCCAGCAAGTTATGCATGCAGAGTCAGAATTATTCAAAATTGCTTGGGCCCTATTCTCGAACACATAAATGTGAATTTGGACAATATTGTGAAGATCGTATTGCTTAACATTAAACGGTAATGATTTTACGATAAACGAATTTTACAATATTGTCTTAATTGAATTTAGACAATATGGAAGTGAAATTCGTTTTCCATAAAATCGTTACCTTTACCGTTTATTTTTATACAATACGAACTTCACAATATTTTCCAAATTCAAAATTATGTGTTCGGGAATAGGACCCCAGATCATCCAGGAACCGACGTTGGTAAAGCTTCCGATGCGAGTCCATCGACGTTGACCGAAACTTTCCTACAGTTATCAAACGTTTAATCTAAGAAGTAAGTTGTTCCAGACATGGATGATGTGGGAGCGGAAACAAATTGTCCATTGATCTGGTTTTTCGAAACCCATATTGCCTATCGTTAAAAATGTAAGATGATTCCGAAAAGGACATAAAATTATAGTAGACATATTTTTAAAAAACTTTGGTTACAACTGATAATCTATTTTTGGTCTGTAACTGCTTGAGTGATCATTTATCCTTTCTTTCACAAAGACTGGACGCTAGCAAATTTTAATATTTCTGGAAATATACCTTTTCTTTACTACAAGTAAATGATTTATCTAGGAGTTGGAGCAGTTCTCTAGAAAATGTTTTCAAAATAATGAGCAGAATACTATCTTGCCCGTATAGGTTAGGCCGCCGTGGCTTTCAGTATAAGGGTGCGTATATGTTGTAGCTTCGATAATAGAGTTGACCATCGATGTGACTCAAGCTAAGAAAATGATTTCAAATAGGAGTGTTTATGTTGAAACATCGATAAAAAAGTCAAAAGTGGATGAACGATTTGTTTTTTTTCGGCGCTATTATCGTAGCTATGATCAATGCTCATTTTATTTATTTCATAAAAAAGTAAGTAAAAATGAAAATAATAGTTTTAATTAATTTAAATTTATGAAATATTGAGTATTGCATATTTGCGAGCGAGCGAGCATTGCAAATTTGCAAGAGAATAGAACTCATTAAACACGAAGCCAAGGATATAATTTTTATTTTATTTCACTCCTTTGGAGTTCATTTTATTATTTTCTTTCATTCCGTATGCAGAAAAAGAAAATCAATACTTTTTTGTCATCCTTTTTATTTATTTTAATAACAAATTTGCATAATTGGACAAACCATCCAGAAAAATAATCGATTTTTATTTTTAAGACGAAGGAAATTATCAAATTTGAAGCAAAAATGAAATGTGTATTTGAAAAAAAAATTGTCCTGTTGGCAACAACAAATATAGGTTTATTTTTTGTTTTATTACATACATACCTGCGTGCGGTATTAGTCTTAATAAAATAAACAGCTGTTAATCTTATTCGGTTGCGTGATTGCTACGGAACACCAATATAAGTATTTTGTTGGGTGATATATTTTATTTTATATTTATATATTTTATTTTTCGATCAAAAGTTTACAAATTTGCGAAAGAATAAAATTCATTAAATACGAACCAAGTACAACGTTTTATCCTACCGACAGAGTGACATGTATTAATTTAAATTATTTTAAACTTCATTGATTAAAAATGTAAAACGAATAAAAATAAACAATGAATTTTATCTTATTTTTGTACCATTAAATCCAAACAATTAAATAAATTGAATTCAATTTTGATATTTATTTAATGGTTTGGTATTTTGGTATGAAAAATATCAAAGTTCTAACTAGTAATACTAATGAGAATTGAGAAACCAAAAAACAATTATAAAAAAAACTAATTTTTTCACAATGGAAATTTAATTCAATTTAATCGTAGTAGCCTTTGCCTTTTTCAATATTTTTTATGTAATCAGAGCGAAAACGTTTTTGTTGATTTTTTTATAAAATACATACAATTAAATTATTTATAAAATAAAATTAAACAAATTTATTTCAATGTCCAATACAATCAAATAAATTGTTTTATCCTTCCGGTACCTGTAAATGGTTTATTTTTGTTTTTTTTTTTGGAACCCCATTTGTGTGCGTACTATAATGTAGTCCTAATAGAATAAAATAAACAGATGTTAATTTTCTGCTATTGCGTGAATGCTGGGGAATAAAACAATTTATTTGATTGTATTAAACTCTGAAATAAATTTTTTTGATTGTATTTTGTAAATAATTTTATTTTATTTTACAAAAAAATCAACAAAAACGTTTTCGCTCTGATTATATAAAAAACAATAAATTCAAACTAATCCGCATATTCCTCTCTCGAATATTGAAAACGGCAAAGGCTACTACGATTAAATTGAATTAAATTTCCATTGTGAAAAAAATTAGTTTTTTAGTATTAGCTCCGAAAAATGATTACTTTTAGAACTGTTTAGAGTCCGCAAAATTGTATTTTAGCGGCCTAGTACTTAAAGTCGTTATGACAACACTTTAGCGGATTCAAAATTTGTTTTCATTTTATATTATAATTATTTTCAAATTATAATCACAATTGATAAATTTTGTTCAAATTTTTCAAATCAAATTTTTAGGTACGCAAGAATACAAATTAAGCAATAAATTAGAAAAAAAAATCGTAAGAGCTAATACGTTGTATGCAACACGTACGCAATTGGCTTTAGCAGACTCATCTTTCTATTACAGACTCGGCTAGCGCCTCGTCCGGAAACATTACGATTCGTCCGCTAAAACCATATTTTGCGTACTTGTTACATAAACTACTATTTTATGATTGTTTTTTTGGTTTCTCAATTCTCATTAGTATTACTAGTTAGAACTTAGATATCTTTCATAACAAAATACCAAGCCTTTAAATAAATATCGAAATTGAATTTAATTTATTTAATTGCTTGGAATTAATCGTACAAAAATAAGATAAAGTTCATTGTTTATTTTTATTCTTTTATATTTTATTTTTTCAGGATTGCTTTGATTTAAAAACTTTATAAATTACATGAAAATATCATAACTACATTAATTTTTTATTTAGCAAAAATGATTTTATTCTAGTGGGAAAAAACATTTTCATAAGGGATTAAGCCTGCATGAAAATATAATTGTATTTGCTATCGTACAAAAATAATTTTTATTTGTGAAATAGTATTCACATTTGAAGAGTGAAAAAAGAGTACGAATAAAATAAAATTGCAACTGGTAATAAATATGAAAAAATTCGCGGACCAAGGGTTGAGAAACACTGGCTATAATATGTCATATTTTGTTATGTGATAGAATTTTTTGTTTAGTTACCGTTCTCTCAAAAACTGGTGTCCATCAACATCCCACGTGGCTGTGGGACTTTCGTTTTAAAAGGAAATATTGTAATTCCTACTACACAAAATGTTTATTAAAAAAATATTGGCGACGCTGATGCATAGGCTGACTTCACTCACCACAGCTCTAGAAACAAAATTTTCTGGATATATAGGGAGCTTATATCCAATAAATACTTCAATTAATGGTTAACTATTGTTATAAATTTCACGGCACTGTTACAAATTATACTCTAAGCATATTTACCAAGTTTAATCAAAATCAATTATTTGGAACTGATATTATTGAAGTTTCAAATAAACAGGTTCTCGGTACCCCCAATTTCGTCCAAAAATTAATCAGTTTTATGTCATTCAGATCTCTATCTTTTGTCAAAGTGTTATCAAAATTGATTATTGAACGAAGTCTATGATGGTATCATGAGTAACCGACAAAGATAAGTTTTTGACAAAAAACATCCCACAAATCTAATTTTTCAACCATTGTTTAACCGTTATTTTATGTCAAAAATCATCCGGTAAGTATTGAGCTAACGGTAGATGTTTAACATTATTAAATGGCGTCATAAAATGTCATTATTTTCGTTAACGATAACAATCCGACCGGCATTCATGATACCATTACTGTATGCTCCAACCAAACTTTAAAAACAAAGTGAGAAAAGTCAGCAGTCCTATGGTGGACCCTCCGCCACTTTGATCGATGTCTTCCAACTAATTGAAACGTTTCTCATAATAATTTAAAATTTTTCACTCTATACCAATTGCTGCATGTTTATAAGTCCCATATTCGTCCTTGTATGGAGTACCGTTGTCAAGCTTGGGGTGCTGCTTCTGTTTCCATCTTGGCCCTCTTGGACTCTGTTCAAAAGCGGGCTATACGAATTGTGAGTGATCAAGATTCGACATCAAAACTTGATTCCCTACAACATCGTCGCACTGTTGCTGACCTCGTTGTTTTTTACAAATATGTATCGTGATCAGATAAAATCAGCAGCATCATGCCTCAAACTTATTCTTACCCCCGTTCCACGCGGCCATTGGCTAGCGCAACCAGTCAAACGGTACAGATCCCGCGCTTTCATACTGGCAGATCGCAGAAAGACTTTTTTGTCCGAACAGCATACAAATGGAATAATTTGCCGGAATCCATAGTCTCAGGTGGTTTCAATCCGCAGAGGTTTTAAAAAACCGTTCATCAACACCTTAAAGAGCAAGTTGTTGTGGGAACTGGGACCTACGTCTTTAAATGTATTTATGTGTTGTTGTGACACATTGTAAACTATGTGTCACAACAACAACAAAAACTATGTACCTATAAACTATAACACAACACTTTATTTAAAAAAAAAAGTAGTCCCTGTTCTCACGCCGATTTCATTTGATCAAATGACTATATGTTTCATCATAATCATTTCATTATTGTAGGCTGTAGTGTGGATAAAGATACTGCAAAAAATGGAACAAACCGGTAGTTGGGATGCAGAACTGTTGTTAGCCGTACTAAATGTTTATTTTTTTTAATAAAATGTGTTGTGCAGTAGGGATTACAATATGTGTCCCAACAACACATACAAACCTTTTAAGACCAAGGTCCCACAACAACATACGTTCAAAGGTGTTGATGGACGTAAATCTTTCTTTTGTTGTTTTTTATATTTTTTGTTAAAGAATGGATAACTAAACAAAAAATCCTATCACTGACAAAATATGACATAGGCCAATATTTTATGATAGAATAGAGAAAATAAAAGTAAATAGCAAATTTTTACAAAAATTTGCTGAAACAAACCAAAAATGTAGTTGCCAATAATCCAGCCGGTTGCATATTCCTTGATCCTGTGACGCACCGTCTTTCTTGAAGTTCAAAGCCCACACATAGTTATATGAAGGCTCGTTTCCTCAAGGAAGCAATAGCGTCTCATCATCAAGGATTATTTCACAGCTAAGATTGAGGGTGCTACCGTTGACTGAATACAGTTCATCCGCCACCACCCCTAAGATGTCACCTTGGCTAGTGATATCTCACTGCTATTGCCAGTGGTATGTGATATCTCACGTTAACTCGTATGCCAATAGCAGGGACTGGAGTACGCGGG
Organism: Diogma glabrata; assembly: GCA_963693315.1. Lineage (NCBI taxonomy): Eukaryota > Metazoa > Arthropoda > Insecta > Diptera > Cylindrotomidae > Diogma > Diogma glabrata. Next base: position 191,242,534 of record OY856188.1, on the reverse strand, counting down.
ACTGTCACACCCGTAGATCAAAAATAAAAAAAATTTCAAAACAATAAAAACTGATCCCTCCATGCGGGAGGGTACCAAGTTTCATTCTTATGTACCAAGTTTCATCCAATTCGATTATCAGGTACATACAGATGTTATTGAACTTTAAAAAAAAGGCGCTCAGGGAACCACCCACTACTTTGTTTAATATTGCTCAAAAACTAATCAGCTCCTTGTCATACATATTTGCATCTTTTTTCAGGAACGAATGTTGTATGCACTATGCTCTCTAGTCCCTACAAACATAAAAAAATATAGAGAAAAAATCTCCTGTTGTATAGTAGTGTACCTCCCTTTCCAAATCCTTTGTCCAATGTACCCGAAAATATAATCAAATTTTTTTTATATATGTGAAATCTTTTACCAACGTTTCATGAAAATCGATTTGTAACTGAAGACTACAGTACGGATAAACACCTGAAAAAATTTAAAAAAAAACTTTAGCTGGAAGTGGCAATGTTGGTATGCAGAATGTTGGTATGCAATGTTGGGCTAGCACATGGTCTTGATAGCGTTATTTATTATTGTAATATTTGCAAGAGATAATTTTCAGTTTTTTTGAAACCACTAAAAAACAAATGAACCAATTCGTTAGAAAAGGACTGGGCTGTAGGCTACGCCAAGATACATCGATTGTGAATATTGCCGTTGGGCAAATTTTTGTCCACATACGACAATACACACGCACATACACAAACACATACATACTGCTAGCTAAAAATAGCCTAAACAGAGGTCTTGAAACGTAAAGATATCATAAAAATTCCGATTTCGAAAATCGACCCAAAAACAATAACTTCCCATATCGGAAAGTTAAAAAACTTACATATACAAGCTTGTTACTATAAATTAAACAAAATCTAAAAGAAGCTCTTACTTCAAACTTCAATTAAATAAATAAAAAGCGAATACATTTATCAACCACAGTTTTTATGAAAAAGTGATAAACCCAGAGATATCATTTAGGAAACCGAACAAGGAACTTAATATGAATTGTGGTTTACTTTCGAACACTATCTAATGTCGATATCATGGTAAAAGTTATCATAGAGTAACAATAACTGATGCGGTTTCATCGATTCGTGTCAAGTTGTTTACATCACAAGTAAATAACAATAAATGGACAACATAAAATTAATTTCTTTATCAAAAATAATCATTAACATTTAAAAAAATTATCAATAAATATTAAAACAAAAGCTCAATTTTTCACCTAAGAAACCTTGTTTTTAATGCTTTTCATTTAAAGGAGCCCATCCACTTTGAAACATGTTTCAAAACTTGGTTTGTGTTTATAGGTTTTATAGTGTATGGTGAAGTTTGCAAACCAATTTGACGGTTTGCGAATTGGTTTTAGTAAAATAACGCTTTGATTTTAAGTAGGCGGAGCTAATGGTTTGTAAACATGTTTCACCGGAAGAGTTTAATAAAATAACAATAGAAATCGACATCTATAATTGTAAGTTTATCAACCAAGTTTACAAACACGTTTCATAATGTATGGTAAACATGCAAACAAGTTTGTAAACCAAGTTTTGAAACATGTTTCAAAGTGGATGGGCTGCATAATGATAATCTATTTCAATTTTGTTTCAACAAAGTTTATTAGTTTCAATTTAAAGTTTGGGGGGAGGGGGGTGGAGGCAGGTTTAGGTTTTGTTTGTCAAGTTAAACTGATTATGATCCAAAACGTTCGAGAAATGCTTGTACACTTGTCGAGAAATCGAGAAGTAATTGTACACAGTCCCGACCTCAATTATTTGTTAATTATATTTTATTTTCTTAACGAACGAATCTTTGCGTCCTTTGTTGTGTTACTCTATATTTTGTTCCTTCTCGTTTTGGTTTTTATTATTTCCCTTATTAAAGTTTCAATTTAGCCATTATAATTTTAATACAATGACTACTTCGTTCTCCAACTTTGTAATCGATTCCGCTAACATCCTTGGTCTCTCAAAAAACCTTCGTAGCATCCAAAACCATATCAACCAAAACAAACAACCAAACCTCATTTACTTGAGCTAGGTGCAACACAAGTTTCAAATATTGATAATGCACGATTCAGCTGTAAAAATTATTCTCCGCATTTTTAAACACCGTGTTGTAATGATATAGATATATACTCAATTATTTTAAACATACAAAGATTCCCCAGTATGAAAAAAGTAGTATTTCTGGCACTGAGAAATTCGTTACCAGGAAATCACGTACAAATCAAAAACGAAATCTAATACAGAAAAAATGAGAAATTCAGTACAAAATTTGTGTATTTATTTTCGCTTCTGGTTTAGAAATTAAGTAAATTTCATTTGAAAATCCAGTACAATTTTTTGTACTTGATTTCTCTATTTCTGTACTCAATTTCCAAACCAAAAGCGAAAATAAATGCAGGCATTTTGTATGAAACTTTTGGTACTAAATTTCTCTTTTCAATCTGTACGTGATTTCCTTGTACTGAATTTCCTTGCCCCGTATTTCTGCATTCTGGTTTATCTCTCAAAGTCATCGCAAGTAAACATGACATATATTTGTGATATTTACGCCGTAGTTCTCCTTACCACCATAATCAAACCTTGGAAGCATTTAATTCTCTTGAAGACACATTCGATAATATCGTCATCACCGCACCTAATCCAGTCCCTACAGAGAAATAGAGTAAAGCAGTTCATGACTTTTGTGAATCTCTTACCATTTCCCTTGATGCTTTTTGACTCTGTCAAACGCCTCCAAGGCGTTTGACAGAGTTTGGCATCGGTCTCTTATCAACAAATTAATTTTATTTTTAGTCTTTTTATCCCAGAGATATCGGATGGTGTTGTTTCGGATAAATTCTCAATTTAAGCCGGTATTCCTCAGGGTTCGGTTCTTTCGCCAACCCTTTTTCTGATCTTTATCAACGATTTTTTATCTATCACCACAAACCCAATATAAATTTCTTCCGAAGTTCTATCTTACATTAATTTCAAGAGAATGAAGAAGAAAGGAAGAAACAGCCATCTAGTCTAACTGCTAATTATAATCGTAGAAAAATGATTGAATCCTTGGCTCTCGAATCGATGCTGGACTTGAATCTAGATCTTGAATCAATTCTGAACTGGTTGTCGACAGAGTTCATAGGCGTGTATTGAAGCCGATTGATAATCTAATGATAACATCCGTTATGGATTCACTGCATCATACAAGAGTTGTTGGAGCTGTTACACTATACTACTCTATGCTCTAAAGAAATTAATCACTTATACCTTCATTACGAAGATCTTCAAGAGCCACAAGACAATCTTCGCATTCTTATAAGCATATCTTAGAGGTGTCATATGTGAAACCATCATTTATAACAACTCCTTCTTTTCACATTTCGTATACTGGTGGAATCGATTACCAAAAAATGTTTTCTCTGCTACGTACATTCTATAATTCGATTACACCATATTAAATGTTTACTTATAATTTATTTTTAACCACTTGACCGGAATGAACTGATATTCATAAAAACCCGGAGAAATGCTCCTAGCTCCGGAGCGCCGAAGACGTACCTTCAAACCCAAAGTCTTCGGAGTAAAAAGTACGAATTGGTAACCTTGGTGGGGGGGGGGGGGGGGGCTATCTTTGATCGAAGGTCTACAAGGTCGCAGAAACCTGGCAATTAAAATTAATATAAAACCTTAGAATTATAGAACGCTATTTATCATTTTGACTAAGGATATTGAAAATTTTAGAAGTGGAATATCGAGGGGGGGTTATCTTTGATCGAAGTTCTGCAAGGTCGCAGAAGCGAGGCAATTAAAATTAATATAGAAACGAAGAATTGTACAACAATTATACATCATGTATATACAGTTATACATCATGTTGACTAAGGAAATTGAAAAATATGGAGGGGCTGAAATCTCAAGCTCTGAGATATCGAGACTTCGGTCTGGGTTAAGGATTTTGATATAGTTTTCGGCAAAAAACTTTTATGAGGACATGGTTTTTAGTTTTGGGCAGCGATGTATATCTAACATAACTTTTTGTTAAAGTACATGTATTTTTTTGTCTCTGTTTAGATATGTGTTACAAAACCAACACGAAACATCAATACGTTGTCGGAAAATTATAACAGATCATAAAGTAACATAATTTAGTGCAAAGATTATACAATCAAACTTACTTACAAGCAAACTACTCAAAAACCTCTCCATTTAGCGTTTCGAGAAAATATTTCAAAATCACAAATTCATATTTCTTTCAAAATTCCAAAAATATTGTAAAAATTAAATAAAATCAAAAATTCAAACTTTTTTCAAAGTTCTTATAATATTCCGAAAATTCTTACAAATTCAAAGATTAAAATTTTTTTCAAAAACTCTAAAAATATTGCAAAAATTATAACAAAATCAAAAATTGTAACTTTTTCCAAAATTATAATAAAATCAAAAATTTAAAATATTTCAAAATTCTAAAAATATTCCAAAAATTCTTACAAAATCAAAATATGAATCTTTTTTCAAAATTCTATTTTTTTTCAAAATTCTAAAAATATTCCAAAAATTAGAATAAAATCAAATATTTAAACTTTTTCTAAATTCTAATAATATTCCTAAAATTCTTAAAAATTCAAAAATTCAAACTTTTTCCAAAATTCTAAAAATATTACAAAAATTATAACAATATCAAAAATTAAAACTTTTTACAAAATTCCAAAAATTATAATAAAACCAAAAATTTTAAATTTTTCAAAAATTCTTAAAATATTCCAAAAATTCTTACAAAATCAAAAATTGAAACTTTTTTCAAAATTCTAAAAGTATATAAGGTCGTTCAATAAGTCCGTAGGATAAGTAAGAAAAAAACAACATTTTGACAAAACTCGATTTTTTTATTCAACATAGTTGCCTTCGAGGGCGATACAACGAGTATAGCGATTTTCCAACTTTTCTATACCACTTTTATAGTACGATTTCTCTTTCTCGTCAAAATAGGCCTCAGTTTCAGCGATTACTTCATCATTGGACTTAAATTTCTTTCCAGCAAGCATTCTCTTGAGATCTGAAAACAGGAAAAAGTCGCTGGGGGCTAAATCTGGAGAATATGGTGGGTGGGTAAGCAATTCAAAGCCCAATTCATTCAATTTTGCCATCGTTTTCATCGATCTGTGACACGGTGCATTATCTTGGTGAAACAACACTTTTTTCTTTTGCAAATGTGGCCGTTTCTTTGCGATTTCAGCCTTCAATCGATCCAAAAGTTCACAGTAATACTCGCTGTTGATGGTGGTTCCTTTTTGGAGATAGTCGATGAATATTATTCCGTTCGTATCCCAAAATACAGACGCCATCACCTTACCGGCCGACTGTTGCGTCTTTGCTCGCTTTGGATTCGGTTCGTCGACTGCTGTCCACTCAGCTGACTGTCTTTTGGATTCTGGTGTGTAATTGTGAAGCCATGTCTCATCCATTGTCACATATCTACGATAGAATTCCCTTTTATTGCGGTTTAACAGTGCCAAAGACTCCTCCGAAGCATCGATTCGTTGTTGTTTTTGGTCGACTGTGAGCTCACGCGGCACCCAATTTGCACAGAGCTTTCGCATACCCAAATGTTCATGTAAAATGGTAAAAACACTACCATCTGCTACCTTTACAATGTCAGCTATTTCGTGCACCTTCAATTTGCGATCGTTCATAACCAATTTGTGGATTTTTTTTATGTTTTCTGGAATAACAGCCTCATTTGGGCGTCCACTGCGCTCTGCATCTTTTGTGCTGGTACGAACACATTTAAATTCAGCCATCCACTTCTCTACCATTTGTCTCGATGGAGCAGAGTTTGGATAATGTTTATCAAGCCATTGTTTGGTTTCCACTGTATTTTTTTGCATCAAAAAGCAATGCTTTATTAAAATTCGAAATTCACTTTTTTCCATTTTTTTTCAAAAACAAAAGTTGCTTCACACAAAATGCTATAACTCACGAATAAATAGTCAGATTGCTGTCAAATTTATACACGTATCGTTTGAAGGTTAGTACTAAATAAAAATCATATGGAAAAAATTCTAGTAACGCCATCTATGTGTCATCCTACGGACTTATTGAATGACCTAGTATAAAAAACAAAAATTCTATTTTTTTTTTTCAAAATTCTGAAAGTATTCCAAAAATAAAAATAAAATCAAATATTTAAACTTTTTCTAAATTCTAATAATATTCCAAAAATTCTTAAAAATTCAAAAATTCAAACTTTTTCCAAAACTAAAAATATTGCAAAAATTATAACAATATCAAAAATTGAATCTTTTTTCAAAATTCTAAAAATATGTATATATAAAATTCAAAAATTCTATTTTTTTTTTCAAAATTCTAAAAGTATTTCAAAAATAAGAATAAAATCAAATATTTAAACTTTTTCTAAATTCTAATAATATTCCAAAAACTCTTAAAAATTCAAAAATTCAAACTTTTTCCAAAACTCTAAAAATATTGCAAAAATTATAACAATATCAAAAATTGAAACTTTTTCCAAAATTATAAAAATTATAATAAAACCAAAAATTTAAAGTTTTTCAAAATTCTAAAAATATTCCAAAAATTCTTACAAAATCAAAAATTGAAACTTTTTCAAAATTCCAAAAATATTTCAAAAACTATAACAAATTCAAAAATTTTCATGTTCAATTATATTTAGCTGTTTGTTTACGTTTCATGTCAATTAATTTTATTTTTTCCAAAAAATTTGCTAAAAAAATAAAAATCTTTCTTTTGACACACTTGACAACATTTTTTTGACAAACTTATAATCCAATAATCTAGTTTTTGATCTCGCATACCAATCCCGACCATCCAGATCTCTCCACATTCTTTGTTCCTACTCATTATCACTTAAAATGAACGTTTTTTAAGCAAAAATTGTGCATATTTCCTTGTTTTGACACACTTGACGATTTTTTGACACAGTTCTGGTACAGTTATCGAACACATCGTCCTTTCGGCTCTTACCATTGAATTTTCGGAATTCAAAATTTTTCAAATCCCTTCAGCCGTTTTCTAGATTTCGTCGGTTGTTACTGCCGGACGGCAGACAAACATACGTTTTTTTTGATTTTTTAGAATCAGTAGGTCCTAAAACGTCGAGAAATGCCAAAAAGTGGGGGTAAGAATTTCACTTTTAGTTTTAGCTCATGTATGTAATACTTAGGTCTTTCAGACCGAAGTAAAACCGTACTGCAAAATTAAATCTTGCACCTTACGTATCTGACTATAAGTTTTAACAGATGTTTATCGCAATTTTATTTTAAGTCATATCGTGAATGTATTTCAATTACATTTTGTCTTTTTCTTTTATTTAGAGCTGCGATTAATCACACACCATCAGCTGTTTTTGTATCAACAACATATCACAACAAAAACGGCGATAATCATGAATCAACCGAGCAACCGCGAAACTGTAATCATTACAATAAAACGAAAATACATTCACAATTTGAAAAACAAAACATTGGAATAAAATGCCAGGCAAACGCAGTCGACAGTAAACTTTCAAACGAAAAAGTTGAAAATCTTTTGAACTGTGAAAATAGTAATTTAGTTTCTTTAAATTCAAAAAAATATACATTCAAAATGTGTGAAAAGCGAGATCGTTTAGGATATTGGGGTACGGGTAGTGATGATGAAATTTCGGGCAGTCTTAGTGGTTATGACCGTTTAAAAACACCTCGTTTTAATAAGGTAAGTCTATTAATATTTTATTGAAGAAAGAGAAAATTGTTTTTTTTATTTAAAATATTATTTATTTTATTATACAATACAACAAAACAAGGTCGTTTCATGAAATAACATTGCAATGTCATTGTATAAAAAGTGTTTACTTTATAGGCTAAACAATCTGTTTTTCTTGATAACATAAGCAAATAATCGTTCTAAATCAATTAACAAAAATAAACATAACAAACGTTAACAAGTATAATGAAACTTACCATTAAAAATTAGAAAATGAATTAAAATAAGTACATAGTTGTTTTCCGCTCACACAATATAGTACACATAAAACATTATTAATTATTTAAGACCTCATACACTATGCCTTAACCTGATTCGGATAACCAGATTTCTAATAATTCGCGTTTAAGTTGGAGTAGATTTCCATAATCTAGCACCTCTTCTCAAAAATAAGCGTTCCATATAATTAGAACAAACACTTTATTATTATTTATATAATTGTTTGTCATATTTATTTTAGAAAGCGAATTGATAATGATGGTGATTCTTTTTTATTCAATAATGAGTAGTTTTATTATATTACCCGTGTTCGATTTGACTGAAGCAACTGAAAAAAATTAATGCAATTTTTGTTGTTTTTCAGTTGTTTCAGTCAAATCGAAGGCACTTATTGACTGACCTACGACTAATTTATTTAATATACAAATTTTTAAGTTTTACTGAAATAGGTATATTTATGGGAATATTTATTACTTATTTATAGTTGAACTTTGTAATTGTGCGCATATGTTAATTATCAGGTGATTGATAAAAAAACTAATTGTCTGTTGTAGATCTATCGATTGGACAATTTTGATACAGTCCTAGAATTATATGCGCAGGCGCGCGAAATGTGGAACATTTTCATTTTTAAATGAATAGATATTTTGTTAAAAAATAATCGGCATGTGATTTTTCAGACTACATAAAGTAATTTTTTAACGACTGTCATAGAAAATAATATTTTCTATCTATCAGTTTAAAACAGAAAGTTGGCTTTTGCTGTTTAGCGAGCATTTTTTAAATTTTTCTGCTCTTAGTGGGAAAGTAAAAACAAAGACATAATGGACAAAGACATAATATTAAAATTTACACTTCTACAAATCAAACACTTTTGATTTTTTGGCTCTATAACCCGAGGGCTTCTTTTTAAAAAAAGGCATAAATCTTTTATATTTACTAATATCCAAATTTTCTTTAACGATGAATGTTGATTTTAACATTGAATAATTTGACCACATTGTTAAAGACTTTTTTGTCTGCGATAGTTCACCAATATATACCAAAAACACATCTTCAGAATAAAAATTTCCTGTTTTTTTGTTCTTACACCAATTGATAAATAATAGTAGGTAAGCTTTTTCATACCGGACTTTAGATTTTTCAGGCAACAGATCTAAAGTTAAATTGTTGGCTGCTTCTTTTATATGAGGTGAAGTGCTAATTATATCACTTTCATCACTACTGCTCATTTTAAATTATTTTTATTTAAAAATAGAAATAAACTCTGTATAAATTTTAAATTTATTAATTTAAAAGTTTAACTTGACGTCCGATACGTTTTTTAAACAACAAATAAATACTAGGTCATTCAATAAGTCCGTAGGATGACACATAGATGGCGTTACTAGAATTTTTTTCCATATGATTTTTATTTAGTACTAACCTTCAAACGATACGTGTATAAATTTGACAGCAATCTGACTATTTATTCGTGAGTTATAGCATTTTATGTGAAGCAACTTTTGTTTTTGAAAAAAAATGGAAAAAAGTGAATTTCGAATTTTAATAAAGCATTGCTTTTTGTTGAAAAAAAATACAGTGGAAACCAAACAATGGCTTGATAAACATTATCCAAACTCTGCTCCATCGAGACAAATGGTAGAGAAGTGGATGGCTGAATTTAAATGTGGTCGTACCAGCACAAAAGATGCAGAGCGCAGTGGACGCCAAAATGAGGCTGTTATTCCAGAAAACATAAAAAAAATCCACAAATTGGTTATGAACGATCGCAAATTGAAGGTGCACGAAATAGCTGACATTGTAAAGGTAGCAGATGGTAGTGTTTTTACCATTTTACATGAACATTTGGGTATGCGAAAGCTCTGTGCAAATTGGGTGCCGCGTGAGCTCACAGTCGACCAAAAACAACAACGAATCGATGCTTCGGAGGAGTCTTTGGCACTGTTAAACCGCAATAAAAGGGAATTCTATCGTAGATATGTGACAATGGATGAGACATGGCTTCACAATTACACACCAGAATCCAAAAGACAGTCAGCTGAGTGGACAGCAGTCGACGAACCGAATCCAAAGCGAGCAAAGACGCAACAGTTGGCCGGTAAGGTGATGGCGTCTGTATTTTGGGATACGAACGGAATAATATTCATCGACTATCTCCAAAAAGGAACCACCATCAACAGCGAGTATTACTGTGAACTTTTGGATCGATTGAAGGCTGAAATCGCAAAGAAACGGCCACATTTGCAAAAGAAAAAAGTGTTGTTTCACCAAGATAATGCACCGTGTCACAGATCGATGAAAACGATGGTAAAATTGAATGAATTGGGCTTTGAATTGCTTACCCACCCACCATATTCTCCAGATTTAGCCCCCAGCGACTTTTTCCTGTTTTCAGATCTCAAGAGAATGCTTGCTGGAAAGAAATTTAAGTCCAATGATGAAGTAATCGCTGAAACTGAGGCCTATTTTGACGAGAAAGAGAAATCGTACTATAAAAGTGGTATAAAAAAGTTGGAAAATCGCTATACTCGTTGTATCGCCCTCGAAGGCAACTATGTTGAATAAAAAAATCGAGTTTTGTCAAAATGTTGTTATTTTCTTACTTATCCTACGGACCTATTGAACGACCTGTTATATGTGTTATTATGGTTTTCCATATTATTCACTGTTTGTGTGCTTTTGTCACTTTTGAATTAAAATGCAATATTTAAAAATATACTTTTTACTGTTTATTTTTAAATTTATTTATAATAATAAAACTTCCTTATAGTAACAATTTGATTTTTATTTTTTTATTTTAAAGAATATCGATTTCGACTTACGTCATCCTCAGTTCTTAAATTATTATTCCTCAGTTATCTATATCCTCAGTTATAGGATCAGTATATCCTCAGTTCTTAAATTATTATAAATGCCTCCTTGGCAACTTTGATCGCATTTGTCGGCAGTCGTTAAAAAAATATTATGTACACTTTGAGCAGAAAGTAACATTGCTGCTCTGACATGATTGCTGGTTTCGGCTGTGCCTCAACCAGCAGTTTTCATGCACGAGCAGCAATGTAGTACTTTCTGCTCGTAATATACAATCTACTATTACTATAGCTCTTGTTATTTTTTAATTTTTGATAAACCTATATCTTCAAACTGTTACTAAACCGAACTTTTCTAACATTTCTCTTTTGTTCATTTACGGCTGGTATTCTAAATGAATATTGTCGCTTAGTATACACTAAACTCATTAGGAAATTTAAAATTAATACAATACAACATTGTTAGAGCCATGCAATTTAGGGTTTACTTTGTACATTAATATAATTAATTTTGTATTAAATCGTTATCATTTGCAGTACTAATAAGGTCAATCTTATCTGTTATATAGATAGGTATTTGTGATTTAGTGAAACATCAGGTATTCCTTATCTTAATTTAGATTAGGTTTCATAACATAAGTGTTTTGTTTTGATGTTGTATTATTTTAATGACACACAATCATTAGTGACATAATGTCGTCACAACTTTTCATCATCATCCTGACTCCTTTCCGCTCTTAACAATTCCACACAACAAAATTTCAAATTTGCTTTTACTGTACTTACAATTACAGTTTTACCGTTTATACTTATATAAACTTTTAAAAGTTTAATGCTATGAGTCCAGTCAATGAACATGAAATACGGCAAAACTGTATAATTCTTACAAGCAAAACCGATTTTAACAAAAATTTGGATTTAAGCTCTTCGTTTCCTCTATTTCAAAGTTGACCGAGAGTTGGTGGTTGCTTAATTTTTTTAAGGGTCAAAACAACCCCTAATCGAACATAATTTTAGAATTGTAGATTAAAGCTTGTGATCGATTGAAATCATTTTTAAATAAGTTGAATGAAGGTTAATTGTTATTAAGACATAATTTATGATTTATTAAACACTTTTGACCCCTAAAAGCGACCCCATAGAATAAGTATCATTAAAAAATAATGGTGTAAATGTTATTTATTCACCAATTTGAAATAATTTAATCTTATAGTGATAATAAATGAAGATATTCTGTTTTAATTTTGAGATCATTTATTTATAAGTTTCAACCCTTATAAAAAACCACCTCTTTAAAAAAAATTAAAAAATACAGCTAAATTTTTTTTAATTCAAAATATAATACTTCTATTATCTTTTATCTTTTTGTTATTGGAAATGAGATGTATTTTTTAACAATTTTTAAAAAATAACTCTTACTGATCAAAGTTTGCAATATTTAATTTAATTATCTTCACATTCCTCTTTCTTTTCCTCTTCGTCCTCATTTCTTGCCGCGTCCACCTCATCTTCGTCTTCCTCCTCGTCCTCCTCAAGGTCCATAATTGGAGCACTGTTTTGACAATTGTCTCCGCTGCATATTAAACATTTCGAATTGCAAAAAATTCCTACTTTTCGGCAACCGCGCGCTGAACCGCATCCTTTTTTGTAGCTACAAGAAATCATTTTCAACAGCTCTTCAGGTGCAGGTTGATTTGGAGTTTTGATTGGATTTAATACTCTTTCAATATTAACCCAACCCCAATCAAGTGGATTATTATTGTTATTTTTTAGCCGATAACTGGATTTGTAATTAAACTCTTTTTATGTGCTCATTTCAAGCACCAATTGTTGGAACCAGCGAGGACAACTTAACTGCATTTTTTTCGTGGTGGCCTTTAGAAATGATTCATGTTTCATTTTTTCGAGATATGCAGGTAAGTCTACCTTTTTCAATTTGTTCAATTGGGTGTCCTTTGGCAGTCCGTACAACATTACAGTACAGTACTGACCAGCTTGCAAAATGTCATCTGCGGTTGCAAGATCATTGTAAAAAATCTGCGTTTTTTCCCTTACGTTCTTATGTTTCTCTTACGTCCTTACGTCGTTTCCTAATATATCAACGTTTTTTTTTTTAAGGAAAAAATTAGAAACAACATAAAAACTCTGTATTTGGAAGAAAATATTGCGCAAATGATGGGAAAATTAAATTAAAGGTGATCTGAGCTACGAGGGTGAAATGGGCTGAGCTTTTTGGGGTGGAAAATTTTCACCGATACGATTTTCAGCGAAACTAGACCTTATATCAAAAAAAGTTTAAAGTAAAAGTTTCGACCCCAAAAGGGTCACACACCATTTCACCCTCGTGGTTCGGTTTACCTTTAGTTTAATTTTCCCATCATTTGCGACAATTTTTTTCCTTATCCAACAGTTTTCATGCTGTTACTAATTTTTACCATTGTTTGCTTTTTTAAAAGGTATCTGCACTGGACTAATATGTATCAAATATCAAAAAATTTTGAAACATAAAATGTAAATTTTAATTATTTACGTACTGATTTATTTTTTATAATATTAATTTATAATTTTATTTTATTTTTTGTACGTTAATACACAGCGCAGAACACTGACCTAAAATATAGGTATAGTATATATTCATCAATGCTCAAATAAATGTTCTCATTTCTGCAAAAATATATGTGATTAATTTTTTACCCATAACTCCCTTAGTTTTAAGCTATCAAGTAATTCAAAAAAATATTTTGTAGGTATTTTTAAGAGCTACAAGCTTATAAATTAAATTTTCTTTTAGTGCTTAGTTTTAAAGGGGTTTGGGCTGAAAGGGCTTGAAGAAGTTACTATTTACGAACATATGCAAACTGCAAACAGCCATATCTTACTTAATTTTTATCCTGAAGAAAAACAAAGGACACCAAATTTTTTAGAAGAACATAACCTAGAATTATATACTACTATTTTGAAGAAAAGGTAATTTTTTTCAAAAATCTATTTTCACTTCCACCTCAATTTTGTTCAAAACTAAGCACTTTAAACATGTCAACTTTCTAGACTCTAGAGCATATTATTTAGTACATTAATAAAGAGAATTCTTAAGTGGTACTAATTACTTTTAATTAGAGTGGTAGTTAGCGGTTGATTTTTACTTTTTTTGTCGCCGAAAAAAATATAGACCAACTTTGTTTTCGTCATAACACGTATTGATTAGTATTGATGCTAGGGTCTTTTATAAAACACAAAAACAATGGGTTTTAGTACACTTTAAATAATATTATATCAAATTTACCCGAAAAAATGCATTGTTTTTTGTTTATTCACGTCGAAACTTTCAACTTTTGCGTTTGGCGAATATGAACTTACCTTCAACAAGCTATTGCTCCGTTTGTATTGTGTCTACAGAGTACAGACAGCATTTTGTTCATGAAAAACCGTCTGAAAACGTGGTTTTTAAATGAAAAAATGACATTTTCACTCGTGAAGAAGTCGAAAAGTATCGACTTTCAAAAAAATATTTCTATGACAAAAGTTGCTTAAAATTAGTCAAAAGAAGATAGTCCCGTACTTATTTTAATATAATATTTTTCACCCCCGAGAAGGGTTGGAATTCACCCCTAGGATTTAAGCAACCACCGGCATAGGGTCAACTTTGAAGTGGAGGGAAAGCATAACCTAAATCCAAATTTTTGTGCAAATCGGTGTTGCTTGTAAGGATTATACCGGAAAATGCTCATTGATTAGACTATATGTAGTTAGTTTTAAAATACAAATTTTTGTGTTTCCAAAATGATTTATTTTGTATTAATTCGGTGCTTTGACGACTTATTGAAAAACTTATTGAATTTAAATAATAAATGTTTCTAAAACTTGTGTGACATCAACAAGGCAGTTTTTTCTCTCTCTCTGGCGTTTACATCCCATGGAGGGATTTTACCGTATGTGCAATCAGCTTTCAATCATCTCGTTCCATGACCAGTTGACCCCAACCAGCTGGTTGTTGTTGGGACACTTTTTTAAAAATTCTATCTAATAGAGCGCTTTCTACATGACCAAACCATCTAATCCGGTTGGATTTAATAAATCCGATAACATCGCAGCCTCCAAGAAGCAACTTATTTTCAGCAACTTTGCATGGACCATAAATTGTTCGTATGACCTTCCTCTCGAATGTTGATAGAATCCTACAATCGGCGGAAGTCAGTGTCCAGCTTTCACTTCCAAATAATATTCACACTCCCAAAGCATTAGTAAACTGAGTTTACACAACCGCGAAAGATGTATTGATCGCAAATGTTTTGAATATGCGTAGAAAACTCTGTATGCGGCAGTGACACGGGCTTTGATATCTGCCTGCATGTCATTTGACGATGTTATTGCAGACCCGAAGTATTTGAAGTTCTCTATGCGTGCTACTTCATAGTCACCAGTATTCAGATTGCCGGGAGATATGTTCCTGGATGTTGTTAAAAGTTTAGCTTTGCCGTTGTTGATGCATAATCTAAGTCGTTTAGTATTTCTTTCAAACAGAGAGAGACTATCCTTAATATCGCTTGGTCTACGTCCAAGAAGTGCAAAACCATCTACATAGCCAAGCATTTGACTAGATTTGTTAAAGATGCAGTTTTATGTCTTCAACTCTTCTTTTTCTTATCGCGTACTCAAGCGCCAAATTAAATAGTACGGGCACAAGTGCATCACCTTATCGAACACCTGATGTTATATCAAAAGAGTCTGAACCTGACCCTTCGATTACTGTTCTACAATTTGATCCCGATGTTGTGAGTTTAGACAGAGAAACAAGTTTCTCTGATACCAAGGCATATGAGCGCGAACCAAAGGTTGTCGCGGATGATACTACCATATGCCTGGTTGAAATCAACAAAGAGCTGGTGAATGCTGATGTTGTACTCCCAATATTTTTCCAAAATTATACTTAAGGTAAAACATTGATCTATGGTTGAACGGTCGGGACGAAAACCACACTGATAGTCACCAATGAAAGATTCAGCGAACGGGATGAGTCGAGCAAGTTTTTTATATGGAGTGTTCAGAAGTTCGATGATAATTCGCACACTTTAGACGGTCACCTTTCTTGTGTAGTGGAACAATGAGAGCTGTTTCCATTCAGCAGGTAGTTTTTCTTGGTCCCAGATTGCCAGAATCAGATCGTATATTCGTGAGACAATTTTCCTCCTCCATTTTTGTTCTGCAGAATGAATCCATCGATACCTTCGATTTTTAGTTTTTTGATAGCAGCTTCCACTTCTTCTTTTGTTGGGTAAGGCACAAGAATCTCCTCACTAGATGGAGCGATTGCTCGAATAGGTTGAACTTCATTCAGTAGCTCTTGAAAGTGGTAAACTCGTTGTTTCCATTTTTGATGGTTGTGGAACTTAGGTGGAAATCTTTTGTCAGATTCCGCGTATTGGCAAAGTACTCTTTCAAATTTCCATTAGCTACATGTTGCTTGATGTTTTCAATACAGCTCTTCAGTGTTCGCGTTTCTTATTCCGTAGGAGTTTTGCTGAGGCTTTTCTGGCGCATAGATAATCAGTTTAGGAGCTTCGAGTGTTGTTAACCATTTTTCACGCAGTTTTTGTTTGTGCTCAACGTTTTCGCGGCAATCGTCATCAAACCTTCGTTACGTGATTTCGGTGGTCGTTTTTCGATTGTAGTTTGTGCTGCGGATATAACGGTTAATTGAAGCGTTTACCATTCTTCTTGTATGTTTAATGGGATCTCAGAAGGAATGTCATGCTCTTCTATGCTTTGTGTTACTATTTTTTGATATCTATTTAGCGTTTCCGAGTGTTTAAGTGCTTCGGCATTCCAGCGTACGGTCTTTTTTGCTTGTCTATTAAATGTAGATGACAACTTGCACTTATACTTAAAGATGACAATCATATGATCGGTGTCCATATCAGCACGGCTGTATGATTGAACGTCAGTTACACTTGTAGAGTGCCTCTTAGAAATCATGACATGATTTTCAGTTCTTCCATCGTTTGGTTTCCGCGTTGCCTTGTGAATGTTCTTATGAGGGAAAAAGTGCTAGAAATTACTAGATCATAGATCATAGCCAGTTCAGCTGCGCGAAACCCGTTATTGTTACTGTTATGATGCAAGCTGTTAGGGGCGATATGTGTTTTAAGTTCTGCAGTCCTACCAATTTCAGCATTAAAATCACCTACCACAATTTTTATATCGTGCCGCGGAATGTTATTGATGACTTCTTTGAGTTCTAGGAAGAACAGGTCTTTAATATCATCTGCTTTGTCTTCAGTAGGTGCATGAACATGGATGATCGCTACATTGAATTTTTGCGTGCGGATTCTCATTGTGCATATCCTCATATTAATTGGGCAAAAGTCGATAACATGTTGATTCACGCGACGATGTATTAGAAAGTCAACTCCGAATTCTCCTCTGTTTTGATGACCGCAGTAGTAGAGAGTGTATCCCTTGACTGTTTCGTGGATTCCACTCCCTGGCCATCTTACTTCTTGTAATGCCGCTATATCTAGTGTGTAGCTATCGATTTGATTTGTAAGTTTTAGTAGATCTCCTGGTCTTCTAAGGCTTAGCACGTTCCAGGTTCCCATTTGACACCACCACTTTATTTAAATTTCAGAAGAAGCAATATACAAATTATTTGTATGGAAGAAAATTTGAACTTTTCATTTCACCTCTGTAAAATAAAATGACTTTGACATGACTTTCAAAAATCAAGATTAGTAGAATATTAAAACAATATTTCTTCTTTTTCAGGGTCTAGCATTTACACTAGAAGAAAGGCAAATTCTTGGAATTCATGGCTTACTACCCGCAAGTTCTAAGACATGCGAAGAACAAATAAAACATTGTCACATATTATTGGATCGTTTAAACGATGATTTAGATAAATACATGTATTTAATGGGATTACTTGCAAGAAATGAAAGATTATTTTATCAACTTTTAGATTCTGATATAGCAAAATTAATGCCACTTGTTTATACACCAACCGTTGGACTAGGATGCCAAAAATACAGTTTAATCTATCAAGATCCAAAGGGAATGTTTATTACTTACAACGATAAAGGACATATTTATGACGTTTTAAAAAACTGGCCATACACGGATGTACGTGCGATTGTTGTAACGGATGGTGAACGTATTCTAGGTTTAGGTGATTTAGGTGTCAATGGAATGGGTATTCCTGTTGGAAAATTGGCTTTATATGCAGCATTAGCTGGAATAAAACCGCAGAATTGTCTACCAATTACATTAGATCTTGGAACAAATACACAAAGTATTTTAGATGACCCACTTTACATAGGATTGAAACGTAACCGTGTTGTTGGTGCAGAATATGATGAATTTCTTGATGAGTTTATGAAAGCTGTTGTCCGCCGTTTTGGACAAAATTGTTTGATACAATTTGAAGATTTTGGAAATAATAATGCGTTTAGATTATTAGATAAATATCGTGATCATTATTGTACATTTAATGACGATATTCAGGTGGGTCAAAAATTTATCTATGTCGCTTTAAATAACTTACTGATAACCTAATTAAATTATTTATTATTATGTATTGTGTCTCTACAGGGAACTGCCTCAGTTGCTGTTGCAGGTGTTATAGCAGCACTTCGTATTACTTGCAGTAAGCTCAAAGACAACAAAATTCTTTTTCAAGGCGCGGGTGAGGCCGCCTTGGGTATTTCAGAGCTATGTGTAATGGCAATGAAACAAGAAGGTTTAACAGAAGCTGAAGCAAGACAACGTGTATGGTTAGTTGATAGTCGTGGTTTAATTGTAAAAGATCGTCCAAAAGGTGGTATAAATGGACATAAAACCCGTTATGCCCATCAACACGAACCAGTTGATACCTTACTTGAAGCTGTAAAGACAATTAAACCAACAATTTTAATTGGAGCTGCTGCTATTGGTGGTGCTTTTACTAAAGATGTTTTAGAAAACATGGCTATAAATAATGAAAGACCTATTATATTCGCATTGTCTAATCCTACAATAAAATCAGAATGTACAGCAGAAGAAGCATACACACACACTAAAGGAAAAGCTGTTTTTGCTTCTGGGTCACCATTTCCTCCATTCACATACGAAGGTAAAACTTTCAAACCTGGGCAAGGGAACAATTCATATATATTCCCTGGAATTGCATTGGGTGTATTGTGTACCGGAATTTTAAGAATTCCAGAGGAAATATTCTTAAGATCTGCTAAGGTAAGATTTAGTTTATGGTTATTACATGTGGGCTGCAATAATTTTTTGTATTTGTTAGGCTCTTGCATCTCTGGTTAGTGACCATGATTTAGAAACTGGCTGCATCTACCCGCCACTACAAGAAATTAAACATTGTTCGATTAAAATTGCAGAGAAAATTATGGAATATGGTTATGAAACTGGTACAGCAACTGTTGTTCCTGAACCAGAAAATAAAATAGAATATATTAGATCCCAAATGTATGATTCGAATTACCAATCATCCATACCACAAGTTTTCCCATGGCTTAACAATCGCGAACCAGAAGTTTATAGTATTCCTTCACCATAATGGAAAAAACGGAAAATTGTTTTTCGAAAATATTGATAAATTAATTAACTTATTTGTTTTGAGAAATTGCAATATAAACAAAAATACAAATTTATATTTTATGTTAAATTTGCCAATTGAGTTTTAGTTTGGTTATCGGAAAAAAACTTTATAGTATATTTCGAAAAAAAAAAATTTATAAATGTTTGTTTTTCAAATCAAACCAAATGTGAAATATTTTATTATCTTGTTGATCTTCAGTTTTTGTTGATTTATAAATTTTTATTTTTATTTTCGATCTACGAGTTTGATGACAACTACGCAAACGCCTTGCTATTGACATATGAGTTAACGTGAGATATCACATACGCAGTGAGATATCATTAGCCAAGGTACTCTTTTAGAAGTGCTGGCGGATGAACTTTACGGTCAACTGTGGCACGCTCAATCTTGGTTATGGAATGTTCCTTGATGGAATAAAATGCCATACTTGCTCGAAGAAACGAGCGTTCGTATAACTATGTGTGGACTTTAATCATTGAGGAGACAGTGCGTCACATGATCAAGGAATATGTCACTAGCTGGATTATAGGCAACCCAATTTTAATGTTGTGCGTGCAAATCTTTTAAAACATATTTGTTTTTTACCTCTTAATTTATTTTCATTTTCTCTATCCTATCATGAAATATTGGCCGTCATATTTTACATGTGATAGGATTTTTTTTGTTTGGGTTTCGATTCTTTGGAAACTATTCAGAGACGTTAATTTATTAATTAACACTAAACATGCCTAACTTTTAATAGAAAAAAACCATAAGATACTACAACCTTGGCTAGTAATATTAGCTTGGTGGCTATCACGTTAACTGATATGTCAATAGTAGGAACTTGAGCATGCGGGGTTGTCACACTCGTAGATCAAAAATTAAAAAAATAACCAAAACTGATTCCGCCATGCATTAAAGTCACCAAGAACCATAATGAAGTCGATTGCTGGTGTTGATTTCATATCCTTTTTCGTCAACATAGGTAGCAGACCCATTTAACGGGATAATTTTATCACGGTTTCTTGTATGCGTGCACCCACAAGACAATCAGCACCAAATTCCCTTCGAGAAGGATGATCACTACAGTATAGAGAGAGGGACTATTCAAATCCTGGTTGCTAATATTATGGATTCCCAGCACCGAAACTACCCGGAAGAATCCGACCAACGATCGTCAACATCCGCAACATCGTTCCGTCCACCCGTCACATCAGGTTCCAGGCTCGTTTCACATTTTATAATTAAATTGTTATGGTCTCAAAAAACAAATCAACGAGATCACACATTTCATGAGAAGGCACGAAATTCAAGTGGCAGCCATAAAAAACTGCAAACAAAAACTAATCTTGATATCAATAATTATTTCATAATTCGCAAGGACCGTAATAAAAATAAAGGTGGAGGCCTTGTTTTCATAATCCACTGCGATCTTAAATACCGAATTTTAAATGTCATTTTAGGACAAGATGATTCACTAGAACATCAAGGCATCGCCATAACATCAGGCAAAACCGAAATCACGCTGGTAGACAACATCAGCTACCTGTTATCTTACAAATATTGCTATGGCTTGGGCGACATGAATGCTCAACATGACACTGCCTTAGCTGATGATCAACGTGGAATTGAATTCTCTGAACAAATCAATCAGTGAAATGCAGCATGTACACCAATTTTTGTTCTGTTCTTATATATGGGGTGGAGGATACTTGAGTAGTTCATGATTCTGTACAGCAAACTCAATTTAACTATTACAAACGAGCTTGATTCCTTGCAACAAAGAAGAAATGTCGCCCCGAATTTAACGATTTTCTATAAATATGGATGAACGAACTTTCGCAGACATCAAATCGATTTTACCTGAACTAGAAAACCTTACCCGTTACACCAGAACAACCAAAGTGGCCCATCATATTACAGTTCGATTGACAAGGTGTTCGCTGTTCAGCGTGATTTTTTCAACTCTCTCGCATCTATGGAATGCTTTACCTGTTTGGCTTTTTCTTGACAATTTTAATTACCAGAATTTTAAAATCGACGTTCATAAATTCAGAGACGTTATTTATAATTTATTATAATTAAGACTAAACATATCTAACTTTCCATTAAAAAATAAACAGTCTTAACACTTACCACCTTGACCTTCATAAAGCGAAAGTTACTAGGAAATATGTGAGAAATTTAACTTGTAAATGAAACTCCTAATTAAGAAATATGTGAATACAGAAACATAAAATTTATTCAATTATATCGTCTGATGTAACAATATTCATAGTTGGTATTACCACTGTCGGTATCAAACCTATTTGCATTTTTTTTGCTAAAAATACTCTTGCCTCACAGTATTTCTCATCCAGTCTTTTTAAATTACAATTTTTCTGTTTGTGGCTTTCATCATCAGTTTCAGAATCATCACTATTGTTTTTAAAATCCGTTTCAGTTTCCAAATGAATGTCACTAACTTCAGCAACATCTAATCCTTTTAATTTTAAAATTGTGTTTTCTTTTTCCTTCATTTTTGCGTTGATTGGTTCAATTTTTTTCTTCAACTGATTCAAAACTGGTTTAAAATAAGTTTTAATTACACGACTATTAATCTTATTAAGTTCATCATCATATGTGCTCATCTTGTAATCCTGATAAATTGCATCATCGCTTTCTACATCTATTCCAAAAAAATCGTCATCAAAGTTTTGTTTTGTTTGTTCAGACAATAATATGGTATCGACGTCCTGTTTAGCTTGTTCATATTTATGAGCCATTTCTAAACAATTAGTTGCCAAATTATTTTCGATTTGATATTTGTTATTCGTAAATTTATTATAATTTATAAGAAAACGTTGAAATTCATTACTAAAGGAAGCTATACTATTCTCAAATATTTTTAATCGTTCTAAAAACTGTAAATGTTTCAGTTTTTGGTTTTCATCTAAAGGATAGATTAGTTCATCGTTGTTTCTGGTCAAATTTTGAAAATCACAATCAAACTTACGACATTCATTTGCTAAAACCATGATTTTGGTTGAAACTATTAAGGATTCATTTTTTAAGTTTGAGCTTTCGTTTGACTGAAATGATCTTACAAAATAGTTTTTCTTTGAACTATTTTTATCACTGAATTTTGTTATCTTTTCAAATAATTTTGAATGTTCATCAATATGTGAATAACAGCGATTTCGAATTTGATTGAAATCGAAGAAGGCAATTTTAAAGCTAAGATGGTTAGCAGATGTTAAACCAAATCTCAAAAGATACTGTGATTGGGTAAGTGCAAAAATATTGTAAAATTGTTTGGCTTCGCTAGTTGATAATTTTAGAAAATCTCGTTTGAATAATTCACATTCTAGTAAATTGTCAAGTTTTTCGTAGACGGTATTGTACTTAAAAGGAAGTAAATGCAGGGCTTCAATTTTTTGTAGGTTATTATAAAATAGGGTTGTAACTGTTTTAATAGAATTGATGAAAGTTTGTTCACGTTCTTTTTCTATATCACTAAAAATTGAAAATATTTTCTTAAACCGTTTAAAATTGTATAAAATACTCACAATTGTCCAATGATTTCCATATTGGTTTTCAATAAATTCATTTCATTAAGGAAAATCAAATTTCTTTTTACGCAAATTTCGTAACGATCAATGATATTCAAAAGTGATTCCAACTTTTGAATTATCAACTGTTTTTTTATTTTATAAAAAAGTTTTAAACTATAAACAGAAATAAATCCCACTGATACCACAGGAACAATATACTTTAAATAACTGTTTATATGCGACGTTATAGCTGCTACAGCGACCAAAAACGTTGATTGCGTAAAGTTAAAGATTTCGGTCGGTTCAACATAATTATTTTCGATGTCCTTTAAGGCCAATTCTAGAACTTCTACGTGTTCACATAACAAACGATTTGAGTTTAATATTTTAAATACTATATCACGCTTTGTTTCCTTAAATATAAAAAACAAATATTATATCTGTGAAATATAGAGTAATTTTAATTCTTACATGAATCTGAAATACTTCCGATGATATTGCATTATAAAATGTGCGTAAATTTCGCCTCGCATTTTCCATTTTAAAAAATTAAAAGAAATTGAAAGGTTATAAAACCAAAACTCTAAAAACAGAACATAAATAAATAATTTTATAAATTTCTTACAATAAAACAATATAAAAATTAATCATAAAAAGACAAAAATATATTTTTAAAACAAAATTAGAAATGACAAGTACTTAGTGTGACATCTAGTTTTTCAACATGTATCTAGGTTATAAATGAATTAAGGCGCACATTAGACTATCAAATATGTTGGACAAATATTTTCTATCATTCACATGCAACGGAAACAGAAACCGAATTTCATACAAATTTGACTGCAACGGAAACAGCATCCGAATTCAGGGGATATTACTTTTACTTAGGCGCCAAGAATTTTTTTTTTATTGGATAGAGAATCACTAGTTTAGCTTAGTAAGCCTCGTTCGTATACACGGTGACAGTAAACTGTCGCGGTAGTACGGTTATGATAATTCAACAGCCAAGACATCGTGACAGTGCAGTTCCCACGGCATTTGCTTGCTCGACAGTTGTATACGAAAAATAGTTGCTAAATTTTTGAGACCTTATTCAACGACAAATATCAACTTCTTTATTTAACAAAAATCAATACACAAAAGCAAATCAAATCAATCAAAAATCAACACTGTGCAAAATGATAATGATCTGTTAGGACAGCTCCGTTCACATGATGGCAACTGCTGTTACGGTCACGGCATGACTGTCACATTATCAAATCCATTTTGAACAAATGGCAGTTTGTGAAAATTATATGAAAGTCTGCATGTGGTACTTCGAAAAATCATTTTTTTTATCACATTGTCTCGACCGAACACTAGACATTCAATTCAGAATGTTTCACCCAAAAATTTACAAATAAGCAAAAACTGTTCCTCCTCTCCCTCTATGCGACGACTAATATTATTCCAAAAAATCATATAAAAAGATATAAAGGAAGTAAATAGAGTTATATTATGACTACCATGCTCACTCATGTATTTACACGCACATATATTCATAATCATACTTACGCATAACCGTTAAATTATGAATTATGTATTTATTAAATTATGTATTTTTCCGAAATCCCACTAGACTACGTACAGAGTGAAAACTGTGACCGGTGCTGTGCGCAAAACGGTGCTGAAAGCGTTGTCAGCTACAAAACTCCAACGTGAAATAGCACCGCTTTGCGCACAGCGCCGTTCACAGCTTTCACTCTGTACGTAGCCTTAAATATCCTAGTTTCACGTTTACTGCAGGAAAATGATATTCAATGATCTTTAATTTTACTTTGGAGGGTTTTTTTGTGAGCAGTTAAGCTTAAGTACATATTGGAAATACTTGAATTCTTCTCTAAAATTCCTTTTTTTTTTTGAATAAAATGTGTTGTATTATAGGGTTTACAATATGTGTCACAACAACACATAAATACCCTTTAAGACCTAGGTCTAGATCTAGGTTCCCTAACAACTGGCGTTCGAAGGTCATGATGAACGCTTTTTTTAAACCTCTGCGGGTTGAAGTCACCTGAGACTAAGGATTCCGGCAAACTATTCCATTTGTATGCAGTTCGGACAAAGAAGTCTTTCTGCGATCTGCCAGTATGACAGCGTGGGATCTCGACCGTTTGACTGGTTGCGGTAGCCCTGGTTGCGGTCGAGTGGAACGGTGGTAAGAATAAGTTTGAGGCATGATACTGCTGATTTCATCTGAGCACTGTTGATGACGATATTTGTAAAAAACAACGAGGTCAGCGACGATGTTGTAGAGAATAAAGTTTTGATGTCAAAGTTCGATCACCCACAATTCGTATAGCCCGCTTTTGAACAGATTCCAAGAGGGCCAAGATGGAAACAGAAGCAGCACCCCAAACTTGACAACAGTACTCCATACAGGGACGAATATAGGACTTATAAACATGGAACATGGTATGGAGTGAAAATTTTTTTGCATCTATTTAGGAGGCCAAGTTTTTTGAACGCGCTTTTTGCCATCGCCATTACATGATCGTTAAAGAGTAGGTCATTTGAAACTGTGACACCCAATATACGAATGCTTTTACATTCACCTATTGGTTCATCACACATACTGAATAAAATATCATTGGGGAACTCGGTCTTTGATCTGGAAACAATCAATAGCTGTGTTTTGGTAGAGTTGAAATTGGCCAGGCTTTGTACACCCCAATCGGCGACATTTTTTAAGTCTTTGTTCACGTTTATGTCAGCGTCTCTCCGGACAGGATTAATTCGTTCATGCATTTTACCTTTTGAAGGAAGGGACTCGAACGACTTGTGCAGAGTACTATCATCTGCAAAACTATTTATTGGGTTGCTGGTGATTTTCAACAATTCGTTGATATAAATCAAAAATAGGGTTGGGGACAATGCTGAGCCTTGAGGTACACCAGCGTTAATTAGTTTAGACTCAGAAGAAAATCCGTCTAAGGAGACCGAAATGTATCGGTTCGATAGAAAATTTTGAATCAGCTTCACAATATTGGGATGAAAACCATACGAAACGAGCTTGTGGATCAAGTTGGCATGCCAGACTCGATCGAATGCCTTGGAGATGTCTAAAGCGATAACGTATGTTTCACCACCTTTATCAAGTATGCTGTTCCAACAATGCGCTACATAGTTTAATAGATCGGTGGTTGATCTTTTGTCTCGAAAACCATATTGGCTGTCGGCTATTAAATGATTTACTTCCAGAAATTTTGAAATGTGTGTATTAATATAATGCTCGTAGACTTTGGATAGGACCGATAGTAAAGCTATTGGCCTATAATTTGAGATATCGGATTTCGGGCCCTTTTTGGGTTTGAAGGATTTTGGGTTTGAAGTGGAGTTCATTCATATTAACTCCTGAAGACTGGATTTGGGGTATTTCTTTAGGAGTTTCCAAAACAGTGGAGTTCAGAGCAAAGCGTTCAGCGAACAAGTTAGCTTTTCTTGCGGGATCATTGACGATTAAATCACCATCAATAATAGGTGGAATAGAAGATTTTGTACCAGAATTTAAAAAATTGATGGCACTGTAGAAACTCTTGTCAGAAATAGACATAGACGTAAATTTTGAAGCTTTCACTCTGTCAATTTTTTACTTTTCGTTTGAGATAATCTAGTTAGATATTTTGTTGGCCTTTAGATATTGGGATCGATTAGCGGGAGTTTTGTTATGAATCCATATGTTAAATGATCTACGTTTGTTTCTAAGTGCCGCTTTGGCAGCCTTCGAATACAAGTATTTTTGCTTGGGTTTTACAATGGAAAAAGGGACGAATTTATTGATAGCAAATTGGATGGTTTCTGTAAAGTTTTGAGCAGAAACATTTACATTGTCAGTGTAAAAACAATGACGGTCGAAAGGGAAACCATGGAAAAAATTTTGAAGACCACTCTTATCCATTTTTGAGTAGTGAAATATTTTACGGGGTTTGGGAGCTGTGGTTTTAAGTAAATCAGTTTTGATAACTGATGAAATTAAATATTGATCAGAATTTCTAATACTACCTTTTGCTACATCGACACTCGTAATATCTGGCATTGTGGTAAGATAGAGATCTAAAAGAAAACTATTATCACCGCCATTACGGGGAGTGAAAGTTGGGCTTTTAACAATTTGGAATAGGCCCTGAGACGCGGCAAAAATGTCTGCAAGCTTTCCACTATTGTCAACATCGTCGGTCGATTTGGAGAATTCCAACCATGATTTGTTATGGACGTTGAAGTCACCGGTAACGTTAACTTCACAATTAGGGGACTTTGCTCTAATCTCGTCCACAATTTTTGTTAGTGAATTAAAAAAGTTTGGGTTACGTTTGTTGGGGGACCGGTATAAAGCTATTGTAAAAAAAGTAATTTCGGGAAGACAAATCTTTAAAACCATTGTATTGAAGCCATCACCGTGTAGTTCAAAATTGGGAAAGCGTGTATACGCAACACTCTCATGCGCAAACGCCCTAATGGAGTTTGAAAGCTGATTCAAGCCTATATTTTTTAATTAAGCGATTCTATAAAGAGAAAATTTTCAGACACTTGTGTTTCTGTAAGGAATAGAATGTTCGGTTTGTCGTGCTCAAGATGATGTTGCACGTGGTCATGGTTAGCGTTCAATCCGCAGATGTTTAGAACATGTATTTTAAAATTTTTTATTGATTCATATATGTGTTGTCCCTGCAAATTCCGTGGATGTGCCGCTTTATGGGCGGGTGGATTGCGCAAATTTGCTTTACCACTTGCAGACTTATTTTTTCCGGTTGTACTGCCATATATATATATATATATATATATATATATATATATATATATATATATATATATATATATATATATATATATATATATATATATATATATACATATATATATATATATATATATATATATATATATATATATATATATATATATATATATATATATATATATATATATATATATATATATATATATATATATATATATATATATATATATATATATATATATATATATATATATATATATATTATATATATATATATATATATATATATATATATATATATATATATATATATATATATATATATATATATATATATATATATATATATATATATATATATATATATATATATATATATATATATATATATATATATATACTAGCGGGACCCGGCGTGCTTTGCTACGCCTATAAATAAAGTTTGTGTGTATACATTTTGTTGACGTAGTAGCAATAATTTCAAAGAGTTGTAATGAGAAATGATCTATTTTTTTTTAAATATGAATGTAAAAGGATCACCACTCTAGTTGATCAGTAAAATATAAAAAAAATAGTATTATATATACAACAAAGGATATATAAAAAAATACGCGATCAAATAAGTTTTCAGATGTGTATAGAACATTAGAACATACGGAACAAATATGGATTCACAAATTTTCACAGTGCTCATGCGGTTTAATATACGCTTTCTTTACCTGTGGTAGGTTACTAAAAACGTTGCAAACAATTTTGATCGTTATAACATTTTATGGTCAGCAAGGGCAGTAAGAATAGTGATAATATGATGAAGGTATGGAAGAAGTGATGCAAAAAAGGAATAGAAGAAGTGATGCCAAAAAAATCAAAATTATTTGGATGTTTTTGTATTAGAATTCATAGGATGTGAATTCATAGGGTGAGAAATATTTCTATTTAGTCAACATCCTAAGTCATTTTAAAGTCATTATTGATTGTTGCAAATCAATGCGAAACTAATATCTAACACACGGTCAATATATTGGCATATATGTTCCATATATAGACAACATTAATGGAATATTAATTTTTGGGCGATTTTGTGAGCAATTATTGCTCAAAGTAATTATTGAAAGTATTATTCCCGATAATAAGTAATTATTGTCGGGATTGAACTCACACTCATCAGAGACATCATAGTTCAAACTTCAAAGCCATCATACAGACTCAGCCACAGTGGATGAAACAACAATAAAACATATTTCAATTTTCATGTTCAGATAATTTCTAAATTGAAACTCCATTATCTCATATTTATTTAAATTGAATTCTTCATCTGTGATTATACTATTGTAAATTGTATTTGTTCCCGACACGAAACACACAAAAACTGTTTTAAAGAAGTTTTTCTGAGCGAAAATAAAAATGCTTTAAAATTGCAAAATTCATGTGAATTAAAATAATTACTTTAAGCTTAATCACTCTTAAAATCTCTCAAAACTTTATTTACTTTACACCAAATAGTGTAAAACTTTTGTTTATTTAACATTATACCCGTCGCATATTGTCGGTATCTCATAAGAAAGGAAATTCAAGAAAACTCGTTCTGATAACAGCCGTGTTCGATTTGACTGAAGCATTTGATACAACGAAAAATTTTATACAGTTGTTGTTGTTTTTTCAATTGTTTTAGTCACACTAAACGTACCAAACATTCAATTTACATTGTATCATTTTTATTGCAACAATTATTTATTTTAATAAGGAAAAAATTTCAAAATGTCGTTTCAATTCTATTTCTTTGCTCGTGCTTGTGGGCACACATTATATTTTGCGTTTTTAAATCAGAAGGTATTCCGACGTTAGCTGACCACCACATACAGTTGTCCAGATGTGAGAAGTATGGATTCTCCAAATCTACCACATCCTTGCAGCAATTTTCCTTGTTCTTTGTTGACAGTCATTGCAAAAGCGAGTCGCACTGGAAACTAAACGTTTGAATTCAAATGCCATATCTGTTGGGACCATTGAAATGCGTAGCAACAGTACATCTCCCTCTTTGAATTTTCCATTCAAAATTGATTGTAGCTTCAATGACTTTGTTCATCATCTTTTTCACCAAAAATTTTTAAAAACATTTGTGCTATTTCAAAATATTTGAAATATTTTTTAATAAAATTTGTTGTGTAGTTGGAATTACAAGGTGTGTCTCACAACAACACATAAAATTCTTTAAGACCTAGGTTCCACACCATCATGTTTTTTAAGATGATGGACGCAAATTGCTAAAGAAAAAATTTGCGTCCATCAACACCTTAGAAAGCATGTTGTTGTGGACTTTATTCTTCAAAGGTTGTCATGAGTTGTTGTTACTTACATTGTAATTCGTACTACCCAACACATTTTATTTTAAAAGAAATAACGTGTCATCATCAAAGAATATTCTATAACTAAGACTAAGGGTGCTATCGTTGATTGAAAAAAGTTCATCCGCCAACATCCCTAAGATATCACTTTGGCTAGTGATATCTCACTACTATTGCCAGTAGTTTACGATAACTCAAGCTAACTCATATGCAAATAGCAGGAATCTAAGTACGCTGGGTTGTCACTCCCATAGATCAAAAATTTAAAATTTTACAAATCTTCCTGCGGGAGTATATATTTAATTCGTTATTGAATTCTTTAATTATAACTATAAAAACATTGATCAAAGCAAACTACGCTCATAAACCGATATTTAAACAAAAAATCAAATAAAATATTTATCATCAATCACCAATCAAAAAATAATACACGACAATTTGAAAAGCAAATCGTAGTGTATTTGTACAAACTTCGACGTTAAAAACAACGTTCTAAATACAAATACAACACCATCTATTGGATAACCCAAATTTATGAGGCGTATATCACACTATCAAATATATTGGTCAATAAAAAAAATATGACATGAATTGGAGAGTGCAAACGTTGTAAAAAAATAGACTTCGCTACCTAGTTTTTCATCCAGTTTTGATGACAATTTCTTTTAGCTCTAATCGTTATATTTTAATTAGCAATACAAATAAGAGTATTTTTCAATTTGATATTGATTTTTGTAAATTAACATAGAAGATCAATGAAAAATTTAAAATAATAAATAAATAAATTTAAATTATTGTTTTCTTTAATTTTTACTCTTATATTTATTCCAACTTTATAAAAACCAATACAACAAATTTTTTACAGGTTCCGAATTCCGATACTTTTTAACACTTCTATAATTAATATATAATCTCCACAGTAGTTATTTAAGTATTAAGGGCAGTAAGAGTGTTTTACCGATTGAGGATATATGTTTTGAGATCGAGACGAAGTCGACATCTCTAATATATCCGAAATCGGTAATACTCTTAATGCTCAAAATGCTTATTACATTTTTTGCACGATTAATAAAAATTCAATCAAAACTATTTAAATAATAAAATTCATTCACAAAATTCAAGTTTGAATGTTTTAAAGAAAATTTCTTAAAATGTCATTTCAAAATAGTAAGCTTTACGTTCCATCATAATACTATAGGTTTTTTTGTTGCAAAACTAAATTCCATCGAATATATTTTCAAAATTAATTGCTTTTTTTAAATCTTTTAACTGCAATATTTTTAAATGAATGTTATTTAAATTTGAAGCTAGTGAATAGACGTACACAATTATTTAACTAATAATCGTTTTTATTCACACCCTGAGGTCTCCTTTACTGGTAAGTAATTACTTACCGGCTGCATGATCGGTAAGTAATTACTTACCGAC
>OY856188.1:191158548-191206048 GCA_963693315.1 Diogma glabrata | reverse complement strand
GTGTTTATAGAAGTATAATTGAAAATAATTAATTCCCATTAACTTTATAGAGTGAGCCGGATCCAAATCAATATCTCCACATTTGTCATCATATTGATCCGCTGACGTACGTATACATATCTCGTATGAGTCCATTTTAGTTACCACCATTTTTAAAATTATTTTTTATTGCGATTAATTTAAAAAATTAGATAAATATAGAAATAATTATTTTTAGCTAACATTTATTTTTGTTTTGAATACAATAAATAAAGCGATAAAAATTTGACCTGAACAAATATATTAGAATTAATAACTTAAAAATTAGTAAGCTTAGTTTTAAATTTAAAATAATCGTAATTTTTTTTATAATATAAATTACCAATTTATTATCTAGTCTGAAGATTAAATTTAATTAATTTCATTTAAAACTTTATTAACACATATTATATATTTCATGTTTTGATTTAGCATTTTTAAATAAGAAATTATTTAGATTATGGATAAGTTATGTATTATTTACTTTATGTTAATGTATAAATTCTCTTCTTTCATAGCGGTAGGCCTAACAAGCCATCCATGGGGCTTCTCCCCTTAACGATGATGACGTTCTTAGATCGCCTATGGCCATCGGGGTTATGCGATCGAAGAACATTGGTTTCTTCTCTTCATTCGGCGAGGAAGTTCTCAGGGACGAGGAGTGGTGTTGCTGTGTTTGTACTTAGGTGCAAACCAGTAGTACCATTCCTTGCTCAGAGGCTTCTTCGGTGTAATGAAGAGAAGAACCAATTATATTTTGCTTTCAGGATCAGAGGCTTCACCTCATAAAAATTCAAAAAACTTTTCCATTTTTCCACTTAGCTTTTACAATAAAACAATTTTTTCATGGAGTTTAGGTTTTGAAGTCTGGTGCTCGGGAGCGTTCTTCAACTTTCGCATTAGGTTTAGGTGTAATTTATTTGTAGGTTAAACAAGCACAACTGGGTCAGTAGAAATGGACCAAGGGTCTAATCGTGACAGTTGTGATTGTTTTATTAGGTTGGGGAGAAACTGTTCTGTAGAATCTGGTCGTTAGGGGCTTTTCTAGTCAGTTCTCACATGCATTGTTGGAGTGGGCTCGCTAACGCGATATTTTAAATTTAAACAAAATGGATATTGTACCATACTTACTTTTTAAACTGTCTCCAGACGAATCTTGATTTTGGGAATCTCTTATCTTATTAAATAAAAATAAAATAAATCAAACAAATTTTTCAAAAATTAAATAAATAATTTTTATTAAATAAAATAATTTTTCTTAGAATTAAATAATTTTAGGTAGCTAAATAAAATAAATTTTCTTAATTAAGCTTTACGTCAAGATATAAATAAATATTCTTTGTTTTTTTAAAAAAATAAATAAATCAAAGTTAAGACGGTGCATCCGATAAATAAACATTCTTTTGAATATTTTTTATTTTTCAATTTTTTTTAAAAAAATAAATAAATATTTTTAGGGGTGCTATCGTCAATAAATAATTTTAGGTATATAATTAATTCTGAAATTTCAGCATATCTGAAATTAAATAAATAAATTATATTTTTATATATAATATTTTAGGAATTTTTGTGAAAGGTAAAGCAAAGATTAGGTACGACGGTGGTCGTTTTGTTCTTTTACGGAATTTGGTTTTTACAATTTTTTTGCGTTTTCGAATTGAGCGTTCGTTGTTTTTTTCCGTTTTTGCATTTTTCATCATTTTTACATTTACAGCGTACTAACTATTTTTTTTGTTGTTGGGAATTGGTTTACATTGTTGTCGTCTGCGAGTTGATAATTTTTCGGGTTTTACCATCAAAATGTCAAACCAACTAGACGTTGACCATCCGTTCTATGGTTTGGAACCCACCGAGCTGCAGGTCGAATGTTTGGTTCGGGGTGTGGACTTCAGGGGGGTCAATTGGGCAGAGGAACTGCGAAACCATGCGGATCATGGGTCAGTTCCAATAACAATGTCTCATGCGAGAGATTTGATAGAGGAATCTCAAATGGTGGTGCAGGCAGCACAACTTGTTTTAGATCAGGTACGTCGACTTCGGCCACCGATTAATCAGACCTTCTTAGATGGTTTGGCGAATCGAGTGTTGCATTACACAGGTAGGATGAATAGGTTGGGTCCTCGCAATGACTTGCAAGAAGCCCGTACCTACGCCATCTCGTAATTGTCACGCGCCTGGGATATAATAGGATCACTGTCAACACGTCCAATTATGCAGAGTAAACCAGGAGTATCATCTGCTCCATCTGCTTCACCTGCTTTTCAACCAGGTGAGAGATCCACACCGATCCCAGTACGGCCAATATCGGAAACAATACATAGTCTGAATCGTACAAATCATCAACAACAGAGACGGTCGGAACAATTACCACCGACTTATTTTCAGCAATCGGGTTTGAGAGCAGTGGACTTCGCAATACCACAATTGGGTCCATCACTCCAATCTGAACACACACACATTAATCCAGCATTAGTACAACCGCAAGTACAATTAAATTATCAGTACCACAGGTACAACTACCACCAATATATCCACCAGCTCCACTAACAGCACCACCACCATACAACCAACCTCCTCAGGTATGGCGTGACGCGGCTCCAGCGTTAGCACCAGTGGAGTACCGAGGGGTTCGTGGGAACAATTTGAGTCGTTATGACTCAAATTGGGTTCCAACCTTCACAGGAGATGGTCACTCTCCTGATGTTCATGAGTTTGTTCACAGAGTTGAGGCGGCTGCCAGGAGGGACCGTGTGAATTGGGACGACCTTAGGTCTATCGTTCCGCGGTATCTCAAGGGGGCTGCCGACAGATACTATTTGAACTTGACTCATGAATATGAGGTGGTGACCTATCCAGTGCTAAGGGAGGGACTCCTACAAACCTTCGGTACGCTCACTGATGATAAGGCGATCTTGCGCGTTCTTCTGAACCGCAAACAAAAGTCAAAGGAGAGCGTATACGAGTATCTAGTGGAGATTGGTTCGTTAAACCGTCGCTTAGCACGTCCATTTGCTGACCGTGAAATGCTAGAGATTGCTCGGGAGGGACTGAGTGTGGAGCTCAAAAATGCTACACTTGCAGCAACAATACATTCAATGGATGAACTTCGGACTTTATGTCAGAAGTTTGAACGTTTGTGGTCCACACCAGTTCCGACCAGAACATCAAACTTAAGAATTAGCGAGCTACAGCAAGTGGATGATTATGAAGTGGATGCTGAACCAGAACGACATGGATGTATTGAAGCGATGGAGTCAGCACCGAGACGGATATTGCAGCGACCTGGCATAACATCGGATAACATTCAACCTGGTCCATCAATATCCAGACAACCAATAGTGTGTTTCAGATGTGGAGTGAACGGTCATCGAGCTCCTGATTGCTCTAAGAATCGGATAAAATTGTATTGCTGGAAATGTAACAAACCGGATGTGGTTTATGCAAATTGTTCATATTGTCACCCGTCGGTAAACTACCGTCCGAGAGTACATGCTTCGGGGATGGTACCCTCGGTTCAACATCCAGTGAGCCCGAAGAAATCGACGAGAGATGTAGGAACGCAGAACGATCCACCACCAAGGAGAATAGAATAAAATCACCTAATACATTTAATTTCCCATCATTACATCACACATATTTTAGACGTCTTGAACGCAACATCAGATATTGGAGGATGAGGAAATTATTTCGTAAAGCTTGTATTTCATCTATCCTTTCAGAAACAAAGGATCCTCGGCCGCGATTAACAATAAGAATTTTGGACAAACATATTTCAGGATTATTGGATAGTGGAGCGTCAATCACAATACTTGGAAGAAATTCCTTGGATTTATTGGAATCATCAGGTACAACTTACCGTAAGTACACTTCGTGTATTCGTACGGCAGATGGTACTGCAAATAAAATTTTGGGTTACATAGAAATTCCAATAACAGTGAATGGCTCCACTAAACCAATGCGGTTCCATATAGTCCCTGGTTTACGAGAAGAGCTCTACCTGGGCATAGATTTCTAGGAGAAATTCGGTATTGTTCCTTCTTTTGTTAGTGAACTGACTCGCACAGAGCTACAAACTTTTAATACACATAACCTCACCACTGATCAGCAACGAGAACTGGATATGATCAAGGATTCTTTCCCGTCATTTGAAGTGTCTGGACTCGGGAAGACTTCTTTGGTTGAACATGTCATCGATGTTGGTGATAATGCACCTGTTAAACAGAGGCATTATCCCACATCGCCGGCTGTTCAACTAAAGGTCTATGCCGAACTTGACCGAATGCTTCAAATGGGCGTGATCGAAGAGAGTAACAGTTCTTGGTGCTCGCCAGTGGTTTTGGTACAAAAAGAATCTGGTAAAAACAGATTATGTATTGATAGCCGTCGTGTCAATTCACTAACGAAAAAGGACGCTTACCCACTTCCCTTGATTGATGGCTTACTAGGTCGTCTAAATAGCACAAAGTACATTTCAAGTATTGATCTCAAAGATGCTTTCTGGCAGATTCCTCTGGCAGAAGCATCTAGAGACAAGACAGCCTTCACAGTGCCTGGTCGTCCATTGTATCAATTCCGGGTTATGCCCTTTGGATTGTGCAATGCTCCCCAGACAATGTGTCGGCTAATGCACAAAGTGATACCACATCAATATCACGAAAGTGTCTTTGTTTATTTAGATGATCTATTGGTAGTCTCTTCCACGTTCCAGGAACATATGGAATTGCTGTCCAAAGTCTCTTCATTGTTAAGAGCGGCTGGGTTAACAATAAACCTCAAGAAAAGTAAATTTGTTCTGAGAGAGGTGAAATACTTGGGATTTTTGGTTGGTGAAGATGGTCTTCGAACAGACCCTGTCAAGGTAAGAGCTGTAGCAGAGTACCCAGCTCCATCTACAGTAAAACAAATACGACGTCTTTCAGGAATGGCTGGTTGGTACCAACGTTTCATACCAAATTATGCAAGCGTGGTATCACCGATTACGGATTTATTAAAGAAGAGCTCGGGAAAATTAAAATGGACATTGGAAGCGCAAACAGCTTTCGAAAATTTAAAAAGATTGCTGACTACAGCACCGGTATTAATTAACCCTGACTATAATAAAGAGTTCTTTATTAGATGCGATGCGAGTCTGACAGGGATAGGTAGTGTGTTGTATCAGGTTGATACTGACGGACAAGAGTGTCCGATAGCCTTCATGTCGAAGAAATTAAATAGAGCTCAGAGAAATTATTCGGTTTCTGAGTTGGAATGTCTTGCGGCAATTCTGAGTGTGAAGAAATTCAGGGGCTATGTTGAAGGTCACCCATTTACAATTGTGACTGATCACTCAAGTCTGAAGTGGCTTATGTCACAGAAAGACTTGAGTGGTCGTCTGGCTAGGTGGAGCCTAAAACTCCAACATATGGATTTTACCATTGTCCACCAAAAAGGTACCCAAAATATCTCGTCTTTATGACGATACACACGAGGAATTGACGGAAGCATTAACACATCACATTAATGAAATTAAACTCGACAATGAAGGTTATCGGCACAACGAATATACGGATATGATGGCTAAAGTTCAATCATCACCCAAGGACTTTCCTTCAGTTAAAGTCGTGGATGATAAGCTATACATACGTATTGAGCCAAGACCTGATGCAATACCTAACGATGTTCCTGTGTGGAAACTCTGGGTACCAAAACCGATGACTTCCAACATGATTCAGAAACATCATGATGATAGTACTGCTGCTCATGGAGGTGTTAAAAAGACTTTAGAAATACTTCGACGTCTTTATTATTGGCCGGGCATGGCGTCACAGGTACACAACTATGTTGTGTCCTGCGACACATGTAAACAAACAAAAGCCACGAATCAGATATTGCGTCCTCCGATGCAATATCAATTCGAAACAGCACGTCCATGGCAGAGAGTCTATATAGATTTTTTGG
Organism: Diogma glabrata; assembly: GCA_963693315.1. Classification (NCBI taxonomy): domain Eukaryota; kingdom Metazoa; phylum Arthropoda; class Insecta; order Diptera; family Cylindrotomidae; genus Diogma; species Diogma glabrata. Next base: position 191,200,093 of record OY856188.1, on the reverse strand, counting down.
GACCGTACCCTCGTTCTACACTTGGGAATACGGTGTTATTGATAGTTCTGGATCATGCTACGAAGTTTGTACTACTGAAACCACTTAGAAACGCAACTTCACCGAAGGTGAATGCTTTTCTAAGGAATGAAGTGTTTCTTACATATGGGGTACCAGAGTTTCTACACAGTGACAATGGCAAACAGTTCACTAGTAGGAACTTTCAAAGTCTTTTGTCAGATTTCGGCATTAAACACATTAGGACCGGTGTCTATAGTCCTCAAAGTAACGCGTCAGAGCGGGTCAATAGGTCAGTACTAGCAGCAATTCGAGCGTTCATAAAAGGTCAACATACCAAGTTGGACTCACAAATTGGTGAAATCGCATATGCACTGCGGGCTGCAGTACATTCTGCTACCAAGTACTCACCGTATTATCTATTATTTGGTCAACATCCAATATCGGATGGAAATACTTACCAATTGTTGAGATCACTACACCAGCTTGGTGAAGATGCTGGTGAGGAATTAAAACGCTCTGATCATTTGACTCTGCTCAGGAACCGGGTTCATGAAAATTTAAAAGCAGCTTTCAAGAAATCGCAACATCAGTATAACCTGCGATCTAAACTACGGACTTTTCAACCACAACAACGTGTGTTTGTACGGCAACATCATTTGAGTGACGCTACAAAAAAATTCTCGGCAAAATTGGCTCCAAAGTTCTTACCTGCGATGATTAAGACTAAGATTGGAAATGTACTCTATGAGTGCATAGATATGAGCGGTAAGAATCTTGGAGTCCATCACGCGAAAGACATCAGGGAATGATGTCTTTTCGTTAGGTAGGGTTGTTCCTCTGGCTGATTGTCGTCTCTGGGGTTCACATCTTCAGTGTCATACTTACTGGTTGTATCGGGGTGTCCATAGTGCTGACGTTCGGATGGATGGTCGGTCTCAATACTCAGTGAAGTTCCTAAGGACCTCACGAGTGTTGAGACCGGTCATCGGTCCTGACGCCAGTGACTGTGGGTATCTCGATCCCAGATACAGATTAGTTGTGGGAAGTAGTTCGATGGTTTCTGACGTAGAGGGGGTGACGACGTTTTTGTGATTTCAAGGGTAAATACCTTGGTTTTTACCTTGAATTCATGGTGTAACGTCCGCTATATTCGCCTAAGCAACAATAAAATCAATTCATCTTCTTTTTCTAATTCAATAAAAATTTATTTCATTAGTTTCAGTTCATTTTTTTTACATTAATAATAATTTTAAAATTTGCTAATACTTAACGGCTAGTTAAATTTCGAATATACTATAAAAAACAAACGAACGTACTCAATTTTATTTCCAATTCTAACGAACAGATGTCGTTACTAATTTTTGCTGAATCTTTGGTGTTACACGATTTTGATTAGAAGATGTAAAACAATAAAATCACATTTTTCCAATTTTTGGATATGTCATTCCGGTCTTGATTTTTCAAAAGATGACATCTAGTCAAAGTTTGTTCATGCAATCATGTTTAGAAAAAAATAAGTTCATTGATAATTATATAAAAAACAAATTTTTGTAATGTTATATTTAAACACAAAAATGTGTTATGAAAGTTTGAATAGTGTGTTTTTAATTATAAGTGTCTGGAATTAAAAATAAAATAATAAATTGATACATATCAAAGAATACGTTTGATTTATTCTAAATGTGAGGATCAAATGCATATATTACACACAAATGAACATTTTAATATATTTACAAATAATTTAATGAGAAAATGTAAACAAGCTACAAAACTATTTAAGGAAGGTAAAGAAAAGATGTTTGATGAAAATTCTCACTATCGAAGGAATTTAACAAAATTAAGTCTGGTTTTTTTGCACATATGTTAAGTGAATTAAAAGCTATATTTCCAAATGGATTTTTTGCTGGTGATCAATTTCGTATGACAAAATCAGATGCTGCTGAGTTTTGGAAATTAAACTTTGGAAATAGGAAATCATACTGGAAGTGAATGGGGTCCACCAATCAACAGTTAATTTAAGGTATTTTAGACTCAGATATATTAAATTTTGTTTAATTATTTTTTCCTGGGAATGTTAGGATAAAGTTTCCAGATATAAGAGATTCCCAAATTTAAGATTCGTGCAGGGACAATCCGTATCCCGGGAGTAATCTCCTTTGTTTTATTTTGTTTTGTTACTATTGGTATAAAAGTCCAAGCTATTATATAGCCACTCGCAATAGAGCTAACGAGCGGTACCACTACGGAACGCGGCCCAGCTAAGACTGGGAGTGCTACCGTTGACTAATTAAAGTTCGTCCGCCAGCACTCTAAGATATCATCTTGGCTAATGATATCTCCTACCATTGCCAGTGGTATGTGATATCTCACACTGACTCATATTTAAATGGCAGGGACTGGAGTACGCAGGGTTGTCAGACCCGTAGATCAACATTGACCATAATCGATCAACATCGACCCCTCCTGCGGATGGAAACATTTTTTGTGTTTCGTATCTGGGTTTGAACTCACACTCATCAGAGACACATGTTCAAATCTCGTGTGTCTTAAACAATTTAGTGACAGCGGCGATGACGAACCATATTTTTAATTTTCATGTTCAGATAATTTATAATTTGAAATTTCATAATTTTCATATCTACTTAAGTTGAATCTTTCATCTATGATTACATATTGGAAATTGCATTTCTTCGGGATTTTTTTGTATTAAATTTCTAGACATTACTATGTATGAATTCATAGGATGAGAGAATATTTCGTTAACATCTTAAGTCAACATCCTAATGAACATCCTAAGTCACGAGTGTATAGAGTCATTATTGATTGTTGTCAACCAATACGAAACTAATATCTGACGCAAGGTCAATTTATTGCTATATTTTGGCTTAGGAAATATAGACAACATTAGGGAAATTTTAATTTGGAGGGGTTTTTGTGAGCAATTAAGCGTAAGTACATATTGGAAAACCTTGAATTTTACAATTCGAAATAATTTTCATTTTCTTTAAAATTCCTTTAGAAAAATTTTTTTGTAAGCTAAACCCCACCTTTTTGTAAGCTAATAACTAGAGTTTCAAATGAATCTTTCTTATCGGATGTGTGCGCACGGGATGGGCACTATATTGTGTTTAAGGTTTAATAACAATTCACTTTTTAACTTCCCGATATGGGAAGCTATTGTTTTTTGGTCGATTTTCGAAATCGAAATTTTTATGATATTGTTACGTTTTTCCAACCTTACTTCGAATTGACCTTACTCTTAATTCGATAAACGTAATTCCCAATCTCTTTCTGAGTTCGATCACTGATTAGTAAGCACAAACACCAGGTTTTATTAAGTTTCAACACCTTTATTGTTCCACAACAACAGGAAAACAATACAGCAAACAATATTCCTAACTAGAATATTCTTTCAACAGCTTCAGAAACTCCAACGGTTTATTGTAGAAATTTCCAGTACACCACGTTCAAAATAATACACAAATTATTTCTACTTAATAACACTTTAAACTTTATTCACAAAAACTAATCAGCAAAACTAATCAACTAATTTAAATATCACTTTTATAATTTTCACTTAACTATCGCAGGTTTAAAATAACACTAATTAAAACTACAAGAAGTAATTTTCTTATATACCTTCTGCAATACTTCTAGATAATTCGACATCACTTTCCAGAAACCTTGAGAAAATATTAGAATATTCGATTATTTTACGTTATGTTGATTTGATTCATAAAATCGTTTATGTTGACCCTATTTCTACGAAGAGACAACAACAACAATACTATTCATTTCATTCACTTTCTGTTGTGTTTTGTTGATTTTATTTTCCTGGAAGTGACCGTAATCGTCTAGATTTTTCTGTAATCGTCTAGATTTTTCTGCAATCGTAACAATATCTTTACGTTTCATGACCTCCTGAAGCTGTTTAGACTATTTTTAACTGGCAGTCTGTATGTCAGTGTGTGTGTGTGTGTGTGTGTGTGTGTGTGTGTGTGTGTGTGTGAGTGTGTGTGTGTGTGTGTGTGTGTGTGTGTGTGTGTGTGTGTGTGTGTGTGTGTGTGTGTGTGTGTGTGTGTGTGTGTGTGTGTGTGTGTGTGTGTGTGTGTGTGTGTGTGTGTGTGTGTGTGTGTGTGTGTGTGTGTGTGTGTGTGTGTGTGTGTGTGTGTGTGTGTGTGTGTGTATGTATCGCTGTGTGGAATAGTTTTTGTCCAACGCTTTTATAACAACGGATGGGTCGATTTTAACGAAAATGGTCGCAATCGATGTATCTTGGCGTAACTTAGAGCCCAGTCCTCTTCTAGCGAAATTAAATCATTTGTTTTTAAGTGGTTTCCAAAAAATTGAAAATCATCTCTTGAAAATACCATGAGATTAAATAATGCTATCAAGGTCATGAAGAGATTTTTAACAAAATGTGAAAAAACTACGTGTATTTTCTTTATGCAAACGCATGATATCTGGATGAAGCTTTGGTATGTAAATGAGCTGCAAACGCATCCGGGTTTATTTGAATATCAAAAACCTGAGTTATTTTTTAAATTTGATAAAAAGGTCAGAGGTTCAAGAGTAGATTGCTTGGTCAACTGTTTATTAACTTCCCGATATAAGAAGTTATTGTTTTTGGGTCGATTTTCGAAATTGAAATTTTTATAATATATATTGTGAGTTGTGACGATTATGGAAGACGGTAGAACACAACACTATCGAGAAAATCACTATCACTACATCTTTCGAGAAAATTCTTCTAAAAGAAATGTAAAAATCAATAAAACCAAATCAACGTAACCAAAGTAAACATTTAATAGGAAGTATTTGTTTTATCGAATAAGGATTGGTTGACGAAATAAAAATTGGTAAATAAAACAATTGAAAAGAATAGATTTCACACCTAGGTGTCAATATTTGAAGATCGTCTTATTGTTGATAAAGGAAGGAAAAAAAGGGTGTGTTCTAGCATATTACAGTAGTATCGAGGCTATTTCATGTAGTATATATATAAAAGGTGTTGTTCGAGGATACAACTAGTATAAAATTGTTAGCGACACACAATATAATCATAATATAATCAGTCTTTGTTGATGCCGGTTGTGTTTAAAAATAAATTTATTTATTTCTTTAAAAAAAAAAATCAAAAACCAATAAAATCAAATTAAAACCTAATTCAAAGTAAAAATCATTTGAAGATCAAAGTTATAAATTATAATTAATATTTAGATGTTATTCTAAATCATAGAAAATTTGCTCGATACAGTGAATATAAAAGCACATTTTTAAGTTGTGTCTGTGTGTATGTGTCGAAAACTTAAATGTGATATCCTGTGTAATAGGACTTGTATTGTGTATATTTTACTTTAATTGTTTAAATCTAATGCAAATTGTGTAAAATCTAGTTAAAAAAAATATTGATTTATGTTGTCTAATTTGTAATTGTTTAGAAATATTGCAGCCATTTATTGAAAATTTGTGATTAGTGTGTGAAATTTATAACTCTGTAACATATAAATAGTTCAAGATGATACTAAAAAACAAGAAAAATATAAAACCAATTTAACGGTTTGTAATCCAGTTTTGCTAACATAAACATTTACTATGATTTATATGGGTATTGGGTATATGCTACAATGAAATTGAAATTATTTCAATTAACTCATCAGTGATTTTTCTATTTAATTTTTGTTGACTTTATTAATTGGTGGCAATAGACTTTTATGCCAAAAATAATTTCTAATTGTTTTAATCTTTAATTGTTTATAAATTAGAATGTACTAAATTTATCTTCCTATTTTGGGAAAATTAAGGTGACCAATTTTTTTTCAATCAAAAGGAGGACTAAAAAATTTAAGAAAAAAGTACAAGCATTAGGTTATATAAAAAGCATCCGCCATCTTTGTTCAACTTTAAATGTGATGCTGTGATGTGGACCCGAAAAATTGGGTCCGCATCACAGTATCGAAAAATCAAACCACCAAATCGAGTTATAGAACCGAAAATCAATAGACCGAAAGTTCAAACCACCGAATTTTATATCATTGAATGGTTTTGAAATTGAAAAATCATTAGATTGTAATATCATATCACCGAAAATTCATTTCGTCTAAAAGTTATTTCATCAAAACATCAGGTCACCGAAAATCATATAATCGAAAAATTATTATTAATTAAATCTTAAACCGAATTTTATTTTATTCAAATCAATTTTAATCAACGACATATATGTACCATTAATTATTATATTTACAACCTTTTACCATTTTATGGATAGTTTCCTGATTCCATCGGTGTTGTACTTCTATGAAGCACAAAACTTGGTCAAGTGACTTTCGGTAGGTCTTCTGTCGACAACTTTTTTCATCATAGGTGTTTTGCAGAGGCTGAAATAAATGGTACTCAGATGACAATAGTTCCGAACATCAAAACTTCCCAACCCTGTTCATTAAATTTTTACGGATCATCAAAGATGAAGAAAACAGTAAAAATACAATAAATTGAATTCATATCTGCGTACTAATACAAACATCTCTGAACAGATTAGATTTAAAATATCGAAAAGGAGGACAAAAAGGAGGACACTTTTCGAGGAAGGACATAACCTACAAAAGGAGGACTGTCCTCCCTAAAGGAGGACGGTTGGTCACCTTAGGAAAATAGCTGATATATGCTTATATTTGACGTATTTTATATCATTTGATAATTACAAAACTTCCAGTTATAATTACTAACCATGTCGGTTGTTCAAAGATCACCTCCATCTCCTCTGGAGAAAACCATGGACAAACGTTTGAAACAAAGTGCCAGTTGTGAAATTTGCCATCAAGATTTTTATCATTCTAAATCTGTGCTCCAGTGTACTGCTTGTCAGAAAACATTTCACAGTCAATGTTTGTCTGTAAGTGAAAGCCAAGCTAATTATTTTCGTAATAATAGCATCGAATGGAATTGTCTCAAGTGCTATTTTATCAAATTATCCTCAACAAATAAAAATATTGCTGAACTTACCACCTCAGTTGCTGAGTTAAAATCTAGTCTTGTTGAATGTTTACATAAAGTGGAATCAGTTATTAACAACGTTGCTGGTATTCATCAAGAACTGATGTCTAAGATTAGTGCTGTAGAGTCCACTTGTGGTATTGTCAAAGCTCGTCTTAATAAAATTGTCCGTTGTTTGTCAAATTAAATCCATGTCTTAGGGATTATTGTTAAACACACTGAATCTAATGATGACCTGAGGAATACTTTTAAAAAAATCTTATCTGTTCTTGATGTTGCTATACCTGATAATGATTACTTAGTCAAAAGATGTAATGATACTTCAGTACTCATATTGTTTGCTGATATTAATCACACTAGGATGATTTTTGATGCGTATTCTCAACTCATGCAAAATGCTAACTCTGAAACCAACTTATTTGGAAATGCTGTAATTCATCCTAATGTTACATTGGATTTCAATAACAATGTGGGTAAACTTCAACAACGCCTTGAAAATCTTGAAGCTAAAGCGTTAACAAAAGATATTAAAATTACGGGTATACCTTATCAAGTAACTGAAACATCTCAAAGCTTGAAAAATTTAGTCAAGAACATCATCGATTTCGTTGGAGTATCTATTGATCTTAGTGTTTTCAACATAAGGCGAATTCAAAAAACACCCATCTTAATTGCTTCTTTTCGATCGGAGTCCATTCGAGATGAGGTCTTTTATCATTACATTAACTCCGTGACAGGAAAACGTAAGGGTGGAATTCCTGCAAGCAACTTTGGCGTATCTTCTGGAAATAATATTTTTTTAAATGATCATCTGACTGAATCAGCTCGTACTATACAGGAATTGGCTCGTAATCTCAAAAAATTAAATAAAATATGGTCTTTCTCTACACGTCGTGGAAAAATTGTAATTAAAATCTCAAAACTGATGATTGGAAATACGTAAACAATATTGGAGAGTTAAAGAATTTGTGAATCGATCAGTGATTTTTCCCAAATATCTATCGCAATTTAAGTCAATTTAATTTTTTCATTCTTTCTTTATAGTTTTGTATTCAAATATATTTTCACTAGTCATCTCATTTGTGAATTATTGACAATAGTAGTGTGTTTTCTTACACACTTCTATTTTTATATTATATTTTAGTTTTTTTTTTGTGTTCTCTTTTCTTTTTGTAATTAAGCTAACTGTTAAACCAAACCAAATTACAAGTTACTACAAATTACCAAATTAAAAAAGGTCGAGTCAAAATGTCGCAAAATTTTGCTGAACTTGACTGAAATTGCTTTTTAAAAAGTTCATTTAATAATAAAATATTTGATATTTAACATAAAAAAAAACCTGAATCTAAAAATCGCCATTTTTATAATTTTCCTTCAGAACAAAAAAAACTGATTCCCGACAGTCATATGCACAACGAATTTCATCTTTAAAACAAAAAATAACGCATCTCCCAAACTTTCACAAGTGGTTGGATATAAAATAAGCTTCAATTTAGTTAAAAGAAAAAAAAAAGGCTATTCCATCGTTTTTTCAATTACACCGTTTTTTTCTTATGTTACACCGTTAAAAATTTTTTCAAAAAATTAACAGTGTACATTTTTAAAAACTTTGTTTTAATACCTATTCAACGACATATCATTTATGAAAATCGATTCAGTAGTTTTTCTACAATCGCTCGTCAAAATGCACTCACATCACAAAATAACAAAAAATTGAGGGGCACCCTGTGAAGACCCCTGGTCGAAAAAAAAAATTCTAAGAGAACTTGTATTTTTTATTTATCAAAGACTATCTATAAACAAAAAATAATCAAAATTAAAAAGGGTCAAGTCAAAACGTTGTTGAATCTTCGTGAAATTGCTCTTATATATATATTTAGCTACATTTGAATTATTTTTGTTCCCGTTTTGATCCTCATTACATTGAATCTTGAGCTGTTTCTTCTTTAAACTTACTGGTTTTTAACTTGTGTGCTGTACTTTCGTGCATTATAATGAATGTTTTTCAAAATAACAGGCAATCTACTCACAATATTAATATTAAAAATATAGTACTGAAATCTGCACTGAATGGCCATTCTAATAATCTAAAGTTTTGTCATTTTAACGGTCAAAGTATTTGTGTCAGGAAGCTTAATAAAATGGATGAAATAAGGAATATGTTGAAGAATGTTGATTTTCAGATAATTGGTGTTACTGAAACATGGTTAAAACCTTATATAACTAATAAAACTGCTGAAATACCTGTACCCCATTTCACCAAACTTACAAATTTGTAATTTCATGCAAATTTTCACAAATTTTGTTAAAATTTGTATGAAATTACAAATTTGTAAGTTTGGTGAAATAGGGTACTGGTTGTAATATAGTAAGAAATGATAGAAAAAAAGGACGTGGTGGTGGTGTTGCAATTTATATCCAGAAGAATCTTAAATTCTTTGTTGTTGGTCGCTCTGTTGATCCTGCTCACTACAAGCCTGATGAACGTTTAGCTTTTGGTAGATCGGACTATTGTGTTTCTGGAGTTCAATTTCTGTTTATTGAAGTTCACATTTCTAACAGAAAATTACTGTTTGGAGTTATATATAACCCTAAAAGTAGTCAATACAGATGCAGTTCTTCTCTTCGTCCTGTATTTGAAGATCTTCTACCTCGATACAATGAAATAATACTAACAGGTGATTTTAATACTAACATGCTTGTAGATTCTCCAAGTCGGACAGAATTCAGGGATTTAATTACTGAATATGGTTTGTCGTGCTATAACTTGGTCACTCCTACTCATTTTGATGGCAGAAACATACCGACCTTATTAGACTTAACTGTTACTAATTGTCCGGGTGGCATTTCAGGTTTCAATCAAATCGATATTCCTGGCATTTCCAAGCATGACCTCATTTTCGGGGCTTATGACATTCCTCTTGTAACTGAAGCTTCTAAAGCCTATTACTATAGGGACTATAGGAACTGCAATATTCAGGAGATAGGCATAGCTCTTACACAACATGACTGGAGGCAATACTTCGCTCTTACTAACTCATCTGATCTTCTAGAGCACTTTAACTCAGTTATTAATACCGTATTTGATTTGTATGTGCCTCTAAAAAGAGTTATTATTTCCAATAACTCTACTCCATGGTTTAACACTGATATTTTAGAAGCTCTAAAGTTAAGAGATTTATCATACAAAGTATGGATTTCATCCAGAAATTCTGACGATTTTGTCACTTTTAAAAGATTACGTAATAGAGCGAACACACTCATAAAAAACTCTAAGAAGGACTTCATTAATCGCCGACTTGGATCTGAACTCTCAAGCAAAGAACTTTGGACTCGACTTAAAAATCTTGGAATCAAATGTAAGGATCATACACCTATTAATTTTTCACCTGAAGAATTAAACCAGAGTTTTGCCAAAAATTGTTCTAGCAGTATTACTGTAAACCAGCCGCTGCTTCAAAATCACAATGACTTAGTTTTTGCTTTTGAAAATGTGGCTGGTGAGGATGTTGAACGTGCTATTACCTCTATTAAATCTAATTCTATTGGGTCTGATGGTATACCAATAAAATTTATTAAACTGATTTTGCCGTATACCTCCAAAATTATCACCTATCTGTTTAATAATATTTTAACGACTTCACAATTCCCCATTCAGTGGAAATCGGCTAAGATTATTCCTACTGCAAAAAAATCTGTTGCAAAATCTGTGAATGATTTTAGACCTATTAGTATTCTGTCTGGGCTCTCTAAAGCTTTTGAAAAAATAGTAAAAATTCAAATCACTAGATTTTTGGATCACCATAAGTTGCTATCTCAATTTCAATCGGGTTTTCGTGCTGGATATAGTACCGAATCTGTTCTTTTAAAAGTACATGATGACATAATAACCATGATTGACAGAAAGAAATTGGTAATTCTTTCGTTACTGGACTTTTCCAAAGCTTTTGATCTAGTAAACCATAAAAGTCTTCTAATGAAATTATCAACACAATTTGGTTTTTCTACTAGTGCTGTAAATTTAATAAAGTCTTACTTATCCAACAGAGTTCAACGTGTTGAGATTGATGACCAGGCTTCGAACTACTTACCAATTAGATCCGGCGTACCTCAAGGGTCGGTCCTTGGACCTTTACTTTTTGTCATTTTTATAAATGACTTGCCATCCATTTTAAAATTTTGTAAGATTCATATGTATGCTGATGATGTTCAAATCTATGTAGAAGGTACAGCAAACAATCTATCCAGCATTGTTTCTAAAATTAATATAGACTTGGCTAATATTATGGAATGGACCGAAGTGAATAACCTTAAGCTGAACATTGATAAAACCTCTTTTCACTCAAAAATAATGATCACTACACTAGGATTGCTCCTCCGATTCACATTGGAAATAAAGAAATTCCACTTTCTTCCAACGCACGTAATTTAGGAATTATGTTTGATAGTGATCTTTCTTGGAAAAGTCATGTATCGTTAGTTTGTTCTAAAGTCTATTCTGGACTACGCAGTCTTTGGAATAGTGCATACTTCACTCCAACCAAGATAAGATTACATTTAGTTAAATCTCTCTTAATTCCTCACTTCACATATTGCTCTGTTCTTTTTGGCGAATTGAATTCAGGTGAAATGAGTAAAATACAGGTAGCGTTTAGTGCATGCGTTCGATATATTTACAGCATACCACGATTTCAGTCGGTTTCTGATTTTTCTACAAGTATTCTCGGTACCAGTCTTAAATTTCATCTTGACTTTCGTATGTGCTGTTACATTTACAATATAATGAAGTCTGGCTCACCCAACTATTTATATGATAAACTAATTTTTGGTCATAGCAGTCGTTTACATAGATTAATCTTACCGATAAATCATACTCTGGTAAAAAATAAATCGTTTTTTGTCTATGGTGCATCTGTACTTAATAAGCTCCCGTTAGAGGTGAGACAGGCTTCTACCCTTGGTTTTAAACCTAAATGTTACCAATTTTTTGTGAATCAACATCAAAATTAGCTTTGCTGTTCTCTATTCATTGGCTTCTTTGGTTCAATAATGTGAGAACTGGTGCGCATGTGCTATTTACTTATGCCTATGGCTCATTCTAAATAAGAAAAAAACATTTTTTTTTCTTTTCATATAAATATATGTGTAGGCTTGTTTCTTGTGGTGCATACAGGGCCGGCGCTTCCTTGGAGCAGTACGAGCAGTTTGACGGGGCGCTAAAATTGGAGGGCGCCAAAACCCAATTAATAAAAATAAATTTAAAATAATAAAATAAACATTTCATTTTGGATTTTTGAGATCAATTAAACTCAAGTAAGTAAAGAAGTAATTGGAATATTTTCAATTCAAAGTTATGGTTTTGAAGTTTCTCAGAAAAAAACTACAATTCACATTTTACGTGTTTCGGATCGGATTCGAACCTACCCTCGTCAGTGCCCGGCTCGAATCTTTGGGCAGACACGCTATCGATTACGCCGTTGAGGCGATGACAATTTCAAAGTTGAAACTTCTTCATCACTTATTTATTTTACTTAAGTTGAATTGAAAATATTCCAATTACTTCTTTACTTACTTGAGTTTAATTGATCTCAAAAATCCAAAATGAAATTTAAATTCCCTTAATGTAGTCTAATGTTAATACATGTAGAACTACAAATTGACCAAGTGTCAGCCATTGATTTCACATTGATTGGAAACAATCAATAATGACTATACAATCGTGACTTAGGATGTTAATTAGAATAGAAATGTTCCCCATTCTATGAATTCACACAAAGTATTGTCTAGAAATTTAATGCAAAAAATCCCATATAATAAAATAAACATTTTAATTACCGAAATTTATTACCAAAAACATTTTTTTCACTGTGTAAAAATTCTTAAATTTTTTTTGTAAAATTTCTTTCAATGCAATCTTTGGCATTCAGGGGTGGGTCAGACAGGTTATACGACAAAAATAATGGTAATTTTCTGAAATTAGTAGAAGCAATTGCTGAATTTGACAATGTTCTTTCAGAACACCTACGACGGATAACTAATATTGAGACGCAAAACAAATATTTGTATAAAAGCATTCAGAGTGAACTAATTTCAATCGTGTCTAAAGTTATTCAAAATAAAATCGATGATATGATAAAAGGTGCAAAATATTTTTCGATAATTGTTGATTGTACTCCAGATCAGAGCCGCAATGAACAATTACCACTTATTGTTAGAGTTGTTCATAGAAATCAAAACAAACATGAAATTAAGGAGCTTTTTATGGGTTTTTAAAAGCTACAGATACGACGGGTAAGGGCTTAACGAATTTAGTTTTAGACCGACTTGCTTCTCTAAAATTTTCAATTAGTGATTGCAGAAGGCAAGGCTATGATAATGGCTCAAATATGAAGGGAAAAAACATTGGAATGCAAGCTCAAATTAAACAAATAGAACCCCGAGCATTTTTTGTGCCATGTGCATCACATTCAGCTAACCTAGTCCTTCTAAATTCAGTTCAATGTTCACTTCAAGCAGTAAATTTTTTTGATACTGTCCAATGTTTATATGTTTTTTTTTCTAGTTCTGTTTCAAGATGGGACATTTTGAAACAGAATGTGAAAACATTAACTCTCAAACCACTCTGTACGATTAGATGGAAAAGCCGCATAGAAGCTTTAAAACCCTTAATGTGTAGTTTAGGTAATATTTATGACGCTTTAGTTCAAATAAGAAGTGACAAGGATAAGGACGGAATAACAAGAAATAACACGAATAGTTTATCTCTCAAAATTATTCATATTTAATTTATTTGTTCAGTAATTATTTGATATAATATTCTTGATAAAATGAATATATTTAGCAAATATTTACAAAGTCCTGCTATTTGTTTAACGACGGCAGTACATTTGTTAGAGGGCACAAAAGAGTTTTTGACGAACTTACGAAATGAGGAAAAATTTCTGGGGTTTATCTTGCAAGCTAAAGAAATAGCTTTAAAATTAGATGTTCCACCAAATTTCCCGGATGCTCGAAGGCGCCCTAGTCGAAACCCTCGTACGAAGGTAGAGACGAAATTATATCAAATCCTGAACAAAAATTTGAAGTTAAATTTCATTTTCAAATCCATGATCAGGCGATTCAATCTGTTAGCGAACGGTTTGATCAAATTTCGGAACACAATAATATTTTCAAATTTTTGCATAATATTTCTGTGGCTTCATTAAATGCTTCTGATCATTTAAATAATTGTCTTTCCCTAGAAAAGCATTTAACTTTCAATTCAAAGTCTGATATAGTAGGTTTAGATTTATGAGACAAAATTAAAACATTCCAAAGTATAATTTCAGGAACTTTAAGCCCTATAGAATCATTAGATTTTATATTTGAAAAGAAATTCGACCAGATATTACCAAATCTAGTTGTAGCTCTTAGAATTTTATTGAAAATACCAGTCACAGTAGCTTCCGGTGAACGTAGCTTTTCTAAATTAAAAATTATTAAAAATTATTTACGTAGTACAATAGGACAAGAAAGACTGGTAGATTTAGCTAGAATATCTATAGAAAGTAAATTTCTGAGCAACTTGGATTATAGTGATTTGATAGACGACTTTGCAAGAATCAAAGCGCGTAAAATAAAATTTAATTAACTAATATATTTTACAATTTAAAAATACACGCTTGAATTTTAGTGGTATTTATCCAATTTTTTTTAATTTTTTGTTATTGAAATTCGTACGCTATATTAGTAAGTACGATAGCAATATTAAATCTTTATTTATTTTTTAAATATATTTTTAATATTAATTTTTTGTTATTGAAATTCGTACGCTGGATTAGAACGATAACAATATTTAATCTTTTATTTATTTTTTTAATGTTTATTTTTGAGGACTATATCTACGTGGGATACCTCGTTAAAAAAAATGCACTGCATATCCTACCTTTTGGGTGATGTGGAAACGGATTATTTACGACAAATAGATTTTTTTAGGGCGGCATTTTTGAAAACTGCACCAGGCGCCAAAATCGCTAGCGCCGGCGCTGGGTGCATATATGTATGAGCAGTTTTGTAACTTATTTTTATCTTATTTTTTAATTTATTTTTAACTTATTATTGTTGTTGTTCTTTATATTATAAGTATTTTCTCTTTGTTTATAGTTTATAATTGGTCTATTTAATTAATTCTTCTCTTATCTACTTTCTTAGTTTACTTTAAGTATTTTTTTTTGTTTTTTCTTTCTGGTTTTTATTTTCATTAATTCTATATTATTCTTAATTTATTATTTTTCTGTCATCGACTGTAATCTAGATTATATAATTGTGTAAGGCTATATATTTGTACGATTTAAAAGGCTAGGCCTTGTGTATAAATATTTTTCAAATAAACAAATAAAAATTAAAAAAAATATTTTTGTTGTAAAATCTTGAACGAATAAAATTATAACGTTTAGAAAATCTATTGTGTTTTAAATTTCCTGATTTAGTGATCGAACTAAATAATTGTAACTTGGCTAAGAAACGTTACAATATTATATTTACGTTTCAAGACCTCCTGAAGCTGTTTAGGCTATTTTTAGCTGGCACCTGGCAGTATGTATGTGTGTGTGGGTATATGCGTGTGTATCGTCGTATGTGGACAAAAATTTGTCCAACGCTTTCTCAACAACGGATGATCCGATTTCAACTTCAACGGTCACAATCGAAATATCTTAGCGTAACTTACAGTACTTTTCTAATGAAATCAGTTCATTTATTTTTTAGTGGTTTCCAAAAAACTGAAAATCATCTCTTCCAAATATTACGAGAATAAATGATGCTATCAAGATTTACCTCCCATTTTGTTTGTCATCATGTCAGCCATTTATAATGACATTTGTATAAACAATTGCTATCTTACTTTTTGATTTTTTTTAAGAAAATTTGAAAAATAGGTGCTATTTTCATTACGCAAACGCATGAGAACTTGATGAAACTTTTGAATTAAAATGAGCTGCAAACGCATTCGGGTTTATTTGAATATGGAAAATATGGTATTTTGAATGGGCTATTTTCAAAATTTGGCAATGGAGTCGGGGAAGATGGCTGTGGTTCGTTGAACAAACTTTTTTTTAAACTTCCATAACACTCAGTCCTGACATTTAATTTGGTTGAAACTTAGAACATAATGTTTTTGTAATGTGTATAGTAGTTTTGCAACTTGTCACTTTCGGTTAAATGGCTTTATCTTATTCTTTTAAATATATCACAGCAACAGTCGCATTAAGTGCTTTTGACGAATGTTTGGTAAAACTATTTAGTTAACATGAGATAGAACAAATTTGCTTTTGAGGTGTCTTGTATATAGTGGTTGCCGTTCATCAAACAAATGCTGACCTTTTATCTTACCATTAGGTTGGGTTGTTGTGTTGGATATTGATATTTTGATATTGATTATTTTAATGATATCTAATGACAATGATATCTTCAATACCTTCTGAATCGGTCTAGACAACTTACTTTAGTTTGCAGTTTGAGTGTTAGTATGTTTTTAAATTTAAATATGATTACACACACGTACACATTCAAAGTCTATTTAAATTATTACAATTGATGTGTCGTATAATGAATAAATCTTAATTTTGCGTATTTAAGGCTTTAAAACCCCTAATTAAGCTAATATTCACTTTTTGTTGACTTTTTTTTTCAAATTTGTTTTAATATCTGTTTTGTAATGTTTCGTTTTTTATTTATATTTGTGTTCTATAAAACACATTTTTGGACAATGCAGTTAAATTATAGACCATGGTCGATAATTTTTGAAAACAAAAAAAATAATAGTAGGATGAAACGGGCGTTTACGGGCGATCTGAGGTCGGGAAGTGGAAGGGGTGAGTTTTTAAAGGTAAAAAACGGTTTATCTCGATTTCCGGCAAAACTAAAAGTCCTATGGAAAAAAGTTAAATGGCAAAGTTGTAGGTAATAGATAAAAGTAATAGGTAAAAGTAAAAGATAATTTTTGTATAAACACTTTTTTCACAATAACCTCAAAATTCATGTGAAAAATTCAAAAATCCAAGTTTTTGGTTTGTTATTTTTATCTTTTACAAAAAAATTTTTTTTTCACGAAATTTCGTGAAAACTTACCTATTTATGTCCCAAATACGCTGTAATTTATTTGATTTGAAATATTTATTTTTTCGCCTTATTTTGAACTAATATCGAAAAAGCACCCTAATTTTCAATCGAAAATTCACCCGTCAAAATATCAGTTTTTTTTTCAAAAAGTTGGTATGTTTTCTGTTCGTTGAAAACTCTTCTTTCCGATGGTGAAAAAAAAAATATATTACTATAGTAAATCTTCTCAGAAAATGCAAAAAATGAATTGAATTTTCGATTGAAAATTAGGGTGCTTTTTCGATATTAATTCAAAATAAGGTGAAAAAATAAATATTTCAAATCAAATAAACTACAGCGTATTTGGGACATAAAAAGGTAAGTTTTCACCAAATTTCGTGAAAAAAAAAATTTTTTTGTAAAAGATAAAATTAAAACACCAAAAACATGGTTTTTCGAATCGAAAATTCAATTCTTTTTTTTGCATTTTCTGAGAAGATTTACTATAGTAATATATTTTTTTTTCACCATCGAAAAGTAGAGATTTCAACGAACAGAAAGCATACCAACTTTTTGAAAAAACTGATATTTTGCCGGGTGAATTTTCGATTGAAAATTAGGGTGCTTTTTCGATATTAATTCAAAATAAGGCGAAAAAATAAATATTTCAAGTCAAATAAATTACGCGTATTTGGGACATAAAAAGGTAAGTCACCAAATTTCGTGAAAAAAAAATTTTTTGTAAGAGATAAAAATAAAAAACCAAAAACTTGGATAAATTTTGAGGTTATGTGAAAAAAGTGTTTATACAAAAATTTTAGATCTTTTTATTACCTACATCTTTGCCATTTAACTTTTTTCCACAGGACTTTTAGTTTTGCCGGAAATCGAGATAAACCGTTTTTTACCTTTAAAAACTCACCCCTTCCCCTTCCCGACCTCAGATCGCCCGTAAATTATTTTTCCTTTCATTTTTATAATATTTTCTTCCTTTTCTAATGGGTTTCATCCTACTATTATTTTTTTCACTTTTTATTATTTTTAAAGGCTTTTATTTTTTTTATTTTCTACCCTGGTCTATTATACTGTATAATTTTTTTATATCTGGTATTTTAGTATACCATATCCAGTAGCTGGTTAGTTTTTAATCTTACGGGAAGTTGTTGGCGTGGCCCCTACGGTCACACCCCCATCCCACTAGTTATTTTTTAATTTAATTAACGTTTATTTATAACTTCAAAGTTTTTATAATCATAAATGATAAGAACGTGTTTTTCAGAGTGTCGAGTTTTTTAGTTGTTTTAATTAGTTTTGTGATATTCGACATACATATTCAAGTCAACATAAATTAATGTATTTTTGTTTGTAAATGTTTTATACAAATTGCAATTTAATATCGTTAACTGTTCAGTTTAATATTAATTTAATAAATTTGATTAAATTGCAATTTGTATTTATGAAATACAGAGTTGTGAAGCCTGGGCTTTTCAAATTAAGAAATAGATGCCTAAAGCATCTATTTGTCCAAGGGTTTTATCTTTAACACAATAGATGATTGGACGGTTATTTGCGGACTCTACCAAAGGAAAATCTCTAACATAAAAAGCTAATTTAGCAGACCATGAGGTCTAAAACAATAATTCAATCCAAATTCAAAGAATAAAAAAATGATATAAAAATACCCTAACTTATAGTTTGTAACGTAATTTGAACTTTTAAGGAAATAATATTTTAGATTTTACACCGAGATAGCTCAAAACTATATTTTAAAACTGAAACCTGAATCTAACACACAAACAAATAGCCTTGAAAATCTCCTATAGCATCGAAAACATACTAGTTATTTGCTAACATAAAGAAATTAATTTATCAAAAAAACAAAATCAAAATTTATACAAATCAAAATATATTTAAATAACTTACATTATTTATATTACTTCATTGTTGTCTTCATCGTGATTTTTATGCCATTTCTTGTCAATCTTCTGAGATAACTTCCTTTACTAACCATTCCTGATCGTATAATATATTTAGCACACTCATTACATAGACACAGTGCTACATACATTGTGCTTCCTTTGATACACAAACCATTTTTATTTAAACTCGCATTCACATCTGCATGCACCACGTATAAATATTTATTGTTTAATGTATTCAATTTTTTTCCCCCATGGAAATTCATCAACACTGAAGCCAATTGGAAATCCATTATAACCAATTCCCACAATCTTACTATCGTAGTTTACGATTACGGCACCAACTTGTGTTGTTGGATCTTTACTACGTTTTGCTGCCAGACCTATTCAGACCAATAAAGATAATCACCACGCTTTACAATTACTAATTATATGGTTTCTTTATTTTTTTCTCATGATTTTAAAACAATAAATTTCTTTACTAAACAACATCATCACTCTTTTTTTAAACAAAATAACTCAACACAAAAAAAACAATCATGATTTTTTTATAACATTTTTCCACAAAATGTTTGATTCTTTTATTTTTATGTTATTTTCCATAAACACTTAGACAATTATTTTAACAAAATTAAATTTAAACAAAATTTATTCCTAATAACACAACACAATGTATTTTGTTCCATTTTCAAATTATACTAATCGAGTTTAAAATTATACTGAACGATTTGGTTATCAAAATTCTTATTTTTATATCATATTTTCTGCTTCTGTTTCCCTTTCCAACAATCACCGATTTCTCCAACGTATGAAAAAAACATTAAATAAAACATATTTATTGTTGAAATTGAGTGACGCAACTAAGCATACAAAACAGTAGCATACAAAAATGTTGCGACCTTTAAGAAAATTAATGAAATTATAATTGAAAATGAAAACTATTATTTTTAGAACAAAATTGAAATAGTCCTTGCGTTACAAGTTGTCGATTGGTGACTTGATAATCAGCAAAAAAAATATCCATTTCCTTGATGTGATGATATATGTATGTAATAAATTTTTGTTTTTATTTAGCGTTTGTTTTGTTTATTATTTCGAGTTTATTTTGATGTAACTCGATTATGATGAATTTGAAGAAAGTTTCGTTTAAGCTCAAAACCAAGCTTAGGTGGTTCCGGGCTTTATTTATTATTTAAATTACCTTTTTAGAAACATTTCTTGTTTCTAAACCAATAATATGAATTATGCTGAAAACAAGTGAATGCCATCATCTAATAAAGGATTTGTTTTATTTCACTAATCCACCCACACAACAAATAACTACACTGCTATTACTTTTTCTCCATGATTTTTTTTCTTTTTAACTTTAATTTTTCTTTCTTTTCTTTTATAAATTTGTTTCAATTTCACATATAAATTACAAAACTTTATTTTCTATTTATAGAACAGATTTATAAATCTTATGTCGTTTTCGATTGAAGAACTTGTTAATAACTAGTTCTTAACAAGTTCTTTTTTTCAATCGAACATGCAAATCATTCAGTGTTATTGTATGAGTAAATTGAATTGGTTGTTTTATTAATTCTTTTATTTGGAATGTTTGAAAAGTAATAAAAAACAATACATTTTTTAAAAAAAAACTAATTTCATAATATATGTTAAATAAATAAAATAAAATTATTTATATGATGCTGCGTTATTTAATGATAACATTTTGATTTAACGTTTGTTGTGTGTACTTTTTGTCATAGTATGAGTAAAACTCAAAAATAACTGAAAATAAAACTAGTTCTTTAAAAGGGGAAAAAATGCATAGCCAGTTTCAGTTCAGAACTAGTTTTTACACACTTTTATTTAACTTGACTCTTGAGAGCTTTGATGGGTGGAATTTTGTGATTCAATTTTCAGTAACTTCCCATTATGTTATTAATCCCAAATTGAAAAGACAAGTTTGTTGAAGCAGTCAGTACGTATTTCTAAAACTTTTAAAGCAAAAAACTTTATAAATCTGAAGAAAAAAAATTCAAATTTTTTTTCATTCTGAAAGACCTTAAAGAATTGCACTGAAATCCTCATCCTCTGGTTGACTCATTTTGAGCGAAGGAATTTTGGTAATACTGTGTATATCATTATAATAATAGACATCATACATGTTTGTGTCATTTCATCTTAATAAAGAGCCTTACATTATAAATAATGAACACAAAAAAAAATAAAAGTATGACATTTCGCTATAAGCTTATAGACCTTTTTTCTTAAAGTTCAAATCGTTATTTTGGTGTATTTGACAGATTACATACAGCAATGATATTTAAAAATCAGTTATTATGTATGAAAATATGAACATCCATAAGATCTGAATGCCCATTTACCGCGCTGAAATTTTGCTCATACTGAGTATCTCATTATAATAAAGGACATATTACACATTTTTGTCATTTTTTTATGAAAAAATGGCCTTAAATTGTAATAATGAGTGATTTGTATTTCGAAAATTTTAAATAATTGTTATTTCTTCTAAATCCAGATTGTTTTGTGTTCTCGTTAAGTTTTTTTTACTATAGTTGCATAATTATTATTTTTTCAATACATTTTAATACATAATTAATGATTTCTAATTATCATTGCTGTATGTAATCTGTCAATTTTTTTTTTTTTTTTTTTTTTTTTTTTTTTTTTTTTTTTTTTTTTTTTTTTTTTTTTTTTTTTAAGGCGTTCATGCTCCATGTAGGAGCGTTGCCAGGCTAATCAGCTTCGAATATTCACCACGGTCATTCGCAACAGCGACATAGTTACCATGGCAGCCGATTTTTTTAAGGTCGTTTATTACGTCAGTCTCCCATTGTAGTCGTGGTCTTCCTCGCGGTCTACCACTCCCTGGGGTACTAACGTACATTTTTCTAATCATTCCAGACTGTGAATCGGCTCGTAGAACATGCCCAAACCAAGCAATCCTGTTAGAACGGATACAACCTATTATATCAGGACCCTCAAGAAGGTCTCTGATCTCAAAGTTATACCGGGTTCTATACTCTCCATCGTCTGTCTTAAGTGGACCAAAAATGTAGCGTAGGATCTTACGCTCAAATACAGATAAATGCGATTCGTCATTTTGTGTAAGGGTCCACGTTTGTGACCCATACATCACAACCGGTCTAATCAATGTCTTGTATAACTTGAGCTTGGTGTTAGTTGATACATACGGTGATCCAAGGAGAGGTTTAATTGAGTAGAAAGTTCGATTACCTGCAGCGATTCGAGCTTTAATATCTGTAAGTATGCTGTTGTTTGAGTCAAGCATTGATCCCAAATATTTAAAAGATTCAACTCCCTCAATTCGTTCAACGCCGCACATCAAATCTTTCTTCTCAGCCTCTCTTGAAACATTCATATGTTTGGTTTTATTGTAGTTAATTTGCAGACCAATTTTCCTAGCACCACTCTCAAGCGACTTGAAAGTCTCACTCATAACAGCTTCACTTCGGCCGAGGATGACAACATCATCAGCGTAAGCAATCATCTGTACTGAGTTTATTGACAAGATATTGTTATTAGTCGGTAGTTTCTTTTGACGGCACACATATTCCAAGGCTAGATTAAAAAGTATAGGAGAGATAGCATCACCTTGTCTTAATCCGGAGTCGACTTTAAAAAATTTTGATATTTCGTTCTCTACTCGCACACAGCATTGAGAGTTCTGTACTGTCATTTTGCATAGTGATACCAGTTTACCAGGAATTCCCATTGACACCAGAGCAGACCATAGAGTCTCTCGTTCGAGAGAGTCGTAGGCCTGCCTGAAATCAATGAAAAGTTGGTGCACAGGTATGTTGAACTCTCGACACTTTTCCAAAATCATCCTTATCGAGAAAAGTGCATCGGTGGTACCTCGGCCCCGCCGGAAACCACACTGATATTCTCCAAATAGTTGTTCAGCAAAAGGATTGATTTTGGATAGCAAAATGTAGGAAAAGATCTTATATGCTGTGCAGAGGAGAGCGATTCCTCTGTAGTTTGCACATTGTAGGCGATTACCTTTTTTATGGATTGGTATCAGCATAGCTTTGTTCCAGTCCTGTGGCATGGTTTCAGTCCTCCAGATCATTTGAACAAGTTCAAACAATCTTGAGGATAGAGTTTCGCCACCATGTACAATCATTTCGGATGTTATATCGTCGATACCAGGTGCTTTATTGCATTTTAATTTTGACAGCGCCGCATCGAATTCCTCTTTGGTGGGTTCGTCTACATGTACCTTTGACGCACGAATAAGCTTTGCTCGTCGCCCGACTTGTTGCTGGTCACTTAAGTTGAGAAGATTCTCAAAATAAGCGGCCCAAGTATCTAAAATATTTTTAAGGTCTACTTGTAGCTCCCCATCTTCGTTTTGAATAGCAGTCGATCTAGTTTGAGGGCCCTTCCTTAAGGTTTTAACCTGTTGAAAGAAGTTACGCGATTGATGTTCCTTATTGAAGCTTTCAACCTCCTCACACTGTCTCTTCCACCATTCTCTCTTCGTTCGTCTACATAGCTTTGTAACGGCTTGTCTTGCCAGTTTATAGTTCTCCTTCGTGGACCTGGTATTGCGTCCTTGTAGACACTTCAGATAGCAATCTCTTTTGTATTGAATAGCGTCAAGACATGCTTGATCCATCCATGGCTTCTGGGAGTGGTTCTGTGGTCGTCCAAGTATTCCCTCAGCAGCGCTTAAAACAGCATCTTTGAGCAAATACCATGACTTATCGACGTCTCCATTAATGGTTTCTGATTTCTCCAATGTTTCGGCAATATGGATTTGATATCTCTCTTCTGTTTCAGCATTCTTTAATGATGAGATGTTAAAACGATTCC
Organism: Diogma glabrata; assembly: GCA_963693315.1. NCBI lineage: Eukaryota > Metazoa > Arthropoda > Insecta > Diptera > Cylindrotomidae > Diogma > Diogma glabrata. The sequence goes on along the minus strand of OY856188.1, from coordinate 191,176,253 downwards.
GTTGATTGAATTTTGGAATGCCTGGATTTGGGAAGTGGAACCTTATCGTTGCACATACAAGGAAGTGATCACTTCCAATGTATGCACCTCTAAAGGATCGCACATCCCGAACGCTCGAAAAGAAACGTGCTGTTACTAGAACGTGATCAATTTGATTTCGAGTGTTTCCATTCGGTGAGACCCAAGTCTGTTTATGAATCGATCGATGCGGAAAGAACGTACTGGCAATTCTCAAATTATTTGATAATGCAAACTCAGTCATTCTCTCACCATTATCATTCGAATTCAAATGCAGGCTGTTGGGACCCACCACATTTCCATAAGAGATATCTCCTCCAACCTGTCCATTAAAGTCACCAAGAACCATAATGAAGTCGCGTGTTGGTGTTTGTTTCATAACCTCTTCCAGTGCTATGTAGAAATTATCCTTCTCGTCGACGGTCTTAGCTTCAGTAGGTGCATGCACGGCAATAAGAGAAATATTGTTATATGTACCACGTACACGTAGGTAGCAGATCCTCTCACTGACCGGGATGAATTTCATCACGGCTTCTTGTATACGTGCACCAACAAGAAAGCCAGTACCAAATTCTCTTCGAGAAGGATGACCACTACAGTATAGAGAGTGACTATCCAAATCTTGTTTTCCGATTATCGGCTGTCTAATTTCTTGTAGAGCAATAATATCCATCCTATACCTCTCAGCCTCTGTTTCCAGACTTATAAGAGCATCAGGAGCGCTCAGGCTGCGCACGTTCCACGTTCCGATTCGGTAGTCTGGTCCTTTTTCACGTCCAGGTAAAATTCTGTTTTGTTGTCCGGGTCTGTTTTTCTTTTTCTGATCACCAAATTTAACATATTAGTTTTTTTCCGGGGTTAGGGTGTTAACCTTAGGCCCAACCCAAATTGTCGTGAATGGGTCCGTTCTGCATATTAAGGTCACCAGAAACAACCTTTTTACACGTTTATATAGCGAGCCGCTTGATTCAAGACAGACGCCCGCTCCAAGCCGCCCCTGACATGGAGAACAGACGCTTGAGTCGCATTGGTTGTAAGGCGCCAATTCGCCGTGATGTAGCGTCATTGACTAAGCAGTTTTTACTCTGCTTGTCTCCAATACACCAACCTAATTCTGTCAGCATTACCCAGGCAGCACGGCGTGGACGTCGAATTTAGGATTTCGCTACCCTCAATTACATACAGTAATATAACGATTCGAATTTTAAGGAAAAAATAATTTAGACCTTTTTTCCGAAAAAAACTTGACATTTGGGCGAACATATATATTTAATAATTTATGTACAACTTAAAATTAATACAACGAGCAAAGAAACGCACTAAAATTTTACACTGGATTTTTAAATAACATACTTACAATTGTTATAGTGCAATTAACCTTATTAAAATTATTTTAAATTTCAAAGAATATTAAATTTTCGGTAAATGATTTAATTGCTAGTTTTATTTATGGTGTATTTTCTGTGAAATAATGTGGTTAACTTATTTGTAGGTAAAATTATATAACTAAAAACTCTAAAATAAAAAAATAAATAAAAAAAATTTAAAAAACACACTTTTTGAAAAACGAACTAAAAAGCAGAAAATAAATTTTGCATTAACACCAGCGTTATGTCTTTTATAATTATATTTCCTTTGAAATTGTTAGAAGAAAAAATATTTAAATGGTATTTAACACATCTTAGCATAGATGCAAATATTAAATTTTTGACTAATTTAAAATGCTAATTTTCGATTGGCAAACAGTCTTCCGTTCCCATTTGTTACATAAAATAAAAGTGGGTGGCGCATTCAGAAACGAAAGGGAATAAACGTTGGCAGTCTCTCTTGTTAGAGATTAACATAGAACACATTTGTTCCTTTTCTATATTAACGTATGCGTCACCCACTTTTATTTTATGTAGCAAATGGGAACGGAAGACTGTTTGCCAATCGAAAATTAGCATTTTAAATTAGTCAAAAATTTAATATTTGCATCTATGCTAAGATGTGTTAAATACCATTTAAATATTTTTTCTTCTAACAATTTCAAAGGAAATATAATTATAAAAGACATAACGCTGGTGTTAATGCAAAATTTATTTTCTGCTTTTTAGTTCGTTTTTCAAAAAGTGTGTTTTTTAAATTTTTTTTATTTATTTTTTTATTTTGCTTCAATCGAACATGATTTGGAGGGGAAATAATTTTTTGGTATTGAAAAAAAAGAACTAGTTATGAACTGGTTCTCAATCGAAAATGCTATTAAAGAACTTTACTTTTAAAAACAAACTAAATAATAATTTTTTCTTAATATCCAAAGGATATAATCGCTCTATCACAACTCTAGTAATTTTTCAATTATTTAAATTATTAATTTTACTCAAACAAATTTCTTTTATAAAAACGCGAGCTCAATATACGTATATTGAATATTTTTTTTTATTATTTTACCAATAATTTTTGATTTTTTATCAAAGCATACCGAGCAAATTTTTAATAATTTATTGATTTTAAAATCCAAAATCTAATTTAATTTTAATTTTTATTTTTGATTTAATATCAAAATTGAACTGACTGATAATTTTGAAAAACCAATATTTTATATGATATTATTCTACACTAAATGAATCGGCTACTTGAAACATCAATATTGTTCTTTCACTTTCTTTCTATTAAGTTGGAGGGCAACACAATCATCTTTTTGTTGGTTCATTTGTCATGCAAAATAATTTATAAAGCATGAACACCCTGCAAGTGGTAAAAATGATATGTTCGCAATCGATTCGCTCATAAAGCAAACTTTTCGATTTACAGGAACAATGCCTATTTCAAACAAAGTTTACCATCTTCATTCAACATATTTATATGAGAGGATGTCCTAAAAAACAAAGTAAATTGAGCAGTCGTAGAAAATAAAATAAAATCTTAGCAATGAAATCCCAACAAAAATATTTGTTTTGGCGGCCAGATTCGCTCTTGAAACAAACGTAGATTATTTAATATTTGGCTTCATAGCGAAAATTCTGTAAATCGTGCCCAATGTAAGTCGCATAGAGAGATCAGGTTTTGTTTATTCAAAAAAATTCAAAGGATTCACAAAGATACTTGAGTTTAATTGCTCATAAATCCCGAATAACTGAATATATTAATGATAATTAAGGCAATTGAATAAATGGTTAGTGTCGTGTGATCCAATGGTTAAAATAGAACAGACTTTGATTATGTTGTTGTCAATTGTTTTGTTTCTTATAACTTAAGCAAACGACATCTTCCTGATCTAAGTTGGTAAGTTTACTAACGCATTCTACTTTTTTCGTTTCTTTGGCTGCTTTTCAAACGACGACTTATTCGATACTTATTGTATTTTTTTAACAACACTGATATATTTTTTTAATAATTTACACTAATCAATTCAAATAGATAACAATATGTATATTGTTTTCAAAATATTATTGTACTGGAGTTAGGTGACAAGTTAGGAAATTATAAATGTCCATTTTTGTCCCATTTGAAACAAGCACACAGTTTATTAGATGGTATTAAATAATAATGCAGGTTTTAGTAATTTGATGCAGGTTTTAGTAATTTAATGTAGAACATTTCATTATTGTTTATTTATTATACTATTACGCAATAGTGCGTGCGACAACGGTTGTCATGAAAAACGTATAGTGTAAAACTCTCACAGTAAGATAATATTTACTTGTATGAAACTAAATCACTCGCTACGCTCGTGTTTTAAACTTTCATTTCATTTACGTAGAATATTACTAACATTCTATGCTCGTTATACAATATATAATTGTGACGCAATCCTTTGAAAAACAACACTACTATCACTTCATTTTTCACGTAAAAATATAGCTGCGAGCCAAAATGTTTTCCCAAACATTGAATACTCTACGCAAAAATACAGATAAAATAAAAATCTTTTATTTATAGAAAATCTAATACATAATTTGCTTTAAAGTTTTCATTATATTCATTAAGAAAAAGAAAAACAACAAAACTAATCACGGACCTACAATAGGAATAACAGTACTGTTTCTTACTGTGGTATATCTAACAGGGGAAGATATCATATTTTCAGTTTTTCTTAATTTTCGTTTAAGTAAAACGATACCAAATCCAATAAGTACGCCTAATAATACAACTCCAACCAGAGACACAATGGTCAGCATTAAAGATCTTGGTCTCAAAAATTCGGGGGTGTCTGAAGGTGGGTCTGTTGGACCTTTATATTCACTTAACTTACAAACAGGTCGTTTTAATAAATCCGATAATAAAGAACCTGAAAAAGCATATGGTGTCGTACACCTAGCTTCATTATCTATGTCATGATACTCTAATTTCTCATAGTAGTTTAAATCTTTTAAATGTCTCAATAGTTGACAGTTACAATGCCATGGATTTCCTTCTAGTTTTATCGATCGAATTTTTGGAAAAAATTCAATTTTTTTTTTTTTATCTGGATCATCGAAAGAATCTATCATATTATCACCGTCATCATTATATTCCTCATCCTTATTCGGTATACTACTAATTTCTAAATGTTTTAACCCACAATTTCTTAAATCCATCTAAAATTATTATTGTAGAATTATTATGCATTATCGTTATGTATTTTATTGCGTTTGAACATACTTCTCTTAATCTTGACAGCAACATTAAACTACTTAAATCAAATCGTGTTAAATTTATATTATTTGTTGCCATCAAAACTTCCAGCGCTTTCAACTTCGAAAACGTTCCCGTTGAAATTGTTGTTAAACTTTGAATCGCTGATATATTCAAATGACTAAGTTTTGTCATCCCTAAATTTAAACCGCCCAAAAAGTTTAAATACATCAATCATCTTTATTGCGCATTCGTGTACTTACCGAAAAAGCTTTGATTGTCTAATTTAGTAATATGGTTTTCTCCGATATATAAAACTTTTAGCGACTGCCGTACAAGAAGAATACTTTGAGGTACTTTGTTTAGATTATTTCCATGTACAAGCAGTTCTCTCAAATTGGGCATATTTCCTAATAACTCATCTTGTACTTCTGATATTCCGGTGTAAGATATATCTAAGTGCTTAAGCAAACTTTATTTTATATGTTCTAAAAAAGTGTTACATTACTTTATAAAACTTACTTCCAGAAAAGATAGTGATGAAATCGATACAATTGTGCTCGTGTCGAGTACAAGCAACGGATTATGCGAAATAACAAGCCTTCGGATAAATGGAGTGTGCTCAAATACTTTGTGATCTAGAGAATGAATGGCATTATAACTTAAATCTAATTCTTCAAGTTTGATTGGTTGATCTGACGTATCAGTGTAGCGTCCCCGAAAGATATCTGAACGAAGACTTTCACCTGCAAATTAATAATTTAATGTATATATATATATATATATATATATATATATATATATATATATATATATATATATATATATATATATATATATATATATATATATATATATATATATATATATATATATATATATATATATATATATATATATATATATATATATATGTATATATATATATATATATATATATATATATATATATATATATATATATATATACAGTGAAATTCACTTATAACGCCCTCGGTTATAACGACATTTCGCCTATAGCGTCATAAAATCAAAGTAATAGTTGAACTTGCCTTTGTTCCTATATAAAAAAATTCGCTTAAACGACTTCGGTTATTACGACATTTCTGATATAGCGACCAATTTTGCAATAAAATTTGTACAGATTGATGCACAGATTGTTCGTTTATTGCGACCGATAAGTTCAAAAATAAAAACGTTTTCTAGATATGAGAAAAAATATTTGTGATTTATCAATCACAATTGGTGGTTTTTATCCTCTATATCTTTCCATTTTGGTGGTTTGGTTTACATTGTCGCAGTTTTCGCTCAGTTTATAAGGCGCTAGGTAGCCTTGTAACTCAAGGAAGCCTGTTTCGATTCTCGACGGAGATCACTTTCCCTTTACATTATTCAGAATGTGTGTTTTCAGGTCTGCTCGTTAGTTAATCGTGAATATACCGTATTAATCTCTAAATGTATAGTAAAAGATAACGTTTAACACGTTGTCTGGGATATTCAAAGCTATTGATTTATAAATGGTGGGATGCAATGATTAATATGTTGATTTGATTTATAAAAAACTATAAGCACCATATGGAAAAACAAACATTTCATTTAAAAGGCGTTTGAATTACAAGGAATAAAACAGAAAAATTGGGAAGATTTGCGAAGTGTTGTTGACAGAGTTTAAGCAACAGCGATTCAAAAATTGTTATCTATTTAATATTGCAAAAGAAAACAGAATTAATTGGATCGCCGCTAAATTCTGAATTCAAATGTATGGAAATCTGAACTTTTTGCTTCCGTAAGAGACATATATTGCGGTTGGGTGCATGGCGAGGTGGGATTTTTGATGAATGAGCAAGTGTTGATGGAAGTGCATGTGACGAATTCCTAACAATCAGCGTAGTCGAAAATACTCGACGGCTACAAATAAAATTTACAACGTCGACAAAACGGGTCTGTTTTATAAAATTACTCCAGAGCGAATGAATGGCTTGTGATAGAAAAAAGTAAAACACCCAGGTTATATAGAAGCATTAAGTCTCTACCGTTGGATAATACAGAAAATACAAAGGCCTAGATGTCTTCTAATATTATTAAACGTTTTAAGAAAATGAAACACCGAGTTAAAGAAAAATTAACTGTTGGATAATTGCCCTCCACATCTTCACTTGAAAAATCTAAAATTTATTAAATTAGTGATTATGCCACTAAACACGTCATCTGCTCTTCAGTCAAAGGATAAGAGTGTAATAAAAACTTTTAAAAATCACTATCGACAGAATTTTTAATAAAAATTGTTAGAAATGACAATGGCCAAAGCACAACTCTTTCTAATTGGTAGATGCTATCCAACTAGAAATCGTTTTAGCAAGTGAACGTCGTATTTCAATTGACTTAGACATGCCGAATTCTTGCAAGTTGATGATGAGGATGATACAGACGCTGTGAGTTACGATGCTGATGATGATATTCCACTAGTGGGATAGGCCAAGTTTTGCTTTTCGATAACTACTTCTTTCAGGGGTGATGAAAATTGGGAAGTTTTTATCATTTCTGATAAATTTTTATTCACAGATGAAGAGGCCACATTAAAAGATACTGTCGACGTTATTATAAATTTACCTAATATTAACGTATACGTTGACGTATAGAAGATATTTAAAATAAACCTGTGTATACCATAAATTTTACTCCTCCAACAATTACAGAAACATACGACGCCTTATTAACCCGCCATTAAATTGATTCTGATAAAAAATTGAGCACTTCGCATATTACGACATTCGGATGTAACGACGGATTTTGATGTCATTTTCAATGTCGTTATAAGCGAATTACACTGTATATATATATATATATATATATATATATATATATATATATATATATATATATATATATATATATATATATATTTATATATATATATATATATATATATATATATATATATATATATATATATATATATATATATATATATATATATATATATATATTATATATATATATATATATATATATATATATATATATATATATATATATATATATATATATATATATATATATATAATTTAGACTGGTCGTTAAAAACTAAATATTCCGAGACGCCGCCTAGAAAAATTCTTTGTGGTCAAAAAACCACAACGGCAATATTTTTTTTTTTTTAAATCAAAAGAAAACGTGCCGCAAAATCATCGAAGTTTATTTTTTGATAAAATTGTTAATATCTCATAACATATGCAGATGTCAAAAAAAATCATATAATCATTTTTGTAGGAAATTTAATTCTCTACAAAAAAGATCCAAGTCATTTTTTTCCTAAAACCTATATTTCTGAAGATATTTTCAAATAAAACTTGAAATTCTTCGAAACTCGTAAAACCAAATGATGAAAACTTCGACGAAAAAGTACTAATTTTGATTTTTTTTGTCTCGGTTATTTTTTTTTACATTTCATTCTATAGCATAAGAAGAAAATTAGGACTTTTTCACCATCTTTATTTTTATGTTTTTTAAAAATTACGAAAACTTAGAAGTTTATTTTCAAAATATCATGAGAACTATACGTTTTCGGGAAAAAATGACTTGGACTTTTTTTGTAGAGAATCAAATTTCCTACAAAAATGAACTTGTGATTTTTTTTGACATCTGCATATTTTATGAGATATTTGAAAATATCTACGAATTTTTCAAAAAATCAACTTCGACGATTTTGCGGCACGTGTTCTTTTGATTTAAAAAATAAAAAAATGATGCCGTTGTGGTTTTTTGACCTCAAAGAATTTTTCTAGAGGGCGTCGCGGAAAATTTAGTTTTTAAGGACCAGTCTAAATATATATATATATGAGCAATTTCACGCAAGTTCAGCAAATTTTTAAGAAATTTTGACTTGACCCCTTTTAATTTTGATTATTTTTTGTTTATGGATAGTCTTTGATAAATAAAAAATACAAGTTCTCTTAGAATTTTTTTTTCGACCAGGGGTCTTCACAGGGTGCCCCTCAATTTTTTGTTATTTTGTGATGTGAGTGCATTTTGACGAGCGATTGTAGAAAAACTACTGAATCGATTTTCATAAATGATATGTCGTTGAATAGGTATTAGAACAAAGTATTTAAAAATGTACACTGTTAATTTTTTGAAATAATTTTTAACGGTGTAACATAAGAAAAAAACGGTGTAATTGAAAAAAAGATGGAATAGATTTTTTTTTTTTTTTTTTAAATTAAATTGAAGCTTATTTTATATCTAACCACTTGTGAAAGTTTGGGAGATGCGTTATTTTTTGTTTTAAAGATAAAATTCGTTGTGCATATGACTGTCGGGAATCAGTTTTTTTTGTTCTGAAGGAAAATTATAAAAATGGCGATTTTTAGATTCAGATTTTTTTTTATGTTAAATATCAAATATTTTATTATTAAATGAACTTTTTAAAAAGCAATTTCAGTCAAGTTCAGCAAAATTTTGCGACATTTTGACTCGACCCTTTTTAATTTGGTTTATTTTTAGTTTATAGATAGCCTTTGACAAATGAAAAATACGGCTTCAAGTAGAATTTTTTTTAAATATAATAATATAAATTATTATATTTTTAAATATAATAATATAATTATAATAACAATATAATTATAATAACAAACAACAGTAATGCTACGCGTCATTTGGTTGAAAAAAGTAAAATTCTACATGAAAATAATTTTCAGCATTCATCTGCGACGGATAAAAGAGGTGTATCCACAACAGATATAAATGTTGTGGAGCAGTTCTATAAAAGTGATGAAATCAGTAGATTATTGCCAGGCAAACGAGATGCAATATCTTTTAAAAAAGGAGATGAGCGCATAAAAACACAAAAGCGCTTATTGCTATGTACATTAAATGAAGCTTATGTGGAGTTTAAAAATAAGTTTCCTGATGTGAAAATAGGATTTACTAAATTCACGTCCCTTCGACCACAAGAATGTATAAAATTATCCCAAGGAGTTCATAATGTGTGCGTGTGTAGTGTGTACCATACATCAAAATATGAAACTAATGATTCAACACTCTAAGATGTCTTGGATTACTGATGCTGCTTTCCAGAATTATAAAACATTAATTGACTTTGTTTCATGTGGTGAATTAACAGAAGATTGTCATACTTTGAAGTGCAATGATTGTTCAAAAAAACTTCAACAACTGGAAGAAAAATTACTAAATGATTTTGACGTTAAAGGAATCCTTCAAGTCAAATATCAACAATGGAATACCACTGATCGATGCAATATGGATACTTTAATAGAAACTGTAGAAGAATTTATGAAAAAATTTATTTACCGTTTACAAATTTTGATACCACACAACTTTATAGCAAAACAGCAATCTACATTCATTGAGGAAAAAAAAATTAAAAGCAGGAAGTGCTTCGTTCAAGGGGATTTTTCTGAAAACTACGGCTTCATAATTCAGGATGCGGTTAAGGCTATTATTATAATAATTCACAAGCTACTATTCATCCATTTGTCATTTATTTTAAAAGTGCCGCAAGTGAATATATACAGCACCGAAGTTTTATACTCATTTCGGATATAAACGATCACAACAGTACTACAGTCCATCTTTTCATTACAAAACTTATTGAATTCATCAAAACGCATATAAATTCTAATATTACGAAAATAATTTATAACACTGACGGTGCACCTTCTCAATACAAAAATAAACATAACCTAATTAACTTATGCCATCATAAAAAAGACTTTAAGGTTGATGCAGAATGGCATTTTCATGCTACCAGCCATGGAAAGGGACCTTGTGATGGAATTGGTGGTACACTGAAGCGTGTTGCACACCGTTATAGTATAGGCAGCAAAGATATTTTTGATACACCAAAAAAACTTTTCGAATGGGCTTTCTACCCTAAATGGGAATCTACCATGAACTTTGGATACGGTGTGGAACTCAAAAATTTCATTCTTTTGTACCATTAGATACTAAGACAATAAATGTTAAATAAAATGAATGTTAATAAAATGTTAAATAAAATAAATTAATAAATGTCAATAAAATGTTTTCCAACTCAAAAGAAACTTTTAAATGTAAAATAAGTAAATAGTTTTTAATAACTTTATTTATTTTCTTTAACCTACATATATAATTTGTATGGTACTTTAAAAAGTTTATTCAATAATAAAATATTTGTAATTTAATGTTAAAATACAATCTTTTACTTTATGACCATAATAACATAATACGAACATAATACTTCTCCAGTCAAAAGTTTCTAAATAGATTTTGTTATTTATACGGTTTTTTTGTTTGCAGTCGAGACTGTCAAATTATTTTTTATAAGAGCGACAAGTAATTACTAAAAGTGACAAATAAACATTTCATTTTTTATGTCATCTAATACAAAGAAAATAATTGCAGAACTGTTTTCCTATTCAAAAGAAACTTCTGTAAAAAATACGTAAATACGTAAATCATTTTTAACAATTGTATTTATTTTCTTTATTGTACTACATACATAATTTTTATAATATTTTAAAGGGCACTGATTCGAGCCGGGCACTGACGAGGGTAGGTTCGAATCCGATCCGAAACACGAAAAGTCTGAATTGGAGTTTTTTTCTGAAAAACTTCAAACCATACCTTTGAATTGAAAAAATTCCAATTACTTCTTTACTTACTTGAGTTTAATTGATCTCAAAAAAAAAATCTAAAATAAAATTTGAATTCCCTTAATATAGTCTAATGTTAATACATATAGAACTACAAATTGACCAAGTGTCAGCCATTGATTTCACATTGATTGGAAACAATCAATAATGACTATACAAACGTGACTTAGGATGTTAATTAGAATAGAAATGTTCCCCATTCTATGAATTCACACAAAGTATTGTCTAGAAATTTAATGCAAAAATCCCATATAATGTAAAAACATTTCCATAATATGGAGTCTAATGACAGTGGAAAAATTCAACTTAAGTAAAATAAATAAGTGATGAAGAAGTTTCAACTTTGAAATTGTCATCGCCTCAACGGCGTAATCGATAGCGTGTCTGCCTAAGGATTCGAGCCGGGCACTGACGAGGGTAGGTTCGAATCCGATCCGAAACACGAAAAATCTGAATTGGAGTTTTTTTCTGAAAAACTTCAAACCATACCTTTGAATTGAAAAAATTCCAATTACTTCTTTACTTACTTGAGTTTAATTGATCTCAAAAAAAAATCTAAAATATTTTAAAAAGTTCATCTAATAATAAAATATTTGATATTTAACATAAAAAAAAAATCTCTAAGTTTATAACGCCATTTTTATAATTTTCCCTCAGAACAAAAAAAACTGATTCCCGACAGTCATATGCACAACGAATTTTATCTTTAAAACAAAAAATAACGCATCTCCCAAACTTTCACAAGTGGTTAGATATAAAATAAGCTTCAATTTAGTTAAAAAAAAAAAAAAAAGGCTATTCCATCTTTTTTTCAATTACACCGTTTTTTTCTTATGTTACACCGTTAAAATTTATTTCAAAAAATTTACAGTGTACATTTTTAAAAACTTTGTTTTAATACCTATTCAACGACATATCATTTATGAAAATCGATTCAGTAGTTTTTCTACAATCGCTCGTCAAAATGCACTCACATCACAAAATAACAAAAAATTGAGGGGCACCCTGTGAAGACCCCTGGTCGAAAAAAAAAATTCTAAGAGAACTTGTATTTTTACACACTTTTATTTAACTTGACTCTTGAGAGCTTTGATGGGTGGAATTTTGTGATTCAATTTTCAGTAACTTCCCATTATGTTATTAATCCCAAATTGAAAAGACAAGTTTGTTGAAGCAGTCAGTACGTATTTCTAAAACTTTTAAAGCAAAAAACTTTATAAATCTGAAGAAAAAAAATTCAAATTTTTTTTCATTCTGAAAGACCTTAAAGAATTGCACTGAAATCCTCATCCTCTGGTTGACTCATTTTGAGCGAAGGAATTTTGGTAATACTGTGTATATCATTATAATAATAGACATCATACATGTTTGTGTCATTTCATCTTAATAAAGAGCCTTACATTATAAATAATGAACACAAAAAAAAATAAAAGTATGACATTTCGCTATAAGCTTATAGACCTTTTTTCTTAAAGTTCAAATCGTTATTTTGGTGTATTTGACAGATTACATACAGCAATGATATTTAAAAATCAGTTATTATGTATGAAAATATGAACATCCATAAGATCTGAATGCCCATTTACCGCGCTGAAATTTTGCTCATACTGAGTATCTCATTATAATAAAGGACATATTACACATTTTTGTCATTTTTTTATGAAAAAATGGCCTTAAATTGTAATAATGAGTGATTTGTATTTCGAAAATTTTAAATAATTGTTATTTCTTCTAAATCCAGATTGTTTTGTGTTCTCGTTAAGTTTTTTTTACTATAGTTGCATAATTATTATTTTTTCAATACATTTTAATACATAATTAATGATTTCTAATTATCATTGCTGTATGTAATCTGTCAATTACATACAGTAATATAACGATTCGAATTTTAAGGAAAAAGCTCTATAATTTAGACCTTTTTTCCGAAAAAAACTTGACATTTGGGCGAACATATATATTTAATAATTTATGTACAACTTAAAATTAATACAACGAGCAAAGAAACGCACTAAAATTTTACACTGGATTTTTAAATAACATACTTACAATTGTTATAGTGCAATTAACCTTATTAAAATTATTTTAAATTTCAAAGAATATTAAATTTTCGGTAAATGATTTAATTGCTAGTTTTATTTATGGTGTATTTTCTGTGAAATAATGTGGTTAACTTATTTGTAGGTAAAATTATATAACTAAAAACTCTAAAATAAAAAAATAAATAAAAAAAATTTAAAAAACACACTTTTTGAAAAACGAACTAAGAAGCAGAAAATAAATTTTGCATTAACACCAGCGTTATGTCTTTTATAATTATATTTCCTTTGAAATTGTTAGAAGAAAAAATATTTAAATGGTATTTAACACATCTTAGCATAGATGCAAATATTAAATTTTTGACTAATTTAAAATGCTAATTTTCGATTGGCAAACAGTCTTCCGTTCCCATTTGTTACATAAAATAAAAGTGGGTGGCGCATTCAGAAACGAAAGGGAATAAACGTTGGTAGTCTCTCTTGTTAGAGATTAACATAGAACACATTTGTTCCTTTTCTATATTAACGTATGCGTCACCCACTTTTATTTTATGTAGCAAATGGGAACGGAAGACTGTTTGCCAATCGAAAATTAGCATTTTAAATTAGTCAAAAATTTAATATTTGCATCTATGCTAAGATGTGTTAAATACCATTTAAATATTTTTTCTTCTAACAATTTCAAAGGAAATATAATTATAAAAGACATAACGCTGGTGTTAATGCAAAATTTATTTTCTGCTTTTTAGTTCGTTTTTTTATTTATAAAAGACTATCCATGAACAAAAAATAATCAAAAAAATAAAAAAAATTTAAAAAACACACTTTTTGAAAAACGAACTAAGAAGCAGAAAATAAATTTTGCATTAACACCAGCGTTATGTCTTTTATAATTATATTTCCTTTGAAATTGTTAGAAGAAAAAATATTTAAATGGTATTTAACACATCTTAGCATAGATGCAAATATTAAATTTTTGACTAATTTAAAATGCTAATTTTCGATTGGCAAACAGTCTTCCGTTCCCATTTGCTACATAAAATAAAAGTGGGTGACGCATACGTTAATATAGAAAAGGAACAAATGTGTTCTATGTTAATCTCTAACAAGAGAGACTACCAACGTTTATTCCCTTTCGTTTCTGAATGCGCCACCCACTTTTATTTTATGTAACAAATGGGAACGGAAGACTGTTTGCCAATCGAAAATTAGCATTTTAAATTAGTCAAAAATTTAATATTTGCATCTATGCTAAGATGTGTTAAATACCATTTAAATATTTTTTCTTCTAACAATTTCAAAGGAAATATAATTATAAAAGACATAACGCTGGTGTTAATGCAAAATTTATTTTCTGCTTCTTAGTTCGTTTTTCAAAAAGTGTGTTTTTTAAATTTTTTTTATTTATTTTTTTATTTTAGAGTTTTTAGTTATATAATTTTACCTACAAATAAGTTAACCACATTATTTCACAGAAAATACACCATAAATAAAACTAGCAATTAAATCATTTACTGAAAATTTAATATTCTTTGAAATTTAAAATAATTTTAATAAGGTTAATTGCACTATAACAATTGTAAGTATGTTATTTAAAAATCCAATGTAAAATTTTAGTGCGTTTCTTTGCTCGTTGTATTAATTTTAAGTTGTACATAAATTATTAAATATATATGTTCGCCCAAATGTCAAGTTTTTTTCGGAAAAAAGGTCTAAATTATAGAGCTTTTTCCTTAAAATTCGAATCGTTATATTACTGTATGTAATTGACAGATTACATACAGCAATGATAATTAGAAATCATTAATTATGTATTAAAATGTATTGAAAAAATAATAATTATGCAACTATAGTAAAAAAAACTTAACGAGAACACAAAACAATCTGGATTTAGAAGAAATAACAATTATTTAAAATTTTCGAAATACAAATCACTCATTATTACAATTTAAGGCCATTTTTTCATAAAAAAATGACAAAAATGTGTAATATGTCCTTTATTATAATGAGATACTCAGTATGAGCAAAATTTCAGCGCGGTAAATGGGCATTCAGATCTTATGGATGTTCATATTTTCATACATAATAACTGATTTTTAAATATCATTGCTGTATGTAATCTGTCAAATACA
The DNA here is from genome assembly GCA_963693315.1 of Diogma glabrata. NCBI lineage: Eukaryota > Metazoa > Arthropoda > Insecta > Diptera > Cylindrotomidae > Diogma > Diogma glabrata. The sequence goes on along the minus strand of OY856188.1, from coordinate 191,160,818 downwards.
CCAAAATAACGATTTGAACTTTAAGAAAAAAGGTCTATAAGCTTATAGCGAAATGTCATACTTTTATTTTTTTTTGTGTTCATTATTTATAATGTAAGGCTCTTTATTAAGATGAAATGACACAAACATGTATGATGTCTATTATTATAATGATATACACAGTATTACCAAAATTCCTTCGCTCAAAATGAGTCAACCAGAGGATGAGGATTTCAGTGCAATTCTTTAAGGTCTTTCAGAATGAAAAAAAATTTGAATTTTTTTTCTTCAGATTTATAAAGTTTTTTGCTTTAAAAGTTTTAGAAATACGTACTGACTGCTTCAACAAACTTGTCTTTTCAATTTGGGATTAATAACATAATGGGAAGTTACTGAAAATTGAATCACAAAATTCCACCCATCAAAGCTCTCAAGAGTCAAGTTAAATAAAAGTGTGTAATAATAAAAGGGGTCAAGTCAAAACGATGTTGAATCTTCGTGAAATTGCTCATATATATATATTGTGACGATTATGGAAGATGATAGAACACAAAAACAATAGAACTTTCAAGAAAATTCTCGTTAGTTCTACAAATATAAAAATCAAAAGATACAAAAGGTAACAATGCAACCAAAGTAAACATTTAATAGGAAGTATTTGTTTTATCGAATAAGGATTGGTTAACGAAATAAAAATTGGTAAATAAAACAATTGAAGAGAATAGATTTCACACCTAGGTGTCAATATTTGAAGATCGTCTTATTGTTGATAAAGGAAAAAAAAGGGTGTGTTCTATCTAGAACATTACAGCAGTTTCGAGGCTATTTCATGTAGTATATATAAAAGGTGTTGTTCGAGGATACAACCAGTATAAAATTGTTAGTGATACAAAAAGTATAAAAATTTAGCAGTGATAAAGGCGAAGTAAAATTAAAAGTGTTATAAGTAGAAAGTTAAAAGTGATATTGTGAACAAGTATAAAAGAATTATAAGTGGTGAAATATTGTTAGTAGCAGAAGAACTACTAAAAGGGGAATAGTAATAGGAGAAATATTTTTATTGTAAAATCTTGAACGAATAAAATTATAACGTTTAGAAAATCCATTGTGTTTTAAATTTCCTGATTTAGTGATCGAACTAAATAATTGTAACTCGGCCAAGAAACGTTACAACTGGTGTCAGAAGTGAAATTGGGAAATAAGATGGATTTGAATGGATTAAAAGTTCAAGATCTGAAGAGCGAATTGGAGAAAAGGAATCTTTCAACAACGGGAACTAAGAATGAGTTGAAAGAGCGATTAATAAAAGCTATGGAAGCAGCTGGATTGGATCCAGAAAAATATCGTTTTGGGCAAGAAGAAGCAGATGAAAATCCAGATGCAGGAAATAGTGAAGCTAAAGATGGTGCTGTTGAAGCAACGAGGCAAGTCGTACCAGCAAACAACGACTTTGCACAGTTAATGGCTATGATGGAGCAAATGAGTTTCAACATGAGAGCAGATGTAAAGGCAAACATGGAGGTTATGAACAAAAAGTTAGATTTGCAAAGTAACAGCATGAGTAATGAAATGAAAAAGTTAGATGTCAACATAAAGCAACAGTCTGCAAACATCGATCAACAATTAGCTGCAAGTCGAGAAGAAATAAAGCAGCAGTCCATAACCATCAATCAACAGTCTGCAAACATCGATAAACAATTGGCAACAAATCGAGAAGAAATGAAGCAATTAATGGAAGAAAAGATTCTTCAAATTTCAAACACATTCCATGGAGAGGTCGAGAAAGTACAACAAGAAGTAAAGCAATTGGAGCAGAAAGTTCTCGACGAAAACCAGAAAGTACAATCAATGGTTGTGAATTTTGAAAAAAGGCTTCAAGATGTTGAAATTAATGGTAAAACAATTCACACGGTTCAACAAACACATAGCATGAAGTTAAAACCGCCCCCATACGATGGTACATCATCGTTTGGAATTTTCAAATTCCAATTTGAAACGGCAGCTGATCAGAACAGTTGGAACGAAACACATCGTGTGGCAGCTTTAATAGTGGCACTGAAGGGTGAAGCAGCAGAAACAATACAAGCAGTTCCAGAACAAGATCGAAGGAGCTACAATGAGATCATGAAAGCTTTAGATCGCAAGTATGGTAGTGACCACAAGCGGGAGATATACAGACTTGAGTTGAAGGGTCGCTATCAGCGAATTGGAGAAAGTCTGCAAGAGTTTTCGTCTGCGATCGAACGTCTGGTACATATGGCACATGGAAATACATCACCAGACTATATGGA
>OY856188.1:190847266-191158348 GCA_963693315.1 Diogma glabrata | reverse complement strand
TTCGATTCAAAAAACCATAGTTTTTGGTTTTTCATTTTTATCTTTTACAAAACAATTTTTTTTTTTCCCAAAATTTGGTGAAAACTTACCTTTTTATGTCCCAAATACGCTGTAATTTATTTGATTTGAAATATTTATTTTTTACATTATTTTGAATTAATATCGAAAAAGCACCCTAATTTTCAATCGAAAATTCAATTCATTTTTTGCATTTTCTGAGAAGATTTACTATAGTAATATATTTTTTTTTTTCACCATCGGAAAGTAGAGATTTCAACGAACAGAAAGCATACCAACTTTTTGAAAAAAGCTGATATTTTGACGGGTGAATTTCGATTCGGTTTCATCCTACTATTATTTTTTTTGTTTTCAAAAATTATCGACCCTGGTCTAAAAGGAGTAGAAGCGAAATGGTTATTCAAAAATTTTGTATACTTCTTTCTGTTGTTTTATTTTCCCAAACAAGGGAACTTAATCGGTTTTTTTAGAATCTTCTTGGCATTTTTCCTTATTCTATTCGTAATAACACGTTTTTCCTTTATAATTAACAATATTATATTTCTAATGAAAAACAATTCTTTAAACAAACTAGGAGTTGATAAGAACCGAACTAAGTACTTTCAATTTAAAACAAAAAAGTGTTCTTTTTCTTATTTTTGGAAAAACTTCGACTTGTGATGCTTTCTTGTTTAAATTCAACATCGGAAAAACTTGTTTGTTCATATAAAATCAAACATTGAATTGCATTGTTTTATTAAAAAACTTGAACACGGAATGATCAAAAAAACTTGAAGCCATCACGGCATTTATAATATTTTGTCTTTTGTTTCGTTTTTGTTTTCGTTTTTTCTGAACTAATCAATTTTACCAACCTTGACTTTTCTTTCGTTCTTTCTAACGTTATTAATGGATGAGTAAGTTTATAATGCGTTTCGTTATTTAGCTGTTTGGAGATGATATTTGAATTTGAAAATTTTAAGTTGTTGTTTTAAGAAATGAATTATGAAATTTGTATTTAGAAGAGAAACTGAAATATTCGAAATGATTAAAATGTTTATTAATACATTCCGAAATGTAATAAATGTGTTTCAATTATTTAATGAAAAAAATTAGACAATATATTTATGTTATATTTATGTTACATATTTATATCGAATACCATGGTTGTTTTTCCGCTGTGTCACTTCAGGGTTAGCGGTAGGTTGAAGAAATGTTTCTGAATTCGTATCCGAATCTAGTTCCAAGGTTTCACTTTCAATGCGCTTAACTTTAGAAGCACTACGTGTACCGTACATAAGAAAATAAAAAGTTTTTTTTTGGTTTTTTTGTTTTAGAACGTGAAATTAGAGTAGTGTCGCTCGTGCGAGTAGCCTTCGTTGTCTTTTATTTCCGCTACCAATAATCCGGATAAACTCGATTAATCAAACAAGCAAATTGTTTAAGCCAATCCGAATCCAATCAATCCAAAAAAAAATGTTTTTTTATAAAATGAAATAAGAATTAATTCTTAGCAAAATAAGAGTAACTTCCCAAATTATCTGATCAAATCCAATCAGTTTCATGAAAGTTTTTCATTTTAGTTTTATTTTATTTAATAGAAAGCAAAACAAATTTTTCAAAATAAATTAAATTTTCGTGTAATGGTAAACTCACACATCTAGAAAATTAATAAGATCAAAAAGAATCTATCCATAACCAAAGTAATGAAACAACGTTATTTTTCTTTACTTGAATCTAATTCAATCAGCTGTTTTCAAAAAAAAAAAATTACCTTCAGTTTTATTTAATTTAATAGCAAAAATTTTTCAAAGTAAATTTAATTTAATCAGCTGTTTTCTAAATTTCTTGTCAGCTTTAGTTTTATTTTATTTAAAAGAAAGCAATTCAAATTTTTCAAAATAATTTAAATTTTGGTGTGAAATACAAAATAAATACTAGGTTAATGATAAACTAACTCACCGTACCTCCTCCAATGGTGAGAGTTGGCAGATGACTTGGTAAGAAACCTCTTCTTGAATTTTCCAAAATTTCAATTATTCACTTTTTATGATTTTTAATAAACAGAAAAATTTATGCGACTTTAATAACAGCAAACAAAATTAAGGTTTTTCAACCATTAACTTGACGAAAAACTTTTTTTTTTGGAAAAAACATTTTTCTTGGATGCTTGCGTGGTTAGACCTGGCACCTGATGGTCCTCTTGGCCAGGTCGCCAAAAATGTTGGGTCCTACTATCCTGAGTAGGCTTTGCACAAAAAAAGGAATTATAAAACACAAAAAAATTTATAATTTAATCCAAAAATAACTTTATTTATCTCAACTAAACTGAAAATCTTAATGAAAACAAGAACTGAATAAACTGTATCCAACCACGCAACAACAACCCCGTATAGACGCACCGTGGGTTTTATACATTTTTCCCCACTCCATGATAATAAAATATCATTCGATGAATTCAAACAAAATCCATTGTGTTTCCACCAATGGAAACACATAATTTTGGTGTACGTGATATAAAATGCAATTTAGCATTTAAAAAAATCAAAAACAAAAATATGTAGGGGCTGAAATCTCACAGCTCTAAGATATCAAGACTTCGGTCTGGGTTTTAAGGATTTTGATATAGTTTTCGAAAAACACTTTTTTGAGGACATGGTTTTAGTTTTGGGCAGCGATGTATATCAAACATAACTTTTTGTTAAAGTACAAGTATTTTTTTATCTCTGTTTAGAAATTTATTACAAAACTAACACGAAACATCAATACGTTGCCAGAAAATTATAACAGTGCTGCGATTATGGCAAATTGTGAGTTTTAAACTTCGAAATTATTTTGTCAATAAAAATTGTTTAAAAAATTATTTCGTCAGCAAAATTTTATGCGAAAGGAACCGTTTGTTATTTTATATTCAAAATTGAAGATTTCGAATTTTTAATTGTATTCGAAAACCCGATACTTAAACATTATGCGTATTCATACACAACTTGACGTCACAATTTGTGAGTTTTTTCACAATTAAAAAACTCCATAATCGCAGCACAGATCATAAATTAACGTAATTTAGTGAAAAAATTATATACTCAGCAAACTAATCAAACACCTTTCCATTTAGCGTTTCGAGAAAATATTACAAAATCACAAATTCATATTTCTTTCAAAATTCCAAAAATATTGTAAAATTAAATAAAATCAAAACTTTTTCAAAATTCTAAAAATATTCCAAAAATTATTACAAAATCAAAGATTAAAACTTTTTTCAAAAATTCTAAAACTATTGCAAAAATTATAACAAAATCAAAAGTTGAAACTTTTTTCAAAATTATTTCAACTACGTCTTCTACTTGAAACAATTCAGAGCGATTTTTCTGTTCCGGTGTTTACCGCAATAGCGCTGCAAAAAGGGGATAAGAGAATACATTCAAAAAATTTTATATGGGATTTCATACAAAACGCAACTTGAATAATTTTAAAAATTATTTACGGTTAAAATTGTTCAATTGTGGTAAAATGAGAAATTTCTTAGATAACTTTTAAAATTATTCAAGTTGTGTTTTGTATGGAATCCCATATAAAATGTTTGTGATTCTCTTATCCCCTTTTGCAGCGCCATTGCGACAAACACCGGAACAGAAAAATCGTAATAGCTGCATTTCATGAAACCGTGTGATCTGGATTCGCTTAAATTTTACATGCAAATTGAGATCCAACTTTTTTTTGGATCACAAATCATGATCTAAATGATGAAAAATGAAATGATCTAAATGTTTGAAAATGTAGGTGAAAAAATATTTTGTATTTCGTAATTGGTATAATAAAAAAAACAGAAAATTTATAAACCGAACGCATCCAAAACTAATATAAATAAAAATTATAAATAAATAACTAATAAATTTAATTTAATTTATTTACTACTATAATAATGTAATTTTGAGTAGTACTTTTAGGCAATTATTATGCCAACCGAACTCACCCATTATTGCATTTTTGTGTCGTTTCATGAAACAAGAGGCGCTTTCCAATCGAGTGAATTACTGAATGATTCACTGAATTGGTCTAATTCGAATTGGTCTAATATTCAGTAAATCAACAAAAATAGAGCCAAAACAAAAAACAGCAATTTTTTGACATTTAAAAAATACATAGCCAAAATCGAAAATTTAGACACAAACAAATATGTTCCGATTTATTTTTTTATTATTTTTAATGTTTGACCACAAACCGTAAATAAAAAAATATGAATATGTTGAACTGATGTACCTATTTTTTCCTTCACTTTATTCAATTCAATTCAGTTCGATAGGAGCTCAGTTCACGTTCAGTGGAAACTGAATATTACCATTGGAACATACAAATTCCGGAATACAATTCAGTTTAAGTGAATCATTCAGTAATTCACTCGATTGGAAAGCACCTAAGATCTGATCTGGATCAAGGGCCCTATTTTCAAATCCGATCGTAATCACACGTATAATTACGACTACAAATAAAGAATGGTTTTTAACGAAGGGTAGAAAAAATGGTATTTTCAACAGTCTTCGTGATGAGAAAGTGTGGTGATTATTTATACTCAACTTCAGAGTATGTTGAATTCAATCTGACATAACTTGACAGAAACAAAACAGATTTTATTTGAAAAGTCAGACAGTTAAAACTTAAATTAATATAGATACCATTCTAAAAAATTATTTATACAGTTATAGCTCTTTTTAAACTTCTTTTATTATAAACCAAATTATAATTTATTTTCGTGTGTACCTATTTTGTGTGTAATACGCAATAAACGCTTGTTATAATCAAATAAAGTCTATAATGAAATAAAGTATTATAATGAAATAAAGTCATTCACGTACTTTTATAACAGTAACGTAGATTAATTTTCAATTTTCTATTCTTTTATTCGTATTACTACTATATTACATTTCATTTTTAAAATAAATTCTTTTTCAGTAAAAATAATAAACTTAATATAAATATAATTTCAGTCTAAATATCAAAATATATTAGAAAGGAAAATAATACTAAAATAAATTATAGTTTTGGTTCGGATTTCAGTGAGAAATAGTTTATTTTTATTATAAACAATAAGGAAAAATAATCTAAATCCATGTTTTGGCTTTTCTGTGGAATCAATAAGGCCCCTTGACACGTTAAATTCGTGAAACAAATAATGCTGATTTATAAATAATTTTGTGCTATTTTTTTAAGTGAATCAGCGATATTTTCTTTGGCAACTACATCGCGCTCCATTATTTCTAGTTTTTTGTTATAATAAAATTCTTTTATTTTGATTTTTTTTGCTACTCCATCGGATATAGTTTTTGCCGTACTTTGACTGCACTCTAATCGTTCTAAGGCGGCATGAACTCTTTTACGACCTTTTTTTAATGAACAGGATTTACGATTAATAATTTATTCAAATATAAAGAAGTAAAAACTTACGAGGCTTTGGGTTTGTTTCAGGCATGAGAACTGCGGACGTTTCCATTTTGCTAGCGATTGATGTATTAGGTTCGTCCAAATATTGTACATCATAAATAAAAGATTGAGAATTCAATGAATTTTCTTGATCAAATACCTGTTTTTGTAGAATGATATCATTAATTACAAATAATCTATTTTTTATTTAAATGCAAATATAAACTTAAAAAATCTGTAGCACTTTCGGTGACCGACTCATCACCAATACAGCTTGTTTCGCTGATTAAATTTCTCTCCACTAAAGATCTCTCCACCTCCCGTACCTGTAAGATGTTTCTTTATTTCGGAATTTTTTCGCCTTACATCAGATTTAATGTCCTGCCAACGCTACAAAATGACCAAATTTTAAAAAATTGGTTTTGTTTGTATTTATTTAATATACTTGCCTTCCTCCATGACTTCCAAGTTTTATTGGACCCGGGCATTGCATTTAAAATGGATGAGGCTTCCTTCCATAGATTTTGAGATATTTTATATGTAAATTGTTGGTCAAACTTGCCCGTTACAAGTTTTGGATTGGATTCTAAAAAATCCAAAAGCCTATTTTTTTGTGAAATGCTTACCTTAAGAGTTCTAGACTGAATGTTATTCATTTTCAATTTATTTTTTTTAATATTTTAATTTAATTACTTATTTGGTTGGAACCCGCGAAAATGATTTTATCCATATACAATTTATATTTTTACCTTGACATACAGACTGACAGCTAAACGTATACTTTTTCTATTACGATTGGTTTTTACCCAGTAGTTATAAAACGATTAAAAAGTAGTCGTGTTCGTGTTACCGAAAATACCAATTTTTTGAAATTGTATACAATTTCGATTATAAAGTATACTTTAAGTTTTGAAAACAGCACCCCAGATCATGCGTCAAGAAGTGCAGCTAGTGTTGTGTTTATATTGGATTGAATACAACTTCACATCGTATTGTCAATTCACAATTGTCATTATAAACAAGCTTATTAATAGTAAATAAAATAAACAAGTTTATAAATAGTAAATTCGGAAGTCGAAGAAGTTACATATTAAAAGTGATTTATTAATGAAATCGTTTTACTAAAGAAAACAAGAAAAAAAATTATGTCATTAAATAACAAGAGAATTGATTAGAGGGGAATTACAATGGATGCGTCATACGTGCGTTCGTTGTCCGTCCGTTGACAGCTTACGTAGAATGCATACAAATGTATGAAAGTAATTTAAATTATGCGCTCCAGCGCAGCGGACGCATGACGAACGCATCTAGTTGGTCTACTCTTTACTTTAAGATATGCGTGCGTCATTTGACATTTCATTTTGCATTGTTTTCAAACAAAAATTATTTTTCAAATTTGTTTGTTACACTTAAAAATAAAAAATGGAGGAAAAATTAATTGACAAAGTAAAAAAAGTAGAATTTTTATACACGACAAAGCATAAAATGTATAAGAATACCTTAAAAAGAGAAGTTTGCTGGTTGAAGATAGCTGAAGAATTAAATGAACCTGGCAAGTTTCATGAAAAAGTTACAATTACAATATGATTTCAAATTAACTTTTAGTTGAACTCTGTAAAACTCGTTGGAGGAGCCTTCGTGATCGTTTTGTTAGAGAAAACAAAAAAAGCGTTAGTGGTAGTGCCTGTACGGACGAAGACAAGTAGAAATACTTCGACCAATTAATTTTTTTAAGAGATTGGCTGAAACCCAGACATTAAGTATAGACACATGTTAGGTAATGAAGTAAGATTTAATTTTAAAATGGTTAAATTTCAATTTTAGACAATGTGGAGTGGAAACTATCAACAACAAAATACCGCTATTAGAGCTATAAAGTTTCAATCCTCTCTGTTAAAAACAAATGACGATTCACAAGATAATTTGGAGTCGTACAGCAGCAACAGCCTTTATGAAGGTGAACTGGCATCTCAAAACTTTGAAGTGAATGACATCCAACCTAGTTGTTCTATTCAATCGACTCCAAATGAACCAAAAAAAAAGAAGAAAAGAGTCAACAGTATAGAAGAAGGATATAACAATTTTTTAAATAGTCTCCAGAAAATGGCTCAAGAAAAGTGTCAATCTGAACAACCAGCGAAAGATCAAAATAATCACTTCATAAGGCTTGTTTTATCCAAATTAAATGGAGATATGCCAGTTGAAAGAAGAAATCAAGCACAAATGAGAATTTTGGAAATTTGTAATGAAGTAGAGGCAATTACAGCCAAAGAAAACATGAGATCCAATACTGACCTATATTAAAACTCCAAATATATAATTAATCTGCAATAAGTGATGTGATGATGTGATTTAGTTTTAAATATGAATTTCAAAAATATAATTTTTGAAAAATAAAAAAAAAATTTTATAATTAAAAATTTAATTTTTTATATTAAAATGAAATAAAATAGCTTCTTCGTTTTTATAAACTTTATTTTCGGGCGGTCGAACTGTCGAGGTTACTCACTGTCATAGTAATAGATTTCTTTGTGCGTACATCGTACACATGGAATGCTTTGCCCGAATCAATAGTCTCGAGTGCTTTCAATCCACAAAGATTTAAAAAAAGCGTCCACCTATACCTCAAGACGCATGTTGTTGTGGGACCTAAGTCTTAAAAGGTATCTATGTGTTGTTGTGACACATTTTGTAATTCCTACTACACAACACTTCTTATTAAAAAAAAAAAAATATCCACAAAGAACGTATTAACATTAACATTAGAAACTGAAAATATTTTTTAATTTTTCGATTTTATTAGAATTAATAGTTATAGAATTAAGCTTTAGAACTATTAATTATGTTCCATAAGCTCTACAGAGAAGTTATAATGCCTAGCATAGTTATCCTTTGTGTTGATGGTTACTGTTTGGTATTGTGGAGTGTTTTTAGCTTTTTTCCTCTGACGTTTTTGTCTTTGAGGAATGTCTTCTCGTTGAACTTCAAGATTAAAAAAAATGTTATTCTTTGAACATAATAAATAATTTTTCAAATTATCCCTCATGTTATAGGCAAATCTTGATGAAAACTTTGAAGACATTGTTGATCGAATAGACAATAATGGCTCTACTTCTAAATGCCAAAGACCTGATGACATCTTTTCTTCATTATAGCAGTCTGTATATTGTGTTGGACAATAATCCTTATCATGCATTTTAACGAAGTTATGTAACACCATTGCTGATTTCACAATCTTTTCGGCATTACTTGGAAGCATACAAAGTGTGCCTTTTAAGATCCTCCAACGGGCTACGAGAATACCGAAGTCATTTTCTATTACTCGGCGTACACGAGACAAACGATAGGTGAAATATGTTTGATCCAGCTTAGTCAAATTTTTTGGGTATGGTCTCATCAAAAAATATTTCAAAGGAAATGCAGAGTCACCCACCATATAATAGTTACACAAAAAATTTGAATTTTGAAGAACTTCGGGTTGTGGAAAGTTTATCTCTCCACTTATAATTTTTTTACCAAAAGAACTTTCTTTTTTACCAACTATTTCATTATGTACTGGTATATACAAAGCAAAATCAATACATATATGCTAAAATAATACAACAAAAATAAAATTAAATAATAAATAATATATATAACTCTAGAATCTTTGCGGTTGTAGCACTGGACATCGTTACCGTTGAGTCATATGTAGTGTGCATTCCCTATAATAATATAATATGTATTGTGTAAAGAGACGTAACATAATATGCATGTGTGTATTTTGAAACCTACCCTGCTATCTTTCCATTCAAATAATCTCTTTATGAGCAGAGAGCGCTCTACAGCAAATGAAAATTCAGTTTTAACAAAATTTCGTCGATAACTTATGACTCCAATGCTTCCAAATGATTAAGTGGTTAATTATATCCATAATCCTTTAGAAGTTCACATGTTGCTACGCTCAATCCCCATGAATTTAATAAATTTTGAGTTTCGTTTAAGTCCACATTATCAAATTTCAATGGTGGAAGCACTATGCACGACAAAATTTCAATTTGATCACTTTGATCTTCAGTATTAACATCATTATAATCTCTTGGCATTTCACAATTATCAACGTCCATGAGCACTTAACTGTTATCAATCATATCCATTGTTACATTTTAGGTAGATTTCATATACAAATTTTAACTTTATAATTGATTTTTTAACACTATATCAAACTTTTTTCTCACTTTAAATTTTTATTTATATGCATACCGTAAATTTCGGTCTCTAAGAAAACTTTTAGAAAACATTTAACCCAAGAAGAAGGTCTCTTAGAGAAAAAATTTAGTGTAAAAATAAATGTAAAGTTTTTTAGGTGAAAAAGACTTTGTTTAACTAACGCATTATTATTACAATCACTTTAGTAGTTCACACAAAAATTATATAATATAAACGGTTTTTAATATTTTTCCAATAATTAAAAATTTCACGCTCAATTTGCACTTCGAAATTTGAACGTACCAAAAACCATTTCTAATAGGAAAAAAAATCACAAACTCTCACACTTAATTATTTTTTTTTTCGTTCATCAAGGAACCAACTAATTTAAATTTTTTTTTGGAATTTAATTATTTAAAGAAATTTCAGGAAAAAAGTTTTAAACCAAACTTGTTACTTGTTCATCATGTCCATGGAAGGAACTTGTTCATCATGTCCAGCACGTCCATGGAATCGATAATTTCTTTTTTTTTCACTGTTCAGGTTTCTTTTATTCAATAATGTGAAACATTAGAAAAGTTCATTATATTTTTGGTAGCAAAACACTTTAATTTGTTAATTAAATTATTTATTAGTTAAATTGCGTTATTTAAAATTATTAATTTTATACTTTCTAACAATTTTAAAAGAAATTTCAAAGAAAAGATTTTTGTTTGTTTTACTTGTTGTTTTTAGAGTTAAACACCAAATGAATCTGATTAAAAAAACAAAGTCGTAGTGGACTCTAGCCACACCTTGTTTTTTAACCAAACAAAATAGGGTTGCCAATTGTAACGTTCGCTTCGTTAAGTCTTCGTTGTGGTTTTTTTTGTTTTCTTTAGATGGTGTTTAATTAACGAAATTTATTAGTTTCTGAATTGAATTTTTTTTTTTGAATTCGAATTTCTAAATTGAATGTTTTGATTTTTAATCTCTGGAATTTACTTAAAATGATTTGAAATATATTAAGACATTTGGACGATCGTTAAATCGTCTTATTTCATCATTTTTTACGTGAAAACTCATAATATTGATTTATGTGGGGATCCTATTAAAAATACGTGACTTTTTTTTGTGTGTATAGTTTGAATGTTAAACTGGATAACAACCAGTATCCAGTGTACTTTTTTTACATGCACTGGAATAATCAATTTGTCCAATGAAAATATGTTTATTTTCTTCGTCCATCGCCGGACCAACTAGAGTTTGCAAATCAATGTTAGTATAGTAATATTTATATTTTAGGCTGTAGTACTCTTCAAAATGTGTACAATTTTTTACACTATCTATAAATTTTTGGTGTTTTATAGTAAACTTTGGAAAATTGTTTTCGAAATCATCTTTTAAAAAATCTTCTAATCTGAAATGAATTAAGAGGTATTATTAGAAACTATTTTATTTCACACAGATTTTCAAAAATCAAATTCACCAAGTATTCAACAATAAAACAAATAAAAAGTTGTAATTTTATTAAAAACCGCTTTATTTTTAAATAAATTCTTTTACTAGTTTCAGTTTTATTAACCATCCTCAGAAAGAATTTTTTGCTAATTTTGATACTCAGTAGCAAAAATGTTTTCTGAGGATGGTTAATAAAACTGAAACTAGGTAGTTAAAGAATTTATTTCAAAAAAGCGTTTAAGTTTTTAATAAATGATTAATTAAAATTACAACATTTTTTTATTATTGAATATGTACTTGGTGAATTGATTTTTGATTTGAAAAACTGTGAAGTTAAAAAGGCAGTTGGCTTAAGGCTTGGCTTCATTTTTTTATGTGTATTATACACATAAAAAAATGAATTTTAGAATAAATAATAAAATTAACTTACCCTATTAATTTCAATTCAAACTTTTTTTAATTTGATTTAAAATATTTTTTTTAATTTTAAGTTTTTTTGCAATACTTTTTACAAATTTCATTTTAAAATATTTTTTTTGGCAATCTTTTGGAACTTTTAAACACCTAGTCCACCTATTTTAGCATAAAAAAGGGGTCAACCTCGGAATGTGAGATAATAAGCTGAATTTTTGTATATACGTTCGTTTTGGCGTTCCATAAGTTGTCTCAAAAGTCTCATAAAATCTCGTGTCTGCGTCGTAAGTTATTCAAGGTCAAAAGTACCAAAAAACAGTTTTTCGTGATTATCTCGATTTCTTTTGCTCCGATGATGTTAACATCTATTATCAATATTGTAGCAAATAAAATTTGCGACAAATTTTATATGAACTTTTTATCATGCGCTTAACCGTTTTTGAGATAGAGGGCGGTGATTGCACAGCGTTCAGTCATACGCACTGTAATGCAAGGTCAACCGTGAATATCTGTGAATGCTGGCTTAAGTTTTGAATATTTTGTATTATTTATCAGTTAATATATTGTATATAATAACATTTTACATATTTTTTATATATTCATTTAATAATACTTACTTACTTTGTGTACTTAAAAATTCGTTAAATGAATTACTTATTGTATATTCTAACTTATTGAAAGTAGATTTTAAGAAGAACAATATATTGTATTATTAGTGCGAAAGTAAAGTAACACATATTAAGTGTCACAAAGTGGCACAAGTGTCACAAAGTACGCACTCAATCACATCAAGAAGACATTTTATTTAAAAAAGTTGGAAGAGGAAAAATCAAAACACAAATATATTCTTCAAAAAGCTTAGACAAATATCCCCTAGCAAAAAAACATATTTTATTTTTACATGCATTCAGTGGATGTGATACAACTTCTGTGTTGTTTAAAAAAGAGTAAAAAACTTTCCACAAATCACTAGAAAAACTTGCAAATTTCAACGAACTAGCTCAAGTTTTTGTATAAGAAATTTGCCCTGTCCAACAATTACACGAAAATGGAATACGGATTTTACTAGCGATCTGAGGATAATATCTGTCATCTGTGACAAAATCTGAGGATAATATCGATCATCTTCGATATACTAAGTTCATTAAATCTACAAAACGCCTGTCCAGTTATGTAATCTTCCATCGACAAGTGCAGAAGCCCATCAACATATAAACCGTGTCTACTGCCGAGTTCAAAAATGGTTAGGACATGATTTAGAACCCCAAGAATGGGGTTTGGTGCTCCAAAATGAGTTCCTGGAGCCAATGACAACAAAATTACCACCAGCTCCTGATGAATTACTATATACTCTATTTTGTAATTGTAAGAATGGATGTGGTCAACGGTGTAGAAAATCGGGGTTGCAATGCAATCTAGCTTGTGGTCATTGTAACGGGCAAGCTTGCCTCAATGCTGCTTCATTGCAAGGTAAATATGAGGAAGAGAATTGAAACCATGAAATTCTGGAAGGTCTAGAAACAACCATTCAGGGTAACGAAGATGATGATAATGAAACAGAGATTTTCGAACCTCCAGAAGATGACGAAGAAGAATAACTTTCTAGTTAGAAATTTACAATAATAAAGATAAAATTAAATTATATTAACTCGTTTTACTTTTACCTAAAATTTACCTTGTATAAATTAATATGCCCAAATAATAAAATGTAAATTCAGTTACAAAAATATCTATTTCAAACAATTATATTCCTTAATGCATTCAATACAACTTTATGATAATTAGACTTTTAAATCATTCAATGATTCATCAAATTCATTAGGTGATTTCGTCTAATATGTTTAAATAAAACAGAAAAACTTTTTTGCAAAATCCAATTTATTAAACTTTAATCATTTAAATAAATTAAATAAATTCTTAAATTAGATTCGATGGCTAAAATAAAAAATTCAATCAGTTTACTTTATATGAATCAATGAATATTTCGATGGATTTGTAAATATTTTTTTTGTCTTGTTCTTATTATCTTATATCTAAAAACCTACACATTTTAAAGATCAAATACTTAATTAATATTCTACTTTAAATGTACTTTCAATAAATTAGAATATACAATAACTAATTCATTAAACGAATTTTTAAGTACACAAAGTAAGTAAGTATTATTAAATGAATATATACAAAATATGTAAAATGTTATTATATACAATATATTAACTGATAAATAATACAAAATATTCAAAACTTAAGCCAGCATTCACAGATATTCACGGTTGACCTTGCATTACAGTGCGTATGACTGAACGCTGCTCAATCACCACCCTCTATCTCAAAAACAGTTAAGCGCATGATAAAATAGTTCATATAAAATTTGTCGCAAATTTTATTCCCTACAATATTAATAATAGATGTTAACATCATTGGAGCAATAGAAACCGAGATAATCACGAAAAACTGTTTTTTTGGTACCTTTGACCTTGAATAACTGACGACGCAGACACGAGATTTTATGAGACTTTCGAGACAACTTATAGAACGCCAAAATGAACGTATATACAAAAATTCAGTTTATTATCTCACATTCCGAGGTTAATCGCTAAAATGACTAAACTAACCGTGGTTATTAGTTATATGAAATTAATTGAAATCGATCCCAATTATTATATAGACGATTTTTGATTTAACGTTTTTTTAAAATATTTATTTTTTCTCAATTTTTTGCCGAATCAATCTATGTAGTTAGCAGGGGGTGGGGCATCAATTATACTATTTAGCATTTGGTAAAATTTCTACCTCGGCTGCATTTTAAACATGGTGTAAGTCCTCGATATTATGATTTAATGGTTCGTGCCCATGGAACTATTTTTTATACACCAGACCCTTGTTTCTGGAGGCAAGATTTGCTCTTTTGGCTCGAGATCGTATTACTTAGGTTTTTCAGACCGAACTAATTTTTCCGACCGAAGCAATAAATTACAGAAAAAGAGTTCCGTTGATAATTTGTTATCATTTTATTTTAAAAATAATAATGTCTGAGGTAGATTTCATAGAAAAATCTACTTATCTACAATTGGCCATATCACCCTGATAGGTTAAAATACTAGTGACCAAAAACTGTATAAATCAAACCGTTGTGACGGCCGTTTGGAGCCAAATATTTAAAATAAAATTTTAAATAATAAACTATCATTTTTTGAAAAACCAGACATCTGCAATAAAAGGCTTACCTATATGCAATCAACGATGTGACTGCGCATTTAATGTCTACATCAAAAATAAAATGAAATTGTAAATTGATTGCAAATAAACAAAAACGGTTTAACTTTATACTGCCACCACGGAGAAGGTTAAAAAATCTTACCTTTTTGGACAGTAAATTAACTTTTATATTTTACGTCGGCAGTAAAATAACATAAAAAATGAGATTATCATTAATTTAATATTTATAATAATCAAAATTTGCCGAAAAAAGTGTCTATAATACGAAGCTAAAGTGACTTTTTGTGTGTTCGTCTATAATTGTAAATAATTTGTTTCAACACAAAAAGTAACACTCAGCTCCTAATTAAATAATATTTGTTCTAAAGTAAAAAGGAACTAAAATTAAATTTCTAATAGTTGATTTAAATTTTTAAGTTAGTTAACAAAACGTTCCAAATTTGCATAGTCTTAGGTTTGCTTATTTGCTTAATTTGATTTTAAAGTTTCTTTGATAATTCTGTTTGTAATTATTTCTTTAAACTAATCTGATAAAAACCCGATTTCACTAAAACAAAAATCTGTCTGACAATGAAATCTACCTATTTCTAAAGGATATCTTACGCCTAGACTTATGTTTATTTATTTCATTTTTTTCATATTTGGGTTTCGTCCTGCTTTGGTCATCATCAGAGATACAGCATTAGTATCTGACCCAATGGCCGTTTTTTAATGAGGTCTACTCCTCAACATGAACTATTTTTCCTCTTATTTGGAATTATATTTAAATTTTCATGTGTAATTATCCTATCTAGTGTAGTGCAAATATCTTCAACACTACTAAATAATTTAATGTACTGCAATTACTTCAACACTACTAAATAATTGAATGTACTGCAATTATTTAGATTCACAACACTAATTATAAAAAACTGAACTGTAATGTAGCTAGAAACACTACTAATGTTATTATCACTTTATTCTATATAATTAAATGTTCTCAAAATTACAGCCCGTTTTGTGTTTTTTACTTTATTTTTTATTTTAGATCAAATTTACAGAGACCCACTTATTATAATGAATCACTTATACTTAATTTTATTCGCTGATTATAGGATTATTGAATATGATTTATGGTACTGAATTTTCACTTAACTGTTATTATAATGATATACTTATATTTATTTTTATTGGCTGATCTTATGATTATTGATTATGATTCATGGTACTAAATTTTCACTTAACTGTTATTATAATGATATACTTATACTTATTTATATTGTCTGGTTAGATGCTTATTGATTATGATTTATAGTACTGAATTTTCACTTAACTGCTGCTTTGAAATGAATGACTGAGAATGACTAATTTACTTGAATTGTGTGAAAAAACTGACTTTAAAGCTGCTTGATTGGTTTTTTAAAATTGACTCGTTTAGTTGTTGCATAGTTGACCGTTTAATTACTACTACTTTTTTTATTGATAAAAATATTTCTTTTATAATTTAAAATCGATTACGCGTTGTGATTATTGTTTTTGAAATCGAAACAACTGACCTACTGATTTTGTTTTAATTAAATTTTATTTAATGCCAATGAATTGGTTTTATTTAAATTAAACGATATTAACAAAATATTTGAAAATAACCCAGATAAAGGTAATTTATGAAACATTTGGTTTTAATTTTAATAGAGTTTTAGGTCAATTGTTTTTATTGTTAGTCAAATGTTTTTCATTGGTAGGAATTTGGAAGATATTACCAATATAGTTTGGGGAGTTGTTATAGGAAAACAATGTAATTGGTTTTACTACACTAGTATGAATTGTAATCAGTTGTTTTGTTTGTACACATACACATACACGTTGTTTTGTTTGTACAAACACATTACGTTTTGTAAATTGAATAAAGAACTAGTTTTGGTTTAATTTTTATAGTTTCATCAACAAACGTTGCTTAATTTCTGTTGGGAACATCATTAATTATAATAAATTTCTCTTTGCTAAAAAATAGCAAATGAAATTATGTCTATTTAAATGAATTAAATAGTTGAAATAATAGTTTTTTCCTTTTAATTGCAACGAATTGCAATTCAGTAAATTCAGGTTGTATCGCAGGTAACACACTTTTTTGTTTTGATTTTTTATAGGTTTCATTTTGTATTACAACTGTTCCTGTTTTATATATATTTATATATTAACCAAATGAAATCTTGAAAATCATCTTCTATATTTGCGAGCCTGTTACAGACGTTGCAAGTTTCGTATCTTTTTCCATATTCCTGTATAGTTGTTAAAATTAGCTGTTGAAAACATTCTAATTTTTCTGTTTCGATACGAAGACCAATTATTTTTATTCCCCTGTTTTGTATTATACCAGAGCAATTTTCGTCCAAACAAGATGATATAATTTCATATGAATTTAAATTAAATAAATCAAAAGCGATGTCACATCAGCTTCCATATTATATTCATTACTTGTTTCACTTTGGATGAAATTTCTTTCGAAACCATTTTTTTCAATCATAATTTTCCTTAAAAATCGGATCCATGATATATGCCGTTGTTTTCTGTTCTTTGTTCTCCTTAAAATAAGTAAAATTTCATACAATCTATCAGCACTATTAATAGCAGCTTCTAGAAACTCACAGTTTGTTTCTAACAATGTGAGCACCCCATGTACAAATGAATTGTATGGACAAAGATTAAACAGATTAAATTTTGATTTAGAATATAAGGGGTCCACCACTATATCTTATAGACGATTATCCAAATAATCAGAAGATTCCAATGGGAGCATTATGGAAAGCCGTTTAACTGGTTTCTGCTTCTTAATTGTCGTATCTTTTCGTTTCCTGTTGTCGTTAACATTTTGTAAAATGTTTTGCTCTCTAGTGTTGTATCCTACCTCCCCGTAGGATTTTAATAAATAAAAATGAACACAAAAACCTAAATTTCTTTTACACACACAATTATTAACTTTATTATTTTAATATACACATAACACGACTACTCGTTTTTAAGTCAAAAAAACAACTTAACTTTATTATTTTTTAATGTTCAAAACTAAAATTATTTTATTGGGAGGGAGTTTAATGGCCATTACTATTTTTTAATATCGAAAAATCGATGAACTAATTAAAAATTAAATTAAAAAAACAATAGACGATTCCCCTACAAAATAATTCAAAGGTGAAAAAACTACCGTTCATTTACATTTATGATTTCTTCAACAATTTATGCGATGGTTTGCATAATTGTTGAAAAAATCAAAAACGTTTGTTCATTTAATTAATATTTCTATTTCGAAATATTAAATAAAAAAAACTAAACTGAGTTCTTTTACCCTCGATTATTTCGATGGGTAATTGTGAAAAAAAACTTATGATTAGTAATAATTATTATTTATATGGCAATTAAACGTACTGCCATTAACATAATGGGGCACTACAATCCGTTACACTAAAAAATAAGAGAAGCTGTATCTTAGAAAGATACATCTTCTCGAAAAAGAACTATAAATTATTCGAACTTAAAGTTTTTTTTTTATTTTAAAAAAATTGTCCACCAAAACAATTAAATAAAACATTTGAAATAAAAATATAAATATTGCTGTTAATATAAATTCCAAAGCGACCTTGCTTAAACATATGTTTATTTTATGACACAGTTAAAATTTGTTACAAAGGGATATTTTAAACTTTGCAAAAAAGAAAACAATGAATGACATGTAATTTTAACATTTGTAGTAAATAATTGTGAAGAAAATTAACAATTAATTAAAACGTAGCAAAAAGATAAGCATGAAAAAATAGTATATTATTGAACTAGGAGCTAAAGTTGTACTTTTTGTGTTGAGTCTATAGTTTGGCAATTATAGACGAAACACAAAAAGTCACTTTAGCTCCGAATTCAATAGACTATTTTTTCGGCAAAAGTTTAAATTTGTTTAAAAATATAAAATTAATGCATCAAATTTTTTATAAATATGTTTTAGGTAATAAATTTTCTGAAATTAATTTTTATTGATTTAAATTCATTAAAATGAACTGAAATGCATTCTGTTTTGAACAAATTAATAACATCATGTTATTTTACTTTACTACCGCCGTAAAAATATGAAAATTATGTTACGAAATTTGAACTTTTATACGTAATTATTATATTACTTTACACCGGAAAGCTCAGAAAAATATATAAATACTGTAATATTACACCGGTACACTGAATTTATAACAAATAAACTAATTTACCCTTGGAAATCTCTTATATATTATGAATCACAGAAAAATTGTAAAGAAACTTATTAATTGCTAACAAACAAAAATAATTTAGCTAAAAATAAAATCAAAAATTATACAAATTAAAATATAAAACGGTTACATTATTTTTATTTCTTCAAAAAAAACTTAAGCTTTCGATTTGTTTTTAGATTCATTTTTTTTTTCATTTTCATTTTATTCACTAAATGATTTATTATTTATTTTCTTTACTAGATTTTCATCACATTTCATTAGATTGAAACAAACAAATAAATAAAAAAACTTTGATATCATCATCATGACAAATTTAATTTTCTATAAAAAAACATTTACATTTTTTCCTATTATGTATTAAATTTACATAATTCAATTTTTTCATTTTAAATTTAATTAAATACATCACTACTGTGATCTTCGATTTACATTTATAGACTAATCTATCGATTTACGAATTTATCTGTTCGATTTTAAAATTATACTAGCTCATTTGATCCAAACAATTTGATCTTTTATATAGCATATTATCCTCGACCTTCTGTTTCATTTTCTATCATTTATCAAAACTTGTATTTTTAATTTACTTGAATTCATTTAAATAATAAAAGAAACAGTGGTATAGATAAACGTCTATGTTTAGTGGAATTGGAGAAAATTAATAAAATTATTATTGAATTTGAAAACTATTATTTTCAGAGTAAAAATTGGAAATAGTCCGTCGTTACAATTACTTTACAGCCGCCGGCAAATAAAATGAAAATGGCGTCACTTTTGAAGCCGCCGGCTAAAAAGTAAGACTTAAGCTACTCCCCAGTGGCAGTAAAGTTAAACTTTACAGTCGTTTGCCAAAAAAAACATTTATTTTTCTAGAGTATTGTGGCATAGTATTGAGTTTAGTGTGTCAAGTGATTATAATTAAATGATGAACATATGTTTGCAGGCTAATTACTAATTTATGTTTTTTTTTGTTTTAAGTTTTGGTTCGTTTAGTATATCTTTAATTGTTAGTTTAGGTTTATCTAAATGTATTAGTGTCTTATAGTTAAGGAAATTTGTTGAACATTTTTGTTTATCTTATTAATTTATGCGACGAGAAAAAATGTTTTAATTGTTTATGATTACAATTTTGTTTTATTTTATATTTTAATTCTTATTGATGGTTAGTTTAGTATATTTTAGGTGGTAGGTTTATCTAAATGTATTAGTATCTTATAATTAAGGAAATTTGTTGAATGTTTCTGTTTATCTCAAAAATATTAATGAGAAACAAAATTTTTATTTCTTTATGATTACAATTATGTTTTTTTTTTTATTATTTTAGGATCAAATACGTTGCGTTTTTAGAATATACAAGTTCTTGTATGGGAACTTCCCTGACTCTTAACTGTAGATATCGGTTCTGGATCGGGCCATGGTTCTCAGTTCCATTGCCATATCCAGCCTGTCTGTTGGATCCGCTTCGTCCTGTCTAGTTACTTTTTCAGGTTGTTCGGTGTTTTGTTTGTTATTATCTTCCTGCTTTTTAACCGTTTTTCGTTTCTTTTTGTTTTTGTTACATTTTATGCGGTAGAAGCATATTATCGCCACCACCATTACTATTAACAATATAATGGTGATCGCTATATGTGTCGCCTGCCATTCGTCTCCTAAATAGTTTTGTTGTCTTACCCTAATTTCTTTTTCCAATCTTAATTTGTTTTTGAAACTGTCCAGTTCTATGCTATTTTTGTTCCTCAATTGTCTAGACTTATCGCTGTTCGTCAATAACACCGCAGATTTAGTTCTATTCTTATTTGTGTCTTCATGTGTCTCTATTCTAGTCAATATCTGAGCCCGCATGTGTTTGCTTGCCGTCTTGAAGTGTGTATTCACCTCGTTTATTTTCTCGTATGGTGTAGTGCAAAAGTTAACAATACTATATAACAATGTGTAGTGCCAATAATTGTTTTAAGTATTTATTTCACTACTTATTTTATACTTGATTAGCACTACAATGTAGTGCTTTCGAAGGCTGGTGACACTTCCGCGTGTGGAAAATGCAGTGATTTTAATTAACTAATATGATTATTGATGTGTCTGTTGATTGACTGCATTCAATCTCTAACCGGGACGTTCTTATTTCCCAAAGAAATGAAACGGCAGCCTCTTAATTAGTAGTGTGCATTCGAGTGCTGAAAGCGGTGTACTGCTTGCTCCTCTCTTCTAATTTTATTTGATGAAAACCTGACGCTAGATCTAAGGTCGAAAAATATTGCGAATTACCCAGCTGGTCAAGTATTTCCGTAACATTCGGTAAAGGGTATACCTCCCCCACAATAACGTTGTTTAATTTCCTATAGTCGATAACTAACCGCCATTTTTTATCAGTGGTGTCACTTTTCTTTGGCACAGCTAATAATGCAGAATTCCAAGGACTGCGGAAATGCTCAATTAGGTCTTCCTTTATGAGCTTTTCTACCTGTCTGCTGATTGCACTCCTTTGCGTATAAAGTAACCTATAATTCTTCACGTGTATAGGCGTAGTTCCGGCCGCTAGTTCTATTTTCATTTAACCCTTCAATATTCAGCTCTGACAGTATTAGCGCGATACGCTCATTAACCAATTCCAAGTTCCAATTGCTACTGTCGTATTTCACCATCTCTTCTTCCTGAACTGCCAAACTAGATACCGAGCGATGTGGCTGAATTTCATCGGTTATACTGATCCCCATGCTACTTTTTACTTTACTATCATCAATACCTTCACCATTCTCACCATTAACCTCCCCGTTGCTTATCATTGTTTCTCTATTTCCGTTACCACCTAACACTTCAAACTCATCTAACGCCTCCAGTGTGGGTGTACACTTCCTTATCAGTACATCATGCTCATTAACATTAATTAAATTTACTACAATGCCTCCTTCGTTCTCTTCTGCCATTGAATTGGCTAAATAAACACCCGATTGTACTTCCTGGGAGTGCACTAAAAAGCATCCTCTCCTGTTACCACATTTCAACAACACATTCTTACTGGATCTTCCAGGGACCATTACCTCCAGGCTTTCCTTTTTATTCATCCTAATTTCTTTTCCTAACTTCTTTAAATATAGTACGTCATTATTAAAATCGATCTCCGCTCCTTAATCTTCCAAGAAGTTCTGACCTATTATTCCGTCAGCGTGTATACACAACTTGTCCATGACATGAAATTCAAAACCTACCCCTAGCTCTTCAATAAACTGTACCCAATGTTTGATTTAATCCACTAGTAACTCCCGATACTGAAACAATTTCTTTTGTGGAAATGGGACTACCTTCCCTTATAACCTGTTTTTTTAATACGCTGATCTCGGCTCCTGTGTCTACCAATAACTCTACCGGCTTGTGTGTTGTGCTTAAGTTTAAGTAGACCACTTTTGTTGCTTTAGTTATAAGGATTTGTTTTATAGATTCATGTGGTGTTACGCTTGTGGACCTTCCGATACCACTTGATCGACATACTCGTTTCCCTGGTTCTCTACTATATTTATGATCGTGTTACTCAACACTTCGCGACCGCAATCGATTGCAGTGGTTCTATTACTATTGTTCACAATAGGGCTGGAAGATCTAAGTTCATTAGTCTGGTTATAGTCCCGTCTATAAGGTGATCTATTTATTTCTATCGTACCATCCGTCATAATAGCCATCTGGTCTATAGGGTGAAGTATTTCTACCATAACCGGTCTGTGGGTTTCTTCTTTGTTCACAAAAACGACTGATGTGCCCTTCTCTGTTACAATTAAAACATATGATATGGCTCATCTCCCTGTGCCCTGCTGGCGAAGGATTAAACCCAGGCCGGCTATCCGATTTAAACTTCATGTTGCCTGAAAATCGACGATTAACTCCTTGACCTGAGTTGCCTCGTTTGTTTCTCATTGGCTCACAGTTGTAACTATCGTACGTGTTTCTATTGAAACTGTTCCCCTGCCTAACCATTCGATGATTTCCAGCACGGAATTCCTCTTCATTGTAAGTTCTTCTGCAGCTTGCGCAATTTCTCTTGTCAGTTGTGGTATTGTGCCCCTCTAAAAAGCCTACTTTTTTTTAAAACTCCTCCATGTAGAGATACCGATTGTTGCTCTTCATCAACGGCTGCTTCAATGGCATCCTTTAGGGTTTTGAAACGACCCGTCTTGATATATAGCCGGGTGGGCTCTCTCAGTCCTTCAATGAAAACCTTGAGAGCAGTTTTTTCGTTAATGGTTTCGATGAATTTTCTGTACTCTTCACCCTGGCTCATAGTAGAGTTCAATTCCTCAACGATCAACTCCAAATTAGTTGAACATTCTCTTACTGTTCGGTTATTCTGCCTTTGTCTAAATAATGCCATTTGGAGCTGTTCCGAAGATCTTGCAGATTTGCACAATTGTTTTAGCTCTTGTCCCAGTGCAGCTATATCCTTGAACTTTTTGCCTTTAATACTGTCTGCAACCATACCAGTTATCTTTACAATCTGCACAAACGATAGACAGCTTTCACGCTGAGGTGAAAAAAAAAAAAATTTCGCACATCCCAGAAAGTGATCTAATTCTTTCGGATTTCCACTAAAATAGGGATAACGGTTGACGCAAGTTTAATATCGAAGGTAGACATGTCTGTGCTATCGTCAAAACCCAAAATCCAGAACCAGACCAGTCTTTGTTGACAGAGGATTCTAGGATTGATTCGTTATTGATATCTGTAAGAATTGAATTCTCAGCACCTTCAGTCATAAAGTGGGTCTGAGCGGTTAGTTTTCGGCAATAATGTCACGGGTGATTGATTGAAAAATAACATTAACCGTCACAGCATCATACGCAAGAGAAACCCAGTAACTATAATTTGTAATTGCTCACCTTATTCCATACAGATTCTCCTAAACATTTAATTCATACCCTATCACCAATATAAAATTGAAACTAAGCTAAAAAAATTTTCACAAAATGAATCCATCCATCAACCCAAAATGTCACCTAACTTAGCCCCGCCATTTTTAAGAAAATTAAAAACAAAGATTGTGCTGTATTGTGCTACAGTTGTGCTGGATGTGCTAATCAGAAAGAATGCCATATCACCAATGGAAAAAAGTTGGCACGCTGAAACAATTTTTCGAGCAGAAGTTAGCCCCGCCATTTTCAAAAATCTGAAAAACAAAGGTTGTCCTGTATTGTCCTCGAGTTGTGCTGGTTGTGCTATTTAGAAAAAAATTTCATATCCCTAGTGGAAAAATTTTATAACACTAAAATCATTTTTTCGAGTAAAAGTTAGCCCCGCCATTTTGGAAAAAAAGAAAAACAAAGGGTCTGCTGTACGGTGTTAGAGTTGTGCTAGTTGTGCTATTCAAGAACAAATTTGTACCACCAGCAGAATAATTTAAACACGCTAAAACAATTTTTCGAGTTGAAGTTAGCCCCGCCATTTTGAAAAAAATTAAAAGCAAAGGTTGTGCTGTATTGTGCTACGGTTGTGCTGGTTGTGCTACTCAGAAATAGTTCCATATTATCAATGAAAAAAAGTTGGCACGCTAAAATGACTTTTCGAGCAGAAGTTAGCCCCGCCATTTTGAAAAAAATGAAAACCAAAGGTTGTGCTGTATTGTGCTCGAGTTGTGCTGGTTGTGCTACTTAGACAAAAATTTCGTAGCCCTAACAGAATTTTTTTACAAAGTTAGCATCATTTTTTTCGAATAGAAGTTAGCCCCGCCATTTTGGAAGAAATCAAAAACAAAAGAAGTGCTGTATTGTGTTATAGTTGTGCTGGTTGTGCTACTGAAAAATATCGTATCACCAACAGAATAATTTAAACCACGCTAAAACCATTTTTCGAATGAAAGTTAGCCCCGCCATTTTGTAAAAATCAAAGAAGAAAGGTTGTGCTGTATTGTGTTACAGTTGTGCTGGATGTGCTACTCAAAAAGAATCCCATATCAACAATGAATAAAAGTTGGCAGGCTAAAACGATTTTTCGAGCAGAAGGATATTTTCGAGCAGAAAGCATTCGAGCAGAAGATTGAGCAGAAGATTAAGCAGAAGTTAGCCCCGCCATTTTGAAAAAAATGTAAAACAAAGGTTGTTATGTATTGTACTCTAGTTGTGCTGGTTGTGCTACTCAGAAAGAATTGCATATAAGTAATGAATAAAAGTTGGCATACTAAACCGATTTTTCGAACAGAAGTTAGCCCCGCCACTTTGAAAAAAATAAAAAACAAAGGTTGTACTGTATTGTGTTTGAGTTGTGCTGATTGTGCTACTCAGACAAACATTTCGTATTCCTAACAGAAAAATTTCATAACGCTAACATCATATCTTCAAATAGAAGTAAACCCCGTCATTTTGGAAAAAAACTAAATTGAGTGCTGTATTGTGTTAAAGTTGTGCGAGTTGTGCTACTTCAAAATAAATTCGTACCCACCGACGGAAAAATTTACAATTTGTTTTAATATCATATATTTTTGGGATTCCCTTATTTTATATATACAAAACAGGCAAGATTCATTTATGCTATCGGACACCAGGTGTCACTTACATTATTAGTACTTATAAATTAATGATTACACTGATTCCTACAAGAATAAATGATGCTAGCGTAAAAATATTTTTCATTGGGTATATAGAGTCTATCTCTAAGCAGCCAGCTCAAACAAAATTTCATACCACTACATATACAAAATTTTGGTTTTTCATTTTTTCGAAAACGACGGGGCTAACTTCTAATCAAAAAATTGTTCTTGCGTACCAAATTTTTGCATTGGTAGTATGGAATTTTGAGTAGCACAACTAGCACAACTAGCACAACAATAGAACAATACACCACAGCCTTTGTTTTTGTTTTTTTGCCAAATGGTGGAGCTAACTTCTGCTAAGCCTTCTGCTCGAATAATCGTTTTAGCCTGTCACCATTTATTCATTGGTGATATGGAATTTTTCTTGAGTAGCACATGCAGCACAATTATGGTACAATACAGCACAACATCCTTTTTTATGTTTTGTTAAATGGCGGGGCTAACTTCTACTCGAAAGATCGTTTTAGCGTGTTTAAATTTTTCCGTTGGTGAGTACGAGTTTGTTTTGAAGTAGCACAACTCGCACAACTTTAACAAAATACAGCACTCCATTTAGTTTTTTTCCAAAATGACGGGGCTTACTTCTATTTGAAGAAATGATGTTAGCGTTATAAAATTTTTCTTTTAAGAATACGAAATTTTTGTCTGAGTAGCACAACCAGCACAACTCACGCACAATACAGTACAACCTTTGTTTTTATTTTTTTATAAGTGGCGGGGCTAACTTCTGCTCCAAAAATCGGTTTAGTCTGCTAACTTTTATTCATTGCTTATATGCAATTCTTTCTGAGTAGCACAACCAGCACAACTAGAGTACAATACATAACAACCTTTGTTTTTCATTTTTTCAAAATGGTGGGGCTAACTTCTGCTTAATCTTCTGCTCAATCTTCTGCTCGAATGCTTTCTGCTCGAAAATATCCTTCTACTCGAAAAATCGTTTTAGCGTGCCAACT
Organism: Diogma glabrata; assembly: GCA_963693315.1. Classification (NCBI taxonomy): domain Eukaryota; kingdom Metazoa; phylum Arthropoda; class Insecta; order Diptera; family Cylindrotomidae; genus Diogma; species Diogma glabrata. Next base: position 191,131,913 of record OY856188.1, on the reverse strand, counting down.
TTTATTCATTGTTGATATGGGATTCCTTTTGAGTGGCACATCCAGCACAACTGTAGCACAATACAGCTCAACCTTTCTTCTTTGATTTTTACAAAATGGCGGGGCTAACTTTCATTCGAAAAATGGTTTTAGCGTGGTTTAAATTATTCTGTTGGTGATACGATGTTTTTCCAGTAGCACAACCAGCACAACTATAACACAATACAGCACTTCTTTTGTTTTTGATTTCTTCCAAAATGGCGGGGCTAACTTCTATTCGAAAAAAATGATGCTAATTTTGTAAAAAAATTCTGTTAGGGCTACGAAATTTTTGTCTAAGTAGCACAACCAGCACAACTCGAGCACAATACAGCACAACCTTTGGTTTTCATTTTTTTCAAAATGGCGGGGCTAACTTCTGCTCGAAAAGTCATTTTAGCGTGCCAACTTTTTTTCATTGATAATATGGAACTATTTCTGAGTAGCACAACCAGCACAACCGTAGCACAATACAGCACAACCTTTGCTTTTAATTTTTTTCAAAATGGCGGGGCTAACTTCAACTCGAAAAATCGTTTTAGCGTGTTTAAATTATTCTGCTGGTGGTACAAATTTGTTCTTGAATAGCACAACTAGCACAACTCTAACACCGTACAGCAGACCCTTTGTTTTTCTTTTTTTCCAAAATGGCGGGGCTAACTTTTACTCGAAAAAATGATTTTAGTGTTATAAAATTTTTCCACTAGGGATATGAAATTTTTTTCTAAATAGCACAACCAGCACAACTCGAGGACAATACAGAACAACCTTTGTTTTTCAGATTTTTGAAAATGGCGGGGCTAACTTCTGCTCGAAAAATTATTTCAGCGTGCCAACTTTTTTCCATTGGTGATATGGCATTCTTTCTGAGTAGCACATCCAGCACAACTGTAGCACAATATAGCACAATCTTTGTTTTTAATTTTCTTAAAAATGGCGGGGCTAAGTTAGGTGACATCAACCCAAAACCTTTTGTTTTAGTGAATGTAATATTTATTTACCAACAAAAAAATCTTTTAATGAAACAAAACAATTACTTGACGATTTCTATTTTGAATAGTGAAACCTAAATCAATTAAAACATATTTAAAACTTCTCGCTTGAACCAACTATTTATTTCTTATTTCGAACTTATCTCGAACCATTGATAAAACAATTATTTATTTCATATTTCTTTTCTAATTATAAAAATATTTTCCTTTTTTCTAATTCAAAAAAACATTTAAAATTAAAGCTTGATGAGCTAATTAATAATAATAATTAATAATTATACCTTTAATAATTTATTTTAACCCAAAACTTTGTGTAACAATTTCTTGACAATTTTCTCAACTAATTGAACATAATAACATTCCTTTTTTTCACCAATTAATAATTTAAAGGTTCAATGAACCAATTTTCACTTTTAACTTCTCCTTTAAAAAAAACTCCAACCTCAATAATTCCTTTGGAATTTAAGTAAATGGTTGGTTACCATGGAATCCTTGTGATCTGCTGGCAACCACCAAATCCAACTGTCACGGTCGCCAAAAATGTTGAATCCCAGTTGCCAAATTGTATTGATGAAAACAGATAACAATTCCAGGGTTAAGTGCCAATATTTGGGTTGTTGAAATAAAACTCCTTTTCTTTAACAATTCCAGGTTTATGTAATTTATTATAAACTCCTTTTATTCGTTTTAATTAATAACAAATCTTTAAGTAATTTTGAAATAGGTATTCACTATTACAATAACTTTTATGAAAAATCTACAACACGTTTGAGCTTCTTTGCTCTAAGAAAACCGCATCACAACTGACTATAACTAGCTTCAGAAAAAACGAATGTAAATTTTTAGCCAATCAGCGTTCTGGTGAACTCATGTTTCACGAATCTAAAATAAGTTGCCTACGTAAGAAATGCAATTAAGCATTTTTGAACAAGTGAGAACCACAACATGGTTGGACCACAACAAACCCATAGAGCTATATGTAGGAGCTCCCCGACGGTTATCACGTAATTTAGAACGCGACCTATTACCAGCATTTACGATGGAGTTAATTTTACTCAAAATTTGCGTTTCGAATATGTTAAATCTTTCATCGATGGTTAGAGATTGAGGAATTCTTTGATGAACTGCAGCTGACGAAGTAGATGGTTGGTTGGAAGTGGATGCTGTTTGTTTATCCAATGAAAACACACGTCGTTGGGAAAAGTTTCCATTAGGTGATCAGTTCTCTCAGCTAAACGGGACAACGATACCTCATTCTCATATGCTGCTAAAATTAATTGGATTGTTGTGGCCAAGATGGGAAGTCAACATAATCACAAGGATTTTCCGTTGGAACAAATAAAACACCCAATTATTTATCGGTTTATTTAATGAAGGTTGTATTGTTTCACTTTCATATATACAGTTTTAATCACTTTAATATAAATATCGTACTTCAATAAAACTCACTTAGTTTCAATTTTCATTTGTAAATTATATTTTCTTTGTAATTGTGCTAAATTTCAACTTATTCTAATGTTTATCTTAATGTTATATTGATTTAATTTTCTTGCAAACGAGTCAATTGTGTAGAACGAGTAACCTTAACGTTCGTTTTATTATATTTTAATTAGCTCCACTTGTCTTTATAGACTATTTTAATTCCAATAAACTGCACGATTCTATTTGATTGCTAAATTTTTAAACACGCTTTTGGCATTATGAAAATGAGATGGCGCAACATTTTCAATAAATCACTTGAGCTTAAAATAGAAAATAGCATCAAAACAGTGTTTGCGGCTTGTGTGCTACACAATATTTGAATGTCTAGCTAGAGGCGATTTTGGGTCTGCGTCCAAAGAAGATACATTGAAGGCAGTTTTAAATGTTGCAGTGGATGATAGTAACACTGCATATGCAACAGAAGCCACAGAAGCAATTATTTTCCGCGACAGTCTCTTAAATCAGTTAATATAAAAAAACGAAATTTTGTGAACTATAATTTTATAAAAAAGAAACAATAAATCCTTGTTATTAAAAAAACTCTTAAAATTATTAAAATTAAATATATCATTTTAAAAAAAACTTATAATTCACATCTTATATCCACATCTATGGTTGGATAATCTTGTTTTACCATTAGTTCAAACACAGTCAGAAGCCCACAAATTTGTTGGTCTAGGCGCTTGTCCCTTTTCTCGCGATTAGCGAGGTACTGCGCTTGGGATAAAGTGCCCGTAACTCTAGACATAGAGGTGGAGGGTGTTGGGCTTTCTGGTAGTGTTGGTGTGGTGCTAGTTGATCTTGATGGTGTTGTGCTAGATGATGGTGTGTTTAATGATGGTGTGGGTGTTGGTGGTTTGGGTGTTGGTGTTGTGGTTGTTGGTGGTGTGGTTGGTATTTCTGTAGCATTTTGATATTATATAAGTTGTTCATCAAGTTATTCGTCGAATATATCAGTTATTCATCAAATTACATCATTGTCTACCAATATATGCCATGTTAGGCGATATATAATATATATTACATCAGTAATCATCTAATGTGCGTTATAGGGCACGAAATACAAAATTGAACCACCACAACGTCGTTTCATCAATCTTCAATATAAATGCTATCCAAATTGTTAGGCCTCTGGCTCGTTAATTAACAACATCAATAAACCAAAGACAGTCCACTGCCAAGCTAGAGGCGCGAACAGTTTGCTATCAGTAATATCAAAATACCAAAATGTTCGCGCCTCTAGCTTGGCAGTGGACTGTATTTGGTTTATTGATGTTGTTAATTGACGAGCCAGAGGCCTAACAATTTGGATAGCATTTGTATTGACGATTGATGAAACGACACGTTGTGGTGGTTCAATTTTGTATTTCGTGCCTTATAACGCACATTAGATGATTACTGATGTAATATATATTATATATCGCCTAACATGGCATATATTGGTAGACAATGATGTAATTTGATGAATAACTGATATATTCGACGAATAACTTGATGAACAACTTATATAATATATTATATATCGCCTAACATGGCATATATGTGATTGACGATGATGTAAATTGATGAATAACTGATATATTCGACGAATAACTTGATGAACAACTTAAATAATATGTTAAATATCGCCTAACATGGCGTATATATGGCTTACGATGATATAATCTGAAGAATAACTGATATACTATATTATATATAGCCTAGTAACTACGCCATTACTGGATGATGATGATATAATCTTGAAATTTCTGCATAACACTAATGGCGGCAGCTACGACGTGACTCGCATTTTTTCCATTTAGAACATTTCTGCTTAATTAATTATGGACTGAGCCTTTTTTTACACCACTCAATCCTCATCGACAAACAAAAAAGAAACTCACAGGTTTTCAAACATTAATCACAAGATCTTTACTTTTATTTTTATCTTTATATTCTTTAATTACAAATTTTAAGTTTATGTGCACATTACTAAAGTCAAAGCGACTGTATTCAAAAAGAAACTCTGGGTCTGGACAAACCTCTACGACTTTTCTGAAATAATAATAATTCGTAGAGAGATTTACATTTAATTTTAATTTGTTTTATATTTTATTATCTCCATCCAGCGGGCTTGTTTGCATTTTTGGACGTAAACATCCCGTCATGTTGAACTCTGGCACGTATTAAAGCCATTCTTTCCTCATAAGTCCCTTAAAAAATACGTTAATGTTTTGTATACATATGTATATAAGAAAAAATTAAATTATTTTTACAAATGGCGTATGGCTTTTGAAACGTTCTGCGCGCTTTTTTATGTTCAAATTTTGTTACGCCCGCTAAATTACGCGATATTTAACAGGTAGCATTTTATAAGAAATCTACGCCAACTCTAGAACAACAAACTAAAAGAAGAAACTAAATTCCTGTTCAACCACCAAACATTTCCATTTTTCGTGTATAATACGGCTACATTACATTTTTCCATTAACCAAACAATCAGTATACATAATCTTCGGACTTCCTGTAAAAAACTTAAAAGGCATACTAGTTTTTTTATATGTTTGAGTTCTCTCTATTTCGAATTCAATTGTTATATATTATCTCTTTGCTAAATAAAACAACTTTGCTAAACGGGAGAGTTCATGGATCAACAAACAATCATTCTCTTTTTTACTTTATTTTTAATATAATAAATACTAAAAATATTTTGTATTCAGTGAGTTGTAACCTGAAATTAAAACCAAATTATTGTCTTGAGTCGAGTTTAGTACTTAAAACTTAATTATTAAAATTATTCGATTGTTTTTGTGAGTTACAATTTAAAATTAAAAGAATAATATTCAAACGAAATAGAATAATAAAAAAAATTATAATATAGAACAAAGAAAAAGGAAAATATATGTTGTGTCTGTCCACCTATATGTGTAAAAAGCAGTTTTTTTTATTATTGTGGAATAAAGTTTAAAAAGAAAAAAATTATAACAAGAAAAATTACTTTGCTGTTTTTATAAATTATTAGTAATAAAGGTTGTGTTGAGTTTCCAAAAATTTCATAAATATGTTACCTTGATGAAACAAAATAAAATTTTGTAAATAAAAATAAGTTTAATAAGGTTTCGTGTCCTTTGTGTTGGTTGAAATGCCTGCAAAAAAAAAATCCCAGTGGCAGGTATATCCGCTAGAAATAGGTAGATTTCGGGGTCAGACGGTTTTGTGTCCAAATAAAATTAGATATCTGACTTATCTAATTTTATTTGGACACAAAACCGTCTGACCCCGAAATCTACCTATTTCTAGCGGATATACCTGCCGCTGGGATTTTTTTTTTGCAGGCATTTCAACCAACACAAAGGACAGTTTAAATAAAAAATATAAGTAGAAACAGAATAATTCAAAAAAATTATCGAACCAAATTAAATACATTATCCGAACTAACGCCATCAATACAATTTCGGAACAGTTTTATTTAAGTTGGTCTAAACTACTTTTAATAACATATTAAATCCACCAAAGATCAAATGAACTACGTCACAACTACAATTATACCATCACACATAATTTATAATCAAACATTATCAAACAATTTTATTTCAAAATCATCTTTTGTTGTTGTGTTTTTTTGTTCTTATTTAATCTTTTTTCAAACGGTTACTTAGTAAAAAAAATAAAAACAAAAGAGATTTTGATAATTTTTCTATGGTATTAAATGGGTTGATATTTTTCTTGTAAGGGTTGCATTATAATGCTTATAAAAATGGAACCTTTTGGGTTAGAAAGCTGAAATTTTTTGAGGCTATAGTTGAAAAGTATGTTCAAAAGTTAAGATGAATTTAAATAACATAAACTGAAACATGATGAAAGCATTGCCTTTTGCGTTTGTTTTTATTTCAACAGCCGTAGGGTCTCAACCGTTAGACTTAAACTATTATTTTTGAAAATTTTGGAAAGATTTATATTTTAAGTACGTGAAAAAAAGTTTTCAACTATGAGCTTGGCCATTTCAGCTAGATCAAGGGCAGCAAAGTTTAGTAAATTTTTAAAACAGCTGATTTTTGAAGAACCTGAAACGCCAAAGTGGTCATCTGGATAAAAATGATAAAAAAGGTTCAAATATTCAATATTTTTAAATTTTATCAAAATATTATTATTCAAACGGAAGTTATAGTGCCCTAGATTATTCTACTTCTTAGGCTCTAGCCGCTTAACCGGTACCCGGATATGGCCAGTTCACGAACTTGTCCAAGACATTATTTGCCGAAACATACACAGAAAATTATTTTGGTGTAGGTCGAAAAATGCGACCGTGAGAGTGCCGCTAAATTCCGTTAAACCTCATATCGTATATATATATATATATATATATATATATATATATATATATATATATATATATATATATATATATATATATATATATATATATATATATATATATATATATATATATATATATATATATATATATATATATATATATATATATATATATATATATATATATATATATATATATATATATAATTTTTTTTTTTTTTGTTTTTCCATCTCCGCTTATCACAAATAGTCGTTTGGCATCAAAATTTTTCCGAAATTCCGAGATGAAGCCCATTGCAATAGGTAGATTTTTATATGAAATCTACCTAAAAGTGAATGAAAAAAAGGGAAATATAAGGAAAAAAAATGAATGCATTTGTTTCACAAATACGTCATTCCGTATTTATCGTCTTTTGGTCAACCGTGCTTTTGATAAATAGTAAGAAAAAGCACGTTTTGACAAATACCAAAAAGAAAATTAGCCTGATTCCAGAGGATCGAATGCGTATTATATATTAGTGCTTTTTTTTTGAAAAGGTAAAGCACTGCAAGAAGCCGCAGATTATGTTCGTACTTAAATGAAGTAAGGCGAGAGGAGTAAAATAAAAGGATAAATAAGTTGTAATCAATACATCAAACTGCATGCAACTAAAGTAAGATAAATGTATGTTTACATTCAATTTTTTTAAATTCTTTAATTTCTTTAATTGTTTTAGACCATCATGGTCATATAAATTGAATTATAACTTTGTACTTAGAGATCTTTTGTTGGAACCAGAGTTTGCGTTTTTAACCGCGAATAACCGTTTATCACTTTTAAAATTTGAAAACCCTTGGATAATAGATGCCTTAGACATCTATTCCAAACGTGAAAGGTCCAACATTTCAATTTTCCATTTTGTATTTTGTATTATTATTGACGCTGAAAATGCTCACAAAATTGTGGCTATGTTTTTTAAATTTACTTGTCAAAATTTATAGACGGTCTTTTACCTCGTTAAATTTATTTGTGGTAAATAAAAAAAAATTTCATTTTAGCTGTCAAAATTTTCATTTTTAACGTGATTTTACTACATTGACAAAGACCCTAAATAAACATAAACAATACAAATATAAACAAAACAAAAACATTTAACTTCCAAAATATTTCGAACACGGAAAATAATAAAAGTTATTTTAACTTGAATTATGCAGAACGTTGTGTTTTTTGTCATGGTTTGTTTATATTTATAATTGTTCCGTTTTTTTTTTAAATTTCACCAAGTTAATGGTTTAACTTGGGAATGATACAATTTGTGAATTTGTAACGGGACATTATGTAAAATTGGCACGTTATAGGATGTCCTCCGGTAAACGGATCATCCATAATTGTCGCACGAACATGTCGTCGACATCAGCACCATTTGTTTTAAATTCGGCGTGGAGCTGCGATGGCTTTTTGTCACCCAATGTCATCTTGTGTAACAGATTATGAATGCGAACTTTGTCGCTTTCGCCTAGAAGTATACTGTGTTTCACTGAGTTCGTTAAAGAATAAAGGGGTCAACCGATCGAGCAGGAGCGAATCAATTGCGCTAATCGCATGGTGATACTTGGTCTTTTCGGACCGAATATTTGCAGTTTGGAACTGTAAGTCCAACAGCCTGAACCACAGCACCGGGATTTGGTCGAATAGCGGTTGTGGATTTTTGAAATTAACATGATTGATCGACCCATCCGCTGCTGGTTGCGATGGCTCGACCGGTGGATTTGTCGGTGGTGTTTGTTTTTGTTGGAGACGTCTAAACTGATGTTGGACGTATTGTTCCAACTCCTGTGGAGAGAAGGTTCTGAAACCTTGCAAGAATGAGCGAAACAATTAAAATTTCCAATCATTATAACAGACAAAACTGGTATTACTAAAAAAAGTGTAATGCAGCCCATCCACTTTGAAACATGTTTCAAAACTTGGTTTGTGTTTATAGAATGTTTTATAGTGTATGGTGAAGTTTGCAAACCAATTTGACGTTTTTCGATTTGGTTTTAGTAAAATCAAAACGCTTTGATTTTAAGTAGGCGGAGCTAATGGTTTGTAAACATGTTCCACTGGGGTGCGTTTCGAAATTAACCACGGTTAACCATAAGGTAACAATGTCACTAATGTCATAGTCAAAATAGTGACGTCAAATATTAAATTCAAATTACCATAGTAAAGCTGTCAAAGTTAAATTGTAAACGACCACTAAAAATTCAAAATTAATAAAAACTAATATGCTAATTACGATAAATAAAACTAAAATACTAGTGTATGTTTTTTATTTCTATAATTTATTTTTCAGTCTTAAGTATCAAATAAAAATAATAAAAATAACACATTTCACCAAAAATTATTAAATACTTAGTAAATAATAATTAAATGTACGATATATTCACAAAACAATATAATTTCTAACTTTTTTTTCCACAACAATTAAAATTTTCTTTTATTATAAAAAACTATATTGTGTTTTATAAATCGGTTGACATGTCGTTTTAAATATTTATATGTTTTGACATTAGAACCTCAACAAACTCTACTCTAGACTTGAGTAACAAAGTTAAAGTAGTGACGTCACAATTTACTCTGACAACATATTTTTATAGTTTTGGAACGATAGTACATCTGTCATCCAGTAAATTTTTAATTTTGCGGTTAATTATGGAACGACATTTGGTAGAGTAAGGTTAACCGCGGTTAACCATAGTTAATTTCGAAACGCACCCCTGTGTATGGAAGAGTTTGATAGAAATTGACATTTACAGCTCCATTCTGTTTCTGTTAATTCGCTCTGTTACTGCTAAAATAACATAAATGCACAATTCGGTATTCAGATGTTGTCTGTTACTGTTAAGAACTGTCAAAATCTATGTTATTTTAACAGAGAGAAAAAAGTATGTGTTAAATAACATTATTGTAATAAAAAATTAGGTAACAATAAAAAAACAGTCCAAAATTTTTATTTAAAATGAGTGATGATATGGTGATGGTATTTTTGTTCGGGAATCAAAACAGAAGGTATTTATTTTGTATTAATAACAAAATCAATTTTTTTTTGAGGTTATAATTTAATTTTGTAGAGGAAACGCTAACAAATACTATGAGAAGTTTTTAAAACACTTAAGAGATACAGCAAATCCATTTTTAATAAGTGAAAATATTTAAAAAAAAATTATATAGGCTTCCAAAAGTTATAGCGAAGGATTTAATTGATGAAATAGAAGCATTTGTCGAGGTTCCGCAACGAGAAAATGCCATTCCTTTTTATTTAAAGGTAAAATTGCTACCAAATTTATAATACATTAGGAACTATATAATATTGTGTTTATCTTACTTTTTAAAAGTGTTTGATGACCTTTCATTTCTTGGGATATGGATCACACCAAAAATCCATTGCATCGAATTCCATGAGCGCAATGAGTCAATCATCAGCTTCAAGATTTATATCACAAGTGTGTGAATTGTTAGTAGAGAAACTTCTTCCCAAGTAGGTTATATTTCCAACCACCAATAAAGGTTTCACCAAATTAAAAGAAAGGCAAAACTCCAAAGCCATTTAAAATAGATAATACTATACCTAATAATCATTTTTATTTTCTAGATTTTTCTTAAAATATGGGTGCAGAGGAGTTATCGGTGCAATTGATGGGACTCATGTTTCTATTATCTGTCCCCCCGCTAATGATAATAATCATCCTTCAGCAGTTTACATTAATAGAAAAAACTATCACTCTATTAATATAATGTTGGTGAGTATAATTATGCAAATACAGTTATTGCTTCACAGCAAATCATTTGGTTTATTTTTTAGATATGCGATTCAGATTGTAATATCATTGCCTGTGATGCTCGGTATCCAAGCTCGGTTCATGATTCAGCCATTTTAAAAGTATCTGATATAAGGAGTTTCTTGAAGCAAAATTATGAGGAGAATCATGATCATGGTACACATTTAATAGGCGATAGTGGATATGGATTGGAGCCATGGCTTTTTACTCTTTTTCGAAATCCAGTTTTAAATTCACCAGAGTACTTGTTTAACGTTCAACACAAAACAACCAGAAACGTCATAGAACGGACAAATGGTATCCTTAAGGCGAGATTTAGAGCATTATTTAAACATCGTGTGCTTCATTATCATCCTGCTAAAGCTGGATTGATCATCTATTCGTGCATTATTTTACATAATATTCTAGTGCATAATAGAATCACAGACATGCTAGACGATGATGATGGTGATAGTAATAATGAAGGTGAGAAAATATATTTTATTATTTATAATATTTAATGTATCGTAAATCAAAACGGAATGCAAACCAGAAATATCATCTTTCGCCAAGTAATAGCGTTAAAATCAATCGAATTTATTTTTATTGTATTTTAGATGAGTATGAAATAGATAATGAAGAAATGGAACAACCTCCACAGAATTTATTGCAATTAGGATTGTTTGATTTAGGCACGGCTAATGTTAAATAAAAACAAAATAAACAGTTTTTAAAGTTTGATAATAATAAAAATTGTAATATTAAAATTAAAAATTTGTAATTTTAATTCTATGAAGATTCGGAAGAAGTCGAAACAAAAATAAAATCCGGATGCTCATATCTGTATTTGGCAATCTCAAATTTCATTTTTATATTTTTTATTTTTATTAACTTTCTCGCCAGTTTTTGATTTTTACCACATTCAACCGAGGTGCATTTTTTTTTGTTTTGCAAACCTCTAGGCGTTGTTGTTGTGCTAGGCGCTTTAACCGGTTTTATACTAGGAGTACTGATGCTCGGAGCATTCTAAAAAAAACAATTTTAATTAAATTTTTATATAACAACACACTTTAAACAATATAAATACATGTTGCAACCCTCCAGTAACAGTAAGCAAATTTGATCCATCTATACATACTCTGCCCCACATACTCAGTGCACTTTCTTCGATGTCCGAGAGTTTTACTGGGCACGGTCCACCACCTCCTGTTCCCCTTTCGTACACCAATCTTTTACGGGCTTTTGACCGCAAAGTATTTTTCCAATCTGTGAATCTCTGCAACACAAATAAATATATGGTTTATAAATTAAATATAATTATACATATGGTTTTTAAATGTATAACAGTTAACTAAAAAATAATCTAACCTTTTTCCACTCAACGGCATTAAAAAGCGCACCAGAGCCGCAACTATTTAACTTTGTAGTCAATTCCAACCACTTCTCCTCGAAATAGTTGTCTTCCATTGTTGGATTAAGGGTTCCTGAACGAAAATTCACATTTTCTTTCATAAATTCAATGTAAATGTTCTGTTGTTCCGAACTGGTTTTACCTTTTCTAATTCTTTGGAACTCCTCCATTTTAAATAATGCTCAGTATTATAAAAAATTTATTTGCACGACAAAATTACACTATAGAAATAAAAAATTGAAAATAATTAGCATCTTATGCTAAAACTAAATAATTAGTTATATTATTAATTTATTTTATCTAATAAATGCAAATAAAGTAATAATAAATACAAAAAATTACGGTTCACTCACCTCAATCACAATATATCTTTTAACTAAATAACATAACAATTGTCAAAATGAATTCGCTTCATATTTTTAAAAGTGGCGAAACTTAACAGAAACTGAATAGCGATTTAGGCATTAATGTTATGTTAAAAATGTTATGTCGAAATTTTATTTAACAGTAACAGTAACATAACATAAACTGAATCGAACCATTAATTTGGAGGATTTGAAGTTTACATATATGGTTTCACCACAAGTCAATTCAATTCAATTATTATTTTATTGAGGCATTAATAAACAATCAAAAAATTTTTTTTACAGAGTGGTTATTTTATGTTTACTATACATTATTCAACGTGTTTATTAACTTGGTTGATTTTTTTTGTTTTATATAAACTAAAATTAAACTTGTTTATTTGATTGTTTAAATTAAAAAAAAGATAACGTAATTGCGTTAATGGTGATAACCGAATTGTAATGGTGATTACCGAATTACCGATGAACAAATGAACGAATGTGGCTGTCTTGCAGTATGGATTTGATGTTCGAAATTGAGTGGAGTTGAGAATCTAGGATGTGTTTCAGAAGATGGAGTTTCCGATGTAGCTGGTGAACCAATGATCTGGATTGGTAATTCTTTTGCTGCATTCGAATCATCATATGAGTACGGCTAAAATATTGAGGAGTTGGTGTTTGTTGAATACTGTAGAGGAGTTGATGATAGTATATACAAGCTTCTGACCTAGCTGATGAACCACTAAATGTGGTTTCTTGTGTGGATATAGAACTTAACAAAGACAGATTATTTAATTGACCTAGTAATAATGTTTCATCAATTTTTGTTTTGCAAACATTTGCGGCTGCACATTTAATTTTCTGAAATTACATGCCCATCCTTCTGAAAATATGGTAGCGTCGTCACTTTCAAAATTTGTACTTGAAGTTTGGACAGTGTCCAAATAATCCACATCCCAAGTATTGTGATCTATTGTATTTTATATTTATTTTATCTGTTGACCTTTTTTAATTTTTTTTGGGCCTAACAGAAAAATCATTTTATGAAACCCTTGAAGCCGAAAAAGCCATAATTTTGTTTCAAAAAACTCCATTACTTTTTTCTTTGGTGGCAGACCTGAAAATTTCAAACATATACCGATAACTGCAAAAATTGATAACGAAGTTTTGAGTTAGTTTTTTAATTATAAATTTCTTTAACCATTAAAATATCGACATCGGTCTGAGTAGGTCTTACTCCCTATCTAAGTGGTTTCTACAGACAAAAATAAATTTCAATTTAAAAGGCAAAACTGATAAAATAAAAAATGACGATACCAAACAATAAAGAATGGCGGAGTTTGCTCACTAAAGAAGCAGTGAACACTATAAAAATAAATTCATTAAATTGAAAGCCTGGAAGGAATTATTGGTAGAATACCAAAAAATAGAATCAAATGCAACCAGTGTTTCGAACCCAAAAAAATTTGGGTGCAGGTTCAGGTTCGGGTTCAATACATTAAAATTTAGTGGGTTCAGGCTCGGTTCGGGTTTGGGTTCGGGTTCAAATTTCTTACAAAAAATAACAAGTTTTTCGAATTTTTTTATGAATTCATTATTTTTTAGATAAATTAAACTCAAGTAAGTAAAGAAGTAATTGGAATTTTTTCAATTCAAAGGTATGGTTTGAAGTTTCTCAGAAAAAACTCCAATTCACATTTTTCGTGTTTCGGTTGAATTCGAACCTTCCTCGTCAGTGCCCGGCTCGAATCCTTGGGCAGACACGCTATCGATTACGCCGTTGAGACGATGACAATTTCGAAGTTGAAACTTCTTCATCACTTATTTATTTTTGCTTAAGTTAAATTTTTCCACTGTCATTAGACTCCATATTATGGAAATGTTTTTACATTATATGGGATTTTTTGCATTAAATTTCTAGACAATACTTTGTGTGAATTCATAGAATGGGGAACATTTCTATTCTAATTAACATCCTAAGTCACGATTGTATAGTCATTATTGATTGTTTCCAATCAATGTGAAATCAATGGCTGACACTTGGTCAATTTGTAGTCCTATATGTATCAACATGAGACTAGATTAAGGGAATTTTAAATTAATTTTGGATTTTTCAGATCAATTAAACTCAAGTAAGTAAAGAAGTAATTTGAATTTTTTCAATTCAAAGGTATGGTTTGAAGTTTCTCAGAAAAAAACTCCAATGCACATTTTTCATGTTTCAGATGAATTCGAGTCACCACGTAGGTGACTGTGGAGCCTCAATAAGTGTTTTAGGAGCTGGATCCGAAAAATTTTTAACAAATCCCCATGTGGAATTTCATTCCTTCCCATCTAGTATCTGCACAGCCAGTGGTCAGAAACAGAGAGTTTTCGGTTATATTTTCGCCAGCGTTCATTATCTAAATAAGATTCGAACTATTAAATTTTATATCGTTCCTTCTTTGACACAAACAGTTTACTAAGGTATCGACTTCTGGAATGCATTTGGATTAAAACCAATGTTATGCAATGATCAAGTCAAACGATAGATGAGCTGTCCACGGATGACATGAAACATGATTTAGACCCCTATCAGAAACTTAAGATATCAGAGGTTATGAAATCTTTACCTTCATTCAATCAATTGGGGCTAGTACGTACACATTTAGTTGAGCATACTATCGATGTTGATAAGGCAACACCAATCAAGCAACGATATTACGCAGTTTCTCCAGCAGTTCAGGTAGAAATGTATGCTGAACTTGACCGCATGTTGGAACTTGGCGTGATTGAAGAAAGCGTCAGCGCATGGAGCTCACCAATGGCACTAGTAAGAAAGAAAAATGGAAAAACCCGTCTTTGTTTAGATGCACGGCGTTTAAATTCGGTCACTCACAAAGATGCTTACCCTTTACCAATTATTGATGGTTTACTAAGCAGACTTGGTGAAACTACATATATATCCAGCTTAGATCTTAAAGACGCATTTTGGCAAATCCCTTTGGAACCAAAATCGAGAGATAAAACTGCTTTTACGGTCCCTGGACGTCCGTTATACCAGTTTACAGTAATGCCTTTTGGGTTATGCAACGCTCCGCAAACTCTATGCCGTTTGATGCATAAAGTAATCCCTCATCAACTCCATGACCGTGTCTTTGTTTACCTAGACGACTTATTGATAACTTCTGCAACTTTTGAACAGCATATAGCATTGCTGACTGAAGTTGCAAGTCGGCTTAAAGCAGCTGGACTTACCATCAACATTGAAAAGAGTCACTTTTGCCTGCGAGAAATAGAGTATCTAGGTTTCATAGTAGGTAACGGTTGTTTGCGTGTTAACAGTGATAAGGTTAAAGCAATTGCTAGTTTTCCAACTCCTAAGACCGTAAGGCAAATTCGAAGATTTCTTGGTGTAACTGGTTGGTACCGCAGATTCATCCCAAACTATTCAACCATAGCAGCACCACTCACTGAGCTCTTGAAGAAGTCCAAAAAAATTGTCTGGTCTGAAAAGACTCAAAATTCATTCGATCAATTAAAGAACCTATTGATTACTGCACCGGTACTTGTCAATCCAGATTTTAAACGAAGATTTTACATACAATGCGATGCCAGCAGTACGGGTGTAGGAAGTGTATTATTCCAGGTAGCTGATGATAATACTGAGAGACCAATAGCATACATGAGTCAAAAGCTGAATGCTGCGCAACGCAATTACAGTGTGTCTGAACTCGAATGTTTAGCTGCAGTCTTAAGTGTAAAAAAATTTAGAGCATATATCGAAGGCTTACCATTCACGATAATTACTGACCATAGTAGTCTCAAATGGCTCATGGGCCAAAAAGATCTAACTGGAAGACTAGCGCGTTGGAGTTTAAAGCTCCAAGGGTTTAATTTTGAAATTGAGTATCGTAAGGGTACTCTAAATCATGTTCCAGATGCACTTTCGCGTATGTATGGAGAGCAAACTGTTGCTGAAGTTAAAATTCTGGACGATACAGATGTTCCCCCATTGCACGTGGACCTGGATGATAAGGCTTTTCATGATGATGACTATTCGACCTTAGTTAGCTCCGTAACTGACAAAGTGTTAAATATGAAACTTGTCAATGGAAAAGTTTACATTAACATTTTGTCAAATGACGCTGAGTTGACTGACATCCCTCAATGGAAGCTTGTCATTCCTAAAGCTCTTCAAACTACTCTCATCCAACGAGCTCACAATTCAGCCCATGCTGGAGCTACCAAAACTTTGGAATTCCTAAGAAGGCAGTATTATTGGTCTAAGATGCAAGACGATGTCAGAAAATATGTTGCCAACTGCGATTCCTGCAAGAGTAGTAAAGCCAATAATATCACTCTACGACCACCCATCCATCACCCATCCGGTGATCCATCATATATTTTTCTCCCATTTCAAAAACTGTACGTAGATTTTCTTGGACCATACCCACGCTCAAAAGGTGGCAATTCGTATATATTTATTGTTCTCGATCATTTTTCACGATACGTTTTAATTGAACCTCTTCGCAAGTCAACTGCTGAGCTTGCAATTAAATTTTTGGAAAATCGAGTTTTTAGTGTGTATGGTGTACCCGAATATCTTGTTTCGGATAACGGCTCTTCTTTTAAATCTAACAAGTTTAAGGAATTTTTAGCAAAATACGGCGTACATCATACATTTACCCCAATATACTCGCCGCAATGCAACGCATCAGAGCGAGTAAATCGGTCCATTCTCTCAGCGATTCGTTCCTTTTTAAAAGATTCGCATCAAGGCTGGGATCTTCACCTCCCCAAAATTAGAACATCATTGTGTAATGTGATACACGATTCTACAAAATTTTCCCCCCACTTTTTAGTTTTTGGTAAGCACATAGTATCACATGGATCCACATATAAGCTACTTCGTTCAGTTCCTGATTTCCAGTTTGATCCATTTATTCGATATTCTTCTGATCGTTCTTCTTTGCTTCAAGAGAAAGTTATAAGCAATCTAAGAGTAGCATATCATAAGAGCGCTGCTCGTTATAATCTGCGCTCTCGTGTCCGAAAACTGGAACCAATGCAGACAGTTTTTGTTCGTAATTTTTCCCAAAGCGATGCTACGAAAAGATTCTCAGCCAAGTTGTCCCCTAAATTTATTAAAGGAAAAATTCTTAGATCGGTTGGCAACGTTGCATACGACGTGGCTGATGAAGCTGGAAGAACACTTGGCATCTTTCATGCCAAAGACATAAAATCTTAGTACCACATAGGTGGCGTGTTTTTTCAAATAAACTCCAGAGCCCGGCTTAGAGACATCTTCAGGGTGTGGGACGTCCCCACGATTTGTGGCGGCGAAAAAGAAATCCTTTTTTTTTTCTTCGTCACAACAGATTGAAATTTGAACCTTTCCAATAATTAATCAACCTAAACTTCATTTGGAACAAATTCCTAAATTATTCTATATTTCTAAATCAAAATTATTTTCTTCAATATCCCATATACTTCATTTATTTGATTTGCTTCCTGTAAGATCAAAGCGAGGGCAAGAATGCTTTACCAAGTTTTCTTTAATTTCTTTAATATCACCATATTACGAGAAATTGAGAAAACCTTGACATACTGGTTCATGTATTATAATTCATTGACTTTAATTTTGCGAAATTAATGGATTATAATTACATTTACTGTAAAACAGCATTTTTTTGCTTGCGTTTGATAATACATGTAAGTACATTTTCTAAATGATATGTGATACCAAGCCTGATGTGATGATTATGATTGGCTAGATAACCATCACATGATTTTCTTCATTAATTAAACGGACGGGTGAAAATTTTCAATCGAGGAGTCGGAGAATGATTTTTAAAGTGGACGTATGGTCCACTTAAGTTCTATTTTTTTTTTTTTATTATTGAGTCTTTTGGTTTTTTGTGTTCAGTATTTCTGTTAGTCATTTGTTTGTTTTTGTTAGTCGTTTTGTTAATAGTTTGAGTTTTATTGAGTTATTTTGAGTTTGTCTCGATTTTATATATGAAGTTGATTAATTTTTTTTTTAGAAAAGAAAATAATGTTTTGAGTGATTTTGTGAACATTGTGGTGATTTTCATTTTTCTTTTAAATAACAAAACAAACAAAACAGTAAAGAATATATTTTGTCTTTTGTGTTTTTATTGTAAGAAACCGAACAGTTTTGTGTTAAGGTTATATTTATATAGTGGAAAAAAATTAAGTCTAAATAATTGTTTATGTTTAAATAAACAGCAAAAACAAAATAATTTTGAAAGAAAATAATAGTATACAAACTCATACTGTATCAAAACAAATATATATATGTAAGAAAGTAAATAAAACATGAATTTTTAAAATTCGAACTGGTTCTGTATTAACCTGAACATTTTTTATTCGAACTGTTTCAATAACTTAAAACAAAAAAAATAATAAGATAAATAAATAAATGTAAATCAATTAGAAAAGAAATGTGAGCCGTGTTTTTCTTTTGAAGTGGAATCAATGTCATAAGGAAAAGTTACATTAGCTGCGTTGTGAAGGAAAATACAGACTGGATGAAGAAACAGCCGTATATAAGGTATAAGATTTTATCATTATTATTACTGTTATTAGTATTAGGTTATCATGTATGTTTGTATCAGTTGTTTGGTTTGTTGAGTAATTTTTGTTAATATGTGTTAGTTTTTTTTTATAAATGATGTGAGTGAGATGTGCCAATTTCCTGGGATTCCTTCCTGACTTTCGTCCATCGTGTTGTTTGGAATTTCAAATGGCTGTCCCCCTATTTATAGTGTTTTCATTTAATTTCTAATGGTCGAATCGTGTTTTCAATTAATCTTAAAAAGCAGTCCCATTACATCAAAGGCACAACGAGGCAAACCACGACCCAGGCCGAGAGCTTAAGACCGGAGCAAGAGACTGCTGCCTCAAAGTTGTCCTTCGATTTTTTCCGATACAGCGGATATTTTTTTTCAATTCAAATTCTATTTTAGTTTAAGCCCTATCCGCCTGTATCAACCTTCCTCGTCAGTGCCCGACTTGAATCCTTGGGCAGACACGCTTTCGATTACGCCGTTGAGGCGATGACAGTTTCGAAGTTCAAACTTCTTCATCACTGATTTATTTTTGCTTAAGTTGAATATTTCCACTGTCATTAGACTCCATATTATGGAAATGTTTTTACATTGTATGAGATTTTTTTATTTTTATTTTATTTTTTTTTTAGTTTTATTTTTTTATGTTACATTATATAACGAATTTATGTTACACACATATTTATTTTGGAAAACAATTTTCATTTAATTTCACTATTCACTATTCTCTACTTGAGACTATTCACTCTCTTCACTCTTCTCTACTATTCACTATTCTCTACAAATAATAACCAAAATAATCTTGTTTGAAACAAAAACAAATTCTGCGAAATATGAAATTTCTTACGCAAACTTCCTAAATTTCCTATATTAAAAATTGAACCTGAACCGCGTTTTTGATTGGGTTCGGGTTCACATAATTTTAAAAAAATTCTTGCTCCGGAGCGGGTTCAGGGTTCGGTTCAGGTTCGAAACCCTGGATGCAACTGTAGAACAATTAAAGAAGAAAATAAATAATATTAGAATTTGTTACCGAAGAGAAAGAAAAAAGAAAACTGCGAGTGAAAAATCGGGAGCAGGGTTTGGTGATATATACATCCCAGCTAGCACAAATTTGTAGCAATAGAGCTAATGTAACAAATAAAATAGTCGCAAGATTAGATATGTAACACAACTGTTGCTCTATTGCGACAGAAAAGCAGAATTTACGGTATATTTTGTAACAAATTTGGTCGCAATAAGGCGACAAATGGGTTATAGCTATGTTTAAAATGTGTTGATGTAACAAACTGAAGTTGCACGCAACAAGATGTAACAACGAATTTTTTTTTTATTTCAGTTGCATATTGTAATGTTTTAAAAATGTTTTTAACAATTTATTCTTTACATGATTTTTATTGAAATAATTTATAAGTTTTAAAAATCAGAAACTACTCAATATGTACTTTGAAATTGAAAAATTTCATGATTTTTAGATCAAAATTTTATAACGGATGCCATTTTGTCGATTCATGTGGGTGTTTTACCTCTGGAAAATTAACGCGCCCCCCAAAAAAAGAAAATTTGGAAAAAAGCAGAAAATTAGAAAATTTTCGAATTTTCATTATCACCATAAAATTCACATTTATATATCTAAATAGAGTTTTCAATGCTCCCAGTGTCGTATTGCACCATAAATTGTTATAGGAAATAAATAATACTATAGAAAATCACATTCGAATTTTCTCAAATAAAACCGCATGGTGTAGGAAATACATAAAACAACGAAAAATATGGCGAACATAGAACATCAAGACAGATTTCTTCCACAGTTTTTGAAACTGAATAAAAACCTCATTGCAGCGTTCTTGTAACTAATTGGCTGTCTAAAATTATTGCGCTCGACCCGTTTTCTTCTTCTGTCATTGCAACTGTATAACAACCTAATTGTAGCGTCCTTGTAACTAACTAAATTTCTTCAACTACAATGCTCGAACCTTGTTTTTTCTGTCATTGCAACGAAATAAAAACCTCACTACAGCGTCCTTGTAACAGTAACTTGAGGAAAATTTGTTAGTCACATCAATGTAGCTAGCTCGTTACTGGATTTGTGGCAACTACAATAAAATAACATTTTTAAGACGTGCTACAAAACGAAATGTTTTATTGACGTTAATTTAACTTAAACATAACTTTTTTTTGTGTAACTTTCATGGAACATTTTAACAACAAGTTTATTTTCCTGTAACAAAATTAAAACAGTATTGTAACTGAGCCGAATGATTTGTTGCCAATCGCTAAGTCAAAACTGTAATATAACCCATACGTGACTAAATTTGTTTTTTTTTTTCAAAAACTGAATTACATCTGAATTGTAACATATTTATGTTACAAATCGAAATCTGTGCTAGCTGGGATACCATCATTATGGTATTTTGATATTTTAAATTTTTTAAAAGATCAAGAAATGCCAGTATCCGGAACATCTTCTATGGATTCTGATACAGAGATTTCTATTTTGGTAATTGAAAAATTCCCAAAGTAATTATTTAAATATAAATATTAATGTCTTCATATATTTGTTTAGTCTGAATCTGCTGCAGAGCCAGAGCCAATACAAAATAAAACACGTCCCAATACTAGGGATCAATTTTTACGCAGAGCTGTGGATTATTTGGACACTGTCCAAACTTCAAGTAGAAATTTTGAAAGTTACGAAGCTACCATAATTTAGAAGGATGGGCATGTAGTTTCAGAAAATTAAATGTGGAACAGCAATTGTTTGCAAAAAAATAATTGATGAAACATTATTACTAGGCCAATTAAATAAGCTGTCTTTGTTAAGCTCTATATCCATATCAGAAACCACATTTAATGGTTCATCAGCGAGGCCAGAAACCCCATACAAGCATATACTATCATCAACTCCTCTACAGTATTCAACAAACACCAACTCCTCTGCAATATTCCAACCGTACTCATATGTGTTATGTATTAAAATGTCCTAATTTATTATTTATTTAATGATTGTATTGTATAAGTTAATTAAGAAAAAATGTACTAATTTATTAACATATCAATTTCCAATTGCATGATAATAAAATAAGAAGAATCAATCAGATATAACTGAGCAGTCGTACAAGCAATATATAATTAAAGTAAAGTTTTTGGTTGTAAATAAATTATAGGGATCGATTTTGATCGATTATGATCAATGTTGATCTACGGGTCTGACTACCCTGCGTACTCCAGTCCCTGCCATTGACATATGAGTTAGCGTGAGATATCACATACCACTGGCAATGGCAGGAGATGTCATTAGCCAAGATGATATCTTAGGGTGCTGGCGGACGAACTTTAATTAGTCAACGGCAGCACTTCCAGTCTTAGCTGGGCAGCGTTCCGTAGCGGTACCGCTCATTAGCTCTTCCGAGGAATCGAACCAACACGTAGTTATGTGTGGGCTTTGTGCCTCGATTGAAGTGGTGGGCGGTGCGTCTGGGGTGCGCTGCATCAGCTGGATTATTGGCATTTAGTTTTGTTTTGTTTTCTGCAAATTTCTCACAATTTGTTTTTCACTTATTATTTTGTTATTATTTCTTCATCTTATCATGAAATATTGGCATATGTCATATTTTGTAGTATGATAGGATTTTTTACTTAGTTATGCATTTTAAAATAAAACACAAAAAAATAAAATAAACATTTTGATATATATATGGCAGTACAACCGAAAAAAAATAAGTCTGCAAGTGGTAAAGCAAATTTGCGCAATCCACCCGCCCATAAAGCGGCATGTCCACGGAATTTGCAGGGACAAAACATATATGAATCAATAAAAAATTTTAAAATCCATATTCAAAACATCTGCGGATTGAACGCTAACCATGACCACGTGCAACATCATCTTGAGCACGACAAACCGAACATTCTATTCCTTACAGAAACACAAGTTTCTGAAAATTTTCTCTTTATAGAATCGCTTAATTCCAAATATAGGCTCGAATCAGCTTTCAAACTCCATCAGGGCGTATGCGCATTCATTCATGAGAGTGTTGCGTACACGCGCTTTCCAAATTTTGAACTACACGGTGACGGCTTCAATACAATGGTTTTAAAGATTTGTCTTCCAGAAATGACTTTTTTTACAATAGCTTTATACCGGTCCCCCAACAAACGTAACCCAAACTTTGTTAATATACTGACAAAAATTATGGACGAGATTAGAGCAAAGTCCCCTAATTGTGAAGTTATCGTTACCGGTGACTTCAACGTCCACAACAAATCATGGTTGGAATTCTCCAAATCGACCGACGATGTTGACAATAGTGGAAAACTGGCAGAAATTTTGCCGCGTCTCAGGGCCTATTCCAAATTGTAAAAAGCCCGACTTTCACTCCCCGTAATGGCGGTGATAATAGTTTTCTACTAGATCTCTATCTTACCACAATGCCAGATATTACGAGTGTCGATGTTGCGAAAGGTAGTATTGGAAATTCTGATCATTATTTAATCTCATCAGTTATCAAAACTGATTTACTTAAAACTACAGCTCCCAAACCCCGTAAAATATTTCACTACTCAAAAATGGATAAGAGTGGTCTTCAAAATTTTTTCCATGGTTTCCCTTTCGACCGTCATTGTTTTTACACTGACAATGTAAATGTTTCTGCTCAAAACTTTACAGAAACCATCCAATTTGCTATAAATAAATTTGTCCCTTTCTCCATAGTAAAACCCAAACAAAAATACTTGTATTCGAAAGCTGCCAAAACGGCACTTAGAAACAAACGTAGATCATTTAATATTTGGATTCATAACAAAACTCCCACTAATCGATCCCAATATCTAAAGGCCAACAAAATATCTAATCAGATTATCTCAAACGAAAAGTCCGAAATTGACAGAGCGAAAGCCTCAAAACTTACGTCTATGTCTGTTTCTGACAAGAGTTTCTACAGTGCCATTAATTCTTTAAATTCTGGTACAAAATTTTCTATTCCCCCTATTATTGATGGTGATTTAATCGTCAATGATCCCGCAAGAAAAGCTAACTTGTTCGCTGAACGCTTTGCTCTGAACTCCACTGTTTTGGAAACTCCTAAAGAAATACCCCAAATCCAGTCTTCAGGAGTTAATATGAATGAACTTCACTTCAAACCCAAAATAGTCGCTAAACTTTTAAAGGGGTTAAACATCAACAAAGCATCAGGAATGGACAATATTCCACCCATTATTTTAAAAACCTTTTCCAAAGAACTTGCACCAACTTTAACTAAAATATTCTACCAATCCTACAAATCTGGTATATTTCCCTCGTGCTGGAAGTTGGCAAATGTCCAGCCCGTCCCCAAAAAGGGACCAAAATCCGATATCTCAAATTATAGGCCAATAGCTTTACTATCGGTCCTATCCAAAGTCTATGAGCATTATATTAATACACATATTTCAAAATTTCTGGAAGAAAATCATTTAATATCCGACAGCCAATACGGTTTTCGAAACAAAAGATCAACTACCGATCTATTAAACTATGTAGCGCATTGTTGGAACAGCATACTTGATAAAGGTGGTGAAACATACGTTATCGCTTTAGACATCTCCAAGGCATTCGATCGAGTCTGGCATGCCAACTTAATCAACAAGCTCGTTGCGTACGGTTTTCATCCCAATGTTGTGAAGCTGATTCAAAATTTTCTATCCGGCCGATACATTTCGGTAACCTTAGACGGATATTCTTCTGAGTCTAAACTAATTAACGCTGGTGTACCCCAAGGCTCAGTATTGTCCCCAACCCTATTTTTGATTTATATCAACGAATTGTTGAAAATCACCAGCAACCCAATAAATAGTTTTGCAGATGATAGTACTCTGCACAAGTCGTTCGAGCCCCTTCCTTCAAAAGGTAAAATGCACGAACGAATTAATCCTGCCCGGAGAGACGCTGCCATAAACGTGAACAAAGACCTGAATAAAGTCGCCGACTGGGGTGACCAAAACCTTGTCAATTTCAACTCCACCAAAACACAGCTGTTGATTGTTTCCAGATTAAAGACCGAGTTCCCCAAAGATATTTTATTTAGTATGTGTGATGAACCAATAGGTGAATGTAAAAACATTCGTTTATTGGGTGTCACAGTTTCAAATGACCTACTCTGGAACGATCATGTAATGGCGATGGCAAAAAGCGCGTCTAAAAAACTCGGCCTCCTAAATAGATGCAAAAAATTTTTCACTCCATACCAATTGCTCCATGTTTATAAGTCCTATATTCGTCCCTGTATGGAGTACTGCTGTCAAGTTTGGGGTGCTGCCTCTGTTTCCATCTTGGCCCTCTTGGACTCTGTTCAAAAGCGAGCTATACGAATTGTAGGTGATCGAACTTTGACATCACAACTTGATTCCCTACAACATCGTCGCACTGTTGCTGACCTCGTTGTTTTTTACAAATATCGTCATCAGCAGTGCTCAGATGAAATCAGCGGCATCATGCCTCAAACTTATTCTTACCCCCGTTCCACTCGGCAATCGGCTGCCGCAACCAGTGAAACGGTAAAGATCCCGCGCTGTCATACTGGCAGATCGCAGAGAGACTTCTTTGTCCGAACTGCGTACAAATGGAATAGTTTGCCGGAACACTTAGTCTCAGGTGGCTTCAACCCACAGATGTTTAAAAAAAGCGTTAATCTACACCTCAGAACGCCAGTTGTTGTGGGACCCAGGTCTAGACCTAGGTCTTAAAAGGTATTTATGTGTTGTTGTGACACATATTCTAAACCCTATTACACAACACATTTTATTAAAAAAAAAAAAAAAAAAAAAAATAAAATTATTGTAAATAAAATATAACAATTGTGTTTAACTGATTCGTTAGTGATTATAAAGGTTCAACTAGTTTAGCAGATAGTTTACATTGGCGACGAAGATTAAAAGGTATAAAACAACTATTTTATAGTGATTATTTAAAGTGAACATTGAAACCGTTTTAACGGTAGTGTATGTAAAAACAATAAAAAAAAGTTCCGTTCAAAATAAAACAGTTTAATTAAACAAATTAAAGTTTATACAATGCTTGGACAAATTGAACATTACGTATTAGGCGATAATTTTCCGGAATATATAGAAAGAATTGAACAATATTTTGAATTAAACGATGTAAAATTAGATAAAAAAAAGTCGTATTTAACTACTAATTTAGGATCGGATACTTATTCAATATTAAAAAAACTTGTCATACCAGAAACACCTGCAAAAAAATCATATGACGAATTAGTGAAAATATTACAAACACATTTTTCACCACAGTTAAATGAAATACCGGAACGGTTTAGATTTCATAAAGAAGATCAACGTCAAGGCCAATAATCAATTTCTGATTATACGGTACAACTGAAAGCGTTAGCTCAAACTTGTAATTTTAAATCATTTTTAAATGAAGCGTTGCGTGATAGATTTGTTTTTGGATTGAGAGAAGTGGAGTTACGATCGCATTTGTTAAAACAAAAGGAGTTAACGTTTACAACCGCAATTGAAATAGCTGTGTCTTGGGAAATGGCTGAAAAAGAAAAACCCACAGAAGTCTTTGCAGTGAATGAGAATGATGATTACCAAACTCAAAGCAGGTATAAAAATAGTCGAGCGCAGAGCAAAACATATCGTGGATATCGAGATACTAGTCTTAGTCGGAGCAGAAGCCGTGGTCAAAATTCTAGTAAAAGGGAAGGTCGTAGCAGAAGTCGCGGTCCAAGTTCAATTAAATGGGATAGAAGTCTTTATAATTATGATCAATGTCATCGTTGTGGACGTTTTCATAATTCGAGAACGTGTCCAGCCCTAGAATGGGAATGTTTTAATTGTCGCAGATTTGGACATACGTCTGTCATGTGCAGAAGCAACAAAATACAACATCATCAACATAGAAGGTCACCTTATTATCATAATCAAGATCAGCGATCATTTTCCAAAAAAAAGCATCAAACAGTCAAAGGAATCTCGGAAGATTTACAGCATCTAGATCTGCATAATATTGATGAAGATTATAGCGATTCAGTTAACATCTTAGCTACACATGATGAACCACTTTTAGTTGAAGTTTATGTTGAAGACATTCCAATTATGTTTGAGGTCGATTCAGGAGCATGCCGATCAATAATCAGTCTCGATAAGTATCACCAAGAATTTCATAATATTAAATTAGAATCCACAAACTCAAATTTTTCTTCTGTTTCAGGGGATAGAATTCACACAGTTGGCAAACTTTTAGTTAATGTCCACATTGGAGCGGACACTAAGAAACTTTTGATGGAATTGATTGTGATTAACAGTAATAAACCGTTAAGGCCTTTGCTGGGACGTCCTTGGTTAGATAAATTATTTCCCGAATGGAGAAATCTGGCGTTAAACAATGTTTCTCAACAGTTTTTAACTGACTTCGAAAATGTTTCTAAGTGGATCAAAGCAAATCATCCATGTGTTCTACCAAATTCACCAGGTACGATAAAAAATTTTTCAGCTCAAATAATATTAAACACTGAGGCCAAACCAGTTTTTCATAAAGCGTATGAGGTAGCCTATCATCTTCGTGAAAAAGTTAACGAAGAAATTGACCGTTTATGTCAGGAGGGTATTCTAGTACCTACAAAGTTTAGCAAATGGGCATCCCCAGTAGTTTCGGTTATTAAACCATCTGGAAATATAAGACTATGCATAGATTGTAAGGTAACATTAAATCCATTTATTCGAACTGAACATTACCCTCTACCCAGAATTGATGACATTTTCGCAAATTTAGCCTCATCGGAAATATTTTGTGTTTTGGATTTGTCTGGTGCCTACCAGCAATTAGAAGTTTCTGCAAATTCTAGAGAGTATTTAACAATAAATACTCAAAAAGGACTATTTCAATTCACTCGATTGCCGTTTGGCGTCAAAAGTGCCCCTTCAATTTTCCAATCTATAATGGATCAGATTTTGTTAGGTATAAAAAAAACAGTTTGTTATTTGGACGATATCATGATTGGTGCCAAAGATTTAAGGGAATGTAAGGAGATTGTTTCAGATGTTTTAAGTCGGTTAAACTCATACAATGTTAAAATAAATATGGTCAAGTGTAAGTTTTTCGTAAAATCCGTCGACTTTTTGGGTCACATTATTTCCGCTGCAGGCATTAAACCTAATCAAGATAAGGTAAAGGCAATTGTTAATGCCCCTGCACCAAAAAATCTTGTAGAGTTGCAATCTTTTTTAGGATTGGTAAACTACTATGGTAAGTTTATACCACATTTATCCACGGAACTAAAGGACTTTTACCAACTTTTAGGTAAAGATACCAAATTTGAATGGTCTAACAAACACGATATATCTTTTAAACATAGCAAAGAATTAATTTTAAAACATAACATACTAGAACTTTACGATCCAACAAAGCCAATGGTAGTAGCGGCGGACGCAAGCCCCTATGGTGTTGGAGCATGTCTTTCGCATGTTGTAGATGGAGTAGAAAAACCTGTTCTCTTTGCATCCAGCACACTTTCACCGGCAGAAAAACATTATTCCCAGATTCATAGGGAAGCACTTGCAGTCATATTTGCAGTCAAAAAATTTCATAAGTATCTGTATGGACATAAATTCTTATTATGTTCTGACTCTCAAGCGTTACGTGAAATATTTCATCCTTTTAAAGGAACTACAAAGGCAGCAAATTCCCGGTTACAACGTTGGGCGG
Organism: Diogma glabrata; assembly: GCA_963693315.1. Lineage (NCBI taxonomy): Eukaryota > Metazoa > Arthropoda > Insecta > Diptera > Cylindrotomidae > Diogma > Diogma glabrata. Next base: position 191,103,312 of record OY856188.1, on the reverse strand, counting down.
TAATATTAAGTATGTACGAGTATGATTTTCAGCATCGCCCTGGGAAGCAAATGGGTAACGTTGATGCACTCTCACGACTACCACTAGCTGAAAATGAAGAAGTTGGCACAGAAGCCATTCAAACGGTAAATCAAATTCCAAACACATCTATCAGTTTGGAAGAAATTGCAAAGAGTACATCCAATGATGAAATACTGTCTGTTTTGTACGAATACGTAATGTATGGATGGCCAAATACTATCCCCGAGCATCTTAAAACATATTCACAAATTCGAAATAACTTTAGCACCCAGGATAATTGTCTTTTTTATTTTAAAAAATTAGTCATTCCCAGTGAACGTATAAGTCAAGTCTTAGAATTGCTCCATAACAATCACGAAGGGATTGTTCGAATGAAAATTTTAGGACGCAGTCTTTTTTGGTGGAAATTGATGGATAAAGATATTGAAAAGAAGGTGAAAACATGTCAAATTTGCTCATCCACTCAAAATGTGAAAAAAGAAACTGTTACATCTTCATGGGCTCCGGCTAGGTTTCCATTTGATAGAGTTCACATAGATCTTTTCTATTTTGAAGGTGAAACCTTTTTGATTTTAGTTGACGCATATAGCAAATTTATTGATGTCAAGCTATTGAGGAAGTCAGATGCAACGGCAGTAATAAAAGAGTTATTATCAATTTTTGTTTACTTCGGTCTTCCAGATAAACTTTGCACAGATAACGGTCATCCTTTTAGTTCATGTAGCTTTTCAGAATTCAGTACAGAAAACCAAATCACGTTGTTGAAGTCACCTCCATACCACCCACAATCCAATGGGTTGGCGGAACGAGGCGTACAGACCATTAAGATGTATCTCAAAAAATATTTACTGGATGTCAAAACACAAAAACTGTCAACAATAATGAAACTGAACAAGGTCATCTCCGCATACAACAATACTCCATCAACAGTTACTTTAACATCTCCTTCTGAATTATTATTCAATTTTAAGCCTAAAACTGTGATAAATTCTATTACCCCGAAAACCGCAGAAGAAAATTATGAAAGATCATTAAATAATAAGGGAAGAAATAAACTAAGTGTACAAGCAAAGAAGCTCTCACAACATAAAAAGAATACAGATTATACTAAAGAGCATAACATTTCATACAAAATTGGGGAAAAAGTAATGTACCGAAATCATTTTCGAGATTATCTGAAGTGGATACCAGGCAGAGTCTTAAAACAAATAAGCTCATATATTTATCTTATTAACGTATCAAATAATGTCCGGAATGTGCATGTGAATCAAATTAGGAAATCAATGCTTAGTGATGAATTTCATCCACCAATGGAAATATTGCCGAGGGAAATTAAACCAACAACAAGTTGTAGAAAACGTCGTCGTTCAACGTCTGAAATGGAAGAAGACGACAGTCAAAGAAAATCTCTTAGAATGAAAACGCCTGTTACTCGATTTCGGTATGCGTCATTTAACTGTCCAGATTATTAGCTAATTAAATGTAAATAAATAATGTTAGTTGTAAGTCTTAATTAAAGTCATGCATGTTATTAGTTATATAAACTCATTGTCTAAATTGTTGTTATTAGTTATATAAACTCATTGTCTAATTTAAAATGCAATTTAAATCATGTATATTGGTAGTTGTATAGAATTATTGTCTAATTTAAAAACGAGGAAAATGTTATGTATTAAAATGTCCTAATTTATTATTTATTTAATGATTGTATTGTATAAGTTAATTAAGAAAAAATGTACTAATTTATTAACATATCAATTTCCAATTGCATGATAATAAAATAAGAAGAATCAATCAGATATAACTGAGCAGTCGTACAAGCAATATATAATTAAAGTAAAGTTTTTGGTTGTAAATAAATTATAAAATTATTGTAAATAAAATATAACAATTGTGTTTAACTGATTCGTTAGTGATTATAAAGGTTCAACTAGTTTAGCAGATAGTTTACAATATGATGGTTCGAATACAGTAAAAGAATTACCAATCCAAATCATTTGTTCACCAACTACATCGGAAACTCCATCTTCTGAAACACTTCCTAGATTCTCAACTCCACTCAATTTCGAACATCAAATCCATACTGGAAGACAGCCACGTTCGTTTGTTTTATCTGAGGATTCGATGATACTGTCATAAGGAGAAATTACAAACAGAGCATATCGAAGCCTACACGATCTTCTTAATGACGACCAATTTTCTTAAACTTAAGTTTTTTAAATAATAAATTATTTGAATCTTTTATTTATTTAACTAAAACAAATTCATGAAATACAAATTGAATATGTATATAAATATTTTTTTATGTATTTAATAATTTTAAAACTTCCATAAATTTATTTCTAATGCACTTTGCTTCTCTACTTGAATTTCTTGACATATTGCAAAGTGGGTTTTGCCGAGCGCATTTAAGGAAGATGGACGTGGATAAAACTCTCCGTCGTGATAAATATATATATATTTTTTACTTTAATAATTTACCATATTTAAAGTGTCTTATTACTCAATAAAAGTTATCTAAAATGTGTTTCAAACCAAGTGCTTCAATAATATATAATATATGATATATAATAATATATAATAATGGTGGTATTTTAAAAATAATTTAATTTTTCTAATTAAAAGATTGAAAAAATCAGGAAAATAATTTTTTTTCTCTTGAAATTCTCGTAATTTATGGTTTTCAATTCGATACAACATTGTTGTGTCGTTGTTTATTTTTATTACTTTTTTTTCATTTAAAATTAAAATGAAATTAAACCGTAGTGATTTTAGTCAATGAAAATTATTAACATTTTTAAAAAGGTTATAGAATTTATCTGATTTTTGTAGTGTTAAATTAAGAAACGATCTAATCAACAAGTCGTGGTATATAAGCCGTGTTCGATTTGACTGAAATTACTGAAGCAACTGAAAAATTAAATGCAATTGTTGTTGTTTTTTCAGTTGTTTCAGTCAAATCGAACGCACCTATAGTTGGGTATAATTATGTAAGAGGACACTCTTACATTAAAAAAACAAATGTCAATTTTGTTGTAGTATTTCGAGAATATACATAAACATTTCTAATTGGAATTTCGTGTTTCTTGTTTTGATTAAAAAAAAATTTTGTTTGTTGATTTAGAGAAAATAAAAAAATTTATCAAAATGCCATTACCAGGAATAAATGAATGTAAATAAAATGGAGTATTTTAGTTTAAATTTCATAATATAATTAATGAAAATGCAGATTTATTAGAAATAAAGATACAAATTTCGTCAACTTGAAAAGGTGTCATGGCGTGTGAAATATTATTCTTAAAAAACATTGATAACATTTTTGTTTCTTAAAAAAACTGATGGTTTGATATCTTAGGTTCGCTATTCGAAATAATTGAATTTTCATATATATATATATATATATATATATATATATATATATATATATATATATATATATATATATATATATATATATATATATATATATATATATATATATATATATAAAAATATATATATATATATATATATATATATATATATATATATATATATATATATATATATATATATATATATATATATATATATATATATATATATATGTGTATATATATATATATATATATATATATATATATATATATATATATATATATATATATATATATATATATATATATATATATATATATATATATATATATATATATATATATATATATATATATATATATATATATATATATATATATATATATATATATATATATATATATATATATATATATATATATATGAGATTAGCTGAGATTTGGCATTAATTTAATTTAGTTTTAATAAATTTAATGAAAATAGAACTTCGAATTAATTAACTTTCTTTGATTTACAGCTACAGAATATAATACAAAAGGTATATATAAACATTGAAACTAGTTTTAATGTTTATATATAACTTTCTTAAAACATCTTTCGTATTTCTATCAATTTTATGTAATTTGGAATAAATGAAAGGAAGTCTAAAAATACGTCTAAAGTATTAAAGATATCGTTCAAACAAATTTTATTAGACGAGGAAATAAAGCACTAAACCTAAGCAAATTGGCAGAGTAGGATGGATCGAGATGCGGTTTTTTGCATTCGATTCAGGAAGCCGTCAGGAAAGTTTGTGAACATAGCCACTTTTCGGCAAAAAACCTATGGAGTACCTAGGGGCCAATGCGGGTTATATACACCTCATCTCCTTGAACTTTCCATAAATATAGCTCGAAATTGATCGAAGCTCGTTACTTGGGGGTTTTTGGGGTCGCTGAACACGAATATGATGTCGGCGATGACCCTCGGAGTACCTAGGGCCCAGGGCGGGTATGTCTAACTCATCTCATGGAACTTTACATTAATTCAGCTAGACATTGATCGAAGCTCGTTACTGGGGAGGTTTTAGGGCTGCTGAACACGAATATGATGTCTGCAATAACCTTCGGGGTACCTAGGCGCCAGAGCGGGTTATATACACCTCATCTCCTGGAACTTTCCATAAATATAGCTCGAAATTGATCGAAGCTCGTTACTCGGTCGTTTTTGGGGTCGCTGAACACGAATGTGATGTCAGCGATAACCCTCGAAGTACCTATGGCCCAAGGCGGGTATGTCTAACTCATCTTCTGGAACTTTCCATAAATTCAGCTCAAAATTGATCGAAGCTCGTTAATTAGGGGTTTTTGGAGTCGCTGAACACGAATATGACGTCGGCGATGACCCGTGGGGTACCTAGGGCCCAGGGCGGGTATGTCTCACTCATCTCCTGGAACTTTCCAAAAATTCAGATCGAAATTGATCGAAGCTCGTTACTCGGGGGTTTTTGGGGCCGCTGAACACGAATATGATGTCTGCGATGACCTTCGGAGTACCTAGGGACCAGGGCGGGTTATAGACACCTCATCTCCTGGAACTTTCCATAAATACAGCTCGAAATTGATCGACGCTCGTTACTCGGGGTTTTTTGGGTCGCGCTGAAGACGAATATGATGTCGGCGATGACCCTCGGAGTACCTAGGGTCCAGGGCGGGTATGTCTAACTCATCACCTGGAACTTTCCATTAATAAAATAAAATAATATAATAAAAAAATAAAATAATCGATTAAATAAAATAATCGAGTTTTAATTATGGAAATTTTCAGGATATGAGTTAAATATACCCGCCCTGCAACCCAGGTAATCCGAGGGTCATCGCCGACATGATATTCGTGTTCAGTGACCCCAAAAACCGCCGATTAACGAGCTTCGATCAATTTCGAGCTGTATTTATGAAAAGTTCCAGGAGATGAGGTGTATATAGCCCGCCCTGGCCCCTAGATACTCCGACGGTCATCGCAGACATCATATTCGTGTTTAGCGGCCCCAAACCCCTCCAGTAACGAGCTTCGATAAAGTTCGAGCTAAATTTATGGAAAGTTCCAGGAGATGGGTTAGACATACCCGCCCTGGGCCCTAGGTACTCCGAGGGTCATTGCCGACATCATATTCGTGTTAAGCGACCCCCAAAAACCCTCAAGTAACGAACGATCAATTTCGAGTTGAACTAATTGAAAGTTCCAGGAGATGAGTTAGACATACCCGCCCTGGGCCCTAGGTACTCCGAGGGTCATCGACAACATCATATTTGTGTTCAGCGACCCCAAAACCCACCGAGTAACGAGCTTCGATCAATTTCGAGCTGTATTTATGAAAAGTTCCAGGAGATGAGGTGTATATAACTCGCCCTGGCCCCTAGGTACTCCGAAGGTTATCGCAGACATCATATTTGTCTTCGGCGGCCCCAAAAACCCCCAGTAACGAGCTTCGATCAATTTCTAGCTGAATTAGTGTAAAGGTCCAGGAGATGAGTTAGACATACCCGCCCTGGGCCCTAGGAACTCCGAGGGTCATTGCCGACATCATATTCGTGTTCAGCGACCCCAAAAACCCCCAAGTAACGAGCTTCGATCAATTTCGAGCTGAATTAATGGAAAGTTCAAGGAGATGAGGTGTCTATTACCCGCCCTGGACCCTAGGTACTTCAGAAGTTTTTTGCCGAAAAGTGGCTATGTTCACAAACTTTCCTGACGGCTTCCTGAATCGAATGCAAAAAACCGCATATCGATCCATCTTACTCTGCCAATTTGCTTAGGTTTGGCCTATTTTTGTGCTTTATTTCCTCGTCTAGACGAGGAAATAAAGCACTAAACCTAAGCAAATTGGCAGAGTAAGATGGATCGAGATGCGGTTTTTTGCATTCGATTCAGGAAGCCGTCAGGAAAGTTTGTGAACATAGTCACTTTTCGGCAAAAAACCTCTGGAGTATCTAGGGTCCAGGGCGGGTTATATACACCTCATCTAATTGAACTTTCCATAAATTCATCTCGAAATTGATCGAAGCTCGTTACTCGGGAGTTTTTGGGGTCGCTGAACACGAATATGATGTCGGCGATGACCCTCGGAGTACCTAGGGCCCAGGGCGGGTATGTCTAACTCTCTCCTGGAAATTTACATTAATTGAGCTCGAAATTGATCGAAGCTCGTTACTCGGAGGTTTTTGGGGTCGCTGAACACGAATATGATGTCGGCGATGGCCCTCGGAGTACCTATGGGCCAGGGCGGGTTGTATACACCTCATCTCCTGGAACGTTTCATAAATCCAGCGAGAAATTGATCGAAGCTCGTTACTCGGGGTTTTGGGGCCGCTGAACACAAATATTATGTCGATGATGACCCCTGGAGTACCTAGGACTCGAAATTCAATGACCTTAAAAATCCTGGAGTAAAGAGTTTCCATCTGTTTGTTACAATCTTATTTATTTATATCTTATTTATTCGACGAATATAATAAAGGAAAAAAGCCGTAAACAACATCTGAAAACTCTAACTTCTGAAACACGTGCACGATTTTACTCAACGTATATAATATTTGTGATTGTATTCTATAACTCTATAGTGCGTACACTAATATAGAAAAAGAGTGGAACCTAATAATAGACATGCGCACTGGGATTATAAATTATAGGGATTGCAATCCCGGGATTTTTTGCATGACGAATCTCGGGATTGCATTCCCTAATAAATTTCAATTGCGCGGATAAACTACTTTTATAATAAAACCATCAAAGTAATATACGAGTGTCAGCCAGCGCCGACCGCATCATTTACAGGTCCTGTTGCGAACTTAATAAGGGCCACGAACAAAAAATTTAAAAGATGTGACGTAAACATTTTTGAATCTTTTCAATAATAAAAAAAGAAAAAGAAAATAAATAAAATAATCGAGTTTTAATTATGGAAATTTTCAGGATATGAGTTAAATATACCCGCCCTGGGCCCCAGTACTCCGAGGGTCATTGCCGACATCATATTCGTGTTCAGCGACCCTAAAAACCCCCGAGTAACGAGCTTCGATTAATTTCGAGCTGTATTTATGGAAAGTTTCAGGAGATGAGGTGTATATAACCTGTTCTGGGCCCCTAGGTACTCCGAGGGCCATCGCCGACATCATACTCGTGTTCAGCGGCGGATTAATGGATTTAATAAATAAGCATGAAATTTTTGGAGAGACACGTTGCTGGATGTATTCCATCGAATGGCAAAAAAGAGGGTAACCTCAGTAACATATAGTAATTTAGTTAGTACAAAAATAACACCAAATGAAATAGATAATATAATTTCAGCAGAAATTCCAGATAAACAACTGATCCACAATTATTTGAAATAATTACACAAAATATGATCCATGATCCATGTGGTGCATATAATATCAATTCACCTTGCATGGTTGATGGAAAATGCTCAAAGCGATATCCAAGAGCATTAATATCGGAATCGATTACTGGAAATGATGGTTATCCATAATATCAACGTAGATCAACAGAAGATAATGGTCAATCTTTTATTTTTTTAATTAGAAATGAAGGAATAGAAATTGATAATAGATGGGTTGTCCCATATTCACCTCTATTATCAAAAGCATTCAAGGCACATATTAACATTGAATTTTGTAATTAAGTAAAATCAATAAAATATATTTGCAAATATGTTAATAAAGGAAGTGATATGGCTGTTTTCGGTGTTACATCAAATACCAATACAACTGTTGATGAAATAACACAATATCAAATGGGACGTTATATTAGTAGTAATGAAGCTGTTTGGCGAATTGCATCATTTCAAATACATGAACGATATCCAACCGTAGTTCATTTAGCGGTTCATCTTGAAAATGGACAAAGCGTTTATTTTACAACAGAAAATGTATTACAAAGAGCAGATCAACCACCATCAGCAACTGATTCATTTGCAAAAACTTGATTATACATATTTAGAAATTCCAAAATATTATACTTGGAATTCATCTAAAAAATCATTTGAACGTCGTAAGCAAGGAGTTGAAGGTCAAATAAATATTTTTTCAACACTTGCTATAGGCAGATTATATACTGTACATCCAAACAATGCAGAATGTTATTATTTACGTTTATTGTTAGTAAATATTTATGGACCAACATCATTTAAAAATTTAAAAACTATAAATAATAACATACAACCGCTGTCACAAATAAGTAAACAAACTCATCAGTTTTACCTTGCTTTGTGTAACGGAAAATATAACGGTGCAATTTTGGTGACTTATGCAGCCCATCCACTTTGAAACATGTTTCAAAACTTGGTTTACAAACTTGTTTGCATGTTTACCATACATTATTAAACGTGTTTGCAAACTTGGTTGATAAACCTACAATGTAGTAAAATATTTTGACATTTGATAGATATGTTTGCGCTTTGATAGAAAATTAAAGTTGTTTGTGTGATTGTTTATTAAAAAATAAAAATATGGATAACGTAATAGGATAACGTAATTGCGTTAATGTTGATTACCGAATTGTCTGATAAAAAAAACAAAAATAGGGGACAAAAAGAAAGTGGCAGAAAGAGTGGTTTATGGGTAAAAAACAATATTCAAATGCAAAATTGCTAAAAAAAATTAAAGAATCAGACCCATTTGATTATAAAAACTTTATGCGAATGGATGAACATTGTTTCAGTGACCTTTTGGAAAAGGTTTCGCCTTATATAAAAAAAACAAGACACCTTCATGCGAGATGCAATTTCGGTAGAAACCCGACTTTCCATTACGTAGCGATTCTTAGCAACTGGAAATTCATTCGAAGATATGAAGTTTTCATATACAGTTTCACCACAAACCATCGGAAGAAATTGTTATTGAAACATGTCAGGCAATTAATTTAGTGCTAAAAGAATATATAATGGTTAGTATTGAAACAAAATAAATGACTAGTTATCATTATCAATATTTTTGCATTTATTTCATTCCGAACTGCCTAGGAGCCATAGATGGCAAACATATATGTACACATTAAAAAGCCGTCAAAATCAGGATCTTTTTATTTTAATTATAAAAAGACATTTAATGTAGTCCTGATGGCAGTAGTTAACGCCTATTGTGAGTTCCTGATGGTCGACGTTGGAACCAATGGAAGAATTTCTGACGGTGAAGTTTTCTCAAACACAAAATTTTTCGAAAAACTAAATAATGGAGAACTTGGTTTTTCAGGTCCCTCCGCTACGGTTCTTGATGCTCATATTCTACCATTTGTTTTTGCAGCTGATGATGCATTCTCACTAAAGCCAGACTTGATGAAGCCATACGCCCATGATAACCTCACAAATGATGAGTTAAATAACATAATGTCAATCTCTTGTTACTTTACGCAAATAACTTATTTAATAAGTTTAATAAAAAATTAAAGAAAACAAAGTTTTTTTAATTTTACTGTTACTCTATATATATTTCAGGTTGTTAGGCCATCTTCTGGAGTAATCTCTTTGTTTTCTTGAATTTTTTATTAAACTTATTAAATAAGTTATTTGCGTAAAGTAACAAGAGATTGACATTATGTTATTTGAAAACTTACGCCAAGTGCCGATGAGTTAAATTTCAATAGGATATTGAGCTCAGCCAGAGTAAGAGTTGAAAACACTTTTGGCAATTTATCATCGCGATTTCCACTACTGCATACAACAATCAATTTAAGTCCGGAAAAAGTTACCACTGTGGTATTGTCGTGTTGTTAAGAAAGCGGGAATTTCTTACATTGACAATAATACAGCATCAAATTGAACTTTCTATGAAGAAACACTTTCAGGCCTTAATTGCAATATTGATGATTGATTGATTGATTGGACTGTAGGACCAAGCACTAGGCGAGACTCCCGGATTACGGCCGGGCCACTTCCTACAGTCGTTTTACATATAACAATAGGTAAGGATAGGTAGGTAATTGTAAGTTAGGAGTGAACGACCCGGTTACAGACACCTGGCAAATCGTATCTAGCTACTACTGTTAGGAGACAATCACAAGGACAATCACTTATACATATAATCTGCAATCGCCAATCAGCAATCCCGTATCTAAAATTTCTCGCCTGCAATCTCCAGTCGGAAACCTGTTATTCATGTAATTTATTAGTATAATAGGATGATGACTAAATTGTAGTCCTCTGCACTCTCCAATCTGAATTCATGTTATTATATTTATGGTTAAAATTATTTATGATTATTTATGGTTAAAAACATTTATATTATGTACATATATATAAAAAACAAAAAACCCCTTTGAAAATTGAGTGAATTTCATATAAAAAAGTGTTGGGATTGAATTGGATAAAAATATTATCTTTCACTTGATGTTTTTATTTGAAATGTATTTATTTAAATTTTATAAAACATTATTTTATATAATATAATTAACGCAAGAATGTTTTGAATTTTTCTTGAAACACAAGAATTAATTTAACAAAAACAATTAACCCTGCTCGTTGATATCGTTCAAAAATCTTATTGGATTTTATGGATAATGTTTGGATAAATAGAAAGAGATAAATCTATCACATAAAATTATGTCAACAAATGAAATTTTAAACTGAATTTGGAATAATAACTAAATTTCGCTAGTTAAAGCTCTAAGTAGGTTTAAATTTTACACAAAATCGAATAGCACAATAACACCTTTATTTAGTTTTCTAGTAAAAATCAGAGTTAATAAATTTTACATTTAGGGAAGATTACATCTTGGTCGCCCACATCTTTCCATTTTTGAAAGCAATCTTACCTTAGAGTTTAATTATTAAAACCAACACTTTAAAACTATTATATTAGATATAAAACTGATTATTACAATTAATGTTTTCACTACATTTAGTTATACTTATATATTTATCATTTAAGAGATTAATTTAGTTTAAAATTCACACTGTCACTTATAACAAGTGTTGATAAGACGACCATTCACCATTGTCATATATATATATACACATATATACACATGCACATACATACACATACACACATATATACACGTACATACACATATATACACATGTACTCACATATATACACATATATACATACATATACACATACATGTACACATACATACATACATATATACACACATACACACATATACGCAAACATACATATACATATACATACATACATACATACATACATACATATACACACATACATACATATATATACACACACATATATATATATATATATATATATATATATATATATATATATATATATATATATATATATATATATATATATATATATATATATATAATGTTTTTATTTGGCTTAATTGAATTAAAAAAAATTTTATTGTTTATAGCCAATTATTGTTTATTTTATTTTATTTACCCAACGTTTCGAATAAATTTCTTATTCATTTTCAAGGGTTTTACTAAACAAAAAAAATAAATCGAAATGAAAAACAAACATAATAAAATGACACATTTTTCAAGGTGATTTGATAAAAAATTTAAAAATGCAAATAGAAATGATGATAAATTGAAATTAATTTTCTAAAATAATGTTGTCATATGATGATTCTAAATACATTGTGTCGTCTTGTTTATTTAAATTTCTACATTTTTTAATTTGGATCATTTCTAAAATACTTCTTTTACGGTAATTTGGTTCTTTCGAAATTATTTTAACATTATTCATATTTATGTGGTGATTTGTATTCTTAAGGTGATTAGATAAAGCACTTTTGTTTTGAATATTATTGGGTTTTCTAGCATCATAAACATGTTGGTTAATTCTTTTATACAGGTATTGTTTTGTTTGACCAATGTAATTTTCTCCGCAATCACATGAAACTTTATAAATAACATTTGTTTCAAAATCAATAGGGATACTGTCTTTTAACTTTGTAAATAATAAAAATTTTAAATTACGATGACTTCTACCAACCACTTTAACATTGTACTTAGCCATCATGCGTTTCGTTTGATTATACAACTTGTTTATGTAAGGGATTGATACAAATTTGTTTGTTTCTTCAATTGGTTTTGTGGTAGTTGATTGCCATGAGTATATTTATTGTGAGTTTTTTTAAAAACAAAATCTATTAATTTAATTGGATATTCGTTTAATTGTAATATATTTTTTAGTAATTTAAAATTTTCTTTATGGAATTTTGCATCTGATAGTTTTAAAATTTTTTCGGCAAGTAAACTAATTGTATTTTTTTTATATGATAACGGTAACCACGATTTAAAATTTAAATATCTTCCAGACCAATTACTTTTGTGGAACCAATCAAAATTTAAAGATCCATCAGCATTATGATGTATAGTAATATCAAGAAATGATATTTTATGATTATTCTCGGTTTCAATTGTGAATTTTATATGATTATCATAATTATTAAATTTCGTTAAAAAACTATCAACTTGATCACGGGGTATAGCTGTTATAATGTCATCAACATATCGATAAAAAAATGGAATTTCAAATTCAATACCTTTCAAGATTTCAGTTTCAATAAACTCCATAACTAAATTGGCTGCTGATGGACTAACAGGCGAGCCCATTGGAGATCCAAAAATTTGTTTATAGTAAATGTTGTTAAAGCTGAATTCACAATTATTCATCACCAATTTCATAGCTTCTATGAATTGTATTTGTGTAAGTTTTATGTTTGAATTCTTTTTGATATCTTTCCAACAATTTTTTATACATCGTATAACCATTTTTGTGTCAACATTCGTGAAAAGTGACACTACATCTAAAGAAATAAGCACATAATTTTCTGGTAAGATAATATCTTTAACTTTATTCTTAAATTCTTCAGAATTCTTTATTGAAGAGAATGAGTTACCAACAGTTTTATTTAATGTTGATGAAAGAAATGATGACAAATTGTATAAGGGAGTATTTAATGAGCTGACAATTGGTCTTAATGGTACATCCACCTTGTGTATTTTGGGTAATCCATAAATGCGTGCGTGGTACCCATTATAATTACGTAAAATTTTACCTAAATTAACATCAATCCGACCTTCGTTTTCCCATTTCATCACCATAACATTTAATTTTTTCTGAATTTGTAATGTTGTTGAACTCGGTATTATTTGATATGTTGTAGAATCTTGAAGAAGAGTCTCCATCTTTTGATTATAATCTGTTTTTTTGAGAATAACGCTCACATTTCCTTTATCTGCATTTGTTATTACAATATCAGGATTATCTTTGATAAACTTTTTTGTATCAATAACATTTTTTCTTAATTGAAGTTCTTCAGTTGTTAAAAACTGCCGATTGCTTGAATGTTGTTTGAAGTTTGTTAAAATATTGACAAAACGATTTCGAGCTTCAGTTTTTAAGGTTTCGTCTTCAAAATTAAATAAAACACTTTCAATATCACTTATCATGTTTTCATAAGGAATATCATTAATTGTTACAGGTGGACAAAATTTATCACCTAAACTTAAAATAGTTTTCACATTTTGTGGAATGATAACCCCAGACAAATTTAACAACCATTTATCCATGTTAAAAACGGTATCTATTTGACTTTCATTAATTTCATTATTAAGAATGTTGTTAATTTTTTCAATTTGTTTATTTTTGATTTGATCAAAATATAAACTATAACTTGCTTCAACTTTATTGAAGTAACATGTTATAACATCTGAAGGGAGATTAAGATGAATCAAATTTGTAAGAGTGTTAATCTCTTCTTGAAGTTTTACTACATAAGCATGAACTTCTGTTATTTCTTGATTTATTATACCAAAAAGAAAACGATCATGAAGTTTTTTGAAGACAACAGAATTAATTTCGTTTAAATTTTTTAATAATCTATTTTTTGGAATAATTCTTTGAGAACGGCAACGTAATAAAAAATGCTTTTTGTTAATGGCTTTGGCTAAATTTAATTTTGTTTTCAATAATGTTTTCATTAATTTAACAATTTGTTCTCCGTATATTCTTTTTATTTTTTTGAAAAATGTTTGATGTGGACGACCCATTTTATAAACAGGGTAGATTTATATAAAAAATAATTTAAAATAATTTCGAAAGAACCAAATTACCGTAAAAGAAGTATTTTAGAAATGATCCAAATTAAAAAATGTAGAAATTTAAATAAACAAGACGACACAATGTATTTAGAATCATCATATGACAACATTATTTTAGAAAATTAATTTCAATTTATCATCATTTCTATTTGCATTTTTAAATTTATCAAATCACCTTGAAAAATGTGTCATTTTATTATGTTTGTTTTTCATTTCGATTTATTTTTTTGTTTAGTAAAACCCTTGAAAATGAATAAGAAATTTATTCGAAACGTTGGGTAAATAAAATAAAATAAACAATAATTGGCTATAAACAAAAAAATTTTTTTTAATTCAATTAAGCCAAATAAAAACATTATATAAATCTACCCTGTTTATAAAATGGGTCGTCCACATCAAACATTTTTCAAAAAAATAAAAAGAATATACGGAGAACAAATTGTTAAATTAATGAAAACATTATTGAAAACAAAATTAAATTTAGCCAAAGCCATTAACAAAAAGCATTTTTTATTACGTTGCCGTTCTCAAAGAATTATTCCAAAAAATAGATTATTAAAAAATTTAAACGAAATTAATTCTGTTGTCTTCAAAAAACTTCATGATCGTTTTCTTTTTGGTATAATAAATCAAGAAATAACAGAAGTTCATGCTTATGTAGTAAAACTTCAAGAAGAGATTAACACTCTTACAAATTTGATTCATCTTAATCTCCCTTCAGATGTTATAACATGTTACTTCAATAAAGTTGAAGCAAGTTATAGTTTATATTTTGATCAAATCAAAAATAAACAAATTGAAAAAATTAACAACATTCTTAATAATGAAATTAATGAAAGTCAAATAGATACCGTTTTTAACATGGATAAATGGTTGTTAAATTTGTCTGGGGTTATCATTCCACAAAATGTGAAAACTATTTTAAGTTTAGGTGATAAATTTTGTCCACCTGTAACAATTAATGATATTCCTTATGAAAACATGATAAGTGATATTGAAAGTGTTTTATTTAATTTTGAAGACGAAACCTTAAAAACTGAAGCTCGAAATCGTTTTGTCAATATTTTAACAAACTTCAAACAACATTCAAGCAATCGGCAGTTTTTAACAACTGAAGAACTTCAATTAAGAAAAAATGTTATTGATACAAAAAAGTTTATCAAAGATAATCCTGATATTGTAATAACAAATGCAGATAAAGGAAATGTGACCGTTATTCTCAAAAAAACAGATTATAATCAAAAGATGGAGACTCTTCTTCAAGATTCTACAACATATCAAATAATACCGAGTTCAACAACATTACAAATTCAGAAAAAATTAAATGTTATGGTGATGAAATGGGAAAACGAAGGTCGGATTGATGTTAATTTAGGTAAAATTTTACGTAATTATAATGGGTACCACGCACGCATTTATGGATTACCCAAAATACACAAGGTGGATGTACCATTAAGACCAATTGTCAGCTCATTAAATACTCCCTTATACAATTTGTCATCATTTCTTTCATCAACATTAAATAAAACTGTTGGTAACTCATTCTCTTCAATAAAGAATTCTTAAGAATTTAAGAATAAAGTTAAAGATATTATCTTACCAGAAAATTATGTGCTTATTTCTTTAGATGTAGTGTCACTTTTCACGAATGTTGACACAAAAATGGTTATACGATGTATAAAAAATTGTTGGAAAGATATCAAAAAGAATTCAAACATAAAACTTACACAAATACAATTCATAGAAGCTATAAAATTGGTGATGAATAATTGTGAATTCAGCTTTAACAACATTTACTATAAACAAATTTTTGGATCTCCAATGGGCTCGCCTGTTAGCCCATCAGCAGCCAATTTAGTTATGGAGTTTATTGAAACTGAAATCTTGAAAGGTATTGAATTTGAAATTCCATTTTTTTATCGATATGTTGATGACATTATAACAGCTATACCCCGTGATCAAGTTGATAGTTTTTTAACGAAATTTAATAATTATGATAATCATATAAAATTCACAATTGAAACCGAGAATAATCATAAAATATCATTTCTTGATATTACTATACATCATAATGCTGATGGATCTTTAAATTTTGATTGGTTCCACAAAAGTAATTGGTCTGGAAGATATTTAAATTTTAAATCGTGGTTACCGTTATCATATAAAAAAAATACAATTAGTTTACTTGCCGAAAAAATTTTAAAACTATCAGATGCAAAATTCCATAAAGAAAATTTTAAATTACTAAAAAATATATTACAATTAAACGAATATCCAATTAAATTAATAGATTTTGTTTTTAAAAAAACTCACAATAAATATACTCATGGCAATCAACTACCACAACCAATTGAAGAAACAAACAAATTTGTATCAATCCCTTACATAAACAAGTTGTATAATCAAACGAAACGCATGATGGCTAAGTACAATGTTAAAGTGGTTGGTAGAAGTCATCGTAATTTAAAATTTTTATTATTTACAAAGTTAAAAGACAGTATCCCTATTGATTTTGAAACAAATGTTATTTATAAAGTTTCATGTGATTGCGGAGAAAATTACATTGGTCAAACAAAACAATACCTGTATAAAAGATATAACCAACATGTTTATGATGCTAGAAAACCCAATAATATTCAAAACAAAAGTGCTTTATCTAATCACCTTAAGAATACAAATCACCACATAAATATGAATAATGTTAAAATAATTTCGAAAGAACCAAATTACCGTAAAAGAAGTATTTTAGAAATGATCCAAATTAAAAAATGTAGAAATTTAAATAAACAAGACGACACAATGTATTTAGAATCATCATATGACAACATTATTTTAGAAAATTAATTTCAATTTATCATCATTTCTATTTGCATTTTTAAATTTTTTATCAAATCACCTTGAAAAATGTGTCATTTTATTATGTTTGTTTTTCATTTCGATTTATTTTTTTGTTTAGTAAAACCCTTGAAAATGAATAAGAAATTTATTCGAAACGTTGGGTAAATAAAATAAAATAAACAATAATTGGCTATAAACAATAAAATTTTTTTTAATATATATATATATATATATATATATATATATATATATATATATATATATATATATATATATATATATATATATATATATATATATATATATATATATATATATATATATATATATATATATATATATATATATATATATATATATATATATATATATATATATATATATATATATATATATATATATATATATATATATATATATATATATATATATATATATATATATATATATATATATATATATATATATACACATACATATGTACATATATACATACATACACACATATACACACATACACACATGTATACATACATATACACATACATATATACATACACATACACATACACATACACATACATACACATACATACACATACATACACATACATACTCATACATACACATACATACACATACATACACATGTATACACATACATACATATACACACATACATACACATATATACGCACATACATATATACCTATATATATTACATATATTTATTAACAGCAAACATACATATTAAGAAGTTTTCACCTTATGTCCAACATACTAATTTATGTGGTATTGTTATATAAACATATATACATACATACATATGCATACATATATATATATATATATATATATATATATATATATATATATATATATATATATATATATATATATATATATATATATATATATATACATATATATACATATATACATACACACATATACATACATACACACGCACACATACATACATACATACATATCCATACACATATATATACACACACATATACACATATATACATACATATATATACATACACATACACACAAATGATTTGTTCCATTTTCACCAAACCCTACGTGGTCTGCATGAATAATAATTCATAGCACTGACTTTTTTTTATCTAATTCCTGACCTAAAATTTAAATGTAAATTTGTATAATTTTGTTATTAAAAATTTAATTAATATTTTTACCATTTATTGGATTTATCATTTTAATTTGAATATTATATCCATCGTGTCCTTGCCAAAATATAATAGGATACTGTAAAGCATCATAAGACCTATGTGTTTCACAAACACGTTGAAGTCTATTATTTCTACGATGTAATATAATATCACGTGATTCAAATTGGTCTCAAGCAATAACTATTGCAACTCCATTAATTGTTGGTGCATTGAATCTTCTAGAGTGTTCTCCAGCAGGAGTTTTATCAGCTCTAATAACTATTTTATGATTATCAGATGGCATTTGTTCAATTGATGTTTTAAGTAATTTTATTAATTCATTATTTTGATGTAATAAATTTTGTAATGATTCAATTATTTCCCTTCTTGTTCGTGAATTAATGTTACAACGTACCTTTAATTCATCATCTGAATTCCTAATAAAATAAATTTGTAGAAATTTATGTGTTTCATCTGGAAGTGGTAATAAAGAACTGTGAACTGAGTGATAAATTTGGCCTTGAACTTTAAATGTTGGCATGAAAGCATCATTAATAATATTTGTAGCACCAAAGGAAGTCATTTGAAATGAGTTATTATATTTTTGAATATTTAATAAAAAATGCTTTGATTGTGGTGTTTTTCCAGAAATTAATGTTAACAATGGCTCTGGTGGATCATTTAAAACTGGCAATTTAAAACTGGCTAACTCATACTGCTTTAATAATATTTGGATGTAAACTATAATCAATTGTATGATTATATCTAAAAGCAAGTCGTTTAAATGCTATTCTATTTGTATTTGTTGTACTTGTTCTTGCTTCTTTATTCCTTAATCTAATATCTTCAGTTTTTAATTCATATTGTTGAGATGATTCATTTGTACGTGATTGTGATACTTGCAATCTAACCCTTTCAATCCGTTCTCTATGTTGAGCTGGTGTTTCATTTGAACGTCGTACTCTGCTTTGATTGTTTCGTCGTGTTAAACGACCTATATTTGAAACCCTACGTGGCATTTCAATTTTCAGATATAAAATGTTGCAAATTCTTTTTAATTTTAATCTACTTTTTAATATTTTTTTTTATTAAAACTATAATTTATCTTATGCGCATGTTGATTAAAATAAAACTAAGTACTAAATGTCAAATTTTTTTTTTCTAATTGAATTTTAACGCCATCTCTGAAATAAAAAATAAAACCATTTTGAAAAAAATAATTAATTAAAAAAAAAATTCATATTAAAAAATTATTTAATATGAAAAATTCATTTTTTTTTTCAATAACTTGAGTTGTAATGACTCTATCAGACTAATTTTTTGTAAACATGTTATTTATCATTAAAAAAACATATCCAAAATTTCAACATCATCCGACCATAAATACGGGATATTGAAATTCCGCCAACAGCGCCACCTACCGGTACCGAAACTAAACAAAAACCATTCTCACAACTCATATATCATACATGTAAAATATTATTAAATTTGGTTCACGGGTTCTTTAGTTTTAGTGCTGCAAACATACATGTATTTTTATATATATAGAGATAACAGTTTCAAATTTATTTAATTTTATGAAAAGGAAACATTTTTAGATTTACAGTAATTATTAACTTATACACATAAGCATGAATCACGTATTGATAATTATTAAAAAAAATACAAAACACAACATATAATGATTTTTTTTTTTGCTTTTACTTATCATTATTATTTCCATTTTTTTTAAATCAACAAATTTATCTTATTTAATTCACAACAAAAAAATTGACCATCTAAGACTTTGTCAAATTTAATTAGTTTTGATTTAAAAAAAATCAAATTATGACTGACCGATATCTGAATAAATTGACGGTATTTATATTTTTAATTTAAATAAACGAGAGAAAAAAAGAATACATAAGCATTTGTTTGATTTTTGGTTTTCTATTCTCTTAAAACATCAATACCAGCATGGCAGTAAAAAAAAATTACACATATAGGGGGTTTCAATACATCCATTCTGCACTCGTTTTATCAAAAAACAAGTACACAACCAATATGAAACACCCCCTAGCTATGACCAAAGCGAAATTCGATTGCAACAATTTATTAATCATATTGAAATCAATTTGCAAATTTATTGTTGTTTAATTTCCACATAACTTCCTTTTTTTAAATCTGCAACAATATTTCAAATTTTTAATCACTATTTTGTTTCACTTTTTCACTATCACGTTTTCGTTTTTAGTAGTTTTTCACTAACACGTTTTATTAATATTACGATAATTTTTTATTATTATTGTAATTAGGGTAAAATTGGAATTTTACTTCCACAATTTAGTGTTTAAAAAAATTAATTTACATTGAACTTAAATATTTGACCTTTATATTGTTGCATTTTTGTACTAACGTTTCTACTTTTGGACTACTAATCAAATATATTATAATCATATTGGTCGTTCAAAAGTAGTTAGTTTTTATAACAAATTATTAAAATCAAATCTATATTGCGCTTGCCACTGGTAGAGGCTATGACCAAAGCAGAATTTGATTGCAACAATTCATTAATTTCAAATCTGCTTTGCGCTTGCCACTGGTGGCTGACCAAAGCAGGATTTGATTGCTTAAATTAAAATTCAACTTGCCATATTTTCTTTCACTTAAAATGTAAAAATTCACTTTTTCACTAATTTGTACTTTATAAATCACAAATTTTTCAATAACTAGTTTTAACAATTTATTGTCGTTTTAAGTTGCAGTTTAAGTTTTAACATTTGTCGTTTAAGTTTAAAAAATTGATTAATTATTGAAAACTTCTTGATTTACATAGTTTTTTTCTATCTGATTTTTGGAAATAAATTATCTAATACCTACATATAGTAGAAAACTTTTGTATTATTTTGCTCTCTTTTTCTCCAATATAGATTAAATTAAAAAGAAATAAAAACAAAGATTTTGACGGTTATTTTACCGTTTTTGTCAATAAATTAACTAATATATACATATGAAAACTTTTAATGATTTTTCACTCTTTTTTTACTATATAAACGAAATTAAAAAGAATAAATAACAAAGTATTCTGACGGTTATATTTTTACTCTTTTTCTCCAATATAGACGACATTATGAAGAAAAAAGATCAAAGTATTTTGATGGTTATTTAACCATTATTTTAATTATTTTCTGCGGTTTTTTGTAAATAAATTATCTAATACATATGTACATACATTAGATAACTTTTGTTTTATTTTCCAATATTGTGACGATACCGTGAGACATTTCTAGAATGCTCCAGAACCGCCAACAGAAATCCAGTGCAATAATTCTCCACTTAGCAGCCATTAGCCTGCCAGCTGAGTCGGTTTTGGTGTAGGTTAGGAGATACACTGGGTAATATCAACTGCTATAATAAAAAAATTTAATTAAACAAAATAAAGCACCATGGTACAGCAAAGCTCATTCATATTGAGACCCCCTTCAATCCCAGACACACACAAAAAAAATTATCTCATATTTAAGTTATAATTAGCTTTATTCATTATTAAAATTCATTTGTGATAAAAATATCATAATTATTATAACTAAACTTCAATAAAATAAAAGAAAATAAATGTGTATTGGTAAAGGTAACGAATCTTATAGACCTAATTCCATATGACTCCAAAAACAAACATAAATATATTTGGTTGTGATAATAAACTTACCCAAAAATATCTGCCAAGCGCTTCGCTGATGATGGTTTCTGTTACACTAAAAAAAACTAAAAATCATTAGGAATCAGTTCAGAAAAGCAACCGCACACAATACACTATAACGGTTGATATTAAACAGGTTAATGAACTAAAAAAAATTAACACTAAGTTACACTATAATGATTTATGCTAATCAAAACTAACTACTAATTAATTAATATACTATGACACGAACTTAAATACGTATAAAGAATGTATTTTTCCCTTTTGAAAGCACTTCGGTTTCACAAATATAATTAAACAGTAAACAATTATTTACTGTCACATCCATGGACTGTGCGATGTCAACGTCAATGTTATGAATACCCCGACCTTCAAGGATAATGCGCTAATTCAACGATCACCTGCTACGCCAAACACATCACTTTCGTCAAATAGATGATAATGCCTGTGAGGCCTAGCGTTTTAGTCGACGTTGTTGAACTATAAGCGCTAAATATGAATGTTATAGCTTCAATATAGCAGTAGTTGCACTTTTGCATGAACAACAGGTGATCCAAAATCGTACTTGAAAGACACTTCGTAACCTCTATTGGGAACAACAAAAGGGGTTAACAAATGTGGGGGTTAATTAGTATTTAATATTGGGTTTGAATAAACTATGCAAAAATAACCCACCGTTTTATATGAGCTTTCGAATAACTAAATCACTCACTATCTTTTATCAGTATATATTATTAATGAATCACATCAAGAACTTTGACTAAAAAACACAAAACCAATATAATGTTATACTTTCACGAAAATCAACAACACAATGAACATTGGATTTTCAAAAATCTAGTTTATACCATATAAAATTTTATTTTAACAATTGTAAAAAAAACCGTAAATTGTAAGCAAGTACTGTATCACCACGATATTAGTGCATTTCTTAGCCAAGTTGGTTTTTGCTTTTGGTTGAAACGTAAGTAGCCGTTTCAATCTTTTTCTCCAATATGGACTTAATAAAGAAGAAAGAAAAACAAAGAATTTTGACGGTTATTTTACCGTTTTTGTAAATAAATTATCTATTACATAAATACGTTGCAAAACTTTTGTTTTATTTTCCTCTCTTTTTCTCGAATATAGACTTAATTAGGAAGAAAGAAAAACAAAGAATGCTGACGGGTATTTTGCTGTTTTTGTAAATAAATTATCTAATACATACATATTTTCTATCTGTTTTTTGTAAATACATTTTCTAATGCATACATTAGATAACTTTTGTTTTGTTTTATTTTCCTCTCTTTTTCTCCAATATAGACTTAATTAAGAAGAAAGAAAAACAAAGAATTTTGACGGTTATTTTACTGTGTTTGTAAATAAATTGTCTAAGACATACATACATTAGATAACTTTTGTTTTATTTTCCTATCTTTTTCTCCAATATGGACTTAATTAAGAAGAAAGGAAAACAAAGAACAAAGTTTTATTGTTATTTATTTTCTCCAATTTTTCCTTTATATCATTTAATTAATGTGTGGGTCTTTGATAAATTTTACCCTTTAATGTATATGTCTCATTCACCATTTTTAGGTGGGTATTAAACCAACATGAGATCTTGATTAAATTTTGATATTATGATCCAGGTTAACTGGGGCCCTATTCCCGAACACATATTTGTCAATCGAGAATATTGTCAATTTCGCCAAAATGCTTGACAACTTTGTTTAAAAATGGTATTCTGTAACTCATATTTGTGTCAAACAAATTATAACAAATTTTTACAAAATTATAACAGATTTTTGGTACTAGATTCGTACTTTTGACAACTAACTTTTTTAATCTTAAAAGATGCAAAATAAAATAAAAATATATTTCATAAATAAATATTTATATAAAAATATGATTATTTAATATTATTAAGGACTTAATTTTGCGTTATAAATTAATTTTTACGCCAATCGATGAAATTTGTATAAAAAAGTCAACACACAAAACATAAAGCAAAATTGTGATTTTGACAGTAACTATATTGTTCTTGTCAGATTCACAATATTGTGTTGAATTTTCACCAAATTGGTGTTACATAATACGAAATTCACAATATTGTGTGAATTTACAATATTGTGATGAGATTTATGTGTTCGGGAATAGGGCCCCAGAACATTTATTGTTCTTATAGCATACAAAAAAACGGTTATGATTGGTACACCAACTATTATTTCTATGTCAACTATTACTTATACCACCACTAGCGGATCTAGCTCTACGATTAAAAGAATTCAATCGAAAATATTTAGTAGACGAACGAGATCTACAATAGTTTTGAAATTTTAAATCCCTGATTTCTTTTCGAAGTTCCGCTATTACATTTGGCAAAAAATATTGTGACGGTACGGTATTATTTTTTGAATTGCTGGAAGCTGCAAAAACTCAACTCGCGTTGGTCGTACAGTCTCATATTGCGTCAGCTGTCTTTAAAAGGACAGCTATGTCACTACCAGATATTGCTGCTAACACCGAAGTAATATTTGATGGTAGTCGCTGTTGAAATAAATTCTTAACAATGTCTTTGTTCGTAATACCTGAAAGAATCCCAATTTCTGCAAATGGCCATAAAAAAACGGAAGGTTTTTTATCACCTATATCATGAGTACCTACACTGAAAAAATGTTCTATTTCCAATCGAAATGCAGTTGTCTCAACCTCGCCGCGGAGGCATATATGGCGAATTGAACTCCGAAATTGATTCAACATCTATATAGTTACAGAACGATGTAGTTGAGACAACCTCACGGAGTGTTTATGTGAATATAAAATATAGTTCAATTAATTTCTTAATGCCATTATTTAATGCCAAACAATTTTTTTTTCATGGAGTTAGTTATTAACTTTATTCAACTACTTTTATATTGAATGTAACACTTTATATTTTAAATAAACCTCAATCTGTTGTCAGAAAAATATTTATATATAGTAGTTGTCCCGATCACATTGATGTTGTTTGCAAGTATTTTTTCTTTGTTTGAATAATAAAATACCAACTTCGAGATGAGGTTGTCATTACTTGAACTTTTTTTTCAGTGTAATAATAATTCTTTTAATCGTTTTTCCTGACTTATGCAATATCTATCTAATAATGTTTCTTTAAGCTTGTCTTGTATGGGTTATTTTCAGGAACTGATCTCAAACTTAAACCAGATATTACGTGATAATATTTGTCCGATTGTTTCGCGATCCTACAAATAACAAAATGAGCTTCTAAGTGAATAAACCAAAGTTTACAGTTGTCTGACAAAAAGTGTGGGAACTTTAACTATTTGTGACGACTTCAATTTCTTCCTTTACTTCCTCATTTGTATTGTAACTTGATCGATAGATACAGTTATTATCCGAGATATATGTAAAGTAGAAAAAAAGACAACCCACGATATGGATTTTGCCCGAAAGAAAATCTCTAATAAATGAACTTATTTAGTGTATCATTATGTTCTTCAAATGATTTCAAAATTAATAATTATAAAGATTATAGCAATTAGAAAATAAAAATAAAATATAAACTTGCTTATTATGTTCAATGGTGGACTTCAGATGATGGTAACGTTGAAATGACTTTCGTCCTTGTATGTCGTTAGAAAGTACTAATGTAGCCAATATTCCCAAATCTATTTATTTGCCTTTTTTTTAATTTCAATCTTCCTGTATTTGTTCAATGTCCCAAATTATCACAATTCGATTTCCTTCAACAACCAGATCTATGTATGTTAATGATGACTATCCTTTGGTCTTCATTAAACCAGATAATTGTTACGAAAGTTACTGGTTTCTACCTTCGTTGTCTCATACACTGAAAAAAATAATTTAGTTTATTCTACAAAACGGATTCAACCAAATTAATTTTGTAGCGTCAACTAAAATTTAGTACAATTTACCATACGATTTGATTGTTTGATAAAGCGTTGTCAAATATTAAAAACGTATGGTCAATTGTACTATATTTTAGTTGATTTTACAAAATTAATTTGGTTGAATCCGTTTTGTAGAATATACCAATTTATTTTTTTCAGTGTAGAATGACAAAAGGCTCACAAATCAACGACTTTTGCACGTATTTTAAAGACAACAAAACTTTGGTGGATCATCCGCCATATACATATATTTGTAAAAAAATTTGTTTATTTTTCTTCGGTTTTCAACCAGCGATACAAGGAGTGTTTTATTTTTAAATATATTATACCTCAAAGGGTACACTTATTTTCTAACTATAATATTATTTTAGTTCCATTTTCAACATTGTCACATTCGAATTTTAATTTTATAGACATATATAATTTTTTGTTTTTCGATATATCACAAACTGCGTTTATCTTCTAGTTCAATCACAAAAACTAATTTTATAAGGAGAAATTCGAAAAAAATTGCGCGAAATTGATATTTTTATAAGTTAAATTTTTTTATATTTTCCAAAGCAAGCGCGAACTGACTTTCAATTCATTCAACACGAATCGAGTTAATCGATCTCAATTAATGATTTTTGATTTAATATCAAACACCAACTAACCGCAATTCGAAAACATGCTAGCATAAATATTATTTTATTTTTAGCATTAAACGAGACAAAAGTTGGTTCATTGCAATTCCGTCTCTTTCTTTTGTGGCGTTATGACGAAAATCGAGTTTGGTTGATGTTTGTAACATTCGTTGTATTAGAAAAGAATGAAAATAAAACATGAAAGATTTAACATTAATATTTTTGTCTCGTGTCCTCTTATTTAAATATTGAAACAGATTTCGTTTGTAAAAAAAGTTCATAAAGGAAAAGTCGTTTACGCCGTCTGAGTATGAGTGATTACGTTTAATACAAAATTTATCTATTGCAGTGTGCACCGTCGATTCATTATTTTTATGTCTGATATAAAATTTAGCTATTGCAAAGTGGACCGTCATTCATTATTTTTATGTTTACATTTAATATCAATTTTAGATATTACAGGAGGAGTGCCCGTATATGAAAGAAAGACACTATAACATGGTTGTTTCAATGAAAGAACTGCTGATCACCAATATAGTATCGTCGATGACGATGCAAGAGCCATTTGTATGGTCGGTTATTTGATTTGTCGGATGACAAAATTAGGACAATGCACAACATGTGGGTTGGTAGCTCAGGGATGGAATGTATAGGATGAATTAACTAGGACCCAATCTTTGCTGATAATGCAGCCGGTCTAGCTGTCTGATCTGTCGAGCCTTAGATTCCAGTTAATCCATCCTACACAGACCCTAATGGTTCTGAGTTGGAATCTACCAACACCACATAGTGGACCGAACCAAATTGCGAGCATAACAGTATTATCTGCGTCATCAGCCATTACTTTACTCTATTTATACTTTCCAAGAAAATTTGTTAACCCGATTAGAAAGGAATAATCAAAAAAAAAATGAAAAAGATCGATGTTTAAAAAAAATAACCAAAGATTAATTACCTTTTATGTTATTAATATAATATGAATAATAACGTTTATTTAATAGTTCTCTAGAAGAAAAGAAATAATTCACACCAAGGTTCAATTAGAAATAAATAAATTTGAAAACAATAAAATATACATAAATCGATTCGTTTAATATATCGAAACACATTAAATAATATGTTTTGTTAATTAATCTTTATGCAATCGATCTCTTAATGCTCAACACTATCTGAAGAAATGAATTTCATATTTCGTTGAGATGAAAAACAACTTTAACAATATTAATTGAGAAGAATTAATATTGAAACTTTATCACCAATCTCGAAGTAAGCTTAATTTGTTTACTAAAATTATTTTTACTAGGAAGGCCCGGCGTGCTTCGCTACGCTTATAAATAAAGTTTTTGCGTAGACATTTTGTTGACGTAGAAGCAATGATTTCAAAAAGTGGTAATGAGAAATGCTAGCATATAATTTTTAATTTTTCTTTTTAAATATATGAATGAAAAATAATCAGAACTCTAGCTGATCAGTTCGGATATATGAAAAATTAGCGATCAAATAAGTTTTCAAGTAAGCTTATTTTATCTCTAACTTATTTGATCGCTAATTTTTCATATATCCGAACTGATCAGCTAGAGTTCTGATTATTTTTCATTCATATATTTAAAAAGAAAAATTAAAAATTATATGCTAGCATTTCTCGTTACCACTTTTTGAAATCATTGCTTCTACGTCAACAAAATGTCTACGCAAAAACTTTATTTATAAGCGTAGCGAAGCACGCCGGGCCTTCCTAGTTAATTTTAAAGCATGAATAGAACACATTGAAATTTCATCTATAATAATGATTGATGCATTATTAATATATGTGCCATGTACACTGTTTGGAGTTATATTTGGCATTGAATTCTCTAATAATGGAATTGGTAATTTGAAAACATTATGCAAAGTTCGCCCCCCAATCAAAAGAGTTGATGCAATACCACTGAAGGCAGTTACAATACACGAAAGATTTAGTGAATTAAATTTATGAATGATTGCCGTTTGAACAAAAGTTTTGCCACAACCTGCATGAGCTGTCAAGAAAAAAAACTAAAGCATTCGGAGGAACATTCAAACCACAGATAAATGCAAATAATTGACGAAACTGTTTTGGTAATTGAATTTCTGAAGCTTCAAGTAAACATTCACGCTATTCATTATCATTTGTTGCAATACCTCGAGCTTCACATGCTGCAACAAAAGTAGGGTAGGGTACACCTTCATACATACGTAGATCAAAAAAAGATTTTGGACCACGAACATGCAACAGAAGTAAACGCATATGAAACAATTCTATATCTTTTGGAGTAACCATATATAATCGAGCAACAACTTTATCAGCCCCACGTTGTCTTCTTTTCCACGATTTACTTTGGTCATACCAAACATAATTAATTCTGTATACAAAAACTCATTAGCTAAATTATCAATGGAATTCAAATGGAAAAATGCTAACAATTTTGTTCTTGATACATTTGCGACTGTGCCAGCCACATTACCATTCCTGATATAAACATTTTGTCTATTAGGCAAATGACAATCAAGTCGAATAATTGTATGAGATTGAAAATGCATTGGAAATTCAAATATGCGCCAAGCAGCTTCAGTCGAACCAACATACCGTCCATTCAAAAAATCTTGAATTTCATTTCCCACAATCGCATCATCATTATTCACTGCATTCTCTCCATTCACTCTCAATTCAACATTGGCAGAATCATACTCTTTATATATAGTAGAATTTTTTTGCCAGCGAATTTCTGACAGCTATAGACGCAGCAAGAGATAAAAGATGAGACAAAAAGTAAAACAGACATGTATTATTTATTTTGGGATAAATTTGTTTTCAAAACAATTATATTAGTTAAATTTCTACTTCTAGTTCGTACCATTTGTTTGTTGTGATATTTGTTTCCATAGGCGTCGTTATTTTTATTATAATTATTTTTAATTATCAAAATTTTGTTACATTGCCTACAAAATCATTAATATTTTTACTAGTTTTTGGTTTTCTATTATAATTGGTTGAATTTCAATAGTAATATATTAATTTTTAGGAGTTTTTTTTGTCCATTTCGATGGAACCCCAATAGTTTTTTTTAATATTTTAATCGAGACACTGAATGTGCAAACAATATGCGCATGTGCATGCGCATGTGCAAACAATATGCGCATAACAAACAAATTTTGTGTTCGCTGGCAAAAAAATTCTACTATACATACTTGTAAACATATTTCACACTTTTAACAGTCGTACATATTTCCACGTTAATATGACAATTGAATTTTGCAAGAAGATAAATATTATACGGAACAACATATCTATTATCAAGAGATGCACCACGTACATCAACACTCATACCATTATCACGTCGACGGTACAAAGGATAACCATTCACATATTCTTTAATATTTTCAGAAAAAGGTTTTGAAAAATTATTACTACATTTACCACTCTCATACAAACAGAATTGGGATTTAGAGCACCACATGGTTCATGCATCATATAACGTTTCACATATTCATGTAATTTAGGAAAAAGAATGGGATCAGGGATTTCAGTACATACAAATTTATTAATCATTTCATTTCCATCAATTCTATCTTCATCTAACAAAATTCATCATTTTTAAAAATAGCAACCACATCAGTTTGAACAGCATCATTAAAACGACGAATATCACATTCTCTGTTAACTTTTATAACCATTGACACATCAGCAGTAACATTCTCAGGTCTTTCACAAAATTCATGCATTGATTTAAAAGAACGAACAAAAGGATTCACACGATCTAACTCAAAACCTATCTTACGCATAAGAAAAAATTCGAAATGAAATTTAAAACATAGAAAAACAATATGTACGTTTATTCACATTCAAAGAAATAAATATACTAACAGCTGAGAAAAAATTAAATATAAAAAAGAATAACAAAATAAAGTTTTAAGTTTCGTTTTTGTTGTTCGTTGTTCGATAGCAAATATATTTTTATATGTATGTAAACTTATAATGCATATGTATAGAAAAAGTTTTCCGTATATAATAACTTTTTTATTTATGATCCGATTTGTTTGAATCCGGATCCCAATATAGGTTACACTAATATCAGTTAGCTGTGAAAATTTGAATTGAATCCATCTGCGAATAAAAAAGCCTTATGCTCCACAAAGTTTTAATCTAGCGTATTAATATATATAAGAAGATGTAAACTTATAATGCATATGTATAGAAAAAGTTTTCCGTATATAATAACTTTTTTATTTATGATCCGATTTGTTTGAATCCGGATCCGACTATAGGTTACACTAATATCAGTTAGCTGTGAAAATTTCAAATGAATCCATCTGCGAATAAAAAAGCCTAATGCTCCACAAAGTTTTAATCTAGCGTATTAATATATAAGAAGAAGATATATATAAGAAGATGATGATAAAATATCATCATAAATATCATTCATAAAATATCATTCATAAAATCAACATTATTACGCATAAATCTGTTTTATTCCGACGACTCGAAAACCATCCTTTGTTCAAAGACAAAAGACGACTGATCACTGAAATGAATGAGAAAAAAAAGTTTCGTTTTTGTTGTTCGTTGTTCGCTAATATATAAAAAAGAAAATATAAAAAAATAAAATAAATTTTAAATTTCGTTTTTATATGTATGTAAACTTATAATGCATATGTATAGAAAAAGTTTTCCGTATATAATAACTTTTTTATTTATGATCCGATTTGTTTGAATCCGGATCCGACTATAGGTTACACTAATATCAGTTAGCTGTGAAAATTTCAAATGAATCCATCTGCGAATAAAAAAGCCTAATGCTCCACAAAGTTTTAATCTAGCGTATTAATATATAAAAAGAAGATGATGATAAAATATCATCATAAATATCATTCATAAAATATCATTCATAAAATCAACATTATTACGCATAAATCTGTTTTATTCCGACGACTCGAAAACCATCCTTTGTTCAAAGACAAAAGACGACTGATCACTGAAATGAATGAGAAAAAAAAGTTTCGTTTTTGTTGTTCGTTGTTCGCTAATATATAAAAAAGAAAATATAAAAAAATAAAATAAATTTTAAATTTCGTTTTTATATGTATGTAAACTTATAATGCATATGTATAGAAAAAGTTTTCCGTATATAATAACTTTTTTATTTATGATCCGATTTGTTTGAATCCGGATCCGACTATAGGTTACACTAATATCAGTTAGCTGTGAAAATTTCAAATGAATCCATCTGCGAATAAAAAAGCCTAATGCTCCACAAAGTTTTAATCTAGCGTATTAATATATAAGAAGATACGGTATTATATTAAACAATAAAATTTTAAATTTCTTTCTTAAAAAAATTTTAGATAATGTTAAAAACTAAATAATTCAAAAAAAATTTACAGTTAAAATTTTGGATTTTAAATATTTTTATATGTAATGATGATAATTGTTTTAATATTACTTAACGATTAACGTTTTTTATATCAGATGGATATATAAAATTTATTAAATTTTGTTTATTATATTTATATTATAACAAAAATTGTTTCACTTCTGATGAATTCCACTTATAATAGAAAAATATATTATGTATAAACTCACAAGCAGTTTTTTAAAGATAATTAGTATCCCGTATAATTTAATTAACTGTTTTGTATACCTTTGGTGAAAAGTTAATAATGAATATAAGACAATCAAATTATATTTTGTTGACCGCATGGCATGGATGTCCTTGTAAATGTTTAATTAAAATTTTAAAATTGACTGGATGTTGAATTTTATTCAGGATTTTAAGATTTTCACAGCAAGAACACGGGTATACACATGTTTTTATCCCCAGTTGGACACTGATTTGCCTTTGAGGGAGCACAAATTTGCCCTTTTTAATGTTCTATCGTACCAATTGATAATGTACGTGCTGCGGACGGGTTCACCACTGTGTTTTATGTTATGTATATGGTGATCTGACTCCAATTCAGTAAGGAGTTAAATGCATATATTTGTTTAACACTTTACAACTTTATAACTTTATAACTTATTGCTAATATAATTATTTTTTATTAATTAATTTATTTAGTTTTACTTTTATTATTTTAATTCGAGATTAGATCTTAACTCCGTGAACTATAGCGAAGAAAAAAAAATAATTAATTTCATATTTCTTTTTAAGTTATTTATTCAGATCGTATGCGATGCGGGTTGAAATTGAATGAATACAGTCCCCCCAAAAAAAGTTAGATTGTAAAAGTAAGTGTTACTCGTGCGAGTAGTCTCTTTTATTTGCAAATTAATCTATTTAGATTCCAATATAAATTAAATTATCATAAATCGACTTTCAAAGGTCCACCAACTACAAAATGCAAATAATGACTCACCCGAAAATTTGAAGGCTTGCTGATGTCTAAAATTAAGAAGTTTTTGTTGTTGATCTCCAAAATTAAAAGTTTTGAGTTTGTTGGATTCCCAAATTAAAAGTTTGATATCCAAAATTAAAAATAATTATGCGAGTATCTTTCGTGCCTTGTAGTGGTGTAAGCTCCGAGCAAGGTCGCCAAAAAACGATGTGCCTCAATTATTTTAACAAGAATTTTTATTGTACACTGGATGCGATTTGAAACTGGAAAATTTTTACCAATCAAATAAACTAACTTGACGGGTCAATCACAACAATCTTTTTGAATCATGGAACCATGATCCTGGCATCTCCATAGTAGTTCTATAGTACCCAGATCGAGCAGTATGCGACTTTGTTCCCAAAATACTTATTCTGGCAGGTGCATCGCATAAAAATATAAAACTGTTATTTTCGATTGATAAGATTTAATTAACTCTTTGAGTTCACCTACCAAAGAACGTAAAAACTTATTGAAATCAGGCGGCTTTTTTCGTCATGGAATACACCTTCTGTGAAAAATTTAATCTGAGGGTTTTTATTTATTTTGGCTAATATAAGCCAGAAACTACTTGATGCGGCGTCGATGATGGTGGACTGTATTGACCTGAAGTAATAGTAAGGGTTGTCACATCAACTTCCAACCCGCAATGACAAATTCCTAACCAGCAAGAATATGTAACAGCATATAAGACAGTATCATCAATAGCACAATAAAATAGATAACTGATTGTGCTTTATAATTTGTGTAATATGTTCAGCATAAATGATGAATTGATTATTAATTCCACACAATGGACGAAAACTTTGAACTGATAATTGTATTGTTTGATTAGCATAGACGATGAATTAATCATTAAATCCAGATAATGGATGAAAACTTGGGTTAATGATTGTAATAGGTAACAACATACAATGTGACGTCATCAACAGCACAATAAAATAGATAACTGATTGTGCTCTGTAATGTGTATAATGTAACAGCATGCAATTATCAGCATAAATGATGAATGAGTTACTAGTTCCACATAAAACTTTGGGCTAGTAATTGTATGATAACAGCGGGCGATGTGACGTCATTGTAGGGTCCTCTTCAGGCCCTACGGTCAAACTTTCACTTTGTTTAAAATATCAGGTTGACTTCCTTGTTTTGCGGCAGTATATTTCTCACCTCCTAAACTCTCTTTCAAATAAAACTCTTGGCTGCTTATAACTACACTTGCTGGTTTATTTATTAAACGTAATTTTTTTTTTGGGTAGACTTATTTCTACTTTGTTATAATTTTAACTGGTAAACTAAATTTAAACACACTTATTGATCTATTTATTTAATTTAATTTGTATTGATTTTTTTGGAAAAACTTGTTTCAAGGTTAGTTAACTTGGATTAACTAATTTCTTTGCACTTAATAAAATTTCGTAGACACTCACAATAACACTCGAAAAACGTATTCGTGGGTACCGGTATAACCCTTTGTAAGAACGCGATATAGACTAACGGTAAATACTAATGGTATAGGTCGCGGTATAAACTAACTAGAATCTCGTTCTTCTAGTATTATTTATTACAAATTTCGAATTGGCTTCCACCAATCAGAAATTTGCATCATAAATTATAAAAGATTATTTCTCAAATGACATAAAGTATTTTTTTCTCACAAATGTTGGGAAATAAATAGAAAATGCTTCGTTTGAATTTTCCTATGAATTTTTATCATAGTTTGTCTGTCGTATTTTCTTTCATTCTAATGTGTTTTTATTTTAATGCATCTTGTCTTTTAATTCTGAGTAATTACGTTGAAATTGCTTTGGAAACAATTTTCTATGAGAAAGTCTTTTATAGAAAAAGTGAAACTTTTGTTAGTTTCGCTGAAAAATGGGTTTTTGGTTGAGTTTGAATTGAATTGAATGGAATTGGAGAATGAAGGTTTATGTTCTGTCTGTGAATGTGAATTTGTCTGGGAACGTGAATTGTTTGAGATTGAAGGTTTATGTTCTAAGTTTGAATTATGGGAGTCTGGATGGTTTGGTTATTTAAATGGTTTTTTGCTACAATGTAGCGAGTCTAATGTTTGTCTTGTTTTAGGATCGCTACATGATCAATAGCACAATAAAAATAGATAAATGCTTGTGCTATATGTGTTATTATGGTTTTCCATATTATTCACTGTTTGTGTGCTTTTGTCACTTTTGAATTAAAATGCAATATTTAAAAATATACTTTTTACTGTTTATTTTTAATTTTTTATTTTATTAATAATAATATAAACTTCCTTATAGTAACAATTTGAATTGTCAATGAATTGAATTGTTTGAATAATTGAATTATTCAAATTGTTACTGTAAGGGAGTTTATATTATTATTAATAAAATAAAAAATGAAAAATAAACAGTAAAAAGTATATTTTTAAATATGTATTGCATTTTAAATGCTTGTGCCCTGTAATTTCTGTAATATGTTCAGCATAAATGATGACGAAAACTTTGGGCTAATAAATGTATATAATAACAGCAGACGATGTGACGTCATCAATAGCACAATAAAAAATAGATAAATGCTTGTGCTCTGTAATTTCTATAATGAAACAGCATGCCATGATCAGAATAAATGATGAATGAGCTACTAGTTCCACATAAAACTTTGGGCTAGTAATTGTAAAATAACAGCCGGCGATGTGGCATCATCAATAGCACAATAAAAATAGATAAATGCACTGAAAAAAGCATGTCCTATTTCCAATCGAAATGCAGTTGTCTCAACCTCATCGTGCGGTCAGATATGGCAAATCAAACTACAAAATTGCTTCAACAACCCTTCAGTTATAAACCAATGAAGACAATCACATGAAATATTTTTGTGAAAATAAAATATAGTTCAATTAATCTCAAATACTTAAACTTTAAAATGAAAAATTCATGATATAAGGCCAAAGAAAATGTGTTTCATGGAAATAGTTATTAATTTTATTCAACTACTGCTATATTGGATTCAACACTTTATATTACAAATAAACCTCATTCTGTTGTTAGGAAAATCTTATCGTGTAGTTGTCCCAATCACGGTGAAATTGTTTGCAAATAATTTACGCAAACAATATACTTCGAGATGAGGTTGTGCTCTGTAATTTCTGTCATATGTAACTGCATACAATGATCAGCATAAATGATGAATGACATAAAACTTTGGGCTAGTAATTGTATAATAACAGCAGGCGACTTGTGCTCTGTAATTTCTGTAATATGTTCAGCATAAATGATGAATGAATTATTAGCTCCACATAATAGACGAAAACCTTGGACTAATAATTATATAATAACAGCATGCAATGATCAGCATAAACGATGAATGAATTATTAGCTCCACACAATGGGTGAAAACTTTGGGCTAATAATTGCATATAATAACAGCAGACGATGTGACGTCATCAATAGCACAATAAAATAAATAAATGCTTGTGCTCTGTATTTTCTGTATAATGTAACAGCATGCAATGTTCAGCATAAATGATGAATAAACTATTAGCTCCACACAATGGACGAAATCGTTCGGCTAATAATTGTAAATAACAGCATGCAATATTCAGCATAAATGATGAATGAATTATTAGCTCCACACAATGGACGAAAACCTTGGGCTAATAATTGTATATAATAACAGCAGACAATGTGACGTCATCAATAGCACAATAAAATAAATAAATGCTTGTGCTCTGTAATTTATAATATCAACAAAATGGATGCCGGAAATTTTAACTAGATTATGTGGGCGAACATGTAATGAAAAACAAACTTTTACTATAAAGAGCAAATCGAATATAGAATTTCACTATTTTATTATCACAAATAGAATATTATAAAAATATAAATTATACATCACCGGAATCATATTTTATACAAACAAATTAAAAGTGCACTATAGACCAGTGGTCTTACATTAAATTATTATTTTCAACACGAAGACAGTATTATTTTAATAATTAATTTTTACTGACTGAGTATTATTGGCTTAAATTAGTTTATCCGAATGACTGAGTGCTTAGCAAAACAATTCTTTATATCAACAAAAAACTTTCTCCAAAACACATTTCGAGTTAGGGGAAGACTAAACACAATGAAGTTAGTCTTTCTGTCAAATTCGAATAACTCGATACCTCAACTTATGAGTTTGACGAACACACTAAATTCGCTCCGTTTTTTTAAATATTTAAATTTTACATCAAATGTTTTAGCGAACACATTCAATGATAGAATTAATTGACATTTGTGACATCGAAATTGTTTTGGTAAGCGTTCAATTGCATTTATATTATTTTTAATTGTATTATATTTCTAACAATAACTTAATATCTAAATTACAGATCACAACCTGGATTAATATTGACAACTTGTCATAGTTCTTGGAATCAGCTGTTGGATGTTTTTTAACAATATAAGTATGTTTGAGGAAACTTAAACAAAATTCTAATTACTTTTCTCTTTGTTTTCAGATATTGATAACATCAAAACAGCTTATTCCCAACTGACCTAGTGGAAAATATTGTAATCATCGTCTTTGTGTATGTTAAATAAATTTATTAAAATTTGTGAAGTTTGTTTTTTTTTTAGTTTAATTTAAGGTTGTTTTGGTTTTTCAGAGACTATTTTTTAAAAATTCACGATAATACGTGAACACTACTTTTACTACTTATTGATATTGGAACGCCATTTACATTGAAGCTTATATATAATTCAATGGCAAATCTTTCCATTGCATTGATAATTATGTCTAGCTGAACTTTTAGTCCAATATGAACACCTTCGGTTGGAGTTATTTTTAAAAGATTCGAGTCTAAGGAGACGATGGCAATGTCCGGTTGTCCTTTGGCATCCCTGGATATCTAATTTGAAATATCAAGGAGTTCGTTTAAATCTGTCATTTAAAAATTATTTTTTATTGCCAAATGAAATTAGTCAATGTTTCGCTTTCGGTCATAAACTATTACACAAAGCCACTTAACCATGCAAAATAATTCTGTAGGTTACAGGCTAACATGTGATACGAAATACAATACAACAAGACTAATAACAATACTAATAACAATAAAATAAAATATAATAAAATAAAATAATTTGAGAAACCAGTGAACACGCCAACGACGAATAATACGTACCATGCAACTGTTATTAGGTGTGAACGTTGTGTTTGGTAGTTCTACTATTGTTTCAGGGACTTTTAATAGCAAAAAAAAAACTATAAAAAAACTTCGCACGGGATGCAGATTGTCTCCACACTAATTATAAATTAGGAATCTCTTATTGTAGATAAATTAGCCTAACATTCTAAAGCACGCTCAGAATAAAAAGAAAAACGAATAATAATAATAATAATATTTTATTTTATCATACGATAAAAAGAATTAAACTTAGCTGATAACAGAGTTGATTGATGTCTTCAGTTGGCATCCACAAATTGACGTATTTTTGTTTCACCGGTTAATCGAATTTCCATTAATAAACATCCTCCATCCAGCAAAAATTGATTACAACAAAATTTCCCAGTTTTTTTTATATCATCAAAGATCATCAATGATCACAATGGCTCACTCTTCAGCGATTCTATTCCGTTATATACTCCTTTACACAATTCCAAAATTTCCCATTTTGTCCTTCACATAAATTTATGTACACAAATTAAAGAAAAATCAATGTATACACTGAGAAAAAAATGTATGTAAAATCAACGAAAATCTCTGTTGATTCAACATACTTTTCAATCGGTTTTGATCCTACAAATCGTTCGTTAAATTCAACAACTCATGTCTGTTGATTTAATTTTACCAACAATTTTCAAAGGACAGTAAGTAAATTTAACGAACATGTTTGTTGATAATTACGAACAAAACACACAATCTGACTGTTAAAATAACGTACACGTTTGTAGAAGTATTTTATCAAATTTATTTGTATTTTATCAAACATAAGAAGTATTTTATCAAATATATAGTAACAAACACCATTAGCATCGGTCCAATATTAATCTGAAAAATAAAACTAGCAAAAATAATAACACGAATTTGTATTGATACTCTTTAAGAATTTTATTTATTTTACAAAATAATAATGTAAATAATAATGTAATAATAATGTAACAAAATAATAATACACAACATAATAATAAATAATAATAATGTTGCCTAATCTGTGTGAGTTTAGTGATTGCATAAAACATCCATAGTACAGTACTGCGTACAAATGGAATAGTTTGCCGGAACACTTAGTCTCAGGTGGCTTCAACCCACAGATGTTTAAAAAAAGCGTTAATCTACACCTCAGAACGCCAGTTGTTGTGGGACCCAGGTCTAGACCTAGGTCTTAAAAGGTATTTATGTGTTGTTGTGACACATATTCTAAACCCTATTACACAACACATTTTATTAAAAAAAAAAAAAAAAATAGTCCTGTGAAGTTTTGGAATTCTGATTTAAAATATATTATTACTAAATGTAAAAACTTTAACGTTTTCGCAATTTTTTTTTAACATTCTTTTTTTACAACTAAATTCATATTTAATTTTATCTTATAATAATGTAATTAATTAATTAATTGAAAACGTTAAAATTTCTTGAATATTGCATTTAATTTACATTACACAACTCACTTTACAAATAACCTGACACATTTTATTTTAAAATTTGACCTAGTCTTATTTAACACAACTTAATTTTTATACACTTTACTAACTCCATCAAAATTAACTAACAAATAATGAAAATGGCTACTACTCTGCATTCTGCAAATGGTTTCATTCTTTGTTTTCATATGTTTTATTCAACAACGAAAATCAACGTACAGTTCGTAAATCTCGTTAAAAATATTTAACAAACATGTTTGTTGAAAATTAAAAATTAACAGATATAACTGTTGAAACCCTCAAATTCAAACAACATGTCGTTTAAATAAATTTAATAGACAAATGTTCGTTGAATTTTACCTACATATTTTTTTGAGTGTACCAGTGTTTCGAACCCAGAAAAATTTGGGTGCAGGTTCAGGTTCGGGTTCAATACATTAAAATGTAGTGGGTTCGGGTTCGGTTCGGGTTTGGGTTCGGGTTCAAATTTGTTACAAAAAAACAATTTTTTCGAATTTTTTTTATGAATTCGTTATTTTTTTATGTTTTTTTTTTATTGAAAGTTAGGCATGTTTAGTGTTAATATAATTAATTATATATTAACGTCTCTGAATATCCGAAGATACCATGCCAACTAAGGATTATAATCAATTGAGAATTAAGTTTCTTTTAGAAATTTATGAACGCCGATCTTGAACTTTTGCGGGCTAAAGTTATCAGGGACAACCCACGAAAGTAATGAATTCCAGAGATGAGAGACTCTGTTGAAAAAGTCGCGCTGGAAGGCTACAGTTCTAAATCTAATTTTTGAACCGTAAAAGGATAAGCCGCTGCTACCGGTGCTCTGGTGTGACGCGATAGGTTTGCAGACTTAGGTAAAATCGATTTGATCTTTTCAGAAACCCGTACATCCATGATATATTTGTAGAAAATCGTCAAATCAGCAACATTTCTTCTATACTGTAAGGAATCAAGGTCACTAGTAAGATTTGAGTTACCAATTAATTTAACTGCTCTCCGCTGCATAGAATCAAGATACTTCAAACTACATAAGTATGCTCCACCCCATATGTGAGAACAATATTCCATGCAGGGACGTATAAAATATCTGTATATTAAAAGAAGCTGTTCGCTACTGAAAAACTTACGACATCGTCCTAAAAACCCCAATTTTTGAACGGCGCTCTTCGCTAGGCTAAAAATATGATTGTTCCACTTCATATTAATTTCAACCTCAACTTCTAAAAGTTTCACGGACTCTTTCTCCATCAGAACGTTGGAATCAAACTTCAATGGAAAAGAGTTAGGTGTTGACAATCTTGAAAAATGGCAAACTTGTGCTTTGGACGTATTGAATTTAACACTGTTAGCAACACCCCAATCAAAGATAGTTTTAAGATCAACGTTTAATGAATCCATCAAATTTGATCTACAGTTATTAAGCGCTAAAGGTGAATATGATCTAGGTGCAACATGAGATGCAGGAAGAGTGCTATCATCAGCAAAACTATGGATAGGATTAATTGTTGAAACCAACAAGTCATTAATATAGATAAGAAAAAGATTTGTGGAAAAAGCGGAACCTTGAGGAACTCCTGCATTAGTCGAAAATACATTCGATGAAATACCGTCAACATTGCCTCGAATTTTCGAATTTTCGCTCAGATATAAAGCTTTGCATCCCGGAAATTAGTGGTTAATCTAAACCATAACATCTCAACTTGCATATAAGATTTTTGTGCCAAACTTTGTCAAATGCTTTGTAAATATCAAGAGCAACACCGAAAGTCTCACCAAAGTTTTCAAGGGATTTGTTCCAAAGATGAGTAACAAACGAAAGCAAATCTCCTTTTGCTCTTCCTTTTCGGAAGTCGTATTGTCATTTACATTACATACCGTATTTATGTTACACGCATATTTATTTTGGAATAGTAGATTCTTGTATAAGCTTAGAATGAAGGCAATTCTTCACGAGGATGAAGCTTCCCGGAACGAGCGTAGCGAGTGGAGGGAATCATCCGAGTGAAGAATTGCCTTCATCCTAAGCGAATACAAGATACTATTTTATCCACGACTACAAATATTTCAAATAATTTCATTCAAGTTTTCCTGCAAAAGTTTATATCGCCATATTGAATGAAATGAAAAACAAAATAAAACATGTTTGTTTATTTTAGATTTTATATATGTATTGTTCTTGTTTTAACTGGTTTATATTACTATACCAACAAATCAAGTTTTTAATTTGTTAGGGGAATTTTCAATAAATAAAGTGTAATGAAATAAATAAAGAAGAATTTTATATATAAAAAGGAATGAATACAATTACAATGAAAGATATACGCATGGAAAGTATATATTCTTTAGTAGTCGTGGATAAAAAAATTTTCATTTAATTCTCACTATTCTCTACTCTCTACTGAAACAAATAATAACCAAAATAATCTTGTTGGAAACAAAAACATTCTGCGAAATATGAAATTCCTTACGCAAACTTCCTAAATTTCCTATATTAAAAATTGAACCTAAACCGCGTTTTTGATTGGGTTCGGGTTCAGGTTCGGGTTCACATAATTTTAAAAAATCTTGCTCCGGAGTGGGTTCAGGGTTCGGGTTCAGTTCGGGTTCAGTTCGGGTTCGAAACCCTGATGTATACCATTAAACACCATGGCCAAAAATATTTTGTACAATCTAAATATATCACGATTTTTGTGTTATTTTATGCGAATAGATTCACTCTCAAAATCAAAACTATATTGATATAATAATAGTTATGTTTTTTTGTTCAATGGCGGATGTCCCATTCGTTTTTATTTTTAATTTGAACAATTTTATTAAAAAAATCCAAATACTCCTAAATCTGCTTTATGTTATTTATTTTGTTTTTAAGCACAAAACTGAATATTAGAAAACTTTTCTACTCAAATCAATTTATATAATAAATTTTTAATTTGTTTTTAAGATTCGACTTATTGCCTTTAAAGTTAAACATGGAATCCCATTTGATTTTTCTTTTACAAACGTCATCACTATTTATATGCTACAGCGTGGGCACAAATAATCTTCTTTTTTTTTCATTTCGTTTTTGTTAGGTTGTTTCGTTTTTTGGTTTTTTTTATCAAAGAAATAAAGGTCTTTATGGGATTTTTGATTCCATCGTTGCTTATGTTTGAATAAATTCGTTTTAAATGTATTATCGGGCATTACACTACATTGTCGAAAAAATATCTTGTGTACAAAACTTTTCCCAAACTAGGGTTGTAATCAATTTGTAGAGATGTTGAAAATACATAATACACAATGGAACTTTAATATATCGTCGGCTACAAAGCATTTACGTGTATTTCCATTTTAGAAAAATGGGGACGGAGGTTCACAAAACGATTTATTGCGCTTCTAAACAAGCTTGAAAATAAAATTTGTTTATCAATAAATAAAAAAAACCAATTTTTTAAAATTATTGAGAGTAACTTTTTTTTAAAAGCTTATTTAGAGTCGCAATAGAATGCTTATGTAGAGTCGCAATAAATCGTTTTGTGAGGTGTATGAAGACGTATGAAGAATTGTGGAGACCGGTATTTGGGCCGTTGTACAGGATTGGGTGAGACCCCGCAATGCTGTGCTTGTCATAAAAAACTATGTTGTATTGATGAAAAGAAGAATACCTTCATTCAGAGTTACAACGTCCCATTCAGACAATGTTATTGTCTCAATGTTTTGTTTTTTTATTTTATTTTTATTTTTATCTCATTTTTATGGACAGCAATGCTTTTTTATGGACAACAAACCATTTTTTTTGTTATGTTATTAAAATTGCAACCTTATGTTACTGTTGGGCCTAGACAGGGTAAAGTAAAGATACCGTGCTTGGGTTAATCACAGATTCTAGTGTGTCCAAGGTTAAATTAATTGCGATCGATTAAGTGTGAATAATAACTTTAATCTCAAACAATAAAATTAAAATAAGTTTGTAATTATAATAATAACCACTTAATACCGCATTCACAGCGACATAGCAAATTAGTAGATAGTAT
The DNA here is from genome assembly GCA_963693315.1 of Diogma glabrata. Lineage (NCBI taxonomy): Eukaryota > Metazoa > Arthropoda > Insecta > Diptera > Cylindrotomidae > Diogma > Diogma glabrata. The sequence goes on along the minus strand of OY856188.1, from coordinate 191,059,630 downwards.
ATAATAATTTGCAACTTGGCATATTTAATATGAGTTTAAAACGTAGATTGCAATTTGAATCGTAAGTATTTGAATCGTTTGTAATGGTAGTAAGCCTAGATATCAAATTAGTTGCAAGATTTTAAAATAACAAGTGTTTACAGCACAGATTTAAATTACATTTACTAATTTGCTATGTCGCTGTGAATGCGGTATAAGTTTAATTGATTAATATAAAATACAATTTAAGATAATTCCGTTTTATGAACGATGTTCCGTCGTTCAAATCCAAATATATTCTAATGATAATTAGTTTTTCAATTTATTAGATAAGTTATAAAATTATGCTTTTTGCAAGTGTTACAATTTTTATTGTGAGAATTAAATCGTAATATGATAGCTAAGGATTTATATAAATGTTACAATTTTCTATTATGAGAATAAAGTGAAATTTGATTATTAAGAATTTATAGTTTTGTTTTATTTATGAAAAATGATAAAGGAATTTGAATTATTTGTTGTTTAAGACATCCGGGATGTCGTAACTCTTGATGTAACAACTTTCGATAAAGAGTCTTTATGTGATATTCTGATTGGGTTAATAGTACTGTGGGTTCTTCGAAATTGAATGAATGGGTTTGCCGAAACATGTTTCAACACCGCTGTCCTGAATAGTGTTACGGTCCTCAGTGGGACGTTCATCCTTCTTTTTTTCTTGATTCTTCACCGCTAGACTATGTTGGTACATTCTTGTAGTGAGCTTGTTGCCTGCCTTACCTATATAGATTGCTGAGTAGTAAGGGTTGATGAATTCATTTTTGAAGACCAATTCACTTTTGTTGAGGAGATATATTTAATCTTAAGCGTCAGTGAGAGTGGTGGGGTACCCAATGCACCAGAGTTGTTGTTGATAAATTGTACATCGGGAAATATTGAGTTTAGGACGGACTTGAAAAAGTTGTTGACGAAATGGATGTGTGGAAAAGAAAATACATCTTTTCTGTATTGGTGGAAGTGTTATACCCTTCTTTCTTAGTATATAAATATATATTAACTGTTATGACCCTTTTTTAATAATTGTATTTCCCTTTTGTCTAGGGTTAGTTAATTCTGTGATTGACACTTTTTAAAACACATGTATACATTTAATTCGGATAGCTAATTCTTTATTTTTGTACAGTTATTATTTTAAATTAGGTAAAATACAAAAACCTTTAGGGGTTTATAATTATGTTGGAAGCTTGTTAGGATTAATAATATCTAATGATATTACCCAGGACTTTTTAATAATCGAGACGCATATATAATAAAAATCAATTATAGAAACAGAACGGAATGTCTAACAGCTTATTGCCGGCCTGGAATCTCCTGTTCAATTACTTACACTAACATTTATTCTTTAATGAAGAAGATTCGAAAATTCAAACAATAATAGGACATTCAAAAAATGTAAAATAAGAATTCAATTTAAGATAGTTAATACTAGAATATAATATTACAATAAAAGAACGATCTCATGTTAATAATGTGATGAACTCTCAGCCCTTTGTTTTCCTTGATTTGGTTTATTCCTCCTTACTATGCCTTTCCTTCCACGTATTTTGGTATTATTTGATATTCTTTTACACTAGACTTCTTAACGATTTTATTCATTTACCTTGATTAGCTCAGCTTTAATCAAGGGTATTTTATATCCAGCAATGATTAATTCGCAGCTTCATTCGTGACGTATTGATATTTCAAATATTCAAATAAACGTATTCTGGTCTTATTTTTATAAGTTACAAATCAAATTATTTCAACATTAATTAGCATCATCTACACCAGAGGTGCCCAGAAATCATGGAAGAGATGGCCAAAAATTTACAAGAACAAGAATGGCTGGCCGCACAGAAAAAAAAAATAAATAAACAGTATAAATTATGTTAAGATTTTTTATTCAAATTAAGTCGCGAACATTAAATTCTTGTGTAGTATTACTAATTCTGACGACCTTTTCTTAATATGACAATAAAGCCAACCGCATAGTGACTATGGTTGACTCATAATAAACATTATATTGAAATAACCATTGATTAAATAGCAATCTTAAATGAATATCAATGAATGTTAAAATTCAGTACGAAAAGAAATTTATTGATAATATTATTTCAGTCATCGTTATATTGTTATAGTTGCCATTTGCTAGATATTCTTACAGCAAATCATGTCTTATATAAAATTAAGCATACCGTAATAATATAAAGGGAATTTCAAATAGATTACTATACTTCAGGAAAATTGTAGAAAATATGATACTGACTTAATTAATATAATTAGAAGTCCACTGTTGAATTCATCGGCTTTTCACAGTCGTCTGAAAATAGACCTTAGGAATGACATTATTAAATTAATTGAGAAAAGGTCGCGCCAAGGTTTTTGTTCAAGAAATATGTAAGTGAAAGTGAGCGGTTTTTTATAGAAAAAAAAATAAATTATATTTCCTCTGCTTAAATAAATTTTAATAAATGTGCATATTTATTATATATTTTAGAATTATGATATGTAGTTCTAGAGTATTACTTAAATTATATAATATAGCTAGATGCTTAGAAAACAAAATGCCATTAAGAAATTTTATAACTAGGTAGTGCTTTATGATTTGAGAAGTTTTTGTAAAGAATAAGATACAAGAATTTATTTGTTATAGTTAAAATGATAGTTTCAAGCTAAAGAAAAACATGGCGCGGCTTTTTTACAGCCTTTTGGTTGTTTTTGCGACGATTTGACTGTTTTTTGTAAAGTTATAATATAATATGGGAGAATCAAATTATTATTATCCATATAAAATGTTTTCTACAGAGAACTTTACTCTCGATTTTTTATCAATCTAGGACCTAGGTGCAATATTTTAAAAAATAAAAGTATCGTTTTTATGTAAACAGGTTTAAATTCATGACATGAACAACTCATGAAAAAGTAAAAGAAATATTCGAAAATAAGTCTAAAGCAATGCATTCGAAAATTAATAAAATTATTACATACAACGGAAACACACACATAAAAACTATAGTCTTTGACTAATAATTTTAAAAAATTAACATAACAATTTTATAAAAGATCTTGAGGATAGCATAAAAGCTTAAATCGATTGTTATTTACTCAAAATAAATAATAAACAAAACAAAATTGTGCGAAAAAAGATGTGAAATTAAGTCTTTCGCAATTAAACAATTTTTTTAAAAATTCTTGATTATGTTCAGCCAAGTACCATTGGTGTCTTCCATAAACTTTATAGTCTATGATTGACTGAAAGTTTTAAAAAATTTCAGTTTTTACGGTTATATATCACCTCAATCTCGAAATCAACACATATTTGTCATTTTCGCCTTATCTTACCATATAAATATACGTAAATACATATATTTTCATTTTCAGTGAGAAAGTAGTTGTGAATAATAGATAATAAACAATCAAGTCCTCACCATAAGGGTTTTGTTCTGTTTTTTCGAAGTACGGAACCCTTAAAATAATAATAAAATTTTCTCAAATTCTTTTCTTTATATCTCATAAAGCTTAAAAACACAAAATTTTAAAGCCTACTAAATTATTTTTTAATCTCATCACTTCAAAATAACTACCAACGTTTCTAAAATAAAATGAAATAAAAATTAAAATTTATTATCGATATAACATTTGTTGTGTTCTCTCAGATAACAAATTTACATAATAGACCAAATACATGTTTTCACAACATCGTTTTCTTAACACATCAATAATAGGTCTTTTTACTGAAAGCATAGTCTAAATATATTCTTTTTTCTAATATCTTTATAATTACCAACTTCCATTTAATATATTAATAAAACATTTGATGGGTTTTCTGGATACAAACATATATTTGTTATCGAAAACAACTATATGTTTGCAAACTAATCTGGGTTCGTGTTTAAGTTTTTTAACTGTTGTTAAATATTACCAATATTGAGGGATAATAAATTTCAATTCGCATAATTTTGTGTTTTTCAATTCTGTACATTTGGTTGGTTTTTGAAAATTCGCCAAAATGATACTAAATTACTACATTCATATCAATGCTACCAACGTGGTATAATAATTTGTAAAAACATTTTAATTTTACTAAAAGTTTGGGAAAGCAAAATTTTGATTTTATAAACTTTCAGAAAAAAGCATGAATGCTGACTTTTTTTTTACTAATGAGAAACATAGAGTTAAATAAGATATACTTTTTTTGATAACTTTGAATACAGTTGTAGAAAAAATGGTAGTTATTCGAAATGAAAATTTTAACCCTTAAAACCTATTCGGTGCACAGTATATATACTAGTAGTGTCTTTCAAAACATGGCGCGCAAGACACTACCGCGTCTCTTGATTCGAATTGTTAATATGAATTATTTTTTTGAATAAAATTAAACATAACTTTATTAATTTGAATTATCAACCCAAAATTAATTTTAAATGTTTTAATCCAGTTCTAATTTGATTAATTAAATTTAACCGTCTAAAAATAGATCTCTTTAGTTAAAAAAAAATGTGAATATTATGTCTTATGTCTCTAATTTGCTTTTCAAAATTACGATGTTCCTTTTGATCCACAGCTGGGTGCCTACACAAGTACGAATTTTGTTTTTGCTTTTTAGTTTTGATTTTTTAAAAAACTTTATTTTATTTGCAAATGATTTTATTATTATTAATTTAATTAATAATACTATTTTTTCTATTACAATAACTTATTGTAAGAGATTTACACTATAAGTGATATTTTATAATATACACTAGTTATATTAAACTTATGTTCAACATATAAGAAATTGGAACTTGCTAGTTCCAGATCAAAAGTAAATCTAAAATCTATGTTCCTCTGTTCGAGTTTTAATACTAATATTTTGTTTAACAAAATATTAGTTTACAATGTTTAATTTAAATTTTATTATTTTAGTTCTCATGGAAATGATTTTATTATTTTGTCTATCAGTTTATTTCATAAACGAATAACAGGTGTTGTTTATACAAGTGTTCAAGTTGTATCATGTTTGGGTTTTGTTTTCGAAATGATTTATAAATATCAAACTATTTTATAAACAGTTTTGATTACTAATATTCTTGGGAATTTTACTTATGAATAATTTTGTTTACTTATTAATATTTTAGAAAAGAATCTCATCATGTGGATTCTTTGGAATATTTACTTTTAAGGGTGTGGAATGGAATGTAACTCTCCCCTCGTTAAATTTAGGATTCTCCTGAATTCCATTTGAAAGTTTTACTTTAATTTTATTTTGCTTTTTGCATAAATAAATTAATACACTTGTTATTATTATTAAAATTATAACTGATAGCGATATACCTGAATAAGTTATTACTTTATGTACTTTTAATTCTTGAATTTGTTTTATATTATCTACTGTATTTAGTATTATCTCTTTAAATGATAATACATTTTCATCTGACTTATAATCTAAATTTTGAATTACATATTTGTCTTTTATTTCTTTTATATTATTGTTAAATGTTTTATTATCTAATTTGATAGTACAGTTATAAAATTTTATGAAATAATTTCCATTTAAAATATGTTTTCTTTCATCACAATTTGATGTAAGATTTATATTCTTACTTAATTGAATTATTAAACTACTATCATCAATATTATAAATTTCTGTATTACATTCTTTTATATTTTTACAATCTTTATTTAATATACAATGTTTTAAACTATTTAACTGATTTAAAGATTTATTTTCATCATATTCGAAATATTTATTATTATTTTCTAATGCTATAGTTATAGGTGTATTTATTAAATTACAATTATCAGTATTTGTAAGAGGCATAACTAACTTTTTATTTATCTCTACCATTTTAAAAGGTATTTTTATTAAGAACATTAATTTATTAGTTTCTGTTCTAGTGAAACCTACTCTTAATCTTTTAATTTTATCTGAATCTATGTTATATGCAACTATTTCTTCATGAGTTAATAATGAAGGATGTATTATATTAAGATTTGAAAAAATAATATTATCTTGTAATTAATCTATGATCTTATCTACTCCTTGGATTTTTATTTTAATATCAATTACTTTTGAATGTATTATAATGTTATCTACTTTATTTTTTACAAACTCTTGGATTAATTTTCTATCATTTTGGATAGAACTAAATAAGGTGTTTATAGATTTATTGAAATTATCATTTATTTTTATTTGATCATTTAGGTTAGTTATAAGATTGTGATTATTTATTTCTAGGGCTGCTAAATGTTCGTTAATTAACTGTCTGTCTTCTTCATCCATAGTTCCTGCTATAATTTTATTTATGGTGCCAATTGCATTTATTAATCCGCGTTTCTGAATTATGTGTTGTCCCTTGCTTAGGGTATTAAATTTATCTAATAATTTCTTTATATATGGTATTAATATTGAACTACTATTTTCAGGTAAGTGTGCTGCACTTATTATAAATTCTTTTATTATAAAATCTAATTGTTGAATATCAACTATGTGTAATGAATAATTATATGTTTGTGGTATTATGAATTTTCTTTCTTGTATAATGGTATATCCATTATTAGATTCAATTTTCTCTACTACTAGTTGAGATTGTACGGGAACTATCGCTAATATTGTCACTAACATTAGAAATGTTTTCGTCATGAGTATCTTAATATCTTTTGCAGAATACAGCAACTGATGTATAGTACTTTTAGGACGAAATTTTAATTTTAAAATTTGAAAAACACTGGTCCATGTTCTTAGATGGTCTGGAATTTCTAATATTGAAGTTCTGGCTAGTCCAATAATTTTATTGTTGATTGTTTTGCGTAGACAATATTGTTTAAGTTCTATGTTGTTTGGTCCACAAAGACTTTCGACGTCTTCCACTGATTTTAAAAATGATTTTAGTTTAAAACTGTCTTCACCGGAAAAAGGTGTTTTCTCGTTGAAATTTTTGATTATTTGATCACTAGTTAACTCAAATTTGGTATTTTGGATTGTGTTTATTTTTAGATTTTGCTCGGCAATTTCGTTATTTAAAAAACTTATTTGATCACTAAGCTGTTGTTGTATTTGTTGTTGTTGCAGAATTTGAATTTCGACTTGCTCCATTTCGTTGTTGTTTTTGAAACGGATCTTGTCAAAAGTAGTGTTTCTTTTTAAATTAATTTTTGGAATATTTTTTTTCACTTTTAACTTATTTTATTAACCAATTTTTATTTAATTTACTTTTGCACTTATATCACTATAAGGTTTTAAGTTGAAGTTATTTTAAGTCTTTGGAAAATCAATGTTAATATTTTCCTGCGTTTCTACTAACTATCACTATTTTTCTTATAAGTTCGTATCACTAGATAGTCTTTCTTTAGAGAGATTATCCTATCAACTGCGCCAATTTCGTTTTTGCTTTTTAATTTTGATTTTTTAAAAAACTTTATTTTATTTGCAAATCGATTTGCAAATGATTTTATTATTATTAATTTAATTAATAATACTATTTTTTCTATTACAATAACTTATTGTAAGAGATTTACACTATAAGTGATATTTTATAATATACACTAGTTATATTAAACTTATGTTCAACATATAAGAAATTGGAACTTGCTAGTTCCAGATCAAAAGTAAATCTAAAATCTATGTTTCTCTGTTCGAGTTTTAATATTAATAATTTGTTTAACAAAATATTAGTTTACAATGTTTTATTTAAATTTTATTATTTTAGTTCTCATGGAAATGATTTTATTATTTTGTCTATCAGTTTATTTCATAAACGAATAACAGGTGTTGTTTATACAAGTGTTCAAGTTGTATCATGTTTGGGTTTTGTTTTCGAAATGATTTATAAATATCAAACTATTTTATAAACAGTTTCGATTACTAATATTCTTGGGAATTTTACTTATGAATAATTTTGTTTACTTATTAATATTTTAGAAAAGAATCTCATCATGTGGATTCTTTGGAATATTTACTTTTAAGGGTGTGGAATGGAATGTAACTTGCGACACTATTATTGCAGGAGGCATTGTAGATTTTGTTAGCATTCCCACGCTAGCTTTGAAACAAAGTTGGTAAATTTTTGTGCCAATAGTTCTGCTTGGCTGTCAGAGATAATATGTATTTGATTATTTTGGTATTTTTTTCAACACATAGAAGAGCGCAACTGCTAATGGCAAAATGTCGACTTGAATTATTGTTGTTGTGGTGGACCAGAGAACCATTAGAGAACCATCTGTGTACCAGACACTGGTCTTTTATATAGCAGTGACCATCTGTAGTTTTCAATACGTAAGGCATTGATTAAATCTGAACAGAACTGTTCGTTCTTTGTAACGTTTAGCAAACTATAGTGCAACCTATTACCTCCAGATGGAAGCGAAGATTGTACGTACTAAAATTATAGATTTCACCATTTAGTTGAGAGTCCGGACCCGCTTGTTCGACTTGGCTCAGTCGTTTAGGGTTGGTCGTGAGTTTTCCGGTAACTAGATAGTCCTAATTATAAGCGGTTAATTAAATGAGCTAAACTAAATCCAGTCATCCCTACTTACCTTACCGACCCGCACACCATGTTCTCTAACCCACACTAGACATAATACACGAATACAGTAGTTGCGTGTTCTCAAAGAACTTCTTATGAACAAGTAAAAGTATAATAATAATAATGTAACTTCCAATCAAATATTATTGAATTGCTGACGATGACTTCTCATGAACAAAGATGTGTATAGCACAATATCAAAGCAACTTCCAATCAGATAATGTAGAATTGATAACGACGGCTTCGTATGAACAAATGTGTATATAACACAGTATTCACTGTGACTTTCAATCAGGTACTATTGAATTGATAACGATGACTTCAGATGAACAAGTATGCATATAACAATTACATTATGTAATATAAGAACTGAACATAACATTACATTATGTAATATAAGAACTGAATCTAAAAAATTATGGTGCAAATTATGAAACTTTTTGCAATCCATACAATTTTAGATTGCAAAAAGTTTCATAATTTGCACCATAATTTTTTAGATTCAGTTCTTATATTATTCTTGATGGGAGATTTTCCATCGGGGTGATGTTATATCACAAATAATTTACTAAATTAATAATGTAATGTATTGTATAATAATAATGCAGAGTCAATCAGGTAATGTTGACTTAACGACGTTGACTTTCATGTATACAAATATATGGATATAGCACTATAACAGTATACCTAAGCAGTTAGTATTGACTTGATGATGATGACCTTCACATGACCACGATGTGATAATATATTCAGCACAATAACAGTTTGCTTTCCACACAGGAAGTGTTGAATTATCGACGATGACTTCTTATGCACCAGTATGGATACAACAATAACAATGTAGTGTAATATACAATAATAATGCAGATCCAATCAGGTAATGTTGACTTGACGACGTTGACCTTCATATATACAAAGTATGGTTATAGCACAATAACAATATAATCCTACAGTTCACCACTGTCATTGGCTAAAAAGATATAAAAAAATATTAATCATCTATATTTCACAACACAATTAACTGTCAAGCTTCAATAATCCAGCGACGTGATGACTATGTATCTCATACACGATGAAAAGCAAGGTTATGGAACACTGTTCAAATTCTCATCACCTCGTGTGCAGATCCGAAACACAAACAATACTATTGACAATTCTATTATTAACAAAAGACGATAACTTTTAATAACGCGGCAACTTTTAATCAATATACAGTATTAAAATGTTTACAGTATGTCTTAACACCAAATGTTACAAAAATTAACCAGATCAAAATTGATCTATAACCAAATTAAAACTAATTACAATATGCTTAACACAGACTTTAAACTTACTAAAAATCGACGAATGAATATAACTAATTGTACAGCACAGAACAACAGCCAAAAGGCAAGAGAACAAACTAGAAGCAATAACTTAAATTTATATACATTCTTCTGTCAATTTTAAAGAGCATTGCGACAAATTAAACATACCCGTACGTAGATTACGTTAACTACATTACAATAAGTATGAAGTTTGACCAAGTTTAATCTTGGTATAATTTTTAAACGAACTTAACGACGGTGTCTTTGGTTTTGACAGAAATTTGTTTATTTTAACATTTTATATTTGAACAGGTAAAATCATAATTTTTGTTATTCTAGCTATAGTTTTTTGATTTATTATTTTGTTATTATTATAGTTCACAATAAATTAATGACAGAGATCATCACACATACTGGAATTGATCGATTCGGCGCAGTACAATAATTGCTTTCGGAAAATAATGATAATGAATTTAACAAATTGAGTAGTAATTGCTTTCTTACTGTTTACTTTTCTTAAGTTAGATCTCAATGTTGACGGTATATTGTTGACGGTTGACGGTTGACGCGATATTCTCCTGCATGACGCTAGTTAACTTATTGCATTTTTAACAGAAGCTTAAGCACATAAAAAATAAATACCACTATTACCTTATTATTCGTCATTCCACGCAGGTCTTCTCCTTAAAACTACAAACGCTGCGATTATGATCACAGAGATCATAAAAAAACACCTCAAAATATTTCGTACAATCAGTTTATCTTTTTCTATTTTGATGTAAAAATACACCAAATGAAACACCAAATTAAATTCTATTGAATTCTATCAAATTCTATTGAATTCTATCAAATTCTATTAATTCGTTATCTTTTTCGCCTTTAATTTAACAGTACACCAAATGAACACCAACTAAAATTCTATTGAATTCTATTAAATTCTATTAATTCGTTCTTTTTTTTCTTTTCTCTATTTTTAATTTAAAAATACAACAAATGAACACCAATTAAAATTCTATTGAATTCTATTCAATTCTATTAATTCAAAAACATTAAATGACAGTTTACAAACAAGATCGTGTTTAACAAAACTTAACAAAAAAACACAAAAACTGTAACTGACATTAATCTAATGAAAATTTATTTTATCCATTATTTTAAGAAAAAATATCCTACGCCAGAAGTCTAGAATCAGCATAAAGGCTAAATTTTCTTGTTATTACAAGAAAATGGAATTTAATATTTCATTTAATTTTGTTAGTCAAAACATTAGTGAAAAGATTTAAATTATCTAGAAAAAGCAATATGAACCGTAGTATATTATAATCACATATACGGAAATTTGAGAAAAGTTGTCAATTGTGACAAAAATATTTTCCAGACAAAATTAAAATATAAAGTATTTGTTGAACTTCACCAATACCACCATATTTCACCAATAAAATTATTCTTCACTTTAATAAAAAACTAAAACTTAGAATTAAATTTGAAAACTTTTTATTTTTTATTTTTCGTACTACCGGTTTCAATCTTATAAAGATCATCCTCAGGTACTATATAGTATATACAACAATTAGTTAATTGTTATTATTGTTATTTATTTTATTGTTATTAGTTAATTTTCTCCGAAAAAAATATTAATATTAAAATTAAAATAGAGATAAAATTATTATTAAAATGTTTAAGATAGAATTTTGTTGATACCACAGTTTTTGCGTGGGAATAAAAAGGGAGAATTTGGAATTGTGATAGTCAACTTAAAGTATGCTACAGACCTACAATCAAATTGCACAAAAAATCAAAAAAGAAAATAAACGAAATAAAATTTGGTGTAAAAATCATTTCGTTTTCGATTTTTTGTACAATTTGACTGTAGGTCTGTAGCATATTTTACATGGGAAGAAATTAAAATGAATGAAATTTTCTTGACGTGGAAATTAAGGAACGTTGATAACGTTACAAAATCAACTTTATCCACGACTGCTATAGAATATATGTTTTCCATATGTATGTCTTCCATTGTAATGTTAGACATTCTCTCACTAGTTGTAGAATATACCGATCGTTAATATTCCATAGTTCGTTAAGTTTTCTTCCTAACAAAATCAATAAATTTCATTCAATGACATACATATAATTTTTCTTTAATTGCGTAGGAAAAAACAGTTTTACATAACGTATAGGGCGATTTTTCTGTTCCTGTGTTTACCGCAATGGCGCTGCAAAAAGGGGATAAGAGAAAAAATCACAAAAATTTTATATGGAATTCCATACAAAACACAATTTGAATAATCTTAAAAGTTATCTATGAAATTTCTCATTTTGCTACAATTAAATAATTTAAATTTGTTTATGAAGTATTATTGACAATATAATAAGCATAATATATAAAATATTTTCTTTTCTTCTGTCCATAAAACAAATACGAAAATAGGGTAAATTTTTCATACAACTTTGTATGGGAAATTTTGGCAATTTTTATGTTTCTTTTTTGAGCGACTTAAGAATAATATTTTATATATTACGCTTAAAATATAGTCAATAATACTCCATAAGCAAATTAAGATTGTTCAATTGTGGTAAAATGAGAAATTTCATAGATAATTTTTAAAATTATTCAAGTTGTGTTTTGTATGAAATCTCATATAAAAGTTTTTGAATTTTTTCTCTTATCCCCCTTTTGCAGCACCATTGCGGTAAACACCAGAACAGAAAAATCGCCCTATAATAAAGTTTAACCGCGATTTCATAATGAAAAAACTTTTAATCATGAGAATTGGGCATTTTTTTGTTATTAATTTTTAATAGTAGAACAATGCTTTAAAATGTTATGTTTGAAATGAAATGAAATTTATAAGACAAAAATTAAGATGAGTTAAAAGTATTTCAAATATAAATTTTTTTTCTCAAAATTATTTCCATACAAACTTAAATTTCATGAGTAAAAGTTTTATCGATGTGCATGCACCGCAATAAAATGTTTATATTCATTTGTTTTAAATTTATACGAAACAACATTGTACGAGCGTATATATTCATTTGTCAATTCAAATTTAAATTAAAACGTTGTTAAAAAAGTATCGAAAATGAATTCTCGAAGTCACAATATTATTAATTTAACACCACCAGAAATTAAAAAAGCGGCAGAAATTAGTTCTTTAAATTTATTGCAGGAAAAATCCAGAAAAGTATACACAACGATTTTTTTTAGAATGGAAAAGTGCAAAAAAGCAGATTCGTTTTAGAAAATATAAATGTTTTCCTTACTAACGCACCTGATGATAGATACCTGGCAACAAAGGTAAACACTATCTATATATATTTTGTAAAAATTATATACAAACAACGATTTATTTATTATTTAGGTTACTTTAATATTGGGAGTAATGGGTGCTTGTCGGTGTAATGAAATGTACACAATGAAAACTTGTGATTTACAAGATCTTGTGTCAGCTTTTCTGATAAATGTACCAAAAACCAAGACAAAAATTACTAGAAAATTTACAGTCACTGGAGAGTTTTACAAAATTTGTAAAAATTAATTAATTAAACGGCCATCTAAGTCGCATAGTAACAGTGAAGTACTATTTTTAAACTACCAAAACGGTAAATGCACTATACAAATAATCGGGATAAATAAGTTTAACAAAATGGACAAAGAAATTGTTTTTTTTTTGGACCTACCCAATCCAGAACAATATTCTGGACACACATTTCGCAGATCGTCCGCAACAATATTAGTTGATGCTGGTAACAACATATAACAACTCTAAAAACACATGGTGGATGGAAGTCCACATCAGTTGCCGAAGGGTACATCGATGATTCGATACGAAACAAAAATGACACAGCTAAAAAAATTGCTGATTCAATTTTAATAAATACAACTGGTGAAAACAGTAGTGTCCAGAATAATACATTCGATATAAATTCAATATCGAATAACCAAACTAATGTATTTGATATAAATTCAATTCCAGGCATTAATTTAACGAATTGTTTCAACGTTACGATAAATATCAATAAATGATTTATTATTGTATTATAAATATTGTTTTATTATGCAGATTGTAGAAAAGGTTCACTCGATAACCTACTGAAAATTTTTAGTTTACACATTTATTAAAAAGTATTGACTTACGCACAGAAAATGTTGCATGCAAATTTAACGAAAATGTTTTTCTATGATGTTTTGATGTATTTCATTTTGTATATATGTAGGTATTAGTAAATATTCATTACTATGGTTTATAAAATTTAGCAGAAAACTGCAAATTATAGGAAATATTTTGCAGTCGTGGATAAAATAGCATCTTGTATTCGCTTAGGATGATGGCAATTCTTCACTCGGATGATTCCCTGCACTCGCTACGCTCGTTTCGGGAAACATCATCCTGGTGAAAAATTGCCTTCTATAAGCTCATACAAGAATTTACTATTCTGATTTTTATTTCATTTAAATTAAATAATTCTTTTATAAAAGAAAAAAAATATATGCATTCATTGCAAAATAAAAATAATAAAACTACTACACAAGATTAAGGCCTTATGGTTAGGTTCAAGTTTCCAAATGGTGATGAGATGTTGGTGATTCAGTCAGGAAGATTTCTCTTAGAAGGACCATTTTCTCGTGGTGTCTGTTTTGACAACGCTCTTCTTTTTCTTTATTCATTTCTTGTAAAAACTGAATCACAGTTTTTTTTTTGGTTGCGCTGGATGGTGGTGACTGGCGGTGCTGATTTTGGTCTTTCAACCTGTCCTACCCCAATTAAAACATCAGGTTGGATCAATATTTACCAACTGTTCTTCGTAAACTACTGTTTGTCTAGTTGATCAACTTGTAGCGCTATTTTTTTTGGTTATTTTACGTTTTTTTATTATAGTTTTATATCGGTTTTAAACTTGTATTGACGAATTTTTCCACTTGTAACATTCTTCCATATCAGTGGCAATCTTTTCCCACAGTCGTTTCTTTATCTTGAACCGTTTCATAGGCCCAACTTCGTTTAAGTATTCTGCATACTTATCTAATAAGAATTTTGTTTAGACATCGCTCCAACGTTTTCTACGACGACGTCCATTCTATTTTCCATTTCCATTCTATAGTTTAAAAATTTTAAGTATGAATCTATTTTTTTAATATATTTAATATATATCTATACTCACAGTCACATATAATAACCGATGAAACTTTTCAGGTTATGTTATGTTATATCAAAATTTAAGACCACTGAACTGCTAAATTGTAGTTTCATTGAACATTTTTTTTTTCAGTTGTAGTTTGTTTACACTGAGTTTTTAGTTGATCAGTTTTTTTTTTGTTTTATTCAAAATTCTACGTTCATGCAGTTTTTTAGCAATTAACACCAGAAAAGTGATGCAAATCGAATACGCGATTAATTTGATTATAAAATTGTAATTCTTATTTTTTTTGGATGACACACCTTTTTACACCTTTATTTTTTTTAGATGACACACCTCTACTAATTCAACAAGTCATTTAAATTTTTTTATTGCTTACTTGAAAACTTATTTGATCGCCAATTTTTCATATATCCAAACTGATCAGCTAGAGTGCTGATTATTTTTCATTTAATAATTTTAAAAAGAACAATTAAAAATTATGCAATCATTTTTCATTACCACTTTTTTTTAAATCATTGCTACTACGTCAACAAAATGTCTGCGCACAAACTTTATTTATAAGCGTAGCAAAGCTCGCCGGGTCGTGCTAGTTCTCTATATTTTAAAATATATTTTTAATTTTATGCAGTCGTAACAAAAAATTTGAAAGTTTTTAGTTTTAAGTTTTCATAAAATAAAAAAAAACTAAATTCATTAAATTAAATTAAAATCAATTTATTAAATATGTATATTAATACTAAATTTACTATAATTATCATTCTAATCAATACATAAAACTCGAAATGTATAATATATTTAATAAACCTTTCATTTATTTAAATATTTCCACAACATTTCATTTTTGTCTTTTGTCAGTTTGTCTTTTAGTTTTAAATGGGTTATCTTCGCGTCGTAATAGGTCTCTTGATTTTCCTTTGAACTAGGATTAGTTGTTTTTTTTTGTAGTCACTTTTTGTTTGAGTGCTGGTTGTCTTTCCACTCCAACAGTTGCAATATTTGGAGATTAACGGACTGTCCTTAAAAATATCATCCATTTCATCCATATATAAAAATGTTGATGAACTCGTTCCAGTACCACGTTTTGCACTTTTATAAGCCCATACTAAGCTCCTCCATTTTATTTGAACATTTTCTGTAGTAGTTGATGAAATTTACGGACTCAAGGTCCGTTAAATGAAAAAAGGAACGTCGAACATTGCAACTCAACGAAAATAATGAATAAAACTAACATTAGATAATTTTAGTTAACGAAGCATTTACAGTAGCACTACTCCAATTTTACTAATGAAACATTGGTTTGAAAAACATGCTAACTGTTGAAATAATTATCTAATATTTTCTTCACACTACATCTCCATTCAGCAAGGCAGTTTTAAAACTTTTAATTGTGATGCAAAGTGATATTATTAAAGTCATGAAATTTACCATAAACGAAAACATTAATTTTGTATTAACTGTTAAAATGATTTGGTTTTGTTTGAGTTCCACAAAAATATTATAAAAAAATACAAAGAATCCACATATTTTAGAAATTAACGATTTAATTTGTGTATTTGGATTGTTACTTACTCTAAAATGTTTGAAATATCGACAAGACTAACAATTTCAATTTTTTCAACCATCTAGCATTAGAATCAAATACAAAACTGCAATAATAACTTTTTGACAACACCATCTATTGTATATTGTTTATTATCTTGCAGTTTTATTCTACAGTTTTTATTTTTGAATTTTATTTGAATTTTTTTTAAATATCTGTTGATCTTTTTTATAAATATAAGCACAGAAACATTTAAATATAAACCTTAATAGTATTTGCAATATTTATTGAAATTGTGTGGTTATGTTCTACTTCCCGACTAGAAAAATCTTTCTAAACCTACTCAGGACCTTGTCAGGTATGTCCAATAAGGATAATGTATGGTTTATAACGCAGATTGTAGCTACCTCTCTTATGGGGGTTTTTCTTTATATTTTTATATAGATGAAATGCACTTACTTGTTAGTTCTTCCTCCCGTTCTCAGTTTGGTGAGTTTATCCTCATTCTCAGATTGGTGAGTTTTTTTTAACAAAAACACATTAATACTTATAAATTTGTACATTTATTTTTTAATTTAATTTAATCTTTTATTTTCCTGGATTAGTTTGTGAACAAATATTTAATTCGAATATAATTTTTTATGTTGTTTTTTATATACGGGAGTTTATTGTGGATTGGCTTTATTATCAAACATAAATTATTGCTTACTTTTTCTTTATTTTTGTAATTTTTATAATTTTTAATTCGAATTTTCGACGGTAATGGCCGTCATTTTCAAGAACTAAACAATGCAAAATTATATTAGTTTAGATAAATCTATATTAAAACAAATAATTTTTTATAACTTATTTTCTTTTGAAAACAAAAAGAAAACTTATTATTAATTTACCATTAAACTACACTTATTAATTCACCCGTTTTGTTTTCTCGTAATCCTTGTCGAGGATTTACTCTTCTTCTAAAATCGCGATCTGACTAACTGACTCTTTGGGATTTTCCATCTATTTATGCATAATCTTTGTTGCAAAAAACTAAACGCATAACAAAAGATTGCATTCATTGAGATTTTGATTTGAATTTCTTTTCTTTGATTTTCTTCATACCGAATATAAGAAGCTTTTTTTTATTATTTATTTATTTCTGTTGCATATTGGAAATATATTTATTCATATGCGTCATGCTATGATATTGCTTGGAAATATTTTGTGTTTGCAAAATTATGAGAACGAATCTTTTTCTGTGGGAAAGTTATTATTAAGAGATTGGGTTGCATCTTAAAGTTTTTGTCTTTTAATGAAATTTCTCAATCATTCGTTTGCCAATTTTAGTCTATTGAAATGAATTATTTCTGTTTTTGATTTTTAACGTACAATTTACCGGCCCATTTATTTGAAGTATTTCGTAAGGGCCTGTCCAATTTTCGGATAACTTATTTTTTCTCGCCTCATTTTTTACGTAAACTATGTCCCCTATTTCAAAATCGATCTGATTAATAAACCAAGTCGTAGTATTTCTTGTTTGTTTCTTTCAATTTACGTAGGAATTCCCTGTTAATTAAATTTGCTATTTGTGTTTTGTTTTTTATAATATAGTAATAATTTTCATCATTATAAACTGGGCTGGGGTAGGTTTTTAAATTTGTCAGTAGTGCTATATTAAATCCGTATAAGCATTCCATTGGCGTTAGTTTTGATCTACTATTTGGTGTGTTGTTGTGGCGACAAAAACTGCTTGTCTTAACCATTGGTCCCAGTTTTGTTGGTCATTTTCTACAATGTTTCTTAAGTATTCGCCTAAAAGTCTGTGACTTCTTCCTAAAATGCCGTTTGCTTGGGGATGACACGCTGTTGTCTCTATCTTTTATATTTTGAGGAATTTACAAACTTGTTTGAAAACTTCACTCACAAAATTCGAACCTTGATCCGTTAGTAAAACTTTCGGAATACCGAAACGCGATATTAGATCATCATAAAAAACTCTCGCTACCGTATTGGCTTCTGCATCGGGCATAGCATAGCAGTCGAAAAATCTAGTCAATTCGTCTTGAAATGTTAAGAAATATTTATTTCCACTGTGGGTTGTAGGTAACGGTCCAACCATATCAAGGAAAATTTTGTCAAATGCTTTTTCTGGTAGCTCTGCTATTTGCATTGGCATTTTGCACAGCCGTGTTGTTTTGTTTTGTTGACACTTCCGGCATCGTTTAACATATTTCTTTACATCCCTTTTAATAT
This sequence comes from Diogma glabrata, assembly GCA_963693315.1. Classification (NCBI taxonomy): domain Eukaryota; kingdom Metazoa; phylum Arthropoda; class Insecta; order Diptera; family Cylindrotomidae; genus Diogma; species Diogma glabrata. The sequence goes on along the minus strand of OY856188.1, from coordinate 191,040,884 downwards.
TTTTCCATTTAAAATTTCTGGCTAAACGTAAGTATGTTCGTTGTGCTCCCTGATGTCCTCCTAGAGGTGAGTGAAATTGCTTGTCATGTCTCTTGGTACCATATTTTCATGACAATAAACGATCGGTTTTGTGTTTGTAGCTTCATTGCTTCGCTGCAACTCTACTACATTCTGTGTTAAAACCCCTTCTTCAGAGATGTTCGCGTCTCTGCTATTCCGGAGAACCTGAGTATTTGGCATTATAATGTCTTGATCAGGGACATTTCTAATGACAATTTTCTCATGTTCTAATTGTTTATTCACTCTAAACTTACCTCTTCCATTGAATGGCACAGTTATTCGTTCTCGTGATTTAAATATGTATAAATCTATTTTATTTCCTATTGTATCTATGATTGCTCTACCGTTCATAAACTCTCTTCCTAAAATACCGTCTGTGTCTATGTTCAATTTTCTGTTCACGACGTGAAACTCACATCCTGCTTTATTGAATAATCGTCCTGTAGTTAATCCTAACGAGAATTGGGTTGCTTCTTTTGTATTAATGATTGTTTTTGGCAATGTCCATAGGTATTCTTACTATCGGTAAATTTTGTGAATTTTGTTCTCTAACACTAGAAATTGTTGGGTATTTTGATACGGTAGATTTACAATACCCTAATTTGTTAAACAAATTATTAAAATTTTGATTTTTAGTGTTTTAAATTTTGACTTTACAAACACACGTATACGGCACAATTTAATAATAAATAGAACATAAATCTTTTAAAAATAAATAAAAAATTAGCTAGATTACATTTACTATCACAGAATTATGTATACGCGGTTTTATACCGTCATGTGGCGTTTTATTTTATAAAAAGAATTTAATCAAAACATGTTTCGGTAATATTGATTACCATCATCAGTTATATGTAAAATTAAACGAGTTTGAAATTAAACGAGCTGTGCTTTGAGCTACCACTGGTTTCTTTTTTTAAATCTTCTATAATTTCTGTAAACGTTTTATCTAATTCGTTGTCAAACGCGATTTTAAAAATTTTTTTTCTGTCGCTTTCTTTGCTTAATCTGTGTCTGAATAGGATTTGTTGTCCTAATTATCTTTTCTAATCTAGACATATATTAATAGACATATAATAGTTTTTAAGTGAGTTTTTTATTTCTCGCGAAAGGTTAAACTGTGAAACACCTTTTTTTTGTAAAACGAATACCGTAAATACGTTGTTAAATCAAATTAATTGTTATAATTGTTATAGAGAAAACCCCCACACAAAATTATCATTTATTTTATTGATTATTGTTTAGAGAAACATATAAAATTTAATTTTATTTCAAATATATTTTATTTTAAATATATTATAATATATATAAAATTTAATTTTTCAATTAAAGAATTTAAAAGTTTTGTTATTAGTTATAGTTGAGAGAATACAAAATAAATATAAAAATTTTATTTTTCAATAACAAAAATAATTTAAAGTTTATTTAATTATATTTATTTAAAAAAATTTTCAAAATTTTGTTTTATTAAATATTAATTTTATTTTAATAAATAAATGATCTGACCTTAAAAAAAAATTTTTTTTGATTGTTTGACCCTCCGAGTTAGGCCTGATGAACGACGTTTGGATATTTTCTAAAATGTTGGACACTTCTTGGTGTGTCTGATGAATGTTGTTTTTATTTTTTTATCAAATTTTGGACACTCCTTGGTGTGCCTGGTGTTTATTATGCTCCCTTTGTTGAGCTGGTGGCCTTTTAGAGATGTTCTGCAACTTATCGGGTGACTAGACCTTATGTGCACCCTGTCCGGGTGGTGGTTAATTAAATTTTATTATTGACTCTTTTGGCCTTTTTAACACTGTTTCACTTTATTTCACTTTTCTTTTAATTTTATTTTTATTTTATTATACTAAAAAAAATTTTTAGAGCTTCTGTTCGTGTCTTCCACTCGAAGAGTGGCTTGAGAATTATGAGTACTGGGTACTCCACTCACAAAATACCGGCTGCGCCTATTGTGGTAACCTCCCTTGGAGTTTCCTTTAAATTTATAAATAATAAAAAACTCTTTCCTGTTTTTCTGTTCTCACTCTAAAATATTTATTTTTTTAAGAAAACAAATCATTTCTTTAATTGATTTCTTGATTTATTAAAATGTTTTTTTTAATTAAAATTTTTACACTCTATATACTTTTCTTTTTGTTTCCACCAAGAAAATATAACTAATTTTGTTTTATAATTTTTTTTCACAGATGGAAAATTATAAACAACTACAAACAATTACAAACAACATTTTATAATATTAATTTCTTTTTCACTTTTGGAAAATTATAACTTCAACTAATTTTAAAATTTCACTTGATTTTTCACTCGCTTTATTTCCCGTATATACTTGTAGAGGATTTATTCTTCTACTAAAATCGCGATACAGACTAACTGACTCTTTGGGATTTTCCATCTATTTATGCATAATCTTTGTTGCTAAAAAAAAACTAAACGTATAACAAAAGATTGCATTCATTGAGATGAGAAGTTATTTTTATTATTTATTTCCGTTGCATATTGGAAATCTTATATATTAATACGCTAGAAAAAAACTTTGTGGAGCCTAAGGCTTTTTTATTCGCTGATGGATTCATTTCAAATTTTCACAGCTAACTGATATAAGTGTAACCTATATTCGGATTCGGATTCACACAAATCGGATCATAAATAAATAAGTTATTTCTGACACGAAACACAACAAAATTTTTTCTAAAGGAATTTTAGAGAAAATGAAAAGTTATTTCGAATTGCAAAATTCAAGTGATTTCCAATATGTACTTAAGCTTAATTGTTCTCAAAAACCAATCTGTAAATAAGTTATTATATACGGAAAACTTTTTATATACATATGCATTATAAGTTTACATACATACAAAAACGAAATTAAAAATTTATTTTATTTTTTTATATTTTCTTTTTTATATATTAGCGAACAACGAACAACAAAAACGAAACTTTTTTTTCTCATTCATTTCAGTCGTCTTTTGTCTTTGAACAAAGGACGGTTTTCGAGTCGTCGGAATAAAAGAAATTATATGCGTAATATGCGTAATAATGTTGATTTTATGAATGATATTTTATGAATGATATTTATGATGATATTTTATAAATGATATTTTCTTTTTTATATATTAGCTATCGAACAACAAAAACGAAACTTAAAAATTTATTTTCTTTTTTAAATCATTCATTTCAGTCGTCTTTTGTCTTTGAACAAGGACGGTTTTCGATATTATTTCGATTATTTTGTTTATTGATATAAAGATATTTGATAATTGATATAAAGATATTTGATATTGATTTAAAGATATTTTGTTTGATATTTAATTTATTTGATATTGATATTATTTGATATTTTTGATATTTTATTTATTTGATATTTTTGATATATTGATATATTTATTTATTTCGATGCCAAGACCACGTCGTAAACGTTTGGATGTGAGTGGTACATCGAGTCGTCAGAATAAAAGAGATTATATGCGTAATAATGTTGATTTTATGAATGATGAAATGAATGGTAATAATGATGGAATGAATGCTGAAGCTGATGTTGTTGTGAATGATGAAGTGAATGTTGATGATATGAATGGTGTCATGAACGGTGTCATGAATGGTGTCATGAATGTTGCGAATGAAGAAATGAATGATGATTTAGAATTGAATGTGGTGAATGATGAAACTCCCTTTGTAATTTTGAGAGATTCGTTCAAGTGTGCTTTGAATGTGATTCCAGGTAACTTTGATTCGTATGTTTGTGGTGCTTTGGATATGAGTTGTCGTTTTTGTCATGCCAAACATTTTGCAAGAGAAGTTACTTCAATTCTCTAATATTTTCGAAGGATTGAATTCAAATGATAATGCTATAAAAAACGTTCTAAAATTTTTCTTCCAAATATTCGTTCCTATAATTCTGCATTTGCAATGATCAGTTCTGAATATAATATAGCGGATTCTACTGCACGTGGTATTTATCATTTTAAAATTCATAATATTTTTTATCATCGTACTGGTGCTTTAATTCCTGCTTATGGTCGACCTCCAATGTATGCACAATTATATTTTTACTAGGAGGGCTCGGCGTGCTTCGCTACGCTTATAAATAAAGTTTTTGCGTAGACCACGCTTATAAATAAAGTTTTTGCGTAGACATTTTGTTGACGTAGAAGCAATGATTTCAAAAAGTGGTAATGAGAAATGCTAGCATATAATTTTTAATTTTTCTTTTTAAATATATGAATGATAAATAATCAGAACTCTAGCTGATCAGTTCGGATATATGACAAATTAGCGATCAAATAAGTTTTCAAGTATAAGCTTATTTGATCTCTAACTTATTTGATCGCTAATTTGTCATATATCCGAACTGATCAGCTAGAGTTCTGATTATTTATCATTCATATATTTAAAAAGAAAAATTAAAGATTATATGCTAGCATTTCTCATTACCACTTTTTGAAATCATTGCTTCTACGTCAACAAAATGTTTACGCAAAAACTTTATTTATAAGCGTGGTCTACGCAAAAACTTTATTTATAAGCGTAGCGAAGCACACCGGGCCCTCCTAGTATATTTGATCATATACATCATTCTATGATATTGCTTGGAAATATGTTGTGTTTGCAAAATTATAAGAACGAATCTTTTTTGTGGGAAAGTTATTATTAAAAGATTGGGTTGCATCTTAAAGTGATATGAATTAGACCATTGTTATTACAATGTTGCTAATAATATTTTTCTGGAATTTATTGTTGATGAAAATTTTGTCTTATGTTTTTGCTTGGAGACAAAATTTTCAAATATTAGTAGTTGTTTTGAGAAGTGAAATTATTGAAGCTATATTTTGTTTCAAATGGAATTTGTTTTGAGAAGTGAAATTATTGCAACTGTTTTGTTTCAAATGGAATTTGTTTTATCTAACAGAAAATATGAATATTGCTTGAAATAATATTAAGGTTCTTTAATTGGATTTTTGGTGTTAATGTATGAATGAGATTAAGGTTCTTTGATTGGAACTTTGGTTATAATGTATGAATGAGATTAAGGTTCTTTGATTGGAACTTTGATTATAATGTATGAATGAGAAGGCTTGAGACATTGTAGTGAATCCGAAGATCACTACAAGATCAATACTCAGGAACTAACAAGGAAATTTTATCAGGTCCACATCATGTATACGTATACCTAATGTTTTCCTGATCAGGATCGCCTGAGTTGAAACTAATTAGGAATACCTTTTTAGGAACTAGTAATTATCGTTTGAATAAAACCAGATTAAAAATAAAACTGTATTTATATTATTTAATACACTATTTGTTACTATAACAGTAAAAACAAGATTTACGTTTAATAACAGTCATATTTTATCTATTCTTAATTAAACATATATTTTATGTTTCGACTTTCGAATTTTTTATTTATTAAATCGAAAAACACGGTGACCATCGCAATCTTTTGCATTATTTGACACTGATGATAATGACTTCAGCATATATTTATCATCCAATGGGTTTTCTAGACTGCTCAGTTTTCTTCGCAATGCAGAGGTAAACCTAAATAACATTATTTTATAATCCTAATAATAATAGTTAAAATAGTAACAGAAATGATTTTTTTTATGTCGAATTATTTATTACCTTCGATACAGGTATAAAACTTTGTACCTTTGAAAATTTTTTTTGTTGAACTTTCTTTCGATCTTATTGCTACATAATTAATGGCTAAACTACGTGATATGTAGGCACATAGGATTTTTCCAATATTCTTAGTGATGGTTTCTTCCTTATTTATCAGACATAACAATCAGTAAATCTGAAGAAAAATATCTTTACTCGTTTGTAAAAAGTTTCAGCAAATATTGCTGACTAAATATATAGAAATATGATTTTATTTTATTGGACGGTTTAATATATATTTATTTTCATCGTTTGCGTATGCACTTGAAAATAAATTTTATTTTCGAAAAGGTGTATTTATTTCGGAACGAAATTTAAAATCTACAAAATGGGAAAAAAATCTACATCCATTTAAAAAAAATCTACCTAAATGAAGAACATTTGTAATACACACTTAAAAAATCAACGCTATCAACAAATATAACACTGTCAGATTGTCAAAGATTCCATTTATTTTCATTTTCCGTATGAAATAAATGGAACTACAATCTCTTTCGCTTTGTAATTTGAAAATAAGAAGTCTCCACGGATAGTCAATGACATCTATTGACAAGTACGTTTTTCACTTTTTCTTATTTTCAACTGCATACTACTTACGAAATGCAAACCGAAAATTTTTTCGTTTCCTTTTATTTTGGTTCTTTTTACATAGATTTTGTATGGGTAAAATAATTTATTTTCATGTGCATACGCGTCTTTAAGTCCAAAAATTAACTTTATTTAGTTTTTTAGTTAAAATTTTTACCACTAGAGATACCACTAGATTTGTAAAATATTTTTTTTTTTTGAAAAAAAAAAACTAAACTACCCAGAAAACACATTTACGTCATTGTGATATCAAAATGACATCACGCTAAGTCACGTCTTATGTAAGATCTAGGTCATATATAAGTCATATGTATATCATTATTTCCCACTTGTTTACGTAAGAGCATGACATAACAATAATGATATAACTATGACATAAATGTGATGTCTGTGGAGATATTTGTGACGTTGTTATGATACAAGGATGATATCATAGTAATATAATTTTTTTTTGTGATGTATTATATTTTTAATTAAAAAAAATTTTACAACAATTGAAAAACAAATTTATAACAAAAACACTTACCCGTCAGTCATTCATTAGTTATTACTCATTACGTGCCTGCTAGGATTCTATAACCTGCTTGGAAGCAATAACTAACTATACGCAAAATTTTTCAAACTATATACAATTAAAATGGATATACCTCTAGTGAAATTTAACAAAATCATAATAAGGTCATATTTAAGTCCAAATTATGATATCATATCGAAGTCAAATTTAAGATCAGTGTGATGTCATGAAAGCATCATATAAATGATACCAGGATATAGTCATGACGAGTGTCATTTTTATGTCAAATTTACGTCACAACTACATCACATATATATGACGTTCGTGTGATGTCATATTTACGTCTTGTGTTCACTGGGTAATAATCAAACTTTAATTTGAAAGATCATAATCGAACTTTTATATTAATTTTTAAATTTTTTATCATTTGCCGATTTTAAAATCATAAGTCGAAATTTAAATTTTATGATTATCAGAATCATATCGAATTGACCGGCAATATGCAAAAATGCATTCTATAAATAATCTAAACGTATCGGTGTGAGTGAGAGGATCATTAAAGACATTCGTATATTCTTCTCCGTTGCAATTTCATTTTCCGTTTATAAAGTTGAAGATCAACCATATTTGTCATCATGTTATTTTGAAAATTGCAATACGAAAACTTGTTTAGGATTTTCATTCTGTTTCATAATTATAAAAAGAAAGAATCAACCACATATAATGTGTTTGTTTTTGTTTCAGTTATTAATATTACATGCGTTCCTTTGGAACGAAATAGCTGCTCAAAGCAGCTTTTGTGTAGATCACCAATGGAACGCCGAAAATCGGGAAAATTTTCAAATATAGCCACAAAATTTCATTATTCTCAAAAAATTTTATTTTGGACTGTTGTTTAGATCTGACTGGTACATTTTATTATTAAAAATATCAAAACAAGTTTATATACAATCTAAATAAAATCGAAAAATAAACTGCTTTTCAACTACACAACTTGTTCGAGGTAGAGTAGATCAAAGCAAATTTGAGTAAGTTTGATTTTCAATGGAACGCGCCTATTATAAGAAAAAAAAATGAAACAGCGAGGATGACAATAAATCGTTAACAATTCACGAGATAAACAAGATTGATAACCAATACAATTACAACTTCAAACAATTCAATATCGGATCGTATCAGAGAATATTAACGATAATGTTTTAAAGTAAATAAGGCAATTATGTAGATTTTACTTATATTATGTTTGTTTTAACATAATCAACATAAAAGAAATTGATAATGTTATGATGAACGTGAAACAATACGATTATGAAAAATCGAGGAGGGTCGATTAATAGACTCTTTATATTGTTGTTAGTCATATGGACAATGAACAATGTAATGCATTGTCGATAATATTATGTTTGTTGTTATGCGTGTTTGCAGATGTTGATTTTAAAAATACCAAGTAGTCATGTTATAAGGAAGGTAAATAGAACAGTGTGGTAATTGGATGGAAATATATCTTTGACTGTTCGTTGGTTATTAAACCTCAACTACCAAAGCATACATTTCCTCCAATCCACCAGTACAGAACCTGAACTCATTCTGGAGGGGGAAGGGGGGCGGGGGGTTGGGGGTAGATTCTCTTATAAATGCTACTGGTCCTAATTCACGCCGAATTGTGGCATAACACACTAACAGCAAGAACACTATAATCTTGTTTATGAAATAAAACTGTTACACATCAGGCGTTTTTTTAATATAAAAATAATGTTTATGAACATAAATAATAAAAGACTTACCCGTAACTATGATTTTAACTTTACCAATCTAACCACAAATCAGTTTATTATTATGTATAATAATTTATTTTAGATTTTTTCAGATTTAAAATTAAATTTTTGTGGTTGTGATTACAAAATACTTAAAAGCTCCCCAAACCAAACTGTCTATGTCATTAAAATACTCACCACATGTATATTCACCAATTAATTAAATAAAAATTGGAATAGAATTTTTTTTTGTGAAAATACATTTCTTTTAAATAATTTAAAATTTTTTCTCGTTTAAAATATTTCACCTTTCCATGGTAGCGTTAAACGTTTAACGCAACCTTGTTGGAAGTCGCATTAGAAGTTTCACTTCAAAAACAAAAATTTACAAAATCCCGGGCAATCGGAAATTTTCGGAACTTGCCGAACGCAAAAGCGGCCGATTTGAGAAAAATCGCAGAACAAATATTTTCGGGCTCGTCAATAACAGGCACCTCACGAAGTATAAAATATGTGGTAATCATCACATGATATCGGCGCCGAACCAGGGACTAAAATAAAAATATTTTTAAAAAATTTTGAGCTAATAAACTAAATTTAGTTTATTTTTGGACTTATGGAGATGATAAGAAATATATAAAAATATAGGTTTACAATTTTTGATAACTTACCAATTTTTTTTTAAATCTCCATTATTCTCAATTTTTAAATTGAATTCAATAAAATTTTCTTCATTTTGCAATGGGAGACTCATATTAGCATCATCAATATCTTCAACTTCGGAATTATCGTCGTTTAGAATTCTTGTTGAAAATTTAAGCTTTTCGACCACATTTTCAACACTTTGAAGACGTATCGAAATATTTGTCATTTGACCACATAAATTTGCTAATCGTTTACTCAAACTTTCAAAGCACCGCGATATAAATTCATGCAAGTTGTCTGAATTAAAAAGAATACAGTTTTTGTTGTGACGTGATGGTAAGTGGACTGTATTTGATGATGTAGATTTTCTTTTGTTTCTACTAGTCACAGCATGACTCGTTATTCTTGACTTGCAGAATAACTAAATGAATATTTGAAGATCTTGTGGATGTTTAGTTCAATTATCAAAACACGAACCCAGACAAACTATGAATTTTGGCAATGAATGACGTGTAATACCGACGCTGATGACGTGTAATTGAAGCAGTAAATCTTTTAATACATAAATATAATTTCTATTGATAACAGTATTGTACAAATGATAAATATCGAAGAATCATTAAAGTCAGGTTCTCTTTTGCGACCTGATGAAGTAGAATCGAAGTAACAAGTTCTTCAGCATATGAATATAATTTCCAGTGATAAAAATATTGAAAAATTGATAAATCTCGATGAATTATTAAAGTCAGGTATTCCTTTGCAACTAGATGACGTGTAATCGAAGTAATAAATCCTTTACTATATGAATGCGATGTCAATGGATAACAGTATTATACAAATGATAAATATTGAAGAATTATTAAAGTCAGGTACTCTTTTGCGACCTGATAAAGTAGAATCGAAGTAACAAATTCTTCAGCATATGAATCTAATTTCCAGTGATAGAAGTATTAAAAAAATTGATAAATCTCGATGAATTATTAAAGTCAGGTATCCCTTTGCAACTACATGACGTGTCATTGAAGTAATAAGTTGCTCAACATATGAATATAACTTCAATTGATAATAGTATTGAAAAAATATGATAAATCTCTATGAATTATTGACGTCAGGTACTCCTTTGCAACATTTTCCGATACTAATTGAATTTGACAAGTAACAAGCGTTGATGACCACAGTGGAACCAATAATTTATAGGGTAACGGCGATGAGGCTCTTTCATTGATCTCAACTGTTACAACAATGGCGAATTGAATTCCTTTAATAGAAAAAAGCACAACATATCAGGTTTGACCACAATGAAAGGAGTTATACTTAGCTTTTGTTTCTTTTGTTTGTTGTAACGAAACAAGTTGATTCGATTGCTTAGTGACGAAACGACTATCCAAAATCCTCGATTGTATAGATATTCCTTTACTGTCGTAGATCAACACTGTGCACAATCCACTACGCATTTACAATTTTCCCTTTTTTTTCGCGTATTTCATTTATTTTGTTTGCGTAAATTATTCGACGTATGATCAGCTTTTAAATTACAACCGGAAACCAACTTACACTCACATTAAAAACAACAGTTAATGAACAGGTTTTAATATAACACATATTTTAGTTCATTTTAAGTAAATTATTTTAATTCTAAAAGGCGGTACAATTTTAAATTAAAACAACTTATGAGCACACTAAAAACAACAGTTTTATTTTAAGCGATTTTATGTCATAAATTTGCTTGAATCATAAAGAATTCTACAATAAATTTTCAAAACAATTTCTAAACAAAGTTGACTTAATTAATTTAATTAGTTTTTCTTTAAAGGAAACAATAATATCACTAGTTACAGAAATCTGATTATTCTTTGTGTATAAAACATTAATATTGATAATTATTATTTTATAGATATTCACTAATTAAGAAATTGTAATGTATGTAATACGAAATGTACTCTATTATATTTTACAATTTACAACGAATAGAAAAATATTCTTAAAATTCAACAATTTTATATTCTCCTAAATGAGAAAAACTTGTGCCACGTGACATGGGCTTACCACACCTAGATTTTGGGCGGGATTGGATCAGTCTGCCCAGGTTTCATTACCAATAAGCCCGATGGCATCAAATAAATTTGTGTGGGATTATTCAATTTAGAGAAAACATATTTTTATTTTTGGGAACCTCTACGTGAGCCATAGCGAGATCGCTCCCACGTCAAAATCACTATTATTTTATTTAAGTACATATGAAAGTCATGTCCAATTTATTGATTTAATTCTTAATCTAATGATTCTACCAGCATCGAAGAATCCGTTTAACAATAAAATATAATGAAAAGAAAACTTACAAAATATTCCGCACAGTTGTCATCCGTCGGCAGCAATGGTTGGCTTTTCGTCCAATTGGATTTGTTCCCTTCCGGCTTGTAAGTTATCACACTCCTACTGACACCAATCAATATCACCCTTCAATATTTATATGTTGTTGATGTGAACATATTCTGATGACATTAATTTTCAAAAGACTATATGCGGACGACACTAACTTCCAAGAATTTATATATTTACTGTGGTGATTATCTTGATACACAATTATCGGCAGTATCCTCGTTGCTTATACGGACGACATTAACTTTCAAAATTTGTATCCTAATAACGTTGAATAAGCTGGATCATAAACGTATTGCCTTCCCAACATTAAATCTAAAGACACATCTTCACTGAAAATCCTGGTAGAATCGGGTGATTCATGTTTTCTTCAATTAGCATCCAAGAATATAGTTCTTCTTCAGAATGTCGAGTTTGGTTGCTTTTCTTTCAATGGCGGCTGTGACGTGGATGTTGTTATTAAATTGTACAATCTAATACCTTCAGTTTATGAAACTCACATTAATTATCACAATAAGGAACGAATTTATTTTAAATCTTATTTACAATTTATTTTTCCACTTTATAATTTATTCTACACAACCATCCATAAGAAAGTTTTTATTAAATCTCCAATTTTCTAATTTTAAGTAAATTTATTTTATTTTTATTAGTTCAAAGCTAACAACCAAACTGACAATTATTCCTGATCAACCCTGATATATATTCTTCGGTTTCTTCGATTTTTTTTTTCGTTCGGCAGTACTTCCGGCATTGTCAATTAAGACAAAATTTGATTTAGCAGTAAATTCTACCCGCTAGATGGCAATCATTGAGAAAACTAATCTACTGACTGGACGAATAAAATACATATCACAGCTGATCAAGCATGAATTTGACAGATGACAGAGGTTAATTAAAATTTAATGAGTGAAGTTATATAATCCAAGTAGGTAAATGTACCATTATACTTACTTCTAAACATTGCCTAAGTTAATTTCTATTGGTTGGTTTCATAATTAACAACTATACCATCAGAAATGAGACAACGTAATAATTGATGTTTTAAAATTCGTAGGTACAACTTGAAAAATGCGCATAGACCATATAGGTAGTGTTGCTAGTTTTGTTTACCTGAATTACCCCCGGGCCAAAGTAAAGATATTATATGGAAAGAAGTAGTCAATTGATTCAGGTAATTTGGTTTGACTAAATTATGAATTTTCCAATGTCATGAAATTTGTTATTTTTGTGTTGTTTACAATACACAAAGTATGAACCTCGAGCGTAACAGGACTGGTTCTTCTGGGAAGTGTCACACATTTCACAGAGAATCAGAGGAAAAGCTCGAGTCGAGATTCCTAGGAGGTTAATTAGACACGTACGTCTTTCACATTATAAACACCCACCCGCCTACTATCCACATCTCTCAACTCAACCAACCAACTTTCCTACTAACCGGATAACTTCTGCTTCAATGAATTTCGCCGATAACTTGGCTGAGACTTGCTTAGAGGCAACTTGCTTGTTAATTTCCTCTATTTGCGATTGCGGTAGTCTATAATTTTTTATATAAACTGGACTTTTATCTACTGTAGAAATTGTCTGCTTGTAGAAATTGTTAGTTGTTAACTTGTCCCCCGTTAAGTGGAAAATATCTGCATACTGCTCACATATTTTCAAAATCGAATTTCTTGCTGCATCATCTAAGCTGTCTATTTCTAGTTCTTCCAATAACCTCTTATACCTTTCTTCTTTATCTGACTTCATGACGTTTTTCTTCTTGAAAGTGTTGATCACGTAATAGTCACGTAATGGTGTCATCTTTGGTGAAAATTTTTCTACTATTACATCTCTATCTAAGGTATTTACAATTTTTACATGCACAATTCCTTTTGATGGAACTAAGGAATTGGCAATAAATACACCCTCTTGTAGCTCCTCGTTAAGTATCACACTATCCTCAGCAACGCTCATGTCCATAGCTTTAATTATCTGAGTTCGTGCTGGTATCACAAATCTATTATTCTCTGGTAACTTCGTCTTCATTGGAACAAAAATTTCTTTGCCGTTCACATAAATTGACAATGTAAATGTCTCATAGTCAATGATGCATAAGTTCCTTTTCAAAAAATCTCTGCCAAGAATTCCGTCCGTGCCTATCGGAAATTCTTCGTTCACCACATGTAATTTCTGAACCACTTCTACATCATCAAAATTTATTCTTACTGTCGTCATCCCTAATGTATGTGACTCCTCTTTCGTTACACCAATAATCTTACACCGTTCATCTATCAGCTCTATATCCCTGCTGATTACATTTTCTTTAATGAGCGAAATATCCGCTCCCGTATCAATCAAAAATGATACCATTTTTCCCGTTATGTTAGTCTTTGTGATTACAAAATTTGATGTGCTACTCCCTATATTAAAAATTTTTAGTGGTTCTTTATTATCATTAAAATCTACTATTCTTGACTCTCTGAGCCTCTCGAAACCACTTCTTCGGAGACTAACTCGTCGTTTCCCGAGCTAACTACATTAATTCTCCTATTTCTATTCTTATTACCACTTGTATTATTGTAACTATTATTACGGTAAGTATCAGACCTTCCTTTATTATTATTATTATTATTATAATTTTTATTGAAATTATTATTATTAAAATTATTATATCCTCTTCTGGGATTAAAATTCCTATTTACTACTTCTCTTTGATGGAAATTATTCCTATTATAATTCTTATTTTTCTGGAACCTAGTTCCATAATTCAATACCTGGGCTTGGTTTTGGTCATCTATCTCTCTTGCCAACTCAATAGCATCCTTTAAGCTACATGGCCGCGACGCGTTTATCGTTGTTCTCAGTGGCTCATTTAACCCTGACTTAAAAATGTTCAACCCTATCTGGTTGTTTAAGTCTGAGATTATGTCCCTGTTCGTTTCGCCCTTTTCTGCGATTTGAACCGCGTTGAGTTTTGCAATTAAACTTTCTATCTTGTGACCATACTGGTCTGCAGACAAATTCGCTTGTCTGACATTCGATAATTCAGCATGTATCTTTGAAGCTGAAACACGACTTTTAAAAGCAGTTTTAAATAAGGTTGTAAACTCTTCCAAAGAGTTGGGTTTTTTATACGCAGCTAGTGAAATTTTTGCTTTTTCCGATAACTTGGTTTGAAAAATGAAGTCTATTAACTTCGATTTTTCCACCTGGTCCCTCAAAGTATCGTGTAGAAACTTAACTAAGTTTAGAAAATTTTCTACCTCTGTGTTTTTGCCTTCAAACTGAGGAATCAGTTTGTAAGTAGCAACAATATCGAAACTAGACATTTTTGCACTTTCACTAGACTTTATCGAATATTCAGATAATAATTGCTTCACCGATCTGAAGCTTGTAGTGAACCGCTTCTTTAGTTTATCAAATTCGGCACTATCAAGTTCGTGAATTATAGTCTTGGATAATTCCCCAAATTTATACCTTAATCCTTCTAAATCTTCAGAGAATTTCTCTAACACATGCGGTGTTACAGTTTTGTCTTCTTTTAAAATTGACTCGATGACACAAACCTCTTTAATCAATTTTTCAGCCCTAATCAATGTATCCATCAAAATTTAAAAATAAATAAAAAAATGTAATTTATCTTTCTCTATATATATTTTGGTCTGTTAAAAAAATAAAAAAAAATTCTTTCTAATCTAACTTATATTTATCTATTTATAATATTGCTAACGCTTTTCATTCTTCAGCATTTTCTTATATTAACACACGCTTTCCGTGGCTGCGTTGGTTTTCACCACAGCTCTGACAATTTTCTTATTAAAGTAAGTTCTCATCCTATGCATAACGTACAGTATTATCAACACTATTATCACCACGATCGTAATTATCTCAATCTTCTTTATTTCATCTGTGCTAGCTCCAACATTCAGGTTCGTTGCTGAACCAGCCCCATTTGTGATAATCACTTCTTCTTCTTTCTCAGGTTTCTGTGAGTTGTTTCCCATAACTTATTATCTTAGCTTGTTGACTTCTTTTAATTTGATATTGCTGACTCGTTACTTGATGTTCCTTTATCTGCTGCTTTTGCTGAAGATTCTTGTTGGTCCGTTCGCTTTTTAGGTCGCCATAAACTACGTCTGGACGTTCTCCTTACTAACGCCCTACGTATCTGCTAAAATAAAAGCATATGTAACAAAAGTAGGGAGACCTCTACAGGGTCATACCAAATCATAGGCTCGGTGGCCTTTAGACCTCTTGAACATACCTCTTATTATTGTCGAAATAAAACTCCCAAATTTTATAGTTCCTTTTTAATTTTATTATAAATTTCTATATGAAATAATGTTTTCTCCTGAAGTACCTTACTATACTTTTTAGATATAAAATTATACTTATCCTATCTTCTGAAAATTTCTTATTATATATATCCAAAAATTCCTCATCACACGTTTCCGTGTACATACTCTTAAACAAGAAATCTTGTTCAAGCCTTATGTTATGAAATATCATCATAACATAATTCTTGAACAATTTTTAAAACAAAAAAAACAAACATCATTGTGAAAACAAAAATTGTTTGCTTTTTTGTTTGTTTACTTCAAAAAATTTATTTTTTAGTTAAAGTAAGTAAACAAAACAAAAAAACAATATTTCCGTAAATCAGCAGTTACAACTTTTATTTTCACAATTTAAATTCCACGATAGGTAAATAAACCTATAAACATAATTTTACATATTTATTTAATTTGCAATCTGTTCATAATTTATTATGATTATTACATAATTAAAGAAAATATGAAAATATTCAACCTTCATAACTATGTCAAAAATATACGTACTTGGACTTAATTTGTAATTCATTTTTGATTAAACATTTATGCGTTCGACTTTGACTTATATGATTTTTTAAAAAAGGGTTGAAAATCTTCACATTATCTTGTACAAAGGTTTGACTTAGGAAAATGGATATAAGAGTAAATGGTTCCTCAGATACCATTACATCACTTAATATGTGGTTTTTGCGATACACAATGTCCCCCACTTTGAAATTCGGGATTCTGGACCGTAGATTGTATCGCTGTGCCGATTTAATATATGCCGCAGCTATACAATCTTTCAAGCGCTGCCGGATCTGAGCTAGCCGATCGTTTGAAGGTACTTCTTCCATTGGTTCCTCTATACTATGTAAGTTTTTTAGTAATACGTAGGTTGAGCCATGCACGATCATAGACAGACCGAAGAGAGCGTAATAAGGAGAACAGTTGATGGAGGAATGCACCATGCTACGTAATGCACTATTTATTTGAGGCAGTTGTTGGTCCCAAATTGTATGTTGATCCTTAATATACGATCGAATTCCAGTTAAGACGCTTTGATTAACTCGTTCTACCGCGTTGACGGAAGGTGAATATAATGCCGTTTTAAAATGTTTGACCCCATATCTCGTGAGGAAATCCTTGAAGAGTTTAGAAGTGAATTGAGTTCCATTGTCTGAGACTATTGTCTCCGGGCAACCAAAAGTTAAAAAGACTTGATTTTCTAAAATTGTACAGATAGGATCAGCAGTTAGCTTCCATAGAGGAAACAGAAAAGTGAATTTTGTTAAGTGATCGAGGACCATTAGGATCGCAATATTTCCCGCTTTAGATCGGGGATAGGGACCTAGAATGTCTATATATATTTTTTGTAGCGGACGCTCAGATCTGCTTGCGTTGACCATTGGTGCCCTTAGGATTTGGTTGGTTGACTTTACTTCCTTACAAGTTTCACAAAGTGACAGTTGGGTTTGAACTTGAAAAAGCATCCGGGGCCAGAAGAAGAAGCGCCGTAAATGGTGTAAGGTTTTTCTCACCCCTGCATGGGCGGAAGTGGGGAGACCATGAGCCTTGGCTATTAAATCACTAGTCATCTCTTCGGGGACCCAGAGCTTCCAAGCTTCACCCTCTACGCAGGAAGTAAAGTTGACCCTCTTATAAATTTTCCCGTCCAGTAATCGCAAGTCAGAGAGAGACCTCCCGCCATCCTTAACAATTTGCACTAATTTAACATATTCAGGAGAAAAGAACGCAGTTGAACTGAGATCCAAGTCGTGTTCACTATTGGAAGAGATTGCATCCACACAGTGTACACGAGAAAGTGCATCAGGCACGGCATTCTGGGATCCTTTCCTATATTTGATATCAAAGATATATCCTTGAAGTTTAAGGCTCCATCTGGCTAGACGGCCAGAAAGGTCTCTTTGCTGCATCAGCCACTTCAGGGACGCATGATCCGTAATAACCGTGAATGGATGTCCTTCGATATAGGCTCTAAATTTTTTTATTCCCAGAATGACGGCCAAACACTCCTTCTCGCCCACACTGTAGTTCCGTTGTGCCGAGTTTAACTTCTTGGACATGAAAGCTATTGGATGTTCTGCACCATCATCGTCCGTTTGTGTCAATACACACCCTATTCCATCATTGCTAGCATCACATTGCACTTGGAATGGCTTTGAAAAATCAGGGTTGGCTAGCAGGGGAGCTGATGTTAACGCTTTCTTGATCGCCAAGAAGGCCACACCTGCTTCCTCTGTCCACTGGAATTTCCTATGTGACTTTAGCAAATCCGTTATAGGAGTTGTGAGAGACGCGAACTCAGAAATGAACCTTCTGTAATAGCCAGACATACCCAAGAATCGTCGAACCTGGCGCACCGATGTTGGACTTGGGAACTCTGCAATCGCTGCAACCTTTTCTTGATCAATTTTAATCCCTTCCTGGCTGATGATATACCCCAAGTATTTTACTTCAGGCAGTAGAAACTTGCTTTTTTCTATATTAACTGTTAGATTCGCTCGCTTCAAGTGTTTAGCAACTTCTGCCAGCGTCTGTAGGTGCGAATCGAATGTAGCCGAGACTACTAGCAAGTCATCCAAGTAAACAAATACCTGATTTTTAAGCTCAGGAGGTATCACACGGTCCATAAGCATCGTCATGGTTTGGGCAGCATTACAGAGACCGAAGGGCATACGTACAAAATGATACAATGGACGACCTGGGACAGTAAACGCGGTTTTCTCTCTAGATGATAATTCCATGGGGATCTGCCAGAACGCGTCCTTCAAATCTAAACTAGAAATATACTGCGACTTAGGTAATCGACTCAGAATTCCTTCAATTTGTGGTAAAGGGCAAGCCAAAGGTTTCGTGACGGCGTTCACTTTCCTTGAGTCTAAACATAGCCGAACTTTTCCAGGTTTGCGTACCAATACTACAGGCGATGACCAGGAGCTTGAGGAAGTTTCAATTATACCTAACGACAACATGCGGTCCAACTCCTCACCCATTAAGTTCTCGACAGCAGGAGATATGGGATAATGTCTCTGTTTTATAGGACGCGCGTCACCGGTGTCGATGACGTGTTCCAATAAACTAGTTTTTCCCAATCCCTGCTTCGAGAAGGACGGCAGAAGTTGGATGACATCTTCTAGCTGTTGGTGTTCGGTTGTTGTCAGGCTGGATAATTCAGGTTTGGTCATTCCCATAGTAAATCGCTGTATGGAAGGTTGATACAAATTAAAGAGTTTAAAAAAATCGATTCCCAAATATAAGTTCTGCATGAGCGATGGAACAACCATTAACTCAATGTTTTTTGTTATTCCATTGAAAGACACGTTTGTACAAAAATACCCATGAATAGTTTGACTCTTCCCATCTGCAGTGTTTATGATTTCATTAGTTAAACGTTAGAAGTTGAGGTGTTTTCATAATCTCAATGGCGAATTTACCACCAATCGCACTTATTGAAGCGCCGCTGTCAAGGAGACCTATCCGTTTTATATTTAGAATTTCGACCTCAGCATAGGGACGCGGATCATTTTTGACCGAAACTAGAGCCGATACGACAGAGGTCTTCGGTCGACCGACGGGTTTTTCTATATTTCATTAATCTATTAATTGAACGTGTCCGTCGGTGACTTTTTGTACAAAGCGTTTCTATTCCTAGTCGCTTTCTTGCTGCCAGGTATTCCCGAAGGCGCTCGTGAGGTGGCTTTATGATGTGTCGTTGGACTGCTGGAGGCAATAAAGCTGGATCTCGGCTCAATATTTGAGTTGGTGGGATTGACTCCTCAATGTAATTGTGTAACTGACCTGAACAATCTGCTGCTTCGTTTGCGGAAAGTTTGTCAAAACGGTCTGATGACGGGCTTGGTGTTAACACCGAGTCGCACTGGGTGGGAATTATTTCTGGGAGCGTGAGTCTCTTTTGACCACGCTCCCTTTCACGTTTAAAGTACAATGATCGCACTTAAATAGGTACGTATCGTCTTTCCCGCATCCGAAGCAAAAAAGTCTTAAGGCGCGAGTACACTGTCTGAATCCATGGCCTGGCTTCTTGCAATTCCAGCAATAAATCATCTTTTTTTCTGTCTGTGGAGCTCCTTGAATAGCATAAAGGTCCCCCTTTTAAATGGTGAGATGAGCCAACGCTCCTGGCAGATCATCATCGTGTAGTTCTTCTTCGCTGTATCCCTCCGTTACTGCTATTTCTGAAATCCCTGGTCTAACGGCAAGATTTCGTGGCTGTGCTGGCATTGAGGACCACAGTTTTTCTCGACGTCGACACAATTCGCGAAGGTGTTCGACAGATCCTACGTTAACGTATAGGAGTTCTTTCCTAATGTCCATTTTTAAATTGTTAACCAAGATGTTTAGCAGTCTTCGATCTGACAGAGGTTCGTTAAGTTTATCGCTCAAGCGTTGTATATCACCAAGGAACACATCGAATGTTTCGGTAAACCTTTGTTTACGAGCACGAATTTTATCGATGATTTCTTCATCGGAGTCTCGGTCCCCAAATTCAATTTTTGCAGCTCCGCACAGTTCTCTCCAAGTCGTCCCAGGAGTACGTCGATGGTAACGCCAATACCAATCAGCTGCGTGGTTTTTAAACAGTAGATGAGCATGAGCGAGTAAAATGTCTTCCCTTCCTCCAAATGACAAATTATTCAAGACGCCTATTCGATATATGAACTCTTCGATGCTAACCCCATCGGCCCTACCATGAAAAGTCACATTCCAGCCACTGATAGTCCGAGCGTTTCCCTCGTTGTTTGCTTGGCTACCTCTAGCTGTTGAATTTGGAACTATAGATGCGTTGTGTAATCTTGGAGCATGGCTGTATGGAGTAGGCATTGACGCGAAGTCGTGCTGTCGTTGTTGAGATTCGTGGACTGGTTTCTGAAGCTGACTTGGCTCTTGTAAGATCTCTCTTATAGTTTTGTGGAAGTGTTCTTCAGTACTTACTTGGTGTCGCGGTGGGTGGTTATCAACTGTCGTTGATTCGAAATTAGGCTGTCGATAAGCGGGTCCTGGAGTGAAATCAGGAGCTGTAGCGCCAGCACTTGTAGATGGGGCAGCAGCTAACCTCATCTCTGCTGTTTGAGAGCGGGTGCGAAGCTTGCGAGTGGCACCTGTTTCTCTAATTTTATATTTTATATCTCCACTGCGAACTTTTTTCTGACAAATGGGACACGTCATGTTGTTTTCGAACCAACGAAGAGCGCAATATTCATGGAAACTATGACTACATGGGGTCTGCATAGTATTTTGAGACTCCGCGATTGCATGTTGGCAGATGGCACATAGTTCCGGCTCGTCAAGGATGTTAATTCCTGGGGTTTCGGCCATTTGAGAGTAAGAACTTACAAAAAAACTAAATCTTATCTATGGTCAATGAAGGGCTGTCTTAAAAACAATCTTTCGATTCGAGTTGAGGGTTGGAAAGAAAACTAGTAAACTATTTATATTGCTGATGATGGATTGAATAAGTACTTCGTAGAAAACCCCTACGAGAGGTGTGGTAAAGCAGAAAACTTAATCTAGTTCAGGAGAAAGAAACGAAAATATACCTTTCGATTCGAGTTGAAGTTTGGAAAGAAAACTGGTAACCTATTTATATTGCTGACGATGGATTGAATAGGTAGTTCGTAGAAAACCCCTACGAGAGGTGTGGTAAAGCAGAAAACTTAATCTAGTTCAGGAGAAAGAAACGAAAATATACCTTTCGATTCGAGTTGAAGTTTGGAAAGAAAACTGGTAACCTATATATATTGCTGATGATGGATTGAATAAGTAGTTCGTAGAAAACCCCTACGAGAGGTGTGGTAAAGCAGAAAACTTGAACAAACCTGCCCATATTTGACCCTGTAGCTGTAGGTGGGTATTTGAGATGGAATCTGGAGAGTTTAGATGCGATCGTGGTTAATCCCCCACAGGTTCAAAGTAAACAAAACTAAACCCAAAAAAAACTTCTAAACGAATCGTCACTTTTCAAATTATCAATCTACTTTTTGATATCAATTATTTGTCTGTTGTTTCATCTTTGATTGTAATTACCAATATATTATATACCTTGTAAAATAATTTGTTTTGAATTCAATTGACTTGTAAAAATATTTAACTTGATTTTTGTTGAAAAATATTGGCAGTTTGAATTATTTTTAAGTTACTTTATTTAACTAATATATTTATCTTTCCCTTTTTTTTTCTTTACTTTATTTCTACGATTTTTTTTCTTTAAATTAATTTGTATTTATATTACTTTGTTTTACAATTTTCTTCTTTATTTATAAATAATATTTAACTAAATTCTTATTTGATAAATGTAAATTGGCTTTGGCTACCTTACGAAAATTAATTTTAATTTAATTTATTTATAAAAGCCTTTGCTAATTGCTTTATTTGTGAACTACTTTAATTTGCTTTTTACTTTATTTATAAATTAACATTAGTTTGATTTTATTTGCCAGATAATTTTGGATTCGATTTGAAAACTTTACATTTTATTTGATTTTTCGTGAAATTAATTTTCAATAAATAACTTAATTTAATTTCCAAAAACTATAATTATTTCTTTTTTTTCTCTTTTTTTATTTAATTTGCTTGCTAGTGATCTTGACGTGAGACCGACCTCGTTCCGCCACTGAAGAAGTTCAATGTTTACTGAAGTTTGGAGAAACATGTCGTGAATTTGAAAGTGGATTTAAAATCTTTATTCATTTTTATTTTTTTAATTTTAAGGAGTTGACTGACTGGTAGTGGTTGCAGCCCGCACGGATGTCTGAGGTGGTCCAACCCTAGCTTAGACATTAGCCAGGAGTTGGGACATCCACAAGGTTCTCCGCATCCGTGCGCGCTTCAAGCGCCATCAGCAAATCTAATAAACTAAACGGTGATAACAAAAGTGATATGACCGATTCATGTCCTGGTCGGAATAGTAATGAAGCAGTGGCTGATCCAGTTATCGAGGTTGCAATTTGGGAGTAATTGTGGCCATCAATCGCCCTCATCACACCTCAATCATTGGTCAGAACCACGTCACACCATCCAAACCAGTTCACTAACCACATAAAAAATCTACTGAGACTACAAAGGTTGAAAATTTAACGTGATGGTAATGGTGATCGGGCTGGGCTTGCGTCCTAATAATCATTATCTTTAACTAGCTGTGGTAGGTAGTCTTGATCGGCACGACCAGCTCCTACGATCCAGTCCTAATCATCGTCGTGAATCGCTAGGGTTAGACCCAGACCGACACTCATTACCTAGGAATGACTGGGAGGCGAGGAATTGTCACATCCTATAGGCAGTCTACTGAAGGTTGACTGACTCCCTGCGCCGATATTTGTTCAGATTTTCTTTAACAGAGCACTTATCAAACAAAACCTTATTAAAATGATGAAGCAGTATCGATAGGATACTGACAAATTTATCTTCCAAAAAAAAAAAAAAAAAAATCTTTATTTGTAAAAGAAAATTTGTTCCAAACAAACTTTCATTCCAAAAAAAATTTTGTTCAAAAAAAAAAATTTTCATTCCAAAAAAATTTTGTTCCAGAAAAAAAATTTTCATTCCAAAAAAAATCTTGTTCCAGAAAAAAAAATCTTCATTCCAAAAAAAAATTCATTCCAAAAAAATTTTGTTCCAAAAAAAATTTTGTTCCAAAAAACTTCATTCCAAAAAAATTTTGTTCCAGTGTTGATACCTCAACAGATAAAACTATATCAACCAACCCAGCGGAAATCGATAATGCATAATAATGCATAATAATGCAAAATTGCATTATTATATTTAATTAATTTTCTTTATAATAACTTGATATAATTGTTAACGCAGCAAAAATTGCTTATTTAAAGAAAAATGAATTACCATAAATAAATAAGAATTATTTTAACATTAAAACTTTAACGTTATTTTTCTTCATCATACAAATCTTCCAGTAAAGCTAACTGTCCAGCCCCCACCAGTGAAAAGCGGGTTAGTTATTACTGAAGGTTTGTACATGGTCCTTCGAGTCTTCAAGTAAAATAAAGTGACCAGAGAGAACAACAGTCATTAAGATCAGTTAAACATAAACAACAATGGATACAAAAGCTCTGTTCGACCAACAAGCAGAGACAGCTGAAAATCTTAAACAGCTGGTTACAAACTACAAAAAGGATGGGAAAGAAAGAAAAACATATGACTATTGCGAGAGAAAAAAACTTACAGTACAAAGGCTGTATCTGGAGTATCAACGGGTGGACGAAATACTAAGAACCACCAAAGGAGTTGATACGAAGCATCCTTACTTCAAGGAACATCGGCTGAAGGTTCACCAATCATACGAATACATAATGGCTGAACTAATACAACAACAATCAGTGCCAACAGTCGTAGTAACCAACAACCTAGATGAAGATCAGCAGAATGCCGGTGCCGTTAGTAATCCAGAAAACTCTGTTCCAGATAAACTACCAGCATCAACAACTTTTTCAAGTGGTTTATCAATAGGAACAAAAAATTTGCCAGAATCATTATTAGCAAGAAAACAAGAAATAATGAACACACAACTTATTCGGAATTTAAGAGGAATTCGAGACGCTATTAATTTACAAAAACCAAAAGAACTTTTATGAATAAAACAAAAACAGATCGAATCTACCATGGAAAAACTTGAACTTATTCACCATGAAATAATTATGTCTTTAGAAAGGGAAGACAATGCAGGATATGTAAACCAACAAGCTATCTACGAATCTATTACTGATGAAGCAGAAGAAACATTAACTCTTCTGCAGCAATACATTAGTAGAAATAAGGTGGATATGGAAATAAACGAATCGAAAATCGATATTAAGCTTGCACAAATCGATTTTCCTCGTTTTTATGGAGAATACAGCAAGTGGTCATCATTTTACGATCAGTTTAAAAGATTCATTCATGAAAATCCTAAATTGACTACAACTTATAAAATGTCTTTACTGAAATCCTACATAGGTGGTGATGCAGCCAAAATTATAAGTCATTTGGAAACAACTGAGCAAAACTACAACACAGCTTGGGAAATTCTGGTAGCGAGATATAACAACAAAAGGTTACTGATAACAAAATACGTAAACACAATTTTATCTCTACCAGTTATTAACACAGAATCGGCTGCAGCTATCAGAAATCTGCATGATACATTAAGAGAATGTTTACATGCAATAAACAACTTTGGAACAGATATTAGTTCTTGGAATGCAATTATCATTCCAATAATCACAAAAAAAATGGATTCCGAAACTCTTAGATTATATGAAACAACACTCGCTAGTCCTAGAGAAATTCAAACATTGGACGAATTTCTGAAATTTCTAGAGGGACGATTTCAATCACTTGAAGCTATCTCCAACTCTAGAATAGCATCAAAAAGTATCATCCAAAGCAGCAACAACCGCAACATTGGCTATTCAAACGCTTCAAATAATAATAGCAATTCATCGACTAACAGTAAAGTAAAAGGGTTTCATGCCGTAAATTCAAACGTCAACAATTGCCAACAATGCAGTGGAAGTCACCATATTGGGCAATGTCCAGCTTTTAATAAACTATCAACAATTGAAAGAACACAGCTGGTGAATTTATTGAAATTATGCAGAAAATGTCTTACCGTGCACCAGAACAACGGCTACTGTAAATCTGCAATAAAATGTACGAAATGCATGGGAAATCATCACATACTTCTACATACAGATAAATCACAAAATGAAATAAAGTCATCCAATTACCAAGCCGTTAGTGCATCTAACTTAAAAACGTTTATGTCACTTCGTCAGAATGAACAACAGTCCGGTACGCTACTTGGAACGGCACTTGTTCAAGTTTGTAATCAAAATAATATTCAACCCAAATATCTTCGAGTATTAATAGATCCTGGGTCTCAAGCAACGTTTATAACAACAAAGGCGGCAAATGAATTGAAGATACAAGGACACCAAACGTTTGTTGAAGTAACTGGAGTTGCGGGAGCTAATGCTGGAATTGTACGAAAATCTGTGAATCTAGAACTACAACCTAGATTCCCATCTGCATTTAAGATGAAAATTAACGCTTTGGTTCTTGATGTTCTTACTACCATCCTTCCAGAACAACATATAGATGATAGAGAGTGGAATCATTTAAGCAATCTTATGTGGGCTGACCCAACTTATTACAAACCGGGTCCTATCGATGTGCTGTTAGGGGCAAATCATTACTCGGAAATCATACTAGATGGCATAATTAAAGGTAATACATCAGAACCGATGGCTCAACAAACAGAATTTGGTTGGATAGTAAAGGTATGGAAGCTCTAACCAAGGCCAAATCAAATCAATGGTTACTTCTATAGAAATAGACAACCAATTAAAGAAATTCTGGGAGATCGAAGAAGTGGTACCCAAACGAACTCTTACAACAGAAGAACAAAAATGTGAAGAACATTATAAATCAACACATAATTTAGGACTGGATGGTCGATACATCGTTCGTATTCCGTTTAAAGAAGATTACAAACCTTTGGGAGCATCTATCAACAGAGCCTTTGCACGACTTCTACAGCTAGAGAAACGATTCGAATTGTGTTCAGAATTTAAAAGATCTTACAAGGATTGCATGCAAGAATACATTCAGCTAGGACACATGCAACCAGTTACATCCAACAACAACGGATCGTATTATATTCCTCATCATGCTGTTATTAAAGAAAACAGCTCAACAACAAAATTACGAGTTGTTTTTGATGGCTCTGCTCAAACTACCAATGGTGTCAGCCATAATGACAACCAAATGACTGGGCCGACAATCCAACAAGATTTATTATCTATGCTATTGAGATGGCGTAAACATAAATACGTGTATGGTGCCGATATTGAAAAAATGTATCGACAAATTAAAATTCATGAAGATGATCAGCATTTCCAGAGATTATTGTGGCGCAATTCACCTACAGAAAAGGTTCAAGAATACCAACTTACGACAGTTACGTTTGGAACAACCTCTGCACCATACTTAGCCATCCGAAGACTTCAACAGATTGCATACGATAACGAATTTAGATATCCATTAGCTTCGGAAATCATTCTCAATGATTTTTATGTTGATGATTTACTCTCTGGTAACGAAACAATCGAAGAAGCACTTATAACTCAACAGCAGCTTCTTGATTCTTTAAGCAGTGGCGGATTTAACCTGAGGAAACGGTTTGGAAATCACCCTAGTATTTTATCAAACATACCAATTGAGTTTCAAGAAACAAAATCATGTCAGATAAAACTCGATGATACAATAAAAACGCTTGGAATAAGTTGGAACCCAACAACAGATACTTTTGAATTCAAGGTAACGATTCCGGATACAGAAATTATTACAACTAAACGAAAATTTCTTTCGGAAGCATCAAAACTGTTTGATCCTCTTAGATGGCTTTCTCCTACAATCATTCAAGCCAAAATACTCCTCCAACAACTATGGTTGACTGGTGTTAGTTGGGATCAACCACTGCCAGATAATGTAAATTCTAAATGGATTCTTTACAAACAGACATTACCTGCGCTAGAAAAACTGAAAATTCCGAGATGGGTCAATAACTTAAAATGTAATACACCTGAGTTACATGGTTTCTGTGATGCGACAGAACTTGCATACGCAGCAGCAGTATATTTTTCAACCAAAGATGAGAAGGGATTAAAAACAGTCACCTTACTAACAGCTAAGACTAAGGTGGCGCCAATAAAAACAAAAATCACTCTTCTGAAATTAGAACTATGTGGAGCGTTGCTATTAGCCAAATTGTTACGAAATGTAGAACAAGCAATGTAAATTTCAAATATAAAAACATATGCATGGAGTGATTCCACGATTGCATTAGCCTGGATAAGAGGTAGTCCAATGAGATGGAAAACTTTCGTTGCCAATCGAGTAACTGAAATACAACAACTTACTGATGCTTCACAATGGAACCACGTTAAAACAGAAGACAACCCAGCAGATTGTGCTACTAGAGGAATTGATCCAGATAAATTAAGTGAACATCATTTATGGTGGAACGGACCAAATTGGTTAAAGGAAAATCAAGAAAAATGGCCAAAATTAACAACTGAATTAAAAATTGAAGATATTCCAGATACAAAAAGAACTGAGCTAACTACGATGATGACAACTGACCCATATAGTCTTCTTTGTACAAGATACTCTAAATTAATAAAACTACAACGAGTTATAGCATACTGTCAGCGATTTGTCAACCGACTTAGAAAAAAACAGTATCCGACGTCTCTAACCCTAACAACGATAGAGATGGAGGAAGCTTTGCAGCGGATCGTAATAACAGTCCAATCTAAAAACTTTCATGAAGAAATATCACAACTAAAAACTAAAACGCATATCTCAAGTAAGAGTAAAATTCTTTCTTTGAGTCCGTTTCTAGACCAACAAGGTATACTACGGGTAGGAGGTAGATTACAAAATTCAGCACTTTCATTTAACGAAAAACATCCGATTATTTTACCCAAAAAACATCCAGTAACCGAGCTAATAATAACGAATGCTCATTTAACAACTTTGCATGGAGGAGCGCAGCTAACGTTATCTTACATCCGAAAGCGTTTTTGGATTATTAATGCAAAAAGCTGTGTTCGGAATTCAATTCATAAATGCGTAAAATGCCACAGATTCAAAGCTAAGACCAATCAGCAAATAATGGGTAATCTACCATTATCAAGAATTGTTCCTTCTCGACCATTTTTAAAAACAGGAGTAGATTATGCGGGGCCTCTTAACATTCGAACAACAAAAGGAAGAGGACATAAATCATACAAAGGCTACATAGCACTTTTTGTGTGTATGGCTACAAAGGCAGTCCATATTGAAGTCGTAAGTGATCTTACATCACAAGGATTCATTGCAGCATACAAGAGATTTACATCACGGCGTGGACTATGCACTGATATTTACAGTGACAATGGCACAAATTTCGTTGGCGCCAGTGCTGAGCTCAACAAAAGGAAAAAATTAACTATGCAACAACTTAATCCTGAATTTGAAGAGCTTCTCTCCAAAGACAACACTACTTGGCATTTTATACCACCTCGTGCCGCACATTTTGGTGGTCTATGGGAAGCAGGAGTCAAATCAATGAAGTATCATTTAAAAAGAGTGACAGGGGAAACAACATTAACCTTTGAAGAATTAACAACGTTACTCACTCAAATAGAAGCGTGCATGAATTCACGACCATTATCACCGTTGACATCTAATCCAAGTGATCTATCAGTTTTAACGCCTGGACATTTTTCGATTGGCGATTCCTTAATTTCACCGCCAGATCCAAATATAGAAGTATCTAACCTAAATGGTCTTAAGCGATGGAGATTGGTTGAAGCAATGAAACAGCATTTTTGGAAGAAATGGTCCAAGGACTATTTATCAACTCTGCAACAAAGGTCTAAATGGAATAAAACTGAAACTAACTTAAATATCGGGGAATTAGTTTTGGTAATAGATGATCAACTGCCACCAACAAAATGGATGACGGCCAGAGTAGAAAAAGTACATCCAGGACTAGATAACAAGGTGCGAGTGGCGACAATTTGTGGCCCGGGGAAGGTCATTCTGAAAAGGCCTATATCTAAATTATCACGCCTACCTATTGAAAAAATAGAAATTAATGATGATACAAATCTACAACAAAAAGGAAACAACGAAAAGAAGTCTGAAGAGCACAAAACTACCACCAATACTAGATGTACAAGAAGGAACACGGCACCATGCAAAATAAGCAGTAACCACTATATGTTTACAATGTTTATGATATTTGCAATCCTTTGTCCTGGTCAAGCAGCAAACATAAGTTTCGTAAATAATCAGTGTGAGGTTCACAAACTGAACAACCAACCAGGAATTATCTTTGAAAAATTAGGTAAAATGTGGTTCACCAACAATGATTGGAGCATAATTGTCTATTTAAATTTGTCAACCTACGAGCAAGAACTAAATATTTTTCACCGCTGTTTGGAAAAAATAAGCCAAATATGCAAGAAAACCAATATTTCAAATTGTAATCAAACATATCAACAGTTTGATCACATGCTAACGGAAATAGTACAGCACGACCAGTTGATCAGACATCCAACTCATCATCGAGAAAAAAGAGGTTTGATCAATGTCATTGGTCGAATAGAACATGAATTATTTGGAGTAATGGATGATCGGGAGGCTAATCACTACAAACAACAAATAAAACTACTTCAAATGAATGAAAATCACTTATTCCAGCTGCAGAAAAATCAAACATCAATTGCGGAATCCACCTTGAACATATTAAAAAGACAAGAGGCTGATATAAACAACCATTGGTTACAATTCAAAGAGCAATCTCAATTAATTTTGGAAGGAATAAATCATGAAACAACATTTATCAAAATGTCTTTATACACAACGCTTCTAATGGTTAATTTCCGAAATAGGCAAACAACACTTGTACAAGTGTTGACAAACACACATTCCATAATGGCAAAAACTTCTATCTTAACAACAGAACAATTGCAGAAAGAACTATCATATATTAATGAAAATATACCAAAGGGACAACAAATACCATGGCCAAACGGAAAACACAACATCCTTCACATGTATCGTGTGTTAACAGTCACAGCAAGAACAATTGAAAATCTGCTAATTGTCAACTTCAATCTTCCATTAGCAGACAACATGCTCCATAATATGTACAAACTCACCGCTTTTCCAATGAATACATTTAATGAATCTAAAGCAATTGTACCAAAAGGAGAGATTCTCATCACAGGCTTACACATGGACCAATACTATTTTATGTCAACCACGGATTTGGATAAGTGTTTTGCAGCAAGCTCAGAAGAGTTTTTATGTAAGCAAACACATCCAATTCATACAACTGATCCTACAAAATCGTGTGAACTATCAATACTCTACTGGAACAAAATCAACAAATACTGTAACGTTCAAAAAGCAAAACCTGTTGATAGTTGGTACCAATTAAAGAACAACACTTGGTTGTTCGCATTAAGCAATGAAACCAATCTTCGGATCATATGCAAAGAAGAACAATTTATGATCCATCTAAACGGAAGCGGAAAACTTATACTGAAACCAAGGTGCGTGGCAAAGAGTGAAAAAATATTGTTACAATCCCAGGGATCATACAACAGTACCATCTACTCAGTAATTTTGAATCAAATGGATTTTGATGATGAAGTCGTGTTTAACAACTTCAGTCAACTTTTGAATTACTCCATCAATAACAGTATTCTTCAAGAAGTGAGAATAGCAGAAAATTCTATTAATACAGTAAAATATCAAGAAACCTTACCTTTCTTGCAAAGGCCATCAGTTCATGATGTTCATCATTATTTTATTTTGTATGGACTAATTGTGTCCATTGCAATTATTATAATTATCAAATATCGATGCAGTAAAAAGGTTAATAGAATTCCTGCAGCCCAGCAACTGGAAGTATAACAGTATACAGCTGGGCCCCGGAGTATGTTGATACCTCAACAGATAAAAATATATCAACCAACCCAGCGGAAATCAATAATGCATAATAATGCATAATAATGCAAAATTGCATTATTATATTTAATTAATTTTCTTTATAATAACTTGATATAATTGTTAACGCAGCAAAAATTGCTTATTTAAAGAAAAATGAATTACCATAAATAAATAAGAATTATTTTAACATTAAAACTTTAACGTTATTTTTCTTCATCATACAAATCTTCCAGTAAAGCTAACTGTCCAGCCCCCACCAGTGAAAAGCGGGTTAGTTATTACTGAAGGATTGTACATCCAGAAAAAAAATTTTCATTCCAAAAAAAATCTTGTTCCAGAAAAAAAAATCTTCATTCCAAAAAAAAATTCATTCCAAAAAAATTTTGTTCCAAAAAAAATTTTGTTCCAAAAAAAATTTTGTTCCAAAAAACTTCATTCCAAAAAAAAATTCTGTTCCAAAAAATTTTGTTCTACCAAAATCTCCGTCGAAAAAAAATTTTAAAAATGCTCTGTTTCGAAAGGAAACAGATTTTAAGGATCATACATATTTAATTTATCAGAAACGTTTTTATTTTATTAGAAACATTTTTATTTTCTTAGAAACCTATTTGTTTCAAAAAGAAGATATTACTTTGCATTAAAAACATTTTGATTTGACTTTAATTGAATTGTTTCACCAAACCTGTTTCAAAGGAAACAGTCTTGTTTTGTATAGCATGTTCTAGAAAAACCAGTTTCAAATTTCGGACCACGCCTCTCCAAATCAGGCCCCTGTTTCGGCGCCATATTTGTGCCACGTGACATGGGCTTACCACACCTAGATTTTGGGCAGGATTGGATCAGTCTGCCCAGGTTTCATTACCAATAAGCCCGATGGCATCAAATAAATTTGTGTGGGATTATTCAATTTAGAGAAAACATATTTTTATTTTTGGGAACCTCTACGTGAGCCATAGCGAGATCGCTCCCACGTCAAAATCACTTTTATTTTATTTAAGTACACATGAAAGTCATGTCCAATTTATTGATTTAATTCTTAATCTAATGATTCTACCAGCATCGAAGAATCCGTTTAACAATAAAATATAATGAAAAGAAGACTTACAAAATATTCCGCACAGTTGTCATCCGTCGGCAGCAATGGTTGGCTTTTCGTCCAATTGATTTCGTCGATTTGTTCCCTTCCGGCTTGTAAGTTATCACACTCCTACTGACACCAATCAATATCACCCTTCAATATTTATATGTTGTTGATGTGAATATATTCTGATGACATTAATTTTCAAAAGACTATATGCGGACGACACTGACTTCCAAGAATTTATATATTTACTGTGGTGATTATCTTGATACACAAATATTATCGGCAGTATCCTCGTTGCTTATACGGACGACATTAACTTTCAAAATTTGTATCCTAATAACGTTGAATAAGCTGGATCATAAACGTATTGCCTTCCCAACATTAAATCTAAAGACACATCTTCACCGAAAATCCTGGTAGAATCGGGTGATTCATGTTTTCTTCAATTAGCATCCAAGAATATAGTTCTTCTTCAGAATGTCGAGTTTGGTTGCTTTTCTTTCAATGGCGGCTGTGACGTGGATGTTGTTATTAAATTGTACAATCTAATACCTTCAGTTTACGAAACTCACATTAATTATCACAATAAGGAACGAATTTATTTTAAATCTTATTTACAATTTATTTTTCCACTTTATAATTTATTCTACACAACCATCCATAAGAAAGTTTTTATTAAATCTCCAATTTTCTAATTTTAAGTAAATTTATTTTATTTTTATTAGTTCAAAGCTAACAACCAAACTGACAATTATTCCTGATCAACCCTGATATATATTCTTCGGTTTCTTCGATTTTTTTTTTCGTTCGGCAGTACTTCTGCCATTGTCAATTAAGACAAACTTTGATTTAGCAGTAAATTCTACCCGCTAGATGGCAATCATTGAGAAAACTAATCTACTAACTGGACGAATAAAATACATATCACAGCTGATCAAGCATGAATTTGACAGATGACAGATGGTTAATTAAAATTTAATGAGTGAAGTTATATAATCCAAGTAGGTAAATGTACCATTATACTTACTTCTAAACATTGCCTAAGTTAATTTCTATTGGTTGGTTTCATAATTAACAACTATACCATCAGAAATGAGACAACGTAATAATTGATGTTTTAAAATTCGTAGGTACAACTTGAAAAATGCGCATAGACCATATAGGTAGTGTTGCTAGTTTTGTTTACCTGAATTACCCCCGGGACAAAAGTAAAGATATTATATGGAAAGAAGTAGTCAATTGATTCAGGTAATGGTTTGACTAAATTATGAATTTTCCGATGTCATGAAATTTGTTATTTTTGTGTTGTTTACAATACACAAAGTATGAACCTCGAGCGTAACAAACTCTCCAACTTAAGGTAGAAACACAACACGGACGATAACGTCAGACGTTAAAAAAAATGTCTACAATTTCGCTGTTGTAACCACAACAAAGGCGTCAGCGTTAAAAGCTGTCAAAAATAAAATGGCATAAACTAAAATACTTTGTTCTTTGTCAAAATGAATTTCACAAATTTCAATTTTAAAAATAACTAATTTTTACTAATAAATATATAATAATAATAATTTTTCTACTAATAACTAATTTTAAAAATAAAATGCAAAATACAAATTATGAAAATATATAAATGAATAAAACCGAACTTTGAACATAAACTCAAAATTAAGTTGACAACTCAAAACAAAAGGATTACAACCTCAGAAACGCGAAAAACATTATAAAATCATATTTTGCAGTTGGTGGCACTGTCACAATAACATTAAAAATTACTCTTGCAGCCAAATAAAAATAGAATTGATATCTGGCAATAATCATCGCCGACGATAAATTAGAAATAGAATCTAAATTTTCTCCGACGAAAAAAACTTTTCCGTTTATCGTTGTAGTTGTGTTTGAAATGTATGTATCCTGTGTATTCTAATGTTACTAACGTCGTCGTCGGACGATTTCGCCCGTGTTGTGTTTCTAGCTTTACTCTCAATTTCAAAACAAAACAAAAGTTTCCGTTTAACGAAACTTGGTTTTTAATGAATAACGTTGACTGCGTTTTTATCATAGGTTTGTGATTTGTTTATATTTGTACTTTTTTTTATTGAAATTGAGTGATAGAATTGTTTTTTAATGCTATAAAATTATGTTTCCGAACAGTTTTTATTATTTGTTTTCTACCTATAGTCATTGGTTGCTTCAGAACTTTCTGTTGCCGGCTTACTTCTATATGTTCTTTAACAATATTACACATAGTTTGCGAAGAACTCGGTTCAGACACGTCATAACTTGTTGCACATATCTCGTTTTTTTTCTCAGTAATTATTATTTTGTTCTTAATCTCTTCATCAGTGGAATATTCTGTTAAACTTGTCTCATTTTCATCTCCCTATCATCCGATGAGTCAAAATCAACAGTTTTTGAAGAACTAACTATTATAATGAGTTTTGCCTTCTTTGTTGGTGGAGATGTTGTATTTAAAGAATCCAATATATAAAATATTTTTAAATATTTAAATATTTTTAAATCAGTTTTCTTTAAAAAAAGAATAGAAATACAAGAGTATAGAGCACTTAGTACTTAAATGTCTTTTTAATACCTATAAGGAGCTAAAAATATAGAAACTTACGAGCTTGTTGGCCAGCATCAATATCAGTCAATTTCAGTGACGCTTTATTTAGTTTGGTCTAGATAAGATCTTTGTTCTTTATAACATATTTCCGTTTCAAAACCTTACTATCAATCTTTGCCTTTTTTGGCTGATTCTTCATTTACTGTCGAATACACATATGCTCTTGTTTCCAGTACACTTATTTTGTTTTCAGTCTCTTTATACGTTTCTATGAAATTTATATTAGCATTATAAATAAGTCAATTTGAATAGCGATAAAGTGTTTATAATAAAGCACTGTGTTACACATGATTACTTACGAGCTCTGCCACGAATATCCACTGGGAATATTGGCCATATCGATTTTGGTAGTTTGAAGTTTTTCACCATTTCTTGAAGCTGCTTTCATTTTACAGGATTATCATAAGGTCCTGGCATATATTTGCAATATATTTTATCCTGTTTAATTGTGAGCCATGTTGTTGGAACTACATCTATCTTTTTTCGTTTTGGATCATAAAATTTGCAAATATGCTGATTATTGCCAATTTGATATGATTGTGATAAGTGTGACACCGTTTAAACGTTATTTTTTTATTAAACTGAAATATACTAAATTTCAATGGTACTTAAAGGCAAATTATAATTTCGCAACTCTTACAAACATTTATTAAATTTCTCAGCACAAAACGGCGAACAACATACATACACAGTTGAAAAAGTAACTGCAATATTTAATGCAAGTCTTGCAATAGGAGCTATGCGTTGCAGGTTATTATATTATTGAATTGTAAAGTAAATGTTGCATTAAACCTAATTTTAATGCATATCTATAAAATTTAAAACAACTCTTGCTCTTGCATCATAATTTATTTCTATAGAACAGCTACAAGTTTTAATACACCTTGCTACAATTTAATACATTAAAAATTTATTGAAATTTCAAAATTCACTAGAGTATTATCCATTTTAAAAATATATAGTTAAAATCGTATCATGTATGTTTTAGTTATCGCTTCTCAGCTGAAAGTCTATAATAATAGTGATTAAGGTAGTATGTATGTTTTAATTTTTTCCGTTGTAATTTTTTTATTCTAATTTGATTAATTTAGGCAGGTGCTTAATAATCAAAGTAACTCGAAATTATGATGTCATTTGCATTAAAATGTCATACTAAAAAAATGTTGCGCGTAATATTATTTAATGCAAATAACAGACATTTTTAAACAACAAGCTTTATATTTTACTCCAAGTACTTTGTTAAATATTGATGCAAAGAGCATTAGTTTAACTTTATATAGCAAGCTTTGTATTGTTTTGTAATGGAAACTTCCGTAGTAGTACGAGATCCGGCTGCAGGATTAGTGCGCTCATCGATTTTTTGCTAAAACCAAATTTTTATATATATTTATGATTTGGAGAATACATATCTACCAGGTTGCCTATCAAAATTTGGCCGTCAATATTTTTAATTAAATTATTTTTAATTGATTTTTGGGAACAAATTTCGTTCACTTGTTTTTTAAATAAAATATCGTCTACATCACGACAAATTATATAAAGATTCTAAAAAATCACGGTTGCCATTTCGCACCTGGCCGCACCTCTTCGCAGCCAGGTGTAAACAGGTATGATTTCGATACATTTATACGTTCATAACGTACATTGATTAATTATATATCATATTAAAGCTAATTTTGTTCTATTTATTATTATATATGGTTACCTAATTAAATCCGGCCGCAAATAAGGGTTGCTGGCTGTTAAAGATGATAAATATTTAAGGTAGAGTGAAAGAGAGTTAGGGCGTAACATCATTTGTCAGACGAGGATAGCGATTGCCAGCTGTGCGACGCTTTTAAGCCATTGCGCATGCGTCGAATGTTAGTGTTCTCAACCACCGGGGAGTAATTCGGACGATTTAATAAATACTCCAAAAAATATGTCTTCCTTTTCAAAATGACAAATTTAAAAATTACAACAAAAAATTAATATTGATTTAATATATTTAATATTGATTTAACAAATAACAAAATAAAACCAAGGTGACTTATGTAAAAGAAAATTTTATTGTGAAAGTACTGTTTGAAAATTTTATTAGATTTTATTCTAGCATTTAATCGTCTGTTACATATTAATTAAACATTTACGCAAATTAAAAATTTTAAAAATGTATCTTATATTACCGTAACTCTTATTTAAAAATCCGAATCATCGGAGCTTTCTGCAGTTACACTATCATCGGAGCTATCACTTTCATCGCTACAAATATCAGAGTCGTCGTCACTATCGGAAGATTTGTTCCTGGAATCACATAGCACACTCCTAACTTATGTTAGAATAAAAATGCCGCAGCTGTTCAGTTGAGAACACTAACATTCATATTTATCATCTTTATCAGCCAGCAACCCTTAATTTAATTAGGAAACCATATATGATAATAATAGTCATCAATAACATCCCGCGGCACGATATAAAAATCGTGGTAGGTGACTTTAATGCTCAAATCGGTAGGATTGCAGAACTTAAAACACATATCGGCCCTAACAGCTTGCATCATACCAGCAACAATAACGGTTTTCGCGCAGCCGAGCTGGCTATCATGTATGATCTAGTAATTTCCAGCACTTTCTTCCCTCACAAGAGAATTCACAAGGCAACGTGGAAATCAAATGACGGAAGAACGGAAAATCAAATCGATCACGTCATGATCTCTAAGAGACACTCTACAAGTATAACTGACGTTCGATCATACAGAGGTGCTGATATGGACACCGATCATATGCTTGTCATCTTTAAGTACAAGTGCAAGTTGTCATCCACATTTAACAGACAAGCAAAAAAGACCGTGCGCTGGAATGTCGAAGCATTTAAACATCCGGAAACGCTGAATAGATATCAGGAAATAATAACACAAAACATAGAAGAGCATGACATCTCTTCTGAGATGCCATTAAACATACAAGAAGAATGGCAAACGCTTCAATCAACCATTATAGCCGCAGCACAAACTACAATCGGAAAACGACCACCGAAATCACACAACGAATGGTTTGACGACGAGTGCCGCCAATCCGTTGAAAATAAACAAAAACTGCGAGAAAAATGGTTAACAAGGAACACCCGAAGCTCCCAAGCTGATTATCTATGCGCCAGGAAAGCCTCAGCAAAACTTCTACGTAAAAAGAAACGCGAACACATGAAGAGCTGCATCGAAAACATCAACCAACATGCGGCCAACGGAAATTCAAAAGAGTGCTTTGCCAATGCACGAAATCTGACCAAAGATTTCCACCCAAGATCTACAGCCATCAAAAATGTAAATAATGAACTTACAACAAGTGAACGTGATGTGCTGGCAGTGTGGCGATCCCACTTTCAAGACCTACTGAATAGGACGAACGAAGTTCATCCTATTCGAGCAATTGCTCCATCAACTGAAGAGATTTTTGTCCCTTACCCAGCAATAGAAGAAGTGGAAGCTGCCATTAAAAAACTGAAAAATGGCAAATCACCAGGTTTCGATGGAATTCCCGCAGAACTTCTGAAAAATGGAGGAGCAGCTCTGGTCTCACGTATATACGATCTGATTCTTGCAATCTGGGACCAAGAAGAACTACCTGATGAATGGAAAACAGCTCTCATTGTTCCGCTACATAAGAAAGGTGACCGTTTAAAGTGTGAAAATTATCGTGGCATCGCACTGTTGAACACTGCATATAAAATACTAGCTAATGTTGTACTTGCTCGACTCATCCCGTTCGCCGAATCTATCATCGGTGACTATCAGTGTGGTTTTCGTCCCAACCGCTCAACCACAGATCAATGTTTTACATTAAGGATGATTCTGGAAAAATGTTGGGAGTACAACATCAGCATTCACCAGCTCTACGTTGATTTCAGGCAAGCATATGATAGTATCATCCGCGACAACCTCGACAACCTCCGCACTCATATGCCTTGGTATCCCAGAGAAACTTGTTTCTCTGTGTAAACTCACAACATCGGGATCA
The DNA here is from genome assembly GCA_963693315.1 of Diogma glabrata. Lineage (NCBI taxonomy): Eukaryota > Metazoa > Arthropoda > Insecta > Diptera > Cylindrotomidae > Diogma > Diogma glabrata. Next base: position 191,001,746 of record OY856188.1, on the reverse strand, counting down.
AATTGTAGAATAGTAATCGAAGGGTCAGTTTCTGATCCTTTCGATATAACATCAGGTGTTCGACAAGGTGATGCACTCGCGCCCGTACTATTTAATTTGGCGCTGGAGTACGCGATAAGAAAAAGCCGAATTGAGACACAAAACTGCATATATAACAAATCTAGTCAAGTTCTTGGCTACGCAGATGATATTGTGCTTCTCGGACGTAGAACAAGCGATATTAAGGATAGTCTCTCTCAGCTTGAAAGAAATGCTAAACGGCTTGGATTATGCATCAACACCAACAAAACTAAAGTGTTAACAACATCTAAGAACATACCTCCCGGAAATCTGGATACTGGCGACTATGAAGTGGAACGCGTGGAAAACTTCAAATACCTCGGGTCTGTAATAACATCGTCAAATGACATGCAGGCAGATATCAAAGCCCGTGTCTCTGCCGCATACAGAGTTTTCTACGCATACTCAAAACTTCTGCGATCAAAACATCTTTCGCGGTCGTGTAAACTCACACTTTACAAAGCATTGATACGACCTGTGCTTACATTTGGAAGTGAAAGCTGGACACTGACTTCCTCCGATTGTAGAATTCTATCAACATTCGAGAGGAAAGTCATACGAACAATTTATGGTCCATGTAAAGTTGCTGAAAATCAGTATAGAATCCGAATGAATCATGAAATCAGACAGCTTCTTGGAGGCTGCGATGTAATCGGATTCATTAAATCCAACCGGATTAGATGGTTTGGTCATGTAGAAAGGGCTCCATTGGAAAGAATGATAAAAAAAGCGTCCCAACAACAACCAGCTGGTGTTCGTCGAAGAGGAAGACCTAGACAACGCTGGCGTGATGACATCATCCAAGACCTTCGTGATATAGGATGTCGAAACTGGGGTCAACTGGTCATGGAACGAGATGATTGGAAGCTGGTGGCACAGACGGCAAAATCCCTTCATGGGATGTAAACGCCAGAGAGAGAGAGAAATATATGATAATAAATAGAACAAAATTAACTTTAATTTGATATATAATTAATCAATGTAGGTTATGAACGTATAAATGTATCGAAATCATACCTGTTTACACCTGGCTGCGAAGAGGTGCGGCCAAGTGCGCAACGGCAACCGTGATTTTTTAGAATCTTTATATAAATTGCCGTGATGTAGACGATATTTTATTTAAAAAACAAGTGAACGAAATTTTTTCCCAAAAATCAATTAAAAACAATTTAATTAAAAATACTGGCGGCCAAATTTTGATAGGCAACCTGTACCCTATTTCACCAAACTTACAAATTTGTAATTTCATGCAAATTTTCACAAATTTTGTAAAAATTTGTATGAAATTACAAATTTGTAAGTTTGGTGAAATAGGGTACTGGTAGATATATATTCTCCTAATCATAAATATACATAAAAATTTGGTTTTAGCAAAAAATCAATGAGCGCACTAATCCTGCAGCCGGATCTTAGACTATAGGACCTATATGTGTAGCAATTTGCATTACATATTCAATTTTTTTTTAACTGTCTACATACTTTAAATAGAAAAAAGTTTTATTAGAGATCCCTTATGTAAAGAATTACAAATCTACAATTTTTATTAAAACAAATTCACTAGTATCATACTGGTTTGCTTACAAAATAAATTATCCACAAAATATAAAATCAATTCGTATTTTGTCATTTCTTTTAACCATAGAAAAGCAGGTAAACAAATGTATAGTAGAATTTTTTTACCAATGAATTTTTGACAGATAGCACTCAGCAAGAGATAAAAGATGAGACAAAATGTAAAACAGAGATGTATTATTTATTTTGGGATAAATTTGTTTTGAAAACAATTACATTAGTTAAAATTCTACTCCTAGTTCGTACCATTTGTTTGTTGTGACATTTTTATTATAATTATTATTAATTATCAACATTTATAACTGTATAACTGCCTACAAAATCATTAATATTTTTACTAGTGGTTTGGTTTTCGATTATAATTGGTTGAATTTCAATAGTAATTTATTAATTGTATGCGTTTTTTGTCCATTTCAATGGGACCCCAACAGTTTTTTTTTTAATATTTTAATATGAGACACTGAATATGCGCACATGCGCATATGAGTATGCGCACAACGACCAATTTTGGTATTCGGTGATAAAAAAATACGACTATACTGAAATATACTGATAACTGATTATTATAATTAGTTCTGATTATATAGAGTTCAAACAAAAGTTCAAACAGAAGTCCTCTTGCAAATGATCTCGTAAGAATCAGAAGAAAGAAACAAAAGAAAATAAATCAACAAAAAGATAATATTACAGTGGAATGAATGTTTTTATCACATACTAATAAAAAGTTACAGGTTTACTTTAGTAGCAGCCATCGAAAACATTATTTTGTACGTAGAGCAAATATGAACCATATGAACCTTATAGTAATACTGAAAATTAAAGACGTAAAAATCTAAAACCGTTTTTTCTGCTTTTGTTTCAAATTATAATGGTTCTAATCTGTTCTTGGAATACATTCCATTTGATTTATAGAAAAAATTGTTCGACAATCATTTCTTTTACCTTTAACTTGACAACGTTCACATGACCAATATCCTGTATGACCTTTAGTACATTTAATAAATGCACGTGCTGGGCGATCGCATATAAAAACTTTAAAGTGACTTCAAAACATTTATTGTTTGTTGTTTTATTTTAACGTTTATGATATAATATGTTGTATTGTATCATAAAACTGGTCTTTAAAAGGTATTCTTTTTAATTTCGTAGTGGTTTTTTTTATAAATATTAAGAAAACCACTGCCAAGTGATAGACCAAAAATTTCTTTATTCTTTATTTCATGCAAATATTTCGGGATTGATATGATCCCCTCATCAGTGCAACTACACAAAACCTACAATATGAGTATATTCTTACTAAACTAATTTAAACTTAGGTTGTCAATTTTATCAAAATAATACATACTTAAGATATATGAGATGTTTTCTTTACATGGTATTTTTGTACCTATACATAAAAAGAACTATTGAACTTCCACACCAATTTATACACAAACTAATAAATTAAAATAAGACAAGTACTATTTCTTAACGATCATGTATAAAAATGAATAAAAATGTATAATCTTATATATTAATACGCTAAAAAAAAACTTTGTACCGCCTAAGGCTTTTTTATTCGAATTTTGATTCATTTCAAATTTTCACTGCTAACTGATATTAGTGTAACTTAGATTTTAAAGATTTTTCGGATCATAAATAAAAAAGTTATAGACGAATTAAAATGTATTTTTGAATTTAACGGCCTCCCACATACAATATGAAAATGGAATTGCCCAAGTATATATTTTTTTTCACAAAAACGATAAGCAGGCTACAGACCTTCAATCAATTTGTCAATCAATTCGAAAACGAAAACAAACGAAATAAAATTTAGTGTAAAAATCCCCTAAATTTTATTTCGTTTATTTTCGTTTTCAATTGATTGTCAAATTGATTGAAGGTCTGTAGCCTGCTTTAAGAGAATATAAAAAAATTAATAAAAAAAAATTAAATCTAGTATTTTATATTTTCTTTTCAAATTTCAATTTAGTTTATGAATTTATTTAGGAGTGAATAGACGTAATATTTTTCTTTGTTTTTTTATTATAGGAGTAGATAGACGTAATATTTTTCTATGAATGTTGTGAATGAAGAAATGAATTGCACGTGGTATTTATCATTTTAAAATTCATGTGTTTGTTAAATTTGTCAGATGAAGATAGAATTGATTCGACGTGATAATGGTATGAGTGAGTTTATATTATTTTTCTTTGATTTTCTTTGATTTAATTATTATGGTGTTAATGGTGAAATGAATGTTGTGAATGACGTATTATTTTTCTTTGTTTTTTTATTATTACTAGGAGGGCCGGGCGAGCTTCGCTACGCTTACAAATAAAGTTTTTGCGTAGACATTTTGTTGACGTAGAAGCAATGATTTCAAAAAGAATGAGAAATGCCAGCATATAATTTTTAATTTTTCTTTTTAAATATATGAATGAAAAATAATCAGAACTCTAGCTGATCAGTTCGGATATATGAGCAATCAAATAAGTTAGAGATCAAATAAGCTTACTTGAAAACTTATTTGACCGCTAATTTTTCATATATCCGAACTGATCAGCTGGAGTTCTGATTATTTTTCATTCATATTTTAAAAAGAAAAATTAAAAATTATATGCTAGCATTTCTCATTACCACTTTTTGAAATCATTGCTTCTACGTCAACAAAATGTCTAAGCAAAAACTTTATTTATAAGCGAAGCGAAGCACGCCGGGCCCTCCTAGTTAAAACATTTTTTTCTTTATAAAATGATTAAAAGCAATTTGTTCAAATGATTAAACGTTAATAATTTAGTGACATTTATACTCCCAATTATCTGTACTAAAAATAAAAATAAACCAAAACAAATATAAATAATATACAGCGTTAAACTAATTAAACTTGAAAGTCTTAACAAATTGTTTGTCACCAATGATGAAAATATTAAAATTGGATTCAAGCCATTTTCTACGGTTCGAAAATCCATTGGTATGCCCTATGAAAAAGTAAAATCTATTGATAGACATGGGGTGGTATACTCTTTTAATTGCAATGATTGCCACGGTATATACATTGGACAGACTGGCCAAAAACTTGGTTCTAGAATAAAGCAACATATTAGTAATATTAACGCATCAAAAAGTAAATCCAACAACACTGCCGCTTTCGAACACGCCAAACAAATAGGACACTCGTTTTACTATGAATACACAAAAATAATCACCATAGAAGAGTCATAGACAAAACGACTAACACAGGAATCAATAGAAATTTATAAACATAGACGGAATTCAATAAACCTAAGATCAGACCTCGATCGATTAAACCCAACATACACACAAATTCTAAAATATCCTCACTAAATTTCACCACTAAAATACATCGAAATAAAGATTTGAGTCTCAAATTGTAGTTAACATATTTTTCAAATATTTTAGCTAAAACCGACAGAATTGCAATTGGTCTATAATTGTTAGGATCTATCTTACTGTCTTTCTTTGATATGGGTTGAACGCTGGTCAGCTTCCAAGAATCGGGAAATATTCCGGTTTTATAAGATAAATAGAAAATGTTTGTTAAAATTGGAGCTAGTTGCCTAGCAAAGTTTTTAAGAATGAGGGGTGGAATACCGTCGGGGCCAGCTGATTTGTTGATATTGATAGAAAGAAGCATTTTCCGTACAATATTGCAACGAAAAATAATTGGTTTCATTTTCGTTACAACTGGGGAATGAGTGTAGGAGAATGGGGAGGTTCAACTATGTTTGAGTTTTTTGCGAATATACGACCTAAAAGATCCGCCTTCTCTTTCGAGTCGCTCACGGGAACGTCATTCAGAACTAAGGTTGGAATAGAGGATCGAGTAAAATTGCTCTGGACTGATTTAACTGTCTGAAAGAAACTACGTGAGCCAGATGGGTGCTCGGCGAATTTCTTTGTTTTCTTCTGGATAAACGCTTCTTTGTCCAGGTCTATTTTGAATTTACTAATATTTCTGGCTTTCTTATAGGCGCTATGGGTTTCAGATGTTTTATTAGCGTTATATGTCTTAAATGCTTTGCGTTTATTCCTCACTGCCTCATCAACATCCCGCGTGAACCAAGGCTCAGTTTTAGGAGTGATTAATCGATTTGGAATAAACTGCCGCATTCCGTCTTTTATGATTTCAGACATTCTTATTGCTGATGTGCTAGGATCTTGATCAACACAACAAATAGTTTTCCAAGGTGTTTCATCATAAAAGTTTCTCAGTCCCTCCCAGTTGGCGCGTTTATAGTTCCAAACGCGACGAGGATTTGCTTTAATTTGTGTCGGTGATGTAAATTGAACTATTGCTGATTGATTGATTGATTGGACTGTAGGACCAAGCACTAGGCGAGACTCCCGGATTACGGCCGGGCCACTTCCTACAGCCGTTTTACATCTAACAATAGGTAAGGATAGGTAGGTAATTATAAGTTAGGAGTGAACGACCCGGTTACAGACACCTGGCAAATCGTATCTAGCTACTACTTTTACGAGACAATCACAAGGACAATCACTTTATACATATAATCTGCAATCGCCAATCAGCAATCCCGTAACTAAAATTCCTCGCTTAAACTAACTTATGAACTACCCAACACCAATACTTAACATCTAAATCGGCTCTGTAATTCTCATCCAGAAAATCCATATTGGATTTGACTGGATTCGAACCGTCGACCCTAACAATCTAAGACTAGTGCGTTAACACACTCGGCTATACATCGCTACATATAATCTGCAATCGCCAATCAGATATCCCGTATCTAAAATTCCTCGCTTAAACTAACTAATGAACTACCCAACACCTATACTTAACATCTAAATCGGCTCTGTAATTCTCATCCAGAAAATCCATATTGGATTTGGCTGGATTCGAACCGTCGACCCTAACAATGTAAGACTAGTGCGTTAACACACTCGGCTATACATCGCCATGTAAATTGAACTATTGCTGATATTAGTAAATGGTCCGATGTTCCGAGGGGTTGTTCAACTTTTGTCTTCGTAGTACCTGGTTCGTTTGTCAAAAACAGATCCATCAAATTATTGTTATGATGTTGAATTGTCTGAGATTCTAGTGGGGCACTCTATCATTTGCGTCAAGCCGTGATAATCTGCGAGTATCAGTTCGGCTTGTCTTCCTATGTCGTCAGTGCGCGATGAATACTTAAGCCATTCTTTATTATGAATATTAAAGTCTCCAAGGATGGTCAGCCTTGCTTTGGGGTAGTCCGTGGTAATCTTGTCTAGATTAGCCGATATTTGATCGAAAAAGGGACGTCCTGGGGGAGAATTTGGGGATCTATATAATCCTATTATAAACATAGTTTCATCAACACCTGAGATCTTCAATGCTATAGAATTATGGGACCTAGAGTTCAACTCGTAGGCCTTAATTCTCCTACATGAAAGTGAATCTCGAACAAATACACAGACACCATGCTTGTTATAAAAGGAATGTTCCAATTCGTAACTAGGCATCCGGTATTTATCGGGATCTAACTTCGATGCTTTGCCACTAACAATTGTTTCGGTAAGAAACAATATGTCAGGTTTATTTTTTTCGATGTAGTGATGAGCGCTTTTAATGGCATACCTTACAAAATCCTTAGCAGGTCCTGATATATTCTATAATTTTTCTTGAAGTAAATTCTAGTCGGGTATTTGGAAAAATAAAATTAAAATATAAAAGTGATAAAGACTTAGTTTCATTACAAATTCTAAAATAATTAAATTTAAAATGAATTAATTTCTTCTCAATAAGGCGGGAATGGAATTGACGAGTTTTCATGAATTATTTTTTAATTGTAGATTGGCGAATCATGTGTTAATCTAGAGCTTGGTGTCCTTTTTTTGGTGGGGGCTGTAGTCAGTGCTTAGTTTGCCTAACCCTTGATCCGTGTTTGTTCTTGTCAATAATGCAGTACTTTCAAGGGATTGAAATATTTTATTACCTCTTTTTATTTTATTATTTATAGAATCATCTATATACTGTTCAGCCACAGTGCTGGATTTCCATTCACCATGTGTTTTAATTTCAATTAAATCAGCTCCTGCATCTGCCAGAACAATAGTGGAAGATCTTCGTAATGTGTGACACGTATACTGCCGTCATAAGCAAAAACACCGTAATATCATAAATTTTGGAACTAAGAAAAACAACAAAAACTAAAAGAGCCAACCTTTTACAGTGGCCTTACAACTTCTTTCTTGTGCTATTAAGTTTAAACTATTAAACTATGTTCTACATAAGAAAAAACATACTAATATTTTATTAATTTTAGTGTTCAATAGGTTCTGAAAGTAGCTTATTCTAAGTAAGAACATAGTATGTGTTTTTACTGTGTTTTTAATTAGTGGAGAGCATTACAGAGCGAGAATTTCTGTTAAGGATGAACCTAGTATATATGTTATTTTAAGCAGAAATATAAAAAAATATTGAAATAAAGCAATCAACTACGAAAGAATATGTTTATTAGGTAAATTAAATAAAAATGTAACAAGTAAATTCAAAATTTTCTTAAAAAATTGTTAATTTTCCTAGGCAATTGGCAAATTTTGCCAAAAAGTTTTTTTATTATCTAGAATCGCGCCTCCTAATTTGTGTAAAAACTAAAATTTCGTTTTTCTTATCTTCAGGTATACCGTAACATTTATCCTTTGCACTTGGTCTCTCTATAGATTTTGTTGACTTTTTATTTAGAAAATCTAATTCTATCATTAGTCCATCATACTCGTTTCGATATTGAAAAAAAAGTACCTACTGTTTTAATGACTAAGTAAAGAAAATTATATTTTACCATGATAGTTGGCTTCCTACTTTCTACCTTTATATTAACCATGTCTGATAAGTACGGTCGCGGCTTTGTCTTGTTTACTTTACTAGAAGTGTGGTTTTTCCAATAATAAAAATTGTTGAAATGCATTTCATGGACATCTGATTTTCTCTTATTTGCTTATTTCACAGCGGACACAAAATTCCCAAAATCGTAAGTTTTTCCTTGATGTTTCAAGGACAGTTCAATTTGATGATGAAAATTCAAAGTAATAAAATTCAATGGATTCAGCTACTATTTCTTGAGAATTAATAATACATACTAGGAATGTAAATAAAGCCTAGTTTTTGTTTTGACTCGAACAATTGTCTACCCACAAGATTATTTCTTTTTTGTCCCTATTTTTTAACATAAAAATGTAAAATCTGATTATGTCTTCTTGGACCTCCCAGATACTCCTTCATGCCATAACTCCTTCATGCCGTTTACATAAAGGTACAAAGCTCATTGTAAACTACAATGCGCTTAATGAATACAACCCTTTTGAAACAATCTATTCGTGGGAACATTATTACTTTCTGAAGGTCTGCTGATACACAAATAATATCATTGTTTTCTTTTCTTTCAGTCTAGCGTTTATATTCTTCTCTCGCTTTAGCTGCTTGATTTATGTGTTTTAGCCAAGCTTGACAAACATTGCAATTTGCTTGCAAATTATCTTTTGTGTGATATTGGTTGTGCAATTGGATGTATTTTTGCGTTTTTGCTCAATCGATTTAACGTCAACTCTACTTGAACAATTTAGAATAAACGATCGCCGTTCTTTCCAATATAAAAAATGTTCTTTCCGTTCCAAAATTGTGAATTAATATTATTTCTCTGTATCTCTGTAATTATTGATATGCATTGTCGCCTTCATATCGCTACATCACAAGGTGGTAACACAGGATGTTGCTCTCTCAGAAGTTGCAATTTTTATTTTTTTATTTCTTTTAAAGATTCAGCATATTTCTTTCTTTTCCTTGGATACCCTTGCTTTGTAAGAGGTTGATCTTCTATCTGAATCTGAAAATATTCTATCTGAATAATAATTTAGGTATATTTACGATTTTCATTTTCATTCCCTTCGTCTACTCTTCGTTCGTTATTATTTTGTAGCCCCTCATTATTATATTCTTCTGCTGGTAAGTTTCTATCGCTTTCTTCACCTAAAAAATAGAACTAGATTTACCTTATCTCGGCAAAATAAAAATTTAAAACACCAACCTGAGCCGCTATCAGAAATTTCTGGAACATAATCTTGGTCGAGTAAATTGTCAGCCTCACAGTCTGACTGAATATTATCTATATAAGAAATTTCTTCAGATTTATTGTCAATGTTGTTCGCTTCAAAATGATTCACGACAGCTAAATTTTCTGAAATGGGCCCAATACTCCAATGGGAGCAGTTTCAATTGTTATTTCAATAGGTAACGTCTCTTTATTGAATTCTTGATTTAAGTCACCGTTGTTGAAGAAATAATTGCTAGTCAAAGCGCTAAGAGTTTCGACAGTCTGATTTTCAACATTACACAACTCAACCATTCGCGTTCCTCGACTGTACATTTTTACCTAGTTAAAAATCAAATTGAGATTAGTTTTTATCAGTTATAAACGTTTTTGAACCTAACCTCACTTTATTAAGACTTTAATTTGATAAACCAAATCATTACAATGTAAAATAAGTTTACTTACTTCTTGTTTTATGATTCAAAAATGAGTAACACAACAATAATTAATGTTAGTCCATACAATTATTACTGAAACCTGATTTTACAACACTATTAATTTAAAAAACTAACTCTAACTAAACTTAGAGTAACAATTATAACTTGACGTCGCCTGCACAATTTTACCGAAATGTGGTAAATTAGCAAAAACACGGTAACTTTAACTTACCAAACAAAACCACGGCTATTTATGTAAAACTACTGTGTTTTTACGTATGACGCTTTAGATATGTACTGTGTTTTTGCTTAGTAGAGGCAGATATTTTTCAATTTTACGGTGTTTTATGAATTTAATTTTCATGTTTAGAGTTATTTTTACCACGTTTTTACCAGTTTATAGTGTATTCTTAGTTAACAATATATAATTTGCGGTGTGTTCTGTAACGTGCCACTTTGTCGCGACGCTATATTATTTTTACGTGTGGAACGGGCCTTTATTAAGTTGATTTCACCAAGCAGTTCTATCGATTTAATCTTAAATCTTTTCTTTTTTATTTACACAACACAATACTGAAACACTAAAATATAGATACAGAAAAGAAAAAAAAAACTCAAACAATATATAAACAATGAAAACACAAATATTATGTTCAACAATGATTTTACCATTTAATTTTCAAAAAATTTAACAAATATTTGAGAATTTACCAAACATGTATGTAACACTATTCAAATTTTCAAATTTAACACAAGAAATTAAATTAATTATTTTTAATAAATTAACAAAAAAACAAACATATAAAAATTAGAACTAAATGCCTAAATATTTTTTTTTTATGCGGCATTCGTTTCTTGTCACCTCCATCAATCAATTTCTTCACAAAAGTCTGCAATTTATTTGAGCTCAATATCCTTGGTGTGTTCCTTTTGAACGCCAAAATCGAATAGCTGTTTTCCAAAGTCGAAAACGAATAGACTGATATGCAATTTTCATCAGCTATATTATATACAAGAAAAATCTTCATCCATCATCATAATATTTCTTTTATTTCCCTTCGATTTTTGTTTCCCCTCGAACGTTTAATTTTTCTGTTGGTTGGCCTGTCTCTACACTTTGACGACTTGCTAATTTATTGTACATTTATTTATTGTATATGTTGTTCTTGACTTTAACCTATCGTAATCGTATTATCGTTCTATGAGTTAAATTACATCAAAAGTTTACAAATACTTCGAGCATTTCATATCATCAATAAAGCCATTTATTTATTTCTTGGTTTATACTTTCATAATGTGATAACTTTTATGTCTTGTAACAGCTAAACAAACGCTACTTGCACCATCTGTTGGTTCTTTTGACTTCTTTTCTTAAAATATTTACTTCCTAACAAATACGAAAATATTCAACACAGCGCAATTTCTAATGTTATTGTGATGAAGCTGATGAATCCGTAGATTATAGTTCCTTGTTTTTTTTTTGTTAAATGATTTGTTGTTTAATTATAATTTTTCTCAACTAAATCTAAGTTTTACAATGTTTTTTGTTTATTTTTGAATACATATTAAATCTAACCAAACATAAAAATTCAAATATTTAAACAAAAGAAATCAACTGTTTTATACAAATCAATAATTTAGGTTTTACAGAAAAAAAATAACAAATGTTAATCAAATAAAAAGATAATTGGCTCGACTTTATCAATGAAATTACAAAAAGTGAAATTAATTTGAGTAAACATTTAGGCGATTTACGTTAAACAAACACAACACAAAATGTGAAGACATTGCAAATTAAATTAGCTAACAAGCTTTACAAATGGTTTGTGATGAAATTGTTATTCCCGCGTTACATCACACCTTTTGTAGAAGTTTTGAGAACATTTTCGATGTTAACCAGAACCAAACTCAAAATAACAAACACCTAATCGAAAATGTTCTCAAAAGGTCCACATACAATGTATGTGTATGACCGTTTCACCAACTCCACTATGAACCCAATAACCATTAATACCTAAAATAACACAAGATAATTCAACATACCAAGAAGAAAATTAACTAGACATGAAAAAGAAACCTTATATCACATAACTTAACGCCATAAATAACTTATTTATTTAACCTAAACAACATATAGAAATACATTAATAATTAAATTGACCCAAAAAACAGGCAGGAAACTAATTTTTTTTTTTACAAGCTCTTCTGGGAAAACCAAAACAATTTTCTGGACCAAACAGAAGCACTTATTCTTTGGAAGACGTGCATGTTTCGATCTCTTTCCAAAGTGTTGCCAGCCGCAACATACCAAGTTCCAAATATATTTGGAGATTGGTATGCGAAAACTAATACTAACATACACAACTTAGAACTATATCCAAAACAATAATTAAATTAACAGGTTGGCTAATCTTATTGGCAAAACTTGCGACCAGCGCTCTTTTCCAAAGATTTTCCTACCGCAAAACGAAACGTGTCAAAATAAATTAACAATTTCTTGCCAAAACTGAATTTATTTTACATTAAAAAAACAGATAGGCTAATTATTTATTTTAATGAGCGCGCTGTGGGAAAACTAGTTTAATCTAGACTCAACATAGCGCCCTCACTTGAAGATTACGTGATTGACACTATTCTTCAAGTCATAACCTACCGCAAAACCAGGAACTAAATTCCCAAATCTTAAGACTAACATGCAAAGCACGACCCAAAAAACTAAACTTACATGTCCAACAGTAATTGGAAGCCATGTACACAAAATCTTATAACTAACATGCACAGCATGTACCCAAAAAATTAAACTAACTTATAAATACAAGAAATCTGAAACAATATAACTTATTAAAATGCAATATTTAAAAGTATACTTTTTACTGTTTATTTTTAAATTTATTTATAATGATAAAACTTCCTTATAGTAACAATTTGATTTTTATTTTTTTTTTATTTTAAAGAATATCGATTTCGACTTACGTCATCCTCAGTTCTTAAATTATTATGAGTAGTTATTATGAATAATATGGAAAACCATAATAACACATGTAATATAACTTATACCTAACATACCAAGTAATAACCATATACCAAACCAAACTTAAACTGAACATGCAAAATCCACGTAAAATTGACTAACTTAAAACATTTAACACATTAAAATGGAAACTAAATATATACATATATGACTTAAATTAAACATGGAACACATTAAAACGGATACTAATACATTAAACACATTAAAAAGGTATTTTTACATAATAAATTTTTTATATTACAGATGTGATATTTTGCCGTATATTTACCGTCCACATCTTCCAAAACATATACCGATTCTCCAAGTTTTGCTTTAACAATGGGTTTTATGTATTGTGGAGCAAGCTTGGCGTTGAATCGTTCAACCATGTTTGACTTTTTAAATGATTTGCGCAGCACTAACTCTCCAAGCGCGAACTCAGTTGGCCTGGTTCTTAGATTATAATGTTTGGAATATTTGACATATGCATTTTTTAGATTTAGAAGTACTTCCTCTCTTACTTTGCTCAACTTCGCCAATCTTTTATTTTCTACAACATCGGTGTCGTTAACATCCCTTATCAAATCCTTACCCAACTCCATTTCCTTCCCAAAATTTATAAAGTATGGTGTATGTTTTGTTGAGTCATGGGTTGCAGTTCTAATCGCGCAAGCAATTTTGGCAATGTTTAAATCCCAATTACGCTGGTCATTTTGTATATATGATCTTTAATGATCCAGGGTTAACATTTCTTAATTCCGGGGATAGCATTGTAATATTGGACACTTTTGGACATAAAATTTTAATTTTTAACAATTAGACATATAAAAAAAATCTTCACCCCAACTCGACGGTGAACCTGAACCTTTGTAAAATTTATATTAAATATTCACGTTTCACGCACTGTTGGCAGAAGTCCATTACCGCTCCCGACACTCCACTCCATATTCACCCCTAAACTACCATTAAAACACTTCACTCGTTAATAATTAACATAGTCAACCACAGTGACATATTTAAACTATAAATTAATTTTACCAAAAAAAAATCAACAAGAAGAAACGAATAAAAATAAAGACTTACTTTAGTAACTATTACAATTTGAAAAAAATATACAAAAGTTTTATCTGACTTGGTGATGTTAACGCCTTCTTTTTCCTCTCACGCGCCCTAAACGGGAATTTCCAGGATAGTTCTTACAGCTTTGAACACGATGGCGCTTGAAAGGTAAACGGTAGCCCAAGGTTTCTATATGTTGCTTTTCTATATGTAACTGCTTCTATTCTTGATTGGTTTCCTTGATTCGACAATTTGGATAAAGATTGATTCCAATAACCAATCAATACTATTGCACCCAGTGCCACAGAATTGTGCCTTTTCCAATTTATTTATATGTACTCTGTGGTAAAACAAACAATCATCTGATGTTTCGACTAACATCTACCACTTAAACAACACAAAACTATTTTTTTGAAAACACAAACAAACTTTGGTTTTGTATGATTTTAATCAAAATTTATATTCATTTGATTTATATAAGCTTAACAATTTTTAAATTCTCAACTTTTATACTTATTTTAATATTTATTTTAATTAACTAATTTTAAAAAATTTCCATCGACATTGCACAACTAGTAGTACTTTTTTGTTATTCTAATTATTATTCGCTTACAAGTTTAAAACTCAATTGCCCAATAGTACATTATATAACAAGGTTGAGAAGTAGGCTATTATTGACCGAGAACTTTTAGATCCTGAGGCGCGTAGCGCCGAGGGATATAATGTTCGAGGTCTATATTAGTCATCTCAACCGAGGTATATATAGAATTTTTTTAACTACTGACACTAATTATCATATTTGCTTTGATTAGATTTTGATATTATTCATTTTCCATTCCATTTTTTAAATATCGTAAAATATCAAGTAGCCTGGAAGTTTAGTTTCATACAAATAAAACGAAACAAAGGAATGCAATTATTATTTGTTTATGTTTTTGTGTTCATTTCAATTAAAAATAAAAGAAAATTTGTAATTATTAACCTAGGGAATTTTTTGTTATTATTATTGACCTAGGTTGAGAAAAATTACTTCTCATTGGGGCATTCGAGTAAATAATGACGATTTCTCAAGTTAGTAGTTAAAAAAATATGTTTTTAAAACCTCTATATATCAAAAAAAATAATAAATCTACATATCTGATTCACTCTCCTTATCTCCGATTTCCGTTAATTAATACTAGGAGGGCCCGGCGTGCTTCGCTACGCTTATAAATAAAGTTTTTGCGTCGACATTTTGTTGACGTAGAAGCAATGATTTCAAAAAGTGGTAATGAGAAATGCTACCATATAATTTTTAATTTTTCTTTTTAAATATATGAATGAAAAATAATCAGAACTCTAGCTGATCAGTTCGGATATATGAAAAATTAGCGAAGCTTACTTGAAAACTTATTTGATCGCTAATTTGTCATATGCTAATTTTTCATACGAAGCTTACTTGAAAACTTATTTGATCGCTAATTTTTCATATATCCGAACTGATCAGCTAGAGTTCTGATTATTTTTCATTCATATATTTAAAAAGAAAAATTAAAAATTATATGGTAGCATTTCTCATTACCACTTTTTGAAATCATTGCTTCTACGTCAACAAAATGTCTACGCAAAAACTTTATTTATAAGCGTAGCGAAGCACGCCGGGCCCTCCTAGTACTCATAAAAGAGGAAAAGGTTTTTGAGAAAAGTGAGAGGAAATCAGGTAACAATGACTTCTGGGAAGACGATATTTTTTGTGAAACCCTATCATCTTTGAACAAATGACCTTGGTCAGATGTATCATAAATATAAAATTTCAAACATTCAAACGCACGCACTCTACTTGCAGCAACATACAATTGACCATGTGTGAATACAGGTTCTTTAAGTAAAATGGCAACTCTGTTGAATGTCTGACCTTGAGATTTATTAATAGTCATAGCAAAAGCAGGAATAATAGGGAATTGAGTTCTTTGAAATTTAAATGGAAGAAGAGTTCCAGAATAAGTCAAATGAATGCGTGGAATTAGAATGCGTACACCTCGCATGACACCAGTCAAAACTTCACAATCTATTGAATTTCGGTGCATAACTTTTACACGCATTCGTGTTCCATTTACTAATGCTTGACCTGTATTTAAATTACGTATGAGGAGAACAATGCAATTCACTTTCAAATTTAATTTATGAGGTGGCAAACCTCCTACACTCAATTTATTTAAAAATTCTATTGGAAAATTGTTCTGCTCACGAATGTCATCACAAACAACTTTATCAAAACTAAAATATGCTTTCTCCTCTCCTGGCATAATACTCAAAATTTTAGAATTGATTTCATTGCAATCATTGTTTTTGGGGGCTAAAATGACGGAACTCAAAATGTCATCAGATAAAATTGTATCAGAAATATTTCCAAAAATGTCTTCAATAATATTGTCTGGATTGCCAATCAAATTATGAGGAATTTCAATGATATCTGAACCAAACTGTGGAAAACTTTGCATATCACCATTACCGAGTCTTCTAAGAAATTCTACAAATTCAATTTCATGAGGGAGAGCTCTCATGTTTTGATTTAATTTCAAAATTTTAAAGTTAATAAATTCTTGCCAAGATGTAATACAATTTTCAATTAAAATAGAACGTGAGCCATGCGGTATAACTGGAAGAATTTGGCGAAAGTCACCGCTCAGTAAAAGAGTTTTACCTGCAAACAGTTTATTTTTATTTTCTTCGTTTGGAGTCAAATCTCTTAACAAACAATCAATTAATTTTAAAGCATGAATAGAACACATTGAAATTTCATCTATAATAATGATTGATGCATTATTAATATATGTGCCATGTACACTGTTTGGAGTTATATTTGGCATTGAATTCTCTAATAATGGAATTGGTAATTTGAAAACATTATGCAAAGTTCGCCCCCCAATCAAAAGAGTTGATGCAATACCACTGAAGGCAGTTACAATACACGAAAGATTTAATGAATTAAATTTATGAATGATTGCCGTTTGAACAAAAGTTTTGCCACAACCTGCATGAGCTGTCAAGAAAAAAACATTACTTCCAGTATCATGGAATTGAGCTTCACGCAAAACAATATCAATCACACTACGTTGCTCATTATTTGCATTTTCATACATTCTATCGAAAACTATAGCTTCTTCTTCAATATCAAAATGACCTACATCGCCAATCTGTAAGTTATATTGTGGAATCGGAAGACCAAGATCACCACATGAAGTATTATGTGTAAGAAGAATTTCATTAATTTCAATCAAGGCTCGATTAATTGACACATCTTCATCGTAATTTCGTAAAAAGTCTTCAATCATACTATTTCTAAATTCAATCCATAAAGCTAAAGCATTCGGAGGAACATTCAAACCACAGATAAATGCAAATAATTGACGAAACTGTTTTGGTGATTGAATTTCTGAAGCTTCAAGTAAACATTCACGCCATTCATTATCATTTGTTGCAATACCTCGAGCTTCACATGCTGCAACAAAAGTAGGGTACTCAACACCTTCATACATACGTAGATCAGAAAAAGATTTTGGACCACGAACATGCAACAGAAGTAAACGCATATGAAACAATTCAATATCTTTTGGAGAAACCATATATAATCGAGCAACAACTTTATCAGCCCCACGTTGTCTTCTTTTCCACGATTTACTTTGATCATGCCAAACATAATGTAATGGTAATTCTGTATACAAAAACTCATTAGCTAAATTATCAATGGAATTCAAATGGAAAAATGCTAACAATTTTGTTCTTGATACATTTGCGACTGCACCAGCCACATTACCATTCCTGATATAAACATTTTGTCTATTAGGCAAATGACAATCAAGTCGAATAATTGTATGAGATTGAAAATGCATTGGAAATTCAAATATGCGCCAAGCAGCTTCAGTCAAACCAACATACCGTCCATTCAAAAAATCTTGAATTTCATTTCCCACAATCGCATCATCATTATTCACTGCATTCTCTCCATTCACTCTCAATTCAACATTGGCAGAATCATACCCTTTATATACATACTTGTAAACATATTTCACACTTTTAACAGTCGTACATATTTCAACGTTAATATGACAATTGAATTTTGCAAGAAGATAAGGATTATATGGAACAACATATCTATTATCAAGAGATGCACCACGTACATCAACACTCATACCATTATCACGTCGACGATACAAAGGATAACCATTCACAGATTCTTTAGTATTTTCAGAAAAAGGTTTTGGAAAATTCTTACTACATTTACCATCTCTCATACAAACAGAATTGGGATTTAGAGCACCACATGGTCCATGCATCATATGACGTTTCACATATTCATGTAATTTAGGAAAAAGAATGGGATCAGGGATTTCAGTACATACAAATTTATTAATCATTTCATTTCCATCAATTCTATCTTCATCTGATAAATTTAACAAAATATGGGCATGCGGAAGACCACGTTTTTGAAATTCAATGGTATATATAAGTGCTTTGACAGAACCGAAAATCTTTTTTTTCATTAAACAATCTATGAGCTCTTTAAGTTTCACTTTAAACACACGCACAACAATATCAGGACGAAAATTCGAAGACTCATAATTACTCAAATTATCAACAATTTCTGGCCATTGAGGATTACATGTCATTGTTATAAATAAAGAAGGTTTACCGAAATGTTGTACAATAGACATTGCATCCAAGTAATTTTGATACATGTTACGTGGTGAACCGGTGAAAGAAGATGGCAAAATTACTTTACGACCAACTACTTGCATATTATCATCGCCATTGCAATTTTGATGCAAGAAATCTGTTAAATTATTGTACAAATCAGCACGAAGAGCAGATTGATTTGAACGAATGTAATGAAGCCGTGTACCTTCGATACGAACATACATATCAACAATCCATTGAAGAAATAATTTTTGAGAACGATGCAAAAGACTAAAACCATCACGTATAGCAAGGCGATAAGATGCATATTGCAACATTGTAACTTTTGTACGTGACACATTAGCACGTGAAGTTGAAACTAAATTATGTGGAATATTAATGTGCCACCCAGTATCACCATTTGGAAACAACAAAGGATAAGCTAAAGGATCCAAAGAAGAATCAAGGACAGAAACAGAACGAATTTCATTTGCATTTTTTGAAAAAACAATCATATTTCTTTCAAAAGGTGGTTCACCATCATCATTTTTAAAAATAGCAGCCACATCAGTTTGAACAGCATCATTAAAACGACGAATATCACATTCTCTGTTAACTTTTATAACCATTGACACATCAGCAGTAACATTCTCAGGTCTTTCACAAAATTCATGCATTGATTTGAAAGAACGAACAAAAGGATTCACACGATCTAACTCAAAACCTATCTCACGCATAAGAAAAATTTCACATACATTGGTATTTCTATTCATTCTCATATTAGCAGCAGTATCAACATCATAAAAATATAATTGTGCATACATTGGAGGTCGACCATAAGCAGGAATTAAAGCACCAGTACGATGATAAAAAATATTATGAATTTTAAAATGATAAATACCACGTGCAGTAGAATCCGCTATATTACATTCAGAACTGATCATTGCAAATGCCGAATTATAGGAACGAATATTTGAAAGAAAACTTTTAGAACGTTTTTTTATAGCATTATCATTTGAATTCAATCCTTCGAAAATATTAGAGAAAAATGCATTTTCAGAAAGAGGAGGTAAATTGACTTTGCCTTTATGGCAACACAAAGAAAACGCTTCATTATTATTTGAAGTAACTTCTCTTGCAAAATGTTTGGCATGACAAAAATGACAACTCATATCCAAAGCACCACAAACATACGAATCAAAGTTACCTGGAATCACATTCAAAGCACACTTGAACGAATCTCTCAAAATTACAAAGGGAATTTCATCATTCACCACATTCAATTCTAAATCATTCGCAACATTCATGACACCATTCATGACACCGTTCATGACACCATTCATATCATCAACATTCACTTCATCATTCACAACAACATCAGCTTCAGCATTCATTCCATCATTATTACCATTCATTTCATCATTCATAAAATCAACATTATTACGCATATTACGCATATTACGCATATAATCTCTTTTATTCCGACGACTCGATGTACCACTCACATCCAAACGACGTTTACGACGTAGTCTTGGCATCGAAATAAATAAATATATCAATATATCAAAAATATGAAATAACTCAAATATCAAAATATCTCAAAAATCTTTATATCAATAAAAAACAAAATAATCGAAAAATATCGAAAACCGTCCTTCTTGAAAGATAAAAGACGACTAAAATATAAAATAAATACGACGACTGAAATGAATATAAAATAAATATAAAAATTTTCGTTTTTGTTATTCGTTGTTCGGTTCGATAGCTAATATATAAAAAAGAAAAATTTTAAAGCATTGTTTTAAAGCAAAAAGAAAATAGGTTTTTGCATGTATGTAAACTTATAATGCATATGTATAGAAAAAGTTTTCCGTATATAATAACTTTTTTATTTATGATCCGATTTGTTTGAATCCGGATCCGACTATAGGTTACACTAATATCAGTTAGCTGTGAAAATTTCAAATGAATCCATCTGCGAATAAAAAAGCCTAATGCTCCACAAAGTTTTAATCTAGCGTATTAATATATATATATATATATATATATATATATATATATATATATATATATATATATATATATATATATATATATATATATATATATATATATATATATATATATATATATATATATATATATATATATATATATATATATATATATATATATATATATATATATATATATATATATATAAGAAGATCATTAATTCTCATTTCTATTGATAACGATCAACAGCTGATTGAAAAAAAGTTATGTTAACATTGATGTAGATGAAATGTCGGATATGTACATTAGGGAAATGGATAATATTTGTGTTATTTAATATTTAATTAAAAATATTAAAGATTATTTGAAACAATTGATTTATTTATTTAAATTATATAAATTTAATGTAATCTACAATACAACCTCTCGATAATGATTACGAAAAAGGAAAGAACAATTTATATTTTATTTAACAATGTGTTTTGACAGATTGACAGATTAGACAAAAAAACATAATATAAATAGAGCTGGTGTAGTTAATTAATTGTAGGCGCAGAATTTAAAAATATATTCAACACTCCTTCCAAATTAAAGCCTTCTTAGTATAACATTATCAGAATGACATTCCAATTTTATTTCTCAACCACTCAAATTTATTTTTGGCTAAAGCTTTTGTGAATATGTCAGCATATTGATTATCACTGGACATAAAATTCAAATCGATTACTTTTTCATAGAATTTTTCTTTTATGAAATGATATTTAATGTCAATATGTTTGCATCGTTTATGGAAGTTTATATTTTTAATAACACATATTGCACCTTGGTTGTCAAGATTTAAACACACTGTCTGTTGTTTAAATTCATCTAAATCACATAATAATTGCTTAACCCATATAGCTTCTTTTGTAGCAGCACAAGCTGCCATGAACTCTGCTTCAGTTGTAGATAGGGCAACAGTCTGTTGTCGTTGACTTGACCATGTTACTGCTGCACCACTTCTAATGAAAACATAACCAGTTACAGAACGTCTCATAACAATATCGTTTGCATAATCAGCATCAGAATAGCCAATTAGAATAGGCAGTTCTAGTGTTGACTGATAGCGTAATCCATAATGCTGAGTTTCTTTTAGGTACTTCAAGATCCTTTTAACAGCATTCCAATGCGAGTCATCATAACAATTTAGAAACCGACTTACTAAGCTTACAGCAAACATAATTAATATCAGGTCGACTAACTATAGCTGCATGCATTAATGATCCAATTAAAACAGAAGCTGAATTAGTGTTTTTTATAAAAACTACTTGAAAGAAATTGAATAATTATCAGCATTTCACAATTTTACATATTGCATTAATGATCCGACGGCTTTTCTATAAGGAATGTTCTTTTCAGGTTGAATATCATTTTTCTCCAATTTTGTATGTGGATCAACCGGAACACTGTTAGGATTGGCGTCCTTCATGTTAAATTTGTATAACAATTGTTCTATGTATCTACTTTGATGAATAAATATATATGTGTCACCTTTTTCTATTTGCATACCAGCAAAGTTGCTAGGTGAATGTGTTCTCATTTCGAATACTGTTTTTAAATAATTAATAACCGTTTCTAGTACAGTTTTATCTTTTGAGAATAGTAATCCATCATCAACGTACAGGCAAAGAAGACATTTTGTTCCATTAACTTGTCCAACATATACACATTGATCCGCCTGGCTGTTTACAAAGCCAAACTTCTTCAATACTGAGTCAAATTTCGAATTCCATGTTCTGGGAGCCTGTTTTAATCCATATAAGGACTTGTTTAATTTACAGACCATGTTGTCTTCGCAGATTAACCCTTCCGGAGGAGTCATATAAATATTTTCTTCCAACTCACCATAAAGAAAAGCAGTTTTTAAGTCAAATTGAACTATTTCATAATTATATTGAACAGCTATAGATAATAATAATCGGATGGAGTCATACCCAACTGTAGGCCCAAATGTTTCTGTATAATCTATACCTTTTGTTTGTGCGTATCCTTTTGCACAAAGTCGTGATTTGAATCGTGGACCTGTTGGTTCATCTTTAATTCGGAAAATCCATTTAAAACCAATTACTTTGGTATCATTTAATTTCTTTACCAATGTCCATGTTTCATTTTTGTGAAGAGATTCAAGTTCTTCATTAATAGATTTTGCCTATTCTTTTGCATTGACTGAACCTACTGCTTCATGATAAGTTGCAGGAATATGTGGTATTAGTTCTTCATTATAGCACAGATAAGTGTTTTCTGATTCATTTATTTCAAGACATGGTTGTTTCTTTCTTGGCCGCAGTGTGATTGTCCTTTGTGGAATTGGTTCGATACTTTCATTAGGCAAATATTCACTGCAGTCAGAAACTGATGTAGTTTCGTTGTTACTATATTCTAATGAAATATCTGTGTCTTTTTCTTCATTTTCTGCTGGTGTTTTATCAATATTACAATTTGATTTTGTTTCAAATTCTTCTAGTGAGACATAATTTCTTTTGACACTAGACTCAAAAAATACAGCATCACGGCTTTTTACGATTCGTTTTGATTTGGGTATTATAAATCTGTACCCTTTTGTGCTGTCACAATATCCAATAAAGATCATCTTTTCGCTTTTTGAGTCCCACTTTTGTCGTTTTTCTTTTGGTAGGTGGACCATGGCTTCACATCCAAAAGTTCTTATATTCCTTACATTTGGCTTTTGACCAGCCCACATCTCTTCTGGAGTTTTATATATTGATGACCTTGTTCGAGAACGGTTGATTATATATGCGGCTGCATTTAGTGCTTCAGCCCAGAAATACTTTGGCATTGTAGCATTTAGAAGTAGACACTTTGCTCGTTCAATCAGAGATCTGTTCATCCGTTCTGCTGCTCCATTTTGTTCTGTAGAATATGGTGCGGTTGTTTGGTATATTATGCTGGCACTTTTTAAAAAGTTGTTGAAGTTTTTGTTCACGTATTCAAGTCCATTTTCAGAACGGACAACTTTTACCTTTTTATCTAGTTGATTCTCAACTTGTGATTTGAATTCTTTAAATTTTTCAAACACTTCCGATTTGTTTCGCATAGTATACACAAAAACTTTTTTCGAGTAGTCATCAAGAAATGTTACGAAGTATTTCGCACCACGCATAGATTCCGTTTCCATTGGTCCACATACGTCAGAGTGTACCAGTTCTAATAATTCGGTAGAATTCGAACCCTGACTCTTCTTGACAAGTAACACATTTAAGATTAAGCTTATTTTCAGATATACTTACTCCATAAGCATTTTCTGTCAATTTCTTCAAACTCTGGAAGTTCAGATGACCCATTCCCTGATGCCACAGGTAAGTATCTTTTTCATCAACATCTGACATGCGTGCATAACCATTGGTTATGTTCAACCGGTACATGTTGTTGATTAAGCTTGCTGTTGCTACTATCTTATTTTTGTTGTTCATAATAATACAACTTTTGCCATTAAATTTCACTTGGCCACCATTTTTAACAATTCGACTGACTGATAATAAATTTGTAGCATGTTCAGGCACATACAAGACATCTCGGAACAAAACTTCATTTGACTGACCTTGGTCATTATCTATATTTAGACTGATTTGACCCGAACTCAAAACCCGTAATAATTTATTATTTGCAACTTTAATATTTTTTCACTTGTGGTGTTGATTCTTCTTTTAACAAATTCTTGTGCTTCGTCATATGCATAGAAGCACCCGAATCAACATACCAAGAATCACTATTTTCCGTTGAAGCTATGAATGCAGCAGCATAGCTCGAGCTGCTTTGTGAATCGTTGTTATACTTGTCATCTTTCCGTTTTGTTCTTAATTTGCATTCGGGACTTTTATGACCGTACTTGTTGCATGTATAGCACCTTGGTCCCTTTGAAAAATATTTTTTTTGTCTACTGTTTTGTTTATTCTTGTAACCATGATTAGATGCAAAAGCTGTAGATTCACTACTTTGAGTTTGTCTGACATCTTGTAGTAACTTAGATTTTACAGAGTCAGCACTGATTTTCATACCGGAACTTTCGATGGCTATAATCATTGGCTTATACGATTCAGGTAAACCGGAGAGTAACAATGTTCCGAGCCACTCATCATCTACTTTGAAAGCAATATTACGAAGTTTGTGTGCTGTTGAAATTATTTTGCTGGCATAGTTTTCAATGTTCTGGCATTCATCATCAAGCGTGGTTGTACATAGATCACGTAGTAGACCAATTTGACGTGTTAGTCCTGAGTCGTCAAAAGCGTGTGCTAAATTATCCCATACTTCTTTAGCTGTTGTTGCTTCCTGAATATGGACATAATTTGTTGCATCTACTAGCAATATAATTTTAGTTTTTGCTTTTGTATCCTTTTTTACATCTACTGGTTTTGCATCAGGTTCTACACACTCCCATAAGTCTTCATGTTGGAGATATGTTTTTACTGCGAATCTCCACATCGCATAGTTTTCTCGACCCGATAGCTTTTCAATGAGCATAAGTGAATTTGGCATTTTTGTTTAAGACACTTATTTCCACTTTTAATTTGTTTTTTTGTTTGTTGTTTTAAGGTTAGGTTTAAACTTTGTTCCAGTATAATTTGTGATCTGGGCCCATAACCTGTTAGATTTAATTAAAAATATTAAAGATTATTTTTTTTTTTTTTTTTAAATAAAATGTGTTGTGTAATAGGGTTTAGAATATGTGTCACAACAACACATAAATACCTTTTAAGACCTAGGTCTAGACCTGGGTCCCACAACAACTGGCGTTCTGAGGTGTAGATTAACGCTTTTTTTAAACATCTGTGGGTTGAAGTCACCTGAGACTAAGTGTTCCGGCAAACTATTTCATTTGTACGCAGTTCGGACAAAGAAGTCTCTCTGCGATCTGCCAGTATGACAGCGCGGGATCTTTACCGTTTCACTGGTTGCGGCAGCCGATTGCCGAGTGGAACGGGGGTAAGAATAAGTTTGAGGCATGATGCCGCTGATTTCATCTGAGCACTGCTGATGACGATATTTGTAAAAAACAACGAGGTCAGCAACAGTGCGACGATGTTGTAGGGAATCAAGTTTTGATGTCAAAGTTCGATCACCTACAATTCGTATAGCTCGCTTTTGAACAGAGTCCAAGAGGGCCAAGATGGAAACAGAGGCAGCACCCCAAACTTGACAGCAGTACTCCATACAGGGACGAATATAGGACTTATAAACATGGAGCAATTGGTATGGAGTGAAAAATTTTTTGCATCTATTTAGGAGGCCAAGTTTTTTAGACGCGCTTTTTGCCATCGCCATTACATGATCGTTCCAGAGTAGGTCATTTGAAACTGTGACACCCAATAAACGAATGTTTTTACATTCACCTATTGGTTCATCACACATACTAAATAAAATATCTTTGGGGAACTCGATCTTTAATCTGGAAACAATCAACAGCTGTGTTTTGGTGGAGTTGAAATTGACAAGGTTTTGGTCACCCCAGTCGGCGACTTTATTCAGGTCTTTTTTCACGTTTATGGCAGCGTCTCTCCGGGCAGGATTAATTCGTTCGTGCATTTTACCTTTTGAAGGAAGGGGCTCGAACGACTTGTGCAGAGTACTATCATCTGCAAAACTATTTATTGGATTGCTGGTGATTTTCAACAATTCGTTGATATAAATCAAAAATAGGGTTGGGGACAGTACTGAGCCTTGGGGTACACCAGCGTTAATTAGTTTAGACTCAGAAGAATATCCGTCTAAGGTTACCGAAATGTATCGGTCGGATAGAAAATTTTGAATCAGCTTCACAACATTGGGATGAAAACCGTACGCAACGAGCTTGTTGATTAAGTTGGCATGCCAGACTCGATCCAATGCCTTGGAGATGTCTAAAGCGATAACGTATGTTTCACCACCTTTATCAAGTATGCTGTTCCAACAATGCGCTACATAGTTTAATAGATCGGTAGTTGATCTTTTGTTTCGAAAACCGTATTGGCTGTCGGATATTAAATGATTTTCTTCCAGAAATTTTGAAATATGTGTATTAATATAATGCTCATAGACTTTGGATAGGACCGATAGTAAAGCTATTGGCCTATAATTTGAGATATCGGATTTTGGTCCCTTTTTGGGGACGGGCTGGACATTTGCCAACTTCCAGCACGAGGGAAATATACCAGATTTGTAGGATTGGTAGAATATTTTAGTTAAAGTTGGTGCAAGTTCTTTGGAAAAGGTTTTTAAAATAATGGGTGGAATATTGTCCATTCCTGATGCTTTGTTGATGTTTAACCCCTTTAAAAGTTTAGCGACTATTTTGGGTTTGAAGTGAAGTTCATTCATATTAACTCCTGAAGACTGGATTTGGGGTATTTCTTTAGGAGTTTCCAAAACAGTGGAGTTCAGAGCAAAGCGTTCAGCGAACAAGTTAGCTTTTCTTGCGGGATCATTGACGATTAAATCACCATCAATAATAGGGGGAATAGAAAATTTTGTACCAGAATTTAAAGAATTAATGGCACTGTAGAAACTCTTGTCAGAAACAGACATAGACGTAAGTTTTGAGGCTTTCGCTCTGTCAATTTCGGACTTTTCGTTTGAGATAATCTGATTAGATATTTTGTTGGCCTTTAGATATTGGGATCGATTAGTGGGAGTTTTGTTATGAATCCAAATATTAAATGATCTACGTTTGTTTCTAAGTGCCGTTTTGGCAGCTTTCGAATACAAGTATTTTTGTTTGGGTTTTACTATGGAGAAAGGGACAAATTTATTGATAGCAAATTGGATGGTTTCTGTAAAGTTTTGAGCAGAAACATTTACATTGTCAGTGTAAAAACAATGACGGTCGAAAGGGAAACCATGGAAAAAATTTTGAAGACCACTCTTATCCATTTTTGAGTAGTGAAATATTTTACGGGGTTTGGGAGCTGTAGTTTTAAGTAAATCGGTTTTGATAACTGATGAGATTAAATAATGATCAGAATTTCCAATACTACCTTTCACAACATCGACACTCGTAATATCTGGCATTGTGATAAGATAGAGATCTAGTAGAAAACTATTATCACCGCCATTACGGGGAGTGAAAGTCGGGCTTTTAACAATTTGGAATAGGCCCTGAGACGCGGCAAAAATTTCTGCCAGTTTTCCACTATTGTCAATATCGTCGATCGATTTGGAGAATTCCAACCATGATTTGTTGTGGACGTTGAAGTCACCGGTAACGATTACTTCACAATTAGGGGACTTTGCTCTAATCTCGTCCATAATTTTTGTCAGTATATTAAAAATGTTTGGGTTACGTTTGTTGGGGGACCGGTATAAAGCTATTGTAAAAAAAGTCTTTTCTGGAAGACAAATCTTTAAAACCATTGTCACCGTGTAGTTCAAAATTTGGAAAGCGCGTGTACGCAACACTCTCATGAATGAATGCGCATACGCCCTGATGGAGTTTGAAAGCTGATTTGAGCCTATATTTGGAATTAAGCGATTCTATAAAGAGAAAATTTTCAGAAACTTGTGTTTCTGTAAGGAATAGAATGTTCGGTTTGTCGTGCTCAAGATGATGTTGCACGTGGTCATGGTTAGCGTTCAATCCGCAGATGTTTTGAACATGTATTTTACAATTTTTTATTGATTCATATATGTTTTGTCCCTGCAAATTCCGTGGACATGCCGCTTTATGGGCGGGTGGATTGCGCAAATTTGCTTTACCACTTGCAGACTTATTTTTTTTCGGTTGTACTGCCATATATATATCAAAATGTTTATTTTATTTTTTTGTGTTTTATTTTAAAATGCATAACTAAGTAAAAAATCCTATCATACTACAAAATATGACATATGCCAATATTTCACGATAAGATGAAGAAATAATAACAAAATAATAAGTGAAAAACAAATTGTGAGAAATTTGCAGAAAACAAAACAAAACTAAATGCCAATAATGCAGCTGATGCAGCGCACCCCAGACGCACCGCCCACCACCTCAATCGAGGCACAAAGCCCACACATAACTACGTGTTGGTTCGATTCCTCGGAAGAGCTAATGAGCGGTACCGCTACGGAACGCTGCCCAGCTAAGACTGGAAGTGCTGCCGTTGACTAATTAAAGTTCGTCCGCCAGCACCCTAAGATATCATCTTGGCTAATGACATCTCCTGCCATTGCCAGTGGTATGTGATATCTCACGCTAACTCATATGTCAATGGCAGGGACTGGAGTACGCAGGGTAGTCAGACCCGTAGATCAACATTGATCATAATCGATCAAAATCGATCCCTCCTGCGTAAATTTGAAACAATTGATTTATTTATTTAAATTATATAAATTTAATTTAATCTACAATACAACCTCTCGATAATGATTACGAAAAAGGAAAGAACAATTTATATTTTATTTAACAATGTGTTTTGACAGATTGACAGATTAGACAAAAAAACATAATATAGATAGAGCTGGTGTAGTTAATTAATTGTAGGCGCAGAATTTAAAAATATATTCAACATTTGTTAGTCAGGAACTCCAACTATGGATGGCCCAATAGCATTTTTGGATATAAATTCTTGTTTCAGAATATTAACACTGCACACTTTTAACAAAAGCAATATTTATTTTTCTCAAAAAAAAAACAATTCAAATCTTTAAGCACAGCTGCTTTTTTAATAGGGCTATTATTTTGAAAACGTACATCGAAAAAAAAACAACTATTTTTTAAAAATCTGAAATTTTGATATTTTATTGGTATTGACGAAAGGAAAAAAGTAATTTCTGCTTTTATTTTTTGTGTACTCTGAATCGGAGTTATGCGCGGTTGAATTTTGAGGCTTTTTCACGTAGTTTTTGGTAATGGTGGCAATGTTTTGTGAATAGGTGCCACAAATTTCATCCGACTTACGTATATTTTTGCAAGTAAAAAGGAAAATAATTGAATAATTGAAATAAGTAAGTTTAAAATTAATAACTTTTCTCTTTTCCGCTAGGCGGCGCGTAAAACCTTGGTTTACTTCAAAGCTCATATCTCAAAAAGTAGGCTTTTTATTTTTTTGTTTTTCACAAATTTTAAAGTAAACATATGCAGCTATGAAATTGAGAAATAAAAAGTCAGCAATTCAATATGGATTTTTTCTTACGATTTTTTAAAGTTTGGTATATGAAAAATTCACATGTGTTTTTTTATTAAGTTAATAATCCTGTACTAAATGTGGATCTAATAAATTAAACATTTCATATTTTAACACCTGCAATAAATTTGAACCATTTTTTGTGTATTTCTGATTGAGAAACAGGTTTTTATTCAGAACAAGAATTGGAGATCCCAATGATCGAAGATTTTGTTATAATTTCAACATCACCAACACATTAGAAAAAAACATTAAAAAAATATTTTTCCTATAAACATTATAATTTAATCAATATTATAAATAAATACATTAAAAAATTAATTTATATATTTTTTTTTGCCTTTAAATTGAAATATTTATGATCATCAGAAAAAGAAAACATTTTGGCAATTATTTTATCGGGTGTAGTGTTATCCGGTAAAAAACAGTGGAATCCTTGAGTTCTTTGTTTTCTTCCAAGAACATTTCGTAGATGTCGGTGAGGGTCCATAACACCAACCGCTTTGATTTCTTAATTTTTGTCGATCCTTCTGTAATAGTAACAACATCTTTAAGGCCAGGCATTGTTCTACTAATTTCCTCTGATAAGAAGTATGTTTGAATTTGTTTTACTATATTTTGTGACAAACTGTGCACTTGTTTGCTTTGAGGCCAACTGTAAGGACCTACTGTTTCCAACAGATCCATGGCGAATTCTACCAGTCGTCTTGATGCATTAAATTCATCCTGGATACGTTGAGACCAAAATTTACGTGGTAGAGTTGTCAACAAAAACACTTGTTTTGATTTACAGCTGGCATCTTTAAACTCTTTTTTAAGGTTCATAAGCCATGATGTATATTCACATTCCTCGTTTGGTGATAACACTTTAACTGAATCTACTTGAAATATTCTTTGACTTATTGCCGATGTGACACTTGCAATTTTTTTATAACTTCCTGTTGTAATATGATTTTGTTTGATAGGAGATTCGGCTAACCTTCCAAGAACATTGTTAATATCTTCTAAAATGTCATTAAGTAGTTCAGGAACTGGTGGAGATATAGTATCAACCGAAACTGGTGATGGATCTAAAGATGCTGGAGGTATTTGAATATTTTCGTTCGTTGGAACATTTTCAACATCCTGATTTATAGAAATAATTTCACTATCGAAAGTTTCCGAACATGAAAGCTGCTGTATAGAAAATATTAGTTGCATATGAATTTTTATTCATTTTAATAAAATAATTAAATTTACCTTATTTTTATAGATATAAGTGCGACATGTTTCACATATAAACTGGTCATCACGCAAAGTAAAATTTAGGGTCGTAGCTTTTTGAATAACAGCTGGTGTGACCAGTTTCACATTTTTTGATGTCCGCTGATGATTTTTGAGACCGTACAAGTTACAGCACAATTTGAAAGGCATTTCTATTATTATCTTTTCTAAACGTTATGTCTTCTAAATATTTTGGAATATAATTGATTATAAGGCAATCCAATCAATATATATATATATATATATATATATATATATATATATATATATATATATATATATATATATATATATATATATATATATATATATATATATATATATATATATATATATATATATATATATATATATATATATATATATATATATATATATATATATATATATATATATATATACCCTTGAAATTGTTTTGACATAGGTAGAATCAGGTAAAATTAGGTAGGTACAATTTAATATATTTTGATTGGATGCAAGTATAATTTGGTCAAAAACCGTTTGTGGGCGTCATTAGAAATTTTAAATGTTAAAATTATGAGCCTCTAATGAGATTTTAATTAGTAAAAAGGGGCTGAATAGACATTTTTTAAAATGAATAAACATTTTACACACCCTTTTAATAATTTAAATTCCTTTATTTTACCACTTAACTTAAATTAATTTTTAATAAGTTTTTAACCATTTAACCGCACAGAAAATGGTTCAAATTTATTGCAGGTGTTAAAATATGAAATGTTTAATTTATTAGATCCACATTTAGTACAGGATTATTAACTTAATAAAAAAACACATGTGAATTTTTCATATACCAAACTTTAAAAAATCGTAAGAAAAAATCCATATTGAATTGCTGACTTTTTATTTCTCAATTTCATAGCTGCATATGTTTACTTTAAAATTTGTGAAAACAAAAAAAAAAAAGCCTACTTTTTGAGATATGAGCTTTGAAGTAAACCAAAGTTTTACGCGCCGCCTAGCGGAAAAGAGAAAAGTTATTAATTTTAAACTTACTTATTTCAATTATTCAATTATTTTCCTTTTTACTTGCAAAAATATACGTAAGTCGGATGAAATTTGTGGCACCTATTCACAAAACATTGCCACCATTACCAAAAACTACGTGAAAAAGCCTCAAAATTCAACCGCGCATAACTCCGATTCAGAGTACACAAAAAATAAAAGCAGAAATGACTTTTTTCCTTTTGTCAATGCCAACAATATATCAAAATTTCAGATTTTTTAAAAATCAAAAATTTAAAAATCAACAAAAAAATGTACGTTTTCAAAATAATAGCCCAATAATCAAGAACGTGCTTATGACGGCAGTATACAGTTTAGGATTTGGCAAATTCAGAAATAAAGCAACTTTTTTGCAATTGTCCTGAATTTGTTGATTCCGACTACTTGCTTTATACATTTGCAGTTCTAATAATTCCAAAAAATCTTAGAGTGATATCGTTTATTTCTGACGGACGAAGATAAATATATTTCTTACAAAATGGTGTAGTAATTGCTAACAATTGTGAAAGAACGTGTTGTATGGGTTTTTGTGGTGGGTGGTGACGCTGGACAAGGCTAATCTACAAAGATAAAACACAAAAGGTTTGTTATTCACAAAGGTTATACTTACCAGTGATTGCCTTCTCCATCGTCAATATATCTATAGTAGAATTTTTTTGCCAGCGAATTTCTGACAGCTACGACGCAGCAAGAGATAAAAGATGAGACAAAAAGTAAAACAGAGATGTATTATTTATTTTGGGATAAATTTGTTTTCAAAACAATTATATTAGTTAAATTTCTACTTCTAGTTCGTACCATTTGTTTGTTGTGATATTTGTTTCCATAGGCGTCGTTATTTTTATTATAATTATTTTTAATTATCAAAATTTTGTTATATTTCCTACAAAATCATTAATATTTCTACTAGTTTTTGGGTTTCTATTATAATTGGTTGAATTTCAATAGTAATTTATAAATTTTATGCGTTTTTTTTGTCCATTTCAATGGGACCCCAATAGTTTTTTTTAATATTTTAATCGAGACACTGAATGTGCAAACAATATGCGCATAACAAACAAATTTTGTGTTCGCTGGCAAAAAAATTCTACTGTACTATAATATACAAACGTTGATAGTCGTTTTTAAAGGTAACTAAAAAGATAAAAACTAATTATAGTCAATCATTGTAAAACATTTGACATTCATGATACACAATTGAAGTTGAATTGATGTTTCAATTAAGGTTTCACATAATTTTAAGCAGCCGCAATATTGTCTAAAGAGGAAAGCAGTGTATTTTGTTATATATAAATGTTTTTGTTATATATAAATGTTTTTGTTATATATTAGGGTTTCTCATTTCCCGCAGAAATTCAAATCCCGGGAAGTCGGGACAAAAAATGTTAAATTCCCGGGATCCCGGGAAATCCCGGAAACGCTAAAAAGCTAGATTTTTCTAATTGGGTGGTAGAAAAATGTGTAAAATTAAAACAGCACAAAAAATGCACTATTGATTTTTAAATTTCCATTATTTTTAATGAGAAAAACTTCAAAAATTAAATAAATAAGAATATATAAAAACAAAACAAAAATAAATTCATAATACTAATTTTACCAATGGCGCCATCACTCAATTTTGTCCGAATTTTCGTGATGAAACGCCCTGCCACAGAAAAAGCTCTTCCGATTCAATTGATGTCGGTGGGATAGTCATTAGTGCATTGTATAATCTAAATTATTTGTACTCTGCTTAGTTACTTCAAAAATTACCAATTATTTTGTGATGTCTTTAACTTCATATGATACATGTTCTGTGATACAAATAAATCAAAATCACAATAACAATAGTACTTCTCAGCACCATAAGACAAAAAATATTGGACTCTCAGTCTGTATTTTACAATTGAACATTGAAAGCATTAGCAAGTCAAAAACTGAACACTTAGAAAGAGTATTAAAGTTATTATTTCGATATCAACGTTGTAATTCTGGCAGGAAACGCATGCAACAGATGAAGCGCAACTTACTTCTAGAGAAAAAATTATTGATTATAAACTTATTAGTGCCATTTACCATCAAACATATGGATCTGGCACGTATATTAAGTTAGAAATAATGAGCTGCACCCATTTACTTACACCAGACGGACAACGATATATATCTTATTATTGTTGATATACAGCGTGGCCAGCTGATACTCTACCATTATTTCACCACCCAGCAATATAGGTTGGTGACTTTAATAGCCATCACAATCAGTGGTCCTACTCAAATAACAATCCCAATGGTATACAACTAACTGACGGGACCAATCGACAACCTGTTCCTGGTATATGATACGAAAGACATGAAAACCTAATTAGATCTGCTAGACGGCCAAGTTAGTACAATCCCGACCTCTGTGTTTCTACAAAAAACGAACAACGTAACCCTATTCCAATATGGCTGTCAATAGGGCTGTCTTACAAGGTTTTCCACGCTCTCAACATCGTGCAGTAATTTTTGAGGTAGGTTTCCAAATCCTACACGCAAACTCTACTACTCAGCCTAGATGCAATTTTAACAAAACTTACGGGAATAAATATGGGTCGGAGTTGGATGCAGTGATTCACTAGATCCAACCCATTCCTAAAAATTACGATAGGTTCGTAGGAGCCATCATTTCAACTGCAAAGAAATGCATCCCAAGAGTCTTCCGATGAAGAATGCATTCCTGGTTGGAGTAGAGAGAGCGATATATTTATTATTTGAGGAACACATTAGTAGTGGTGAGGCAGACGTGGTTGATGGCTTAGTATACTCACTGGACACCGCGAGGAAACAAAAGTGGATTAACGCAGTTGAAAACATTGATTTTTCCCATTCTAGTAGGGCAGCTTGGAGTCTTCTTCGGAAGCTGGATGGCTCAAACTTAGTTACTCATGCTAACAATGAAATAAATTCAGACGACATTGCAAATCACATTGTAAACATGTCTCGTTCCTCTATTAATCGCCTTCATAAGAGAACCATTAAACATAAATTAAGAGAAATGAAGCGCAAGTTTTAGGTAGATTTCTCAGAAAAATCTACCTCTTTAAACTTTTATTGGTTTTAATTTGTTGTGTTTATGTGTGTCAAAAAAAACCATACAAAAAAACCATGACACCATTTGTGTCAAAAAAACATTTTCCTAATTTTGAACGAAATTAATTACTACAGAGGGAAAAGAATTAAAAACTACTCGATTTTCGAGTGAGAAAATTTTTAATGTCTTCAGAAAAAGTAAAAAAAAAATGTTAATAAAAATTAGCGGGATACCCGGGATCCCGGAATGAAATCCCGGGAAAACGGGATGAAAATTTACCCCCGGGATCCCGGGATCCCGTTTGAGAAACCCTATTATATATATATATATATCTGTCAACTTACTTAATTTGTTTGTTTACTATTTTCAATTTGACATGTCATCTTTATTAATCATCAGGCTAGTCAACATTATAATAACAAAAAAATACCCAGTATATTTTCATCAGAAATATAATACAAAAAAAAAACAAGTATTATGTCATCGGAACTGTACTCAACCGAAAGTTTGTAGTTCGGGTTTAAACATTTCATGACTCTGCTGACGCTACATATTTTCAAGTTAAAAAAGTCTATTCAGTTCTATTCTGTATCTTCTATTTTTCGGCATTGTTTGGTGCAGCTGATTTTGTTCATGTCTTTTTTAAAGTTTCCTAAAATGTATTAAAATTAAAATTAATAAAGTGTCTAATATGGTGTTTAACTAACTGTTTGTTTCTTTTGTGAATGTTTTGTGTCCAATGATAAGGGAACTATAAATAATTTTAAAATGTATCTTTTAATAGTTCCGCCATTGTAGCTGCCGGCATCAATCATTTCTTCAACGTGACCACTTCAAGGCATGCTAGAATCCGCCATTGTTCACAAAATTATTATTTTTTACATTTATTCATCTATTTCATCGGATGCTTTGTGAGGCAAAGTTTTACGAATTAAAATAGTATTCAACTGTTCAACTGATGCCTTAGGTGAGGCAGAATTATTAAACTATTAGCATCGAGAATATTATGTAATTTTGTGAGGCAACATAATTTATGCAGTTTTTGTCATCGATAACGTCAGCCTCATGGTTTCGCCATCATTATTTATATTTATTATCATCGAGAATATCATTTAATTTTGTGAGGTAACATAATTTATGCAGATTTTGTCATCGATAACGTCAGTTAGCCTCATAGTTTCGTCATTATCATTTACCAAACTACTATCATCAAGAATATTATTTAATCTTGTGAGGCAACAATTTATGCATTTATGCAGTTTTGTCATCAATAACGTTAGCCTAATCGTATCGTCATTATCAATTACAACAACTATCATCTTCGAGAATATTATTTACCTGTTCAAGCATTGTAATTTTGTGAGGCAACATAACTTATGCAGCTTTATCATCGATAACGTCAATCAGCCTCACCATTGTCATCACTATCATCTACAATAATTATTATCTTTAAGAACATTGTTTTTAATTAGTCAACCAATGTAATTTTGTGAGGACATATAATTGTGTAGTTTTTTTAATCATCAATAAAAGCAGTCATTCTCAACACTTTAGTCATTATTGTCTACAAATTTATTATTAATCAAAAGATTAGTCACCAACTTGTCAAATCCTCTGATTCATCTCCATCAACTTCAAGAAACCAAAAATACAGTCCACTGCCAATTGGGGGACGCGACAGTGGGGATAGTAATAAGTAACGTTTTTTATAAATCTAGAACATTTGTTATTATTAGATCTTTTAGCTCATGGGCACGACAAGCGCCGGCGATGCCGAAAATTAATACTACCTGAAATGAATTTGAATATAGTGAACATTGAAAATAGAATAATAAAATTAATTACCTTTGTAAACAAGTGCTGCTCGAAGAGTAGGTGGCGCTAATTCAGTTGAAACTTTACTCATATATGCCAAAAAGACGTTCTCGGCAAAGGAATTTATTTTGTTTTTATCCCTCCAAATCATGGATTTTTTACAGGAACGGGATTTCCCGGGATTTATTAGGTAAAATATTATTCGAATTGGCACTCGTAGCTTCAATAATGTTGGAGGTGTGCATTGTAGATTCATTTTAATCTATCAAGTTGGATGAAAATTTTAAAATTTACGTTTTTATATACTTCTTTTATATTATACACATGTTTATTTTTTTTAATGTTACTGGTAATGTTATTGTCTTCTGGCGGAGCCATAGCCTTTAATATACAGATGATATTGTAGTTGAAGATTGAATCATTTGATTCAATCGTTAAATTTACAGTGTTGGTTCTATTGGTAATGAACTTTCGGTAAAAAGACTTTTACGGTAGTTTGCCTATTTCGAAAGAATTTTCGGTTCTTTAAAGTCAAAAGTGTGGCCTGGATTTTCTGATGTGTTTTAACACAGCTGTTTTATCCGTGGTACAATCACCTCCAGTTTGTTTGTCTTTTTTTTTCGTTTCTTTACAGCTAAGTTGTGTTGGTATATTCTAGTGGAAAGTTTCTTCCCTGTCTGACCCACATAATTTGTTCAAATGTAAAATTTGAAAGAAGAATTTAATTAGGAACCTAAACTTTGCTACGTAGCATCCTCTGTCGGTTTCTTGGATGGTAAATAACCGACAAAAATATTACAAAAAAAATATATTTGGTCTTAGGTGTTTGAGGTGCTAGTAATCGAAAAATCTCCCTAAAATGTTTTAAATGGATGGCTGCAGCACATTTGACGCTAGGTAGCAGTCGTGGGTCGTGGGGTGCCATCAATTTTAGGAAGCTTGCTGGTGCTGCATAAAGTTATATAAATGAAGGTTTAAAAAAAGAGAAGAAAAAAAAGTAAAGGTTAAACCATCTTAAAAAGTAAATCGACTCCGTTATCGCAGTATACAGACTTTATAAAGAGGTTGATAACACGCCTTACACACTACACTTACCTTATTGCTTTAGCATATGACGATCATCGATGTTGTGATCACAGTACGTCACATTCCTCCCACTAATTCGACATCTGCATGCATATGTTTCCCGCTTTCTGTGAAGCTACGTCACCGCTCAACCACTGTTATTTAATTCCACATTATACCAAACTTAACCGAAAGTAACGTTACCAAGCTCAAGAGAATCAAACATCATGAATAAAATTTTATACGGAATCGAAACAATATTATTGGTAATTCATAGCGACGCCTATCTATGCAAAACAACGATTATCTTTCTATATATAATTCTACTG
Source organism: Diogma glabrata (assembly GCA_963693315.1). NCBI lineage: Eukaryota > Metazoa > Arthropoda > Insecta > Diptera > Cylindrotomidae > Diogma > Diogma glabrata. The sequence continues at coordinate 190,963,240 of OY856188.1, read as the reverse complement.
TACGTGTGTATGACTGTGAACTCCTTCTAAAGGGCTGGACCGATTTGAATGAATTTTTTTGTGTGCGTTTGGATGGCGCCCCGAATGGTTTAGATTCATAATTCAGCCCGACAGAAGCGCTGCAGTTGGTATTGTCACTGAACTCCTCCTAAACGGCTGAACCGATTTGAATGAATTTTTTTGTGTGCGTTTGGGTGGCGCCCCAAATGGTTTAAATTTATAAATCAGCCCGGCAGAGGCGCTGCAGACGCTGCAGTCGGTATTGTCACTGAACTCCTAAACGGCTGGACCGATTTTAATGAATTTTTTTGTGTGCGTTTGGGTGGCGCCCCGAATGGTTTAAATTTATAAATCAGCCCGGTAGAGGCGCTGCAATCGGTATTGTCACTGAACTTTTCCTAAACGGCTAAATCGATTTGAATGAGTTTTTTTGTGTGCGTTTGGGTAGCGCCATAGATGGTCTAAATTTACAAATCAGCCTGGCAGAGGCGCTGCACTCGGTATTGTCACTGAACTCCTCCTAAACGGCTGGACCGATTTGAATGAATTTTTTTGTGTGCGTTTGGGTGGCACCCCGAATGGTTTAAATTTATAAATCAGCCCGGCAGAGGCGCTGCAGACGCTGCAGTCGGTATTGTCACTGAACTCCTCCTAAACGGCTGGACCGATTTGAATGAATTTTTTGTGTGCGTTTGTTTGGCGTCCCGATTGAATGGTTTAAATTTATAAATCAGCCCGGCCGAGGTGCTGCAGTCGGTATTGTCACTGAACTCCTCCTAAACAGCTGGACCGATTTGAATGAATTTTTTGGTATGTGTTTTGGTAGCGCCCAGGATTGTTAAAATTTACAAATCAGCCCGGCAGAGGCGCTGCAGTCGGTATTGTCACTGAACTCCTCCTAACCGGCTGGACCGATTTTAATGAATTTTTTTGTATGTGTTTGGGTGACGCTCTGGATGGTTTAGATTCACAAATCAACCCGGCAGATAGCGCTGCTAATTATATTAATCATGCGTGGCTTCGTGAACGAGCTATTTTGGCAGCAAAAAATATCGATGTTGACGCTTTTAACTTCTAAATACAACAGTCATTACCCGGCAATGAGATATTGTTCAAATCGATCGACACTGTTACCGATCCTGACGCAGCAGTCAACTATCCTGTTGAACTTTTTAATTCGCTGGATTTACTAGGAATGCCGCCACATAACTTGCGATCAAAAATTGGCTCACCTATCATTTTGCTTCGGAATTCAAATCCACCTAAGCTATGCAACGGTACAAGATTAGTCATAAAAAAAACTTTGGGCAATGTTCTTGAAGCTACAATTTTGATCGGCTAGTTTGAAGGTGGAGATGTTCTTCTGCCACGAATCTAAATAATCCCTTCAGACTCACTCATTCGTCTGCAATTTCCAATTCGCTTGGAGTTTGCCATGACTATTAATAAGTCACAAGGTCAAACAATGTCGATTTGTGGGTTGGATCTAGAAAATCCGGTCTTTCCACATGGCCAATTATATGTGGCGTGTTCTCGCGTTGGAAAACCATCAAATTTATTCATGTATAATCCTCAGGAATTGACTAAAAATATTGTTCATCAACTTGCATTAAGATAAAATTAAACAAACAATATTGATTATAACGAATTGTTTTTAGAAAAATTGATGTTATTTCAAAATAAAGAATAATGAAATTATTATATTATTTGTCTTTCATTTCATACTTTGTTTAATATCCTAATCGCTTGAAATATCATGCAGGACAACGTCTGTCGGAATGATGTCTCTGATAAGTATAAGTTCAATCCCGACCCGACAATAATTACTTATTGTCGGGAATATTACTTTCAACAATTACTTTAAGCTTAATCACTCACAAAACTCCAAAAAATTAATATTCACTTAATGTTGTCTATATATGGCAATATATTGACTGTGTGTCAGATATTAGTTTCGCTTTGATTTACAACAACCAATAATGACTACAATGACTCAGAATGTTGACTAAATAGAAATATTTCTCATCCTATGGATTCACACGTAGTACTGCCTTGAAGTTTAATACAAAACTCCAAAATAAAATTTTAATTCTTTTTGCATCATTATCTTCTATTTATAAAAATTAATGTGTGTATGTTTAAAATTTGTAAATGTGTTTGTATTCACCTTCATCGAATGTATTGTCACTATTCTAACTGCCCTTGCTGACCATTGAATGACATCACGATTACAATTTTTTTGTAACTTTTTTAATAACCTACCAGTAAAGAAAGCGTATATTAAACGGCATGAACATTGTGAACATTTTTGAATCTATATTTGTTCCGTATAATGTTCAATATAGAGACACACCTGAAACCTTACACAACTGAAAACTTATTTTATCGCGTATTTTTATATATCCTTTGTTTTATATATAATACTAATTTTTTAAATTTTGCTGATCAACTAGAGTGCTGATCCTTTTACATTCATATTTAAAAAAAAATAGAAAATCATTTCTCATTACTACTCTTTGAAATTATTGCTACTACGTCAACAAAATGTATACACATAAACTTTATTTAAAGGCGTAGCAAACACCGCCGGGTCCCGCTAGTACTTTTATAATATACGATATAATTTTTATTCTATATAGTTCACAACTTAATCTACACAACTATAGAACCGGTTCCTGATCTACTACTAATGCTATATGTGCTATACTAAATACTAATGCTATATGAGCTATGTGCTATAAATTAGTAGTTTAAATAGTATTTAAATACCTAAATGAAGTAATAAAAGGAACACGCACTTGTCCACCAATATACATAATAATTATTATAGAAAAAAGGTAACAAACTAATATATATGTGCACTTAGCTAATATATATGAGCATTATCAAATTTCTTTTATTATTATTATTATAAACAATATTATTATAAACAATTTACATATTATTATTTCAATATATGTATTTTTGATTTAAAATAAAGAAAGGATTATATGCGAACATTTTTATAAATTGCGGAGTAATGTGGATCAAAGAAAATAAACTAAAAGGTATGATTGTTAAAATTTCTATTTTGGTTTTTTCTGCGCATGACGTCGCGTAGTGAGTTGATCAATTTTCGTTTAATGGAAGAAATTTAAGTTGTAAACGGTTATTCATATTTTATTTTATTTTGCCAATAAAATAATTTGTTTTAAATAAAGTTTAAAAATTAAATAAATTTATTTTTTGAAATATATGATATATGTAAATGGAAAAATGTGCGAAAATTAAATAAACTCGTATAAGAATGGGAGATATATAAAATCTGATTATTCTGATTATGAGAATACTTTTGATTTTTTTAGACATTTTAATTATAAATAATGATAGTAAATTAAAATAGTAATTAGAGGGTTTATTTAAAGGGTTTAAAGTAAATTGACCAGAAATATAATTTATGATGGACCATTTAATTTAATTTTCTTTTTATGGTTGTTATGACCAAAATTGTTTCATTTAAGTCGTTCATTCGAAAGTATACATTGTAAACCTGAAGAAAACGGTTTAGTTTTCTCATCGTAGTCTACATCTTTTAAAAGGTCTATTAAATTTTTTGAATAAGTTTTTCTTATAAGCAATGAGTTTTTATTCCCGTCGTTAAATATTGCTGCAAGCTGCTCCATCTTCAGCTTCAGCAGTGGTATAGGTTTTTAAGGCACTCTTCTGCAAGACGGTTATTCCAAGTACAACATCTATCATAAGAATGATTATGCCCGTTATACACTTGAGCTAAGCTATGCAAACTAAGCGAACCATGTTTTTTGTATATAACGTAATCAAATGGATGACTATACACTTGAGCTAAGCTTATAGCTTAGCTCAAGTGTATAGTCATCCATTTGATTACGTTATATACAAAAAACATAGTTCGCATAGCTTAGCTCAAGTGTATAGCGGGCCTTAAACTTGGATCTTTCAATGTAAATAATAGGTAGCCTGCCAGATATTCCAGACCATCGTACTACAATGGTTGCATACTTTCAGATGTAGGTCTTAAATTTTCGAATGCATTTGTTGTAATTGTTCTCAAACAAATGCCATTTAAAATTGTTACCTTGTTTAGGCCAGGGTTGTCATCTGTTTAATAGGTATTACTCTCAAACGCCCTTTTCATATCGGTTTGATTCGAGAAGCTTATTCCATTTTTACGCTGTTCGGGTAAAGAGGTCTCTCTGCATTCTATCACTGTGACAGTGAAGGCCCTGTTTAAACTATCCTATTGAAAAACAAAGTTTAATGGGAAAATTGCATCGGAAATTTCCTATAAAATCCTATTAAACAATGATTTTTCCTTTTGAAAACGATTGAATCCTATTCAATTGTCCTATAGAAATACATTGAATCCTTTTAATAGAAATGAAAACATTTTTATAGGATTATAAATTCTTCAATGGGATTGACTACATTTTAATTGAATTTTCAATAATAAAGAATCCTATTTGACTTTATAATAGGACTAAACACATTTGAAAGGGAGTTTTTTAGTCTTAGAATTTCATATGTAATCCTTTTTGATTCTTAATGGGATTGACTATGTTTTAATGAGAATTTCTGAAACCTTCAAATTTCCTATTAAATAACAATCAATTAAAATAAAATAAACATATTCAACCTTAACCACTATTATTATAGTCTTTCAGCCGAGAAGCGATAACTATACACATAAAACGATTTTAACTATATATTTCTAAAATGGATAATACTCTAGTGAATTTTAAACAGAAAAAAGAAAAATTTCAATCGTATTTTCCTGTAAGAATTATCCATTTCCTATTGAAACTTTATCAATGTCTTCCCATAAAACTGTACAGAATCCTATTGAAAAATACAATCGTGAAATAAATTTAAAGTCGCATGCTCCTATACAAATTATACACTTCCCATTAAAACAATCTCACTATCTTCCTCTAAAACTTTACTGAATCCTATCGAAGAATAATAAGAATTTCAGTCGTATTTTCCTTTAGAAATTAAACACTTCCTATTAAAACTTTCTCAATGTCTTCCCATAAAAATATGTAGAATCCTATTGAAAAATACTGTCGTGAAATTATAATTTTAAGGTCGTATGTTCCTGTAGAAATTATACAACACTTCCTATTAAAACTATCTCAATGTCTTCCTGTAAAACTATTAATTGGGAAACGTTGTCGTACAATTTTCAAAACAATTTTCTAAATTTTATTTTCCTTTACAAATTATCTATTTCCCGTTGAAACCGTTTCAATGTTTTCCTTTAAAACTATAAAGAATCCTATTAAGGGATATTGGCCTAAGAAAAAAATAGTCTAAGTTTTATTTTCCTTTTTAATAACGATCATTCCTATAAAAATATTTCAATATGAAAGTCTGATATTTAAAGGATTATGCTAAATTCCATTTTCCCATTGAAAATTAGTCTTTCCTTCCCAACATTTTTATGAAGTAAAGAATTTCTCGGTTGATCCCATTAAAATCATCCTTTTCCTATCCAGTTTTCATCAATATTCTATAGGATTGTACCTTTTCTAATGGGACAGTTTAAGCAGGGGGAGCTCGAGCTTAAGAGAAACTACATATTATTATTATTGTAAAATATATATTTTTAAATCAAATAGAAAGATCCTTAAAGGTTTAAAGAATTGGGAACAATTAATCCAGGAATCAGATTCGGGGAACCCTGATGTGCTACATTTGCTAATAACTTAAAGTTTTTTATACCGTGAATTACTTACTGTAAGACTTTTGATTGAAATTTTATTACCGATGCTAAATCTTAAACCATATAATGGTTCTTTGGCACCATTCTTTGGCACAAATGCACCATCTATCCCGAAACCATGATCTACAAAATTATTTCTTGTGAGTTTTATTAGATGTGAGACATGACCAAACACGTTTACTTTTCCTGCATCATTGGCAGAATTTTGCAGATACCGCTAAATCTAATAACAGTCTGGTAATTGTAAACTAGGTTGCTTACAATTACAGACCTTTTATCAAAGCTACATGCACGAAGCTAGTTGAATTTTAAGAGTTCAACTTCAATTGTGCCACACCAACTACGGAGAGTAGCGTAGTTGGTAGTGGATACATTTTTTTCAAGTATTGGCTTAACTATTCGAATTATAATCTGGAAAATTCTAACAAACCATCATGCGATGGTTTATTAGAATTTTCAAGTTTTTTAATTTGACGTGTGATAATTGTGAAAAATCGTTTATTGGATTGTGTAGAATTTCAAAAATTTTGAAAATTTAGTATTTTTCTTTCTTCATTATAATTATCAATTAGTTTACAGTAGAATTAATGATTACTGGGGAAAAGGATGAAAATTTGGAAGTAAATAACATGTCACTTTTATCTGAATCTGAACTTTGAATCTCAAATTAATTGGATGTCGGACTTTAAATAAGGTTATGACAAATTGATCACTCGAATTAATTATTATTACTTATAATTCAATAATATTTCAGCAGAAATAAAATCGATAGCCAAATCTTGAATGTCGAGAACTTATCTGTTCAATTATTAATTGCAAAGAAAATTCCTTGTTGTAGTATTTCGCAATTGAATTTTTATTATTGATAAATTAACTAATTTGACTATATTTAATTCATATGTTCGATCCGATTTCAATTATAACATCATTCTCAGGAGCTTACAAAAAACTCTTAAATATAGTCAAATTAGTTAATTTATCAATAATAAAAACTCTATTACGAAATACTACAACAAGGAATTTTATTTACAATTATTCATCATGTTTCGCCAAGTACCAGCGGCAAAATCCATCGAATTTATCTTCAATTATTTGATAAAAAACGGTCCTATAACAATATAAATTTGGATGATTGCATTAAAACGTTTTGACAAGATTACCCCTAAACTAAATTATATTTAAATGAAAACCTTTTTTTAATAATCAAAATAACGTTATTTATATTTAAATAAGTATATATAAATTTATTACTTAGTTATATTCGCGCGTATTACAATTTAGTACTCACTGCGTGACGTCACGATTTTTAAATTATTTGTGATGAGATGCGCAATAGCATACCTAATAGTTTATTTCCTTTGATGTGGATCACAACATTCAAGTTGATAGACTATATAACGTAACCTTTGCCGCCACGCTTAAGATGTTGGGGATCTTGATACTTGAAATTATAGTAGTTTTGTTTTTCTTCTAAAATTTTTTCTTTACTACACTATAATACACACAAAAAAAACATTATCACAAATTAAACACAAAAGAGTTGCATTATAACATAACATTACTTTTTTACACTTGCATTTTTATAGTATTTAATCTTTCCTTATTTACAGTTTTGATTTACTTATTTACTTATTATTTACTTTTTTACCAAAAAAAAAATATAGTAAATTAATAAATTCATCAATATGAACAAAATAAAAAATCTGTAATGATTATATAACATAAAATTAGTTAATCAACTAATTGGAATTAATTGATTGTACTCAAAAATTCTAACTTAACACTATCTTTAATAATTTAAACAAAAAAAAATCTATTACACAAAATAAGAAATAAATAAATGTATATATATGTACTTAAATTATTCAGAACTGAAATTTGAATTTATTATTCTCATTGAGTGTTTCCCAAATAACGTTACAACTACCTCACTTTTGTCTAAGAGTTTAAGTCGGTCTTTTGTGTGAGTAAAAGTGGTAGTACCATAGAGCACCTGAATAATTATGAACGTATTTAATATGTGTGAACTTTTGGTTGCAGTAGTATGTGAAAAACTGATTTGTAAATTGAATGTGTGGAAAGGAGATAAAGCTCTGATCAATGGTGGTAGTGGTGTTTGGTGGGTCATATCTTTTTTGGTAGTATCGTGCTAAGGTAAGTGTACCATATTACGTGCTATTAAGGATTGTCTCATTTTAGGATGAATTTAAAATTTTTGAGGCAACAGAAATAACATATAAAGTGGTTTATTATAATTATATAGCTGTTTTGTTTACCATGTTGTACATCAAAAAGTTTTAAAATTTGGTGCAATGGTATTTATAAATACTTCAAATGACCTCTGCATTGTCTCTAATTCCGTGCTAAAAAATTGACGATGTAACTAATTCCGTGTTAGTGCGTCCCTAATTGCGTGATATTTAAAGAAATAACTATTTTGTACTTCAAAGAGTTGGACAGAGAAGAATTTTGTTTTTAAAACAATTGCTTTATTTTTTATAACACTTATCTACGTTTATATTATTTATTTTGTCATTCTAAAAACACATAAATGGTAGTGTTATTCAATAAGGTCAAAAACTTACCATGCCTTTTAAATAAGCATAAATAATATGTCTATCTGGCTGGTCGGATGTTTGGACAGTGAAAATTAGTAGCGCGCTGGTAGTGTCAACCGTGTCACTAATAGACATATCTGCTTATAAATCGTTTAGTTTAAGGAACAATGAGTTGAATATAAAACAATAAACTTTCACGTTAAGTAAATGGCATTATTATTCTACTTTGTGTTTAATAAATCTGGTGTCACTACGAACCAAAGCTTCTGCTATGTTTATGCATTTTGGTTCAGAAATACGGTCGAAGCTATGCATGCATTTACTACGAATTAGATAATTGGATTGTGGAAGCAGCAAAAACAGCACTAGTCTGAATGCAGTTGAGCTCACGGTTATGGTTTTATATCATTACAATAAATGCTAAATATATTTCACAACATGCCAAACATTTTATTGTTATATTCTGATATATTATATTCTGTATGTCCTAGCATACACGTTTTATGGAAGTTTTTATATTACATATATTAGATGGGAAATCGAATAAAAACGACAATAAATTGAAAAATTTGAGTCTGATTTTTTTCGATTTTCTTGAAACTTTGGTAATGGTATAATAAACAAAATTAATAGGTGTTTTTAATTTTGTTTATTTTTTTCTAGTTTTGATACAGGGTGGCAGAAATTTAGAGGCAAGCAAAATTTAAAATTGAATTGTTCTCAAACGGGCTACCCGATCTCTTTAATTTTTTTTTTGAATGGGACTATAGGTAAGGCATTATAAAAATACTTCATTAATAAAAAAAATACATTTTTATATGAGGTTTTTTAATTTTAATTTTGCCAACAGAGCGATTTCAAAAAGTACATTTTTTTCATTTATTTCTTAACAAAAACATACTAAGGCATTATAGTCCCTGGACCCACGCCGATTTCATGTGATGATTACCACAAATTTTATACTTTGTGAGGCGCCTGTCCTTGCCGAGTCTGCCATTTTTCTCGATTCGGCCGCTTTTCGTTTGGCAAGCTCCGAAAAGGGTAACCTTGTCGGACAAAAATTTGTCTGCTATTGTCTAGTTCGACAACGAAAACATACCCTAATGTCAGTTGTCGGACTTGACAATAGCAAACACATTTTGGTTAGACAAGCAGTTGAAAAAAAAAAATGTGGTAGCAGTTTTACAAGATTGCGGGCAATCAGAAATTTTCAGAAATTGCCGAACGAATAGCGGCCGATATAAGGAAAATCGCAGAACAAAAGTTTTCGGGCTCGTCGAGGATAGGCGCCTCACGATGTATAAAATATGTGGTAATTATCACATGAAATCGGTGTGGGCCCAGCAACTATTATTACTTTTTTGGGTTTAAAGGTATTATTTAGTATACTGACAAGTTTGCTTATTTTACATTTTACTTTTCAAGTATAAATTTTTTTTAAATGTTATTTTCAATTACCCAAAAGTGCATTTTCCAGATCAGACATATTTTTTGTTAGTAAATATTCAAATGGGTCGTTCTCGTTAACAAAACAAAACGCTTCTTTGAAATTTGAGTATGTTTTTTCATAAAAAAGAAAAAGAGGGTCTTCTAAATTTCGCCGTCTTTGAAAATTAAATTTTTGAAAAATTAAAACTCAAAAATTTCACCTAAAATAAACAAAAAATTTTTCAATATGATTTTTTTTATTAAGCCTTTTTTAATTCCTTTTAAGAAAAGAAAAGTTCAAAAGGTACACTCGTTTTTAGTAAATGTCACAAAGTACAAAAATTTCAAACTAATAATTAATAATATATTCAAATAACAATTATCTGTAATTTAAGTGTGTTATAGAAAAACAGTAAATGTACTATGGAAAAACAATAAGGAAATAGGAGAATAAAAGTATTTTTTAAATCTCCATTTTTGAAAAATAAAAATTAAAAAAATCGTATAGAAATATAAATTATTTTATCAATGTAATATTTTTATAAAACCGTATTTATATACACATGTTATAAATTGAAAGGCCAAAGTCGAAAGATTGGGAAAAATTTTTAAAAAATAAAATAGTCTATAAGTAAAACCGATTTTTAAGAAAAGGAAAAATTTTATTTATTTATTTATTCATTTATTTATTTATTGGTTTATTTATTTATTTATTTATTTATTTGTTTTTTTATTTATTTATTTATTTGCTTATTTATTTACTTATTTATTTATTTATTTATTTATTTATTTATATATTTATTTATTTATTTATTTATTTATTTATTTATTTATTTATTTATATATTTATTTATTTATTTATATATTTATTTATATATTTATTTATTTATTTATATATTTATTTATTTATTTATTTATTTATTTATTTATTTATTTATTTATTTATTTATTTGTTTATTTATTTTTTTATTTATTTATTTATTTTATTATTTATTTATTTGGTTATTTATTTATTTATTTATTTATTTATTTATTTATTTATTCACTTATTTATTTATAAATATAGATAACTTTGCTAATACATTCATTTATAAGTATCAGATCATCAAAAACTGAAAAAAAAAATGAAAAGGAGAAAAAAAAATTATTCAAATCGGTTAATCGGTTCAAGCACTATTTAACTTTAAGCTTGCCTTGATTTTTAAATTTTTAACAAATTTGGAACCACCCTGTATCGAAACTAGCGAAAACAGTAAACCAAATAAAAATTACTTTTTGGTGTTTTTAGTATTTATAAATATAATGTATGTATATAATAATGCCTTTAATAATTATAATAATAATTTATACAAAATATTGTCTGAAGTCTTTCTTTAACATCTGCATTTACTGAAGCTCTATTTTAACCGTCCTATCTATGCTTTAAAAGGCTTTATGTGCAGACTTCTGCCGATATAAGTATATATCAAAAGCTGAAATTCTACATGCTACTATGGGAAAAAAATTTTAGTCCATAATACACGTCCTGAATTGCTGAGAATATCAATTATTTTGATTTTCTAGCCTGTATTTTTTTTATTTTAAATTCATAAATCATACCTTAATTGTGGTCGACGAATACGTTCTATTTGAGACTGCTGTTCCAAGTTATTGTGAAAATAAATTGTTATAAAATGCTAAATCTGATAAATCTGGACTATTAATGCTCCAAGTCTTGAAACTGACGAATAACCCGTAATTAGGAATGTTCAAAATTCTGTTGACCCTAATTCCGTGTTAGCAAGATACAGCCTAGTATAAAAATAAGTGAAGTATTTTTATTTGGAATGTGTTATAAAAATCATGAACTCTAAGTTTAAACAAAATTTATAACACATGACTGAATTAAATAGAGAGTGATTTAAAGAAACTATTGAGTAGACCAGATTTTCTTCTTATCAATGAAAATTTGACATCTACTACTCCTAATTCTAGCAATTTGGTTAAAATAATATAGATCCGTAATTAGCTCCGACACATTTTTATAGTGTTCTTTATTTATAAAAATTACATTTTTATGTAACAGATGATTACTTTTGATATAAAAAACAAAATAAATTTGTTTAACAATTTCCTAATTCCGTGCTAAGAACGGAATTCCGGACATTTCAAATAAATTATGAACGTAATTCCGTTCGTCGAAAACTCGCTTGTTTTAATAACTTAATTGTACAAAATCAGTATTCTATTAACGTTAGTCGTTTAATATAATCCTAATTGATCCACAAAAAAGTATATTTTACAGGAAATAAATACCGATGAATTTTTATGGTCTTAAGAAAATGTTAGTAATACCTTAACCTTTTCCATAAGAAAATTGTCACAAACAGCAAGTTTCCGTCGACCAACCAATCAACGTATGATTTATGAACTTAAAACCAAAAATGCCGGCAAGAAAATCAAAATAATTGATTCTCAGCAATTCAGGGCGTGTATCGTGATATATTTTGTTTCAAAAATGCTTAAGTTTATCTTATTTTAAGGCTTTTTATAAAATAGCACGGAATAATGTACTAGCCCGTAATATTGTACACTTACCTTATTAGTCTTTTGATTATGTCCACTCGCTACGCTCGTTTCGGGAAACTTCATCCTCGTGAAGAATTACCATCATTCTCAACTCATACAAGAACTACTATTACTTACAATTCTTTCACGTGAATTACAAAACATGTTTATAAAATGAAAACTAATACTAGTAATCTCAAAATAATTTTTTTTTTCTAAAATTCTCTACTTGAAACTACAGTTTCACTAAACAAATTATTCTATTTTGTTTTGAACTCGATTTTAGATTAAATTAATTATACACAGGTAATTTTTTATTCAAAATTCACGGTCAATTTTGGTATTCTAAATAAGAAGCGAAACCGATAACTAACTTACAAAATGACCGACAAAAAATCGTTCCAAAATTCGTACTATATTTTTGATTTAAAATCAAAACTTGACTTTAATTTAATTTTTTTTTCTCTTTAAAAATTAAATTATGACTGACCTTTTTTCATTTTTATTTCATTTATTTATTGCCTTTTTTCTTATCAAGAGACGCGGTGGTTGTTCGCGCGCCATGTTTTGAAAGAGACTAGTAGTATATATACTGTGCACCGGATAGGTTTTAAAGGTTAAGTTTCTCATTTTTAAAATAATTGTACTTTTTGTACAACTGTTTTCAAAATTATGAATGAAAGTATATATTAGTTAACCAAATGTAACTAATGTTTATCAAAAAAAACTTATGTATACTCATTTATGAAAGTTTTTAAAATCAAAATTGTGCCTTCCCAAAATTTTAGTAAAAAGCAAATATTTTTAGAAATTTTTATACCACGTTGGTAGCATTGGAATTTTATAGACTACATTCACGATCCACGATATTTTAAAAGAAACTTTATACATTTGTAGGGTGTTATTTATATTATTTTTGAACATATTCGTGAATCATAAAAAATGTCAAATTTTTGTAATGAATTTTAGAATTACGACAATTACGATTATTGCTTATTATTGCGATTGAATTTTTAAAAATTTACTTTTTTATACTAAATTCAAAAATTATCTATATATGTATGTGGGTACCCGGCTAATTCATCGCAAGCAATTCATCGCAAGCAATTTGTCGCAAAGCAATTCATCGCAAAGCAATTCATCGCAAAGCAATTCATCACAAAGCAATTCATCGCAAGCAATTCGTCGCAAGCAATTCATCGCAAAGCAGTTCATCGCAGGCGTATAACAAAATGTGTTAATAAAATTTCATATTCCCGCTCTTGGCGTTACCCAGAACCAACTACGAGGAAGTGTCGAAATAAATGATTCCACATTGTTTTTTTTATATATCTTTTTTTTTGGTTTTTATATTTTTTTTACGAATATTTTATTTTTTTATATTATTTTTTGTTTTTTTTTTGTGAATTTTTTTGGGTTTTTGTTTGTTTTTTTGTAATTTTTTTGTATATTTTTTGTTTGTTTTTGTTTAATAATTAATAAAACATTAAATTAGTTATGTTATGAATTATAAAATAAGTTAGAAGGAAAAATACAATTAAAGAATAGAAAAAAAAATGGAATTATGAATTATATTTTATGTACTAAATTAAATAGCACAAATTGTGAGCTATACTTCGCAGATAACTAATTGGAGGCATAGTTTCAAAAATGTTTACTGCTGCTGCATTACGTACGTATAAATCTTTATATTTTTTTTTTAGAGGTTCACTTGAAGCATTCTGACATTCATTCTTCCTGATAACAGTTCCAATCTTTAATTTGAAATCTGGGAAGACGCCTTGCACCTCCAATACAACCTATACGACCTATGTAGGTGTCTTCAAAATAATCTACTATAGCAATAGCACTCTCAGGAATTGTGATTGTTTTGATTTGAATATCAAAATATTCAATTACTTTTTCCATTGGCACATATGCAAGTGCTGCAAGATGTTTTACATTAAGTGCAAATTGCGAATCAGTATCATAGTTGCTTTTAAAACCAAGAGAACAAATCTTTCGGTATACTGATTTCTTGAAGTGGAAAAAGCACAGCTGTATATTTATTTGAGGAAAAATTTACTGAAAAGCAGATATTGCAGCTTGTTCAAAGACAAGATGAATCTTTGATGGATTCATTTTACTATTTTGTGACTTCAATTGAAACAGCATTTTATCATACGTGGTTTTCATTTTATTGGGGAGTAATGCAAATACGAGAGGCATTGGGTGGCCATTTATTAAACCATGTATAACGTACAGTTGATAAAATATATTAGGACAAACAGAAAATGTCCCATCAGCGTACCATTCACATGAATTAGCTAACAAGCTTAAATTGGAAGGAGTTGAAAATATAATCATGCGATTCTGTCCAGTCGCGTCCTCACTCAAGCTATCAAAAAATATGAACGATTCGTTTTTAGAAGTTGCACGTTTTGTTGCATATTTTTCAGAAATGGCAAAGGCTTTTGAAAAAGAAATCGGATCATACTCATTAGCAACTGCTCTGATTTGTCGGATGCGGCGTTTCATAGACTGCAACTGGGGTAATTGAGCAACAGCAGCAGGATATATATTTTCGGCTTCTGCAGCAATTATAGCATTGGTAGAACCAGAAAACGAAGCCTTAGCTACCTCACAAATATTGCTCATGTGCATGGAAGCATCTAATTTTGCAGCCTCTGTAGCATGATTGTGTTCCTTAGGTACGAACAATATTTTACCTTCAACAAGGTGCAATCTAGAGCCACACTTGGTTTTATAATTTGCCGAGCATTTCCATATTGTTCTTTCAGCGTATGTCCTTTCTTTATAAAATGTATATCCATTCAATATAAGTAAGTCTTTATTTTTTTCAGTTTTAGTCAAAGTATAATCCATTTTAAAATCAATAGAATATATCCAACAAAAAATAAAATTCAAAGAAAAAGAAAAGTTCACACAACTTGAGATCAAAACTTCAAGTGATAATTTTTGGAACAATAAAAATAAGAAACTTTGTGTTAATTTTTATGTTTGCATGGACTACTATGATAAACTTTTTTATTTTATTTGCTTCTTCTTATTATCGCATAAAAAATGCATCGCAAAATAGTTCATCGCAGTAATTTGTTTCTGCCGCGCGGCCTTTCTTCGAAGCGAAAACAAATTATTGCGATGAACTATTTTGCGATGAATTGCTTTGCGATGAATTGCTTGCGATGAATTGCTTGCGACGAAGTGCTTGCGATGAATTGCTTTGCGATGAATTGCTGTGCGATGAATTGCTTGCGACGAATTGCTTGCGATGAATTGCTTGCGATGAATTGCTTGCGACGAATTAGCCGGCAATCAAAAAAAGATTTTTGACCCAAATGAGTGGGGTGTCATATGAAGAAGTACATAATTTAAGAAACATTACAATTTATTTTAGAATTTTGCAATGCATAGTTTTTGTGTTATTGGAAAAAAAATATGTTTAGTATGTAGCCTCTCCACCCCCCTAATTTCAATACTCGATTGACCGAAAAAATAATCAAATTTAATCCATTTACAAGCGGGTGTAATTGAATCTTTCTTAAGTTACCAAAAACATCTATGGATAAGATTTAACCTGAATTAAAATTTTTTTTATTATACTTATCTGAAAACGCCTTGTTTTCATCTGTTTTTACAAAGAGTAAATGTGGCATTGTTATATTGTTACCTTTTACACAAAAAAAAGTATCATTAATAATTGTATTCGGATACAAAAAAACTGACGCGATGAACGGTTCGCCCCCTTGACGAATCCGTCTTTTTAAATCTCTCACTACTATTTACTTTAACCTAACATTTTAAATAGTTAGTTCCTAAGAAATAACAAAAATTATGAAAATTAATAATATTATGAAATAACTCACAGGTGTTGAGCGACGTCTTGATATTCCCTCGGTATTTCAGAATCACAGTTCCCGTGACATATATTTGTATAAGTACATTCCGCTATTCGATTCTAACACCGTTTGTTGACCAATAATATAATTTGCGGCATTAATTGCTGACTCGTATTAAATTCTACTGGCTGTTATTTTTTCTTCATTCAATTTCTCTAATTTATCAATTGATGATAATTACCCAATAAAAATTCGTTCGTAACTTTAGTACAAGTCCAGGTAACATTTGACTTGTGAACCTGCCCAGTATATTCGCTTATCATATAAGAACAAAGATAAGTTATTTGTTTGTAGTGGCCATGTCGTTCATTTCTAGAAAAATTCACTTTTAGAAATAACACAAAAAAAAACTGACAGTTATTAATTTTGCCACTCTAATAAAGAAATGAAATGATTTACAGTATGCTCTTTATACAAAGTTCTAGTATATTTTCGGTTTAATTAATTTACAATAATTTGTTTGTTTATACACTTATTTGTTTTTTTTTTTATTTTTAAAAATAAATAACTAACATTTTACTCCAAAACAAATGGATTATTCTTTCTTGTTTCAGATGAAAAGAATTATATTGTTTTAATATTTCACAAAGGAACAAAACTGTTTTAATTACAGAACAGAATAAAATTATGATTTGTTTTATTATATGCACAATGTTTCATTACTTTCTTTTCAACACTTTTAAAATTTGTTGTTCTCAAGCTTATTAAAGTAAACTCAATGTTGTTCCTTTCAAATTGAAACATGGAAAATCTTATTTTATAATTGAAATAATCTATTTTTAGCTATCTCGAAGAGATGAGCATAAGAAAATTACTTTTACAAATTTAAAATCGAATGACCAAACTTGCAGCCATGATGGCATTTATAATGTTATTTTGTTTTTGTGTTTGTGTATATCACAAAAGTCTACCAACTTTAACTCCTCATTCGTTTTTCGTTCAGTTTATTAAGGAGTGAGTTTAATAATTTATCCGTTTATTTTTTTTTATTTAGTCGTTTGGACGTTATATTTGAATTTGAATTTTTATTAGGAGGAAAATAAATTATTGAAGATGTTCGAAATGTGTAGTATTATTTAATTTGTAAGTAACCAGACGTTACAGCATTTTCAGTACAGCGCACGGAAAAATTTTCCCGATCTTCGATTTTTTTTCCGTACGCTAAATAAAAAATACAATTGAAATTAATTATAAGAAAAAACAATTATTTATTTATATGTAACACTTTTCTGAAAACAACAACAACATAATTAGTATATTTAGGAATCGTTGGTATTAATAGTAACATTTATTGTACAATTTGTATTATTGTAGAAGTTTAGTACCTTCGGTATTTCATTCTTTAGAACTAAAGATGTTGAAGCCATTCCATAAAAAGTTGATACTCGTGTTCATATTTCGACCTGGATTTTGCTGGTACCAAATCAGTACTGGCTTGTGCCGCTAGCTCTAATATGTTCATAGGAATATCTGGATTTTCTTCCGAGTACATTTTTTAAAACTAACCTGAATTAAACTGACAGAAAATAAAACAATGCCGATAATAAATATATCGTTGTTATGGAAATGTCAATCATGTTTGATACTATTACGATGTATTATGATTACTATGAAAATAAAATGTTCTAAATTTACTTCTTATTCTTTTTTGCGTTGTTTTCAGATAAGTATAGTAAAAAGTATCGTTCATTACACGTCCGGAAATGAATTTTTCCGTGCTTGCATGACTTCCCGTACTCGGCTTCGCCTCACGGGAAGCCTGTCATGCGCGCACGGTAAAATCCTTATTTCCAGACTCCTAATGAAATATAATATTTTACCATTTTTGATCAATGTAGATTTGATTGTAATTTACTATTGACATTTATAATTTAACATTTATTTTGTTATGCGTCTATGCTCTGGAAATATAAGAACATTACAACACAACTTTTTGTCAATAATTTTTGATATTGTGTTCTTTTACATTCACGGAACCCTTGACGAGCGAATTTTATTCGAACTTGTCCGACTTTTTTCTTTCTTGCATTTGAAATCATATATAACTTTTGATAATAAATTTTTATTTGACCACCAATCAATTTGTTTAGTAAAAAAATTTAATGGGTAGTTGAGTTTTAGTAATTGAGTTTTAGTAATTTTAATTTAATTTAATTTTGTTTAATTTAATTTTTTTTTAAATTTCTTATAGGTGATTAATGTTGTCCATTATGGATTACGATATCAAGAGAGGATAAAAAGTTTATCTATTAATGGTGCTACATCCTTTTGATACGTTTAAATGTGGAGGAAATTGAGAGAAAATAGGTGCACATTATTCGACGGAGATCTGTACCATTGTCCATTACTCCTTTAACTAGATTTACAGTCTTATAGTATTGAGATCTCCCTAATTGCTCTAGAATATTATTGATATTTGGAATTTGGAATTTATAGTCAGTGGTTTGTTAATTAATTTGTCTATAGTCTATTACAATTCGCCATTTTTTTGTTAAAGCTATCCCTTTTTTTGGGAACTATATATAAAGTAGAATGGTAAAGTGAATTGGATTGTTTAACAATACTATGCTTTAACATGTCATTGATTTATTTTTCTATTTTCTATTCATGAACTTATATTTCATATTTTATATTATTGATTGGTTTGAGATAATTTACACGTCTCAATTAAGATGGGTGATAAATATTTTCTTCAAAAGGATAATACAAATTTATCAAATATTTTTAAATATACATTTTCTAAATCAAGGGATGCTTCGAAGGGCTTTAAGAAATTTATGCCTATAATAGCACCAAATTTTTTACTTTGTAAAGAGAAGATTATCCATTCTAAATTTCCAGTTTTGGAAACTAACAATTTTGTTAGTTATAAAGTTTAGACCTTTGGAATGATACTGGCCTATGTTTTCTGATGATCTGGGATTTCTAATATTGAACTTCTAGACTGTCAAATAATTTAGTTGTTGATGATTTATCGTAAGCAATATTGTTTTAATTCGATGTTGTTTGGTCCACAAATACTTTCAAACGTCTTCCACTGATTTTAGGAATGATTTTAATTTATAACTGTCTTTATCGGAAAAAAGTTGTTATCTCGTTGAAATTCCCAATTACTTGGTCACTTGTCTTTTCAAATTTGGCGTTTTGAATTGTATTTAATTTTAAATTTTGTTCAGAAATCTGGTTTTTTAAAAACTTTATTTGTTCACAAATTTGATGTAATGAGTTGTATAATGTAAAAGTTGATGTAATTCTTGTTGTTGCTGTACTTTATTTTAACTTGCACCATTTTTTATTATTTTTGAAAGGGACTTTGTCAAAAACGATATTCCTTTTTAGAATAATTTTAACTTTAACTTATTATATTTAATAATTTAATTTATGCTAATATTAGTTTTTAATTAATTAACTTTTCACTTCTATTAACTTTTTATTGTAATTTTTTACTTTTAAAAAAATTAATAGTGAAATTATCTTTTGTGTCTTCAGATATTAATTTTAAATATTTTTCTTCTTTTTGAATAACTATCACTATTTTTCGAATCACTAGATAACCTTTCTTTGGAGAGTTTATCCTACAAACTGCGCCAAATTTATTTGTAATATTTATTTTTAGCTTTTCAAAAAAAAATTTTATTTAAAACAATAAATTTTTATTCTTGTTAATTTAATTAATAATTATTTGTATATAACAATACCTTTATATGCACAATAACGTAACACTATAGCTAATACCTTTTGATATTCACTAGCTATGTTTTATGAACAATTGTTTCTTTCAAGTCACTTGTAAATCTCATTTTATATTTTCACAGTGTGGAATGGAAGCTGTGTTTAATGGAATGTAACTTGCAAGTAAGGTCCCTAAAGTATTATACTTTCCCTTTTTCTAGTTTGGTTAGATTTAAGGTTATTTGAGACTAGTTCTTTCATTTCTAGAAACCTCTCCTATCGTAGACACCAAAATTCGAATGACGACTATTTTCAAATCAAAATTCTCGAATAAAAATGAGTTTGTTACTGCTGACCTTGAATTTCAATTTACAGAAATTTGTTAACCAAAAATTAGATTAAAAAATTTTATGTTGAATTTCATAATTGTTTAAGTTGTTCAGAATTTACTTTGATAAACAAAAATTTGAAACTTAATTTTTTTAAACTTAATTATTTTTTTATCTCGTCGCTAATTACTGTAGTGTTTTAAAATAATTAAAGTCGTCTTGTGGCTCTAATTTACGATATAATAAAAAAAAATTAAATTTTTTTATTCATATGATTCAATTATAAAAATGATTAAAGTGGAAAGCGTAGTAGAATTAAATATATAAACATACAGAATTAAATATATAATCAACCGTTAAAAATTATCACTTAAAAAACAAAATCAAGAATAATATTTTATGCAAATATTTTGTACCATTAATAAATTTTCAAAAATAATTAGAAATTAGAAATGATCAAAAATTTGCTTTTAAAATTTTTTTATAAATAATATGATAGGCTCAATCCCATAAAAGCAATTCTAATAATAATTACTGCTTAAGCACTAATTAAATAACATCAAATGCAGTTTTTCACTTCTAATTATATTAATCTTTTTTGATTATATTTTTGTAAATTATATAGTTTGTAAGAAACAGCTGTAAATAATAATAATTTAAATATTATATTGTTAATATGTAACAAAAAATAATAATAATAAATTTAATTGAGTGATAAAAATTTCTTTAAAATTATGTCAATTTATAATTTCAAATTTAGAAAATAACAAATAAGTAAAACTGATTAGATAAGAAAACTTGGTTGAATTAAGCTTACAATATATCACACAGTTTTCTTTTATTTAATATATTTTTAGTGATTTTAAAAATAAAAAATAAAATGTTTTATTTAGAAAAATAAATATAGTTGTTTTTATTCATTTCGTCAAATTGTTATCGATGTAAACTTTTTCAAAGCGGTCGGCCGTTTAAACCATGGTGTAGTAAAGGATGCTATAAGTTTTATTGATGATCAAAATTTTACATCAAAATTTTTTGAAGGGGAATTTTTGCGACACCACTTTTGTGAAATTTTACTTCACTCGTCACCGCAAAGTTGCGAATTGTCGAAATTTTTTGAACCTTAAATTCGACATTGAACAACATTGTACCTATCTATCTCCAAAACTGTTTCTTTGTTTCGGTATTGCAAATTATGCAGATAGCTATACAAAATAGAAAAACTTTGTTTGAGAACTCGACATTAACTCTTGACCAACATTGTGACGTAGTGTGACTATAAAAGTTAAGAATTATATTTGTTGTTTGTGTCATTCCTGAGACACAATTTTCAGCATATATTTGCTAAGGTTTTAAGTTACTGTTTAAACTATATCTACAGACTAATCTCTATAAACTAATCGATTAATTTAAGTCGTCAACTGCAATTCATACAAAAAATTTAAAGAACTTTTAAATTATTATAGACGAGGGACACTTGTTGACGACAGCTTACGTTCCTCCATTTGAATAAATTTTACCTATAAAAAATCGAATAACTTTTTTGGATTCACACTTGTAAAATATATAGGATATATAGGATATCTGTGAATGGAGAGAACCTTTACTGACTTGGATTTTGATGGTTAGATTTTTCAGAAAATTTCTTTTTATGTGTAGGTGATTTATTTATTATCAGTAGTAAATGAAACCTTATAATATTTATGGGGTTTGTTGGCTGAAAATATTCGAATGCAACGTGGAAGCTGTTATGGAATTTAAAGAAATATAGAGATAATTGGACAGGAACGTATGGATGGCTGTCTAAGCTTAAAATGTTTATTTTATGAACCACAATATTCAATTTTTCTTGGACAAATATAATTAGATTGAATCAAGTAGATCCAGCGGGTTTTCAGGTGTTTTCAGATCGAAGACCAAACTCCTCGAAGATATTTCAATTAGTATACAGGGTGAGTTTTTTAAAAAATGCCAGGCTTTTATCTCGAGAACCATGCTAGATGGGACAAAATAACCCACGATGATATTTGTTAAGCGTCGAAGGGGACGTCCAATGGTAATATTGAATGACCTTGAAACTCATAAGTATTGGAGATATATGCCAAAATAGGTTTTTTTTAAATTAGAACCTATATATTTAATATTTTTTTTTAATTAAGTAAATCAAACTACACACTTTTTTACAAAATTTTTTTGTAAAGTGTTCGATTTTGTAGATATGATGAAAATTGATTTGCACTAAAGCAAACGTGTCTTCGCTAAGTTCTTCAGAAAAAAAATAAAATTTCAATAAATCAAAAAAAAACAACGAAAATCAATTTCACGCAGTAGACCACGATGCAATAATATTTAAATTAATGAATGATTTTCTTTGTTTTTTTTTAATTTATCGAAATTTTATTTTTTTTCTGAAGAACTTAGCGAAGACACGTTTGCTTTAGTGCAAATCAATTTTCATCATATCTACAAAATCGTACACTTTACAAAAAAATTTTGTAGTCAAAAAGTGTGTAGTTTGATTTACTTAATTAAAAAAAAATATTAAATGTATAGGTTCTAATTTAAAAAAAACCTATTTTGGCATATATCTCCAATACTTATGAGTTTCAAGGTCATTCAATATTACCATTGGACGTCCCCCTCGACGCTTAACAAATATCATCTTGGGTTATTTTGTCCCATCTAGCATGGTTCTCGAGATAAAAGCCTGGCATTTTTTAAAAAACTCACCCTGTATATGGCGACTGAAATATACAAAAATAAAGCACTAGTTTGTTGGGACTCACAATTTCCAATGACCAGCTCTAGTGTGTTGAGTGGCCTAGTGGTTAGCACGCTGGTCTTCAAACTGGGAGGACCCGTGCTCGACTCCAATCTAGGTCAAAGTGTTTTAAAGCAAAACATTAACAAAAAGTAACACACCGGTTTGCTCGGTCAATTTAAATATTCGGAAACAAGAATTAATAAAATAAAAAACAGTCTGTAATAGGAGGTTTGTCTGGTGGTCCGTGAAGGTCCACCAGTTGGTTGCGCACGCAATATACCAATATGCCATCTTTGTTGCATGCGGCACAGGCTTCTCACACCTGGCTATCACGGGATAGCTTCAGTATGACAAGGTTTTATAAATAGAATAAGCCGGTGACAACAAAAAAAATTGTGTGAGATAAAAATTTTCCATTTTCTAAGACATTTAAAAAAACATGGTAACCGCTACGCGGGGAGTGAGCGAGTTCAATCTCACGTCTTGATCGCTAATTATTCATTTAGTCAAACATGGAGATCATGTTCATTTTAGATTTCATTACTCTATATTAATATTTAATAAATGCAAGATAAAATTAATTAATCTTAAAAGAGACTTACAAATTATCCGGATTTTAAAAAAAGCAGTACACCCACAATACTAATTCCGTTGGCACCCCTTCACGATGCACGGTTAATTTATTTCAAGCATCAGCATCAACAACAATAACAATGATAAACGACGGTAATGATTGTCTATAAAGATGTTCACAACAGCACTAATAAGTAAATTTATGATGAATCAATTACTTCTCAGGTACCAGCATTAAATAAAATAACAATTATGATAAACAGTAATGGTCGTCTATAATTACTTCCACAACAGCAGTAACATATAAATTTATGTTGACTTCAATTAATTCCTTTCAAGTACCAGCATTAATAAAGACAGCAATGATGAATAACAATGAATGATCATTAATACTTAATTTCACTACAGCAGTAAAATGTAAATTTATGTTGAGGAAAATAATTTTAGGCTATTTATCATCACTCAAAATGGTAATCACAGTAATGATCTTCAAAAAAAAACTTCCGTAATGGTTGCAGTAAAAACTTATGTGGAATTAATTAAATTCTTCTTTTTAACATTGCTTTCCCTTTAACAATTTTTTTGGTTATACTTAGCATGTAACTTTTGATGGCACCTGTACAATTATGTTGTCGCTACTACAAAAATAGATTTCATTTTCGGTTCCGGATAATAATAACACTCAATTTCTTTTTAGTTTCAGACACATATTATCTATTCAATAAATTGAATTACAATAACACATCAAACTAAACTAAACTTTTTAAATTACATCACATATGCACAACTTTATGACACAATAAAAAATAGGAATTATTTCCTCAAAGTCACAATGCTAACAGAAGAGCATATTGCCGCTAGCTCGATTGAGCAAAGGTTCTATTGACCGACCTCTTTAACAAGAAATTTTAAAATAAACTAAATAAAAAATTTCGCGTGCCCAAAAGTCCACCTAGGATCTCCAGAAGTGGGAAACGCCATGCCACAACCCTCCCTTAATTATGATTATGTGAGCAATTCATACTCAATTATCACATACATTCACAATAACAAATAGTATCAGGGAAAACAAATTTAAATATTAAGGAAAAAAAAAACAAATCCACTTCTCTGATGAGGGATGTCTCCTACAAATTCAATCCAGTAAGATAAATGTTGTTGCTGGTGACAGTCCCACTAACTCAGTCCCTTTCTTCTTTAACAAAAATTGGTGCATCTAAATCCTCCCCTAATTGTCAAAGGTACTCATCTCATGTGTCGCTACCAGAATATCCTTCAGTCATCATATAATTTTGCTTTGTTTATCCAAACCAAATTGGATTGTTTTCATTCATAATTCAATTAAAAATTTGTTTAGGTATGTGCAGTATTATTTATTAAATTATTTTATAATGACAATTTTCACTTTAATAACATAATTTAAACTACAGTAATATAATAAAACAACAATTGACATTTTTTCATTTAATATTTTTTATAATCATTACGTTGCCAATCATGATACATGAATGATGCACAAGTAAAGCAAAGACAACCAAACCTACTAAGCAGGTGTACAACGTTAGAAGGAAAACCTGAAAACGTGTGGAGATGTGAAAATGTTCCGCATGCCGATAAAACGGGTCAAAAGAAAGCTACAAGAATGACAATAATATTTAGAAAATTTATATCATCGATCATCAATTTCAATTCGTCATGTCGTCATAAATAATAATTACCATTTTATCAATATCATCGAAAATTCATCGTAATAAATATAATTTGAGTAGTGTCCATATTAGTCGTACATTTGTATGTACACTACAACAGTACAATATACAGAAAATTTATATCATCGATCATCATTATTATTTCGCCATTTCGTCATAAATAATAATCAACATCGTATCAATATCATCGAAGAGTCATCGTAATAAATATAACTTGAGTAGTGTTCATATTCGTCGTACATTTGTATGTACACTACAACAGTACACAGAGGCGTAGCTAGGGGGGGGCGGGGGGGCGGTCCGCCCCGGGTGTCACCCGTTTTGGGGTGACACCCGAACGTAAAAAACTTAAACAAACCATCACAATGTTTTCAACGATAAATCACTTCGAAACCGTTTTGGGGTGACACCCGAACGTAAACAACTTAAACAAACCATCACAATGTTTTCAATGATAAATCACTTCGAAACCGTTTTGGGGTGACACCCGAACGTAAAAAACATAAACAAACCATCACAATGTTTTCAACGATAAATCACTTCGAAACCGTTTTGGGGTGACACCCGAACGTAAACAACTTAAACAAACCATCACAATGTTTTCAATGATAAATCACTTCGAAACCGTTTTGGGGTGACACCCGAACGTAAACAACTTAAACAAACCATCACAATGTTTTCAATGATAAATCACTTCGAAACCGTTTTGGGGTGACACCCGAACGTAAACAACTTAAACAAACCATCACAATGTTTTCAACGATAAATCACTTCGAAACCGTTTTGGGGTGACACCCGAACGTAAACAACTTAAACAAACCATCACAATGTTTTCAACGATAAATCACTTCGAAACCGTTTTGGGGTGACACCCGAACGTAAAAAACATAAACAAACCATCACAATGTTTTCAACGATAAATCACTTCGAAACCGTTTTGGGGTGACACCCGAACGTAAACAACTTAAACAAACCATCACAATGTTTTCAATGATAAATCACTTCGAAACCGTTTTGGGGTGACACCCGAACGTAAAAAACTTAAACAAACCATCACAATGTTTTCAACGATAAAACACTTCGAAACCGTTTTGGGGTGACACCCGAACGTAAACAACTTAAACAAACCATCACAATGTTTTCAACGATAAATCACTTCGAAACCGTTTTGGGGTGACACCCGAACGTAAAAAACTTAAACAAACCATCACATGTTTTCAACGATAAATCACTTCGAAACCGTTTTGGGGTGACACCCGAACGTAAAAAACTTAAACAAACCATCACTTGTTTTCAACGAAAAATCACTTAGAAACCATTTTAACCAGGTTATCCATATAATTTTAATTTATAAATTGTGATAACTTATAAATCACCACAATTACTCAATAGCTTTGAATATTCCTATAGATACCATATTGACCGTTTTTTACGATATATTATTTAGTATGCAAGCATGATTATTTAATAACCAGGTCTGGAAACACATATGCTGAATAATGTATAGGAAAAGTGGTTTACGTCGATAATGTGGCACCCTTTGTCGATAGGGTGGCACCCTTGAGTTACAATGTCTCTATTCCAAAATTATTTCTAAAATATCCGCTTAACCTTACTACCTAATATATGTTTTACATTTCAAACAAATTAATTGCAAACACCTAAGGAAACTAACAAACAATCAAATTACCGTGTTTGTAAATGATCTCAAAATAATTTTTTTTCCTTTATCTTGAAACTCAAGTAATAAATTGGAATAGATCGTTTTTCAATGGACACAAAAATAATTACTGTGGAATAAAATGGCAGTTATGCAATTACTGCAGTTTTGCAAATTTTTGTAGGTTGATACATACTCATACTGTTTGTTTTCAGTTTTATATATTTATATATTTGAATTAAATGAAAGTTTATCATTTAAAATTACATTTTGTTGGGTTTTAAATCCCTTGGAAATTTCAAACTCATCAAGTGATTCTTTTAAAGATCCTTGGCTACATAAATGTAAAGCCTTCAATTTTTTTTTAAAAGTGGTGTAGCTATTGTTATTAACTATGTAAATGGTTTGCAAAAATAAACTTTAAATTTTCTTTATTTTTCTTCTTAGGCAGGTATTCCTTAAATCAGTCTTTAAAACATTTTCCGGTTTTCCCGATGTAAAATTTTTCACAAAAATCACATTCAATTTTGTAAATTATTGAGCATGATTCTAATTGGATATTTAATTTTGGTTTCAATTCTTTATATAAAATATCTTTTAGGATTTCATACTTATATTTTTTTAAATAGTTCCTTATAATATTAGGCTATGATTTGTATATTCCATTTTATCAAATATTATTTAATATAAGTTGTTACAAGGAAATTTAAATAAATTAATTTTCTTGGCGGTGTATTTAGTCGTTAACACAGTGTACTTATTATGAACTATGTACCTATTATGTATCCTACAAATATATTTAGAATTAATGCTTTGCTGTTACCTATACTATAATTAAAAATATTTGTTTAGATTTCGTTTAGCAAATATCCCAAAAAATAAATATGCCACGAGGAGTTCATACTTTTTAAAGAAAAAGTTGGTTCCAGCAGAGAAAGACCAAATCTATAAATATGTTACAAAACCCGATGATATCCAAGGTTCATCAAAAGAAACTGATTATCACGTTGATGCAACGAATGTTTCAGAGAATATTGGCTCATCTTCGGAAAGTAACAGCAACAATACAGAATTAATAATGATAGCCTATGATGACGAATTAGAAAGGAATAATGAAAATGACAGTGATAATGCCGCTAATGCTTCTACTATCGAAGACAGTATTTGCTTGGGTGAATCACTTCAGGACTTAAGAGATGTATCACATTGGAATATACTCGTCTCTGGTAATGTTCGCATTGAAATCATAAAAAAAGAAAGTGAACATTTTCAAAATAGAGAAGGGTCGTTTGTTACTGTATCTTATAGACACGGGTTAGACATAAAAGGTGATGTTCGCCATCTTTCTAAAGAATGGTTTTATAAAATGGTGAATAATGGTGAAAAAATTCTACGGCCATGGATTGTTTACTCTCCTGTAAATAATAACTTGCGTCCTGTATTGCTTCTGTTGTCGTGTATTTGCTGTCACCAATAATAATAATACAAAATCAACATTTACTCCTGGATATCAGAAGCGGTGGAAACTAAATCCCAAAGTGGCCGAGCATGAAACTTCAAATGAACATCTGGAGAATTTTGAAAAGTGGAAAACTTTGGAAATGAGGTTAAAAATTCATAAAACGATACGAGACGCAGCCTTGCAATTAATATATAATAAAAAACAGAAGTGGAAACATCTTTTATCAAGATTATTGGATAAAACTTTGTTTTTATCTAAACAAAACCCAGCATTTCATGGACATGATGAAGGACAAAGTTCTTCGATTAAAGGCAATTTCTTAGAACTAACTAAACTATTGTCAAAGTATGATGTAGTGTTAAAAGAACACATTTTGAATTTGGAGCATGGTAAATCACCAAAAGTATCATATTTGTCACCAGATATACAAAATGAGTTCATAAATGTTTTAGCGATCCACGTAAAGTTTAAGCTTGTCAACGAAATTAAATCGGTTAAATATTTTGGAATTATGTTTGATAGCACACCTGACATTTCACATATTGATCAAATGTCAGAAGTGATTCGTTATGTGAAAATTGATGGTAGTAAAGTGGAAATCAAGGAAGCATTCCTTGGATTTTTTCCTTTACGTGGAAAAAAGCCGCTGATTTAAGCGATGAAATTCTTACACTGAAAAAAAATTGAAGTAATGATAACCTCATCTCGAAGATGGCAGTTTATTATTCATGCAAAGAAAAGATATTTACAAACAATTTCACCGTGATTGGGACAACTACTCAGTACTCAGTAACATTTTCCTGATAACTGTAATTAAAATATAAAGTACTATCCAATATAACAGTAGTTGACTAAAGTTAATAACTATTTCCATGAAAACATATTTCTTTGGCCTTATATCATGAATTTTTCATTTTAAAATTTAAGTATTTGAGATTAATTGAACTATATTTTATTTTCACATAAATATTTCATGTGATTGTCTCAACTGCATCGGCTTATCATTGTACGGTTGTTGAATCAATCTCATATTTCGATTCGCCATATCTGCCCGCACGGTGAGGTTGAGACAACTGCATTTCGATTGGAAATAGGACATGTTTTTTTCAGTGTAAAAATCTTGAAAATGATGGTATAGATGTTATGAATTGTTGCTCCCAAAGGTTATGATAATGCAGCTGTTATGAGTAGTATACATGGAGGAGTGCAAGCTATTATTAAAGCAAAAAATAACAAAGCAATTTTTGTGGGCTGCAAAGATCATTCAATTAATTTATACGGCCAACACTCGTCAGTGGAAGGCATTTTTACATGTTTTTCTGCTTCGACTAGCCGCTGGGAAGTACTTGCTAAACACAACAAAGCAACTGTTAAAATACTCTTAACAGCGCATTGGAGTGCTCATTATGCTGCAGTAAAAGTATTGGCCGAAAACTTTGACGGGATTGTGGCTGAAATTGAGAAGTTAAGTGATCAACAAGAAAATGTAGACACTAGAGGCGCTGCACAGAACCTTATCAATGCAGCATGTGATTTTTCGTTTCTTTGCTATCTTTTGTTTTGGAATGATATTCTAAGAGAAATAATATCTGTGCTCAGATTGGATTGCAAAGCACGGGCTTGAATATTGATCAATTAGCTACAAAAATAGAGTCAATTCATAACGAAGTCTCATTGTAGAAGAGGCAATAGATCTTGCTGCGAAAAAATCGGAGGACTATGACATTCCAATGGAAAGCCGAATTCGTCATAAAAACGCAAAAAACGAACGGGTGGTAAGTTTGCACCTAATGTTGGACTGACACTGAGAGCTCAACTTAAAAAGGACATGTTGGAATGTCTTGACCGATTCAGTGTTGAACGCCGAACTAGACTGAAGTCAGTTCAAGATTTAGCTTCATTGTTCGAGGTTGTGCAGACAAACACTTAGCTTTTGGCGAACAGTGAAGAGTTAAAATTATCGGTATCAAAATTTACTGGTTTTTATGATGCGGTATTGGCAACAGAACTCCTCATAGAGATACAAAGGGTGAGGAGGCATTTAAAAGCGGCCAATGTTACAGTTTCTAACTGGGTGTACCTAGACTTTTTGAAATTCATCGTAGAATGGGATTTTTTAGAATTTCTTCCGAATCTTACGGTCGCACTAAAGTTATTTATGACTATTTGCGTATTAGTGGCTTCGTGTGAGAGGAGTTTCAGCAAATTAAAATTAGTTAAAAATTACTTGCGGGCTTATAATAATAATGCTCATTTGTATTAATTAAAAAAAATTATAAATTACGTTTATCGGCTTTTTATTATTATTGACAGTTTTTATTTTTGGGGTGACACCACAATATCCGCCCCGGGTGCCACCCATGCTAGCTACGCCACTGACAGTACATTACGCAGAAAATTTATATCATCGATCATCATTATTAATTCGTCATTTCGTCGTAAGTAATAATCATCATTTTATCAATATCATCGAAGAATCATCGTAATAAATATAATTTGAGTAATGTTCATATTCGTCGTACATTTGTATGTACATTATAACAGTACACTATACTGAAATTTATATCATCGACTATCAATATCAATTCGTCGTTTTGTCATAAGTAATAATCATCATTTGATCAACATCATCAAAAAATCATCGTAATAAATATAATTTGAGTAGTGTTCATATTCGTCGTACATTTGTATGTACACTACAACAGTACAGTATACTGAAATTTATATCATCGATTATCAATATCAATTCGTCGTTTCGTCATACGTAATAATCATCATTTGATCAACATCATCGAAGACTCATCGTAATAAATATAATTTGAATATTGTTCATATTCGTCGTGAGTTCACACACAGTACATTTGCCTGTCCATTACAATAGTACATTATATTGAAATTTATATCATCGATCATCAATATCAATTCGTCATTTTGTCAAAAGTAATAATCATCATTTTATCTATATCATCGAAGATTTATCGTTATAAATACATTTTGAGCATCGTTCATATTCGTCATGAGTTCATACACAGTACATTTATATAACAACAGTACATTATATTGAAATTTATATCACCGATCATCAATATCAATTCGGCTTACGCAATAGTCATCACTTAATTAATATCATCGAAGATTTGTCGCAGTAAATATAATTTGCGTATTATTTATATTCGCCGTGAGTTTATTACCAATATATTTGTATTATACTGAAATTTACATCATCGATCTTCACCGTCGTCATCAACTAACGAATCATCATTTTTCATTTGATTAATTTTTACATCCGTCGTGATTTGATACTCACCATTTCTGATGAATTATTGTATGTGTTCATCAACAGTCAACCAGTCAGTATCAATTAATTTTCGTTCGTCACAACTTGAGGCCGTGATGCGGAATCATCGTCGAGAAAAAACATACAGTCCACTTTGCCACTTTGCTAAATCATCAACCGGCCGCATCATTTGGCCGCATCATCCAATTTTGCTAAATCATCAACCGGCCGCATCATATTATTTCGTCGTACCTAGTAGAATGTGATTTCCAGAGCAAATTTGTTTTCTTCCCTAATATTTTGAAAATCGTCATTCACTTTCCGTTTTCGTCGTACCTTGTTGGAATGCGATTTTCAATGAATTCTTTGTTAATGATTTGGAATCACTATTCATTTCGTCGTAATTTAGCAGCATTTGATTTCCAAAATAAAATTTGTTGTCTTCGTTGATATTTTGAAAACCGTTTGTCGTATTTTTAAATCATTCGTCGTACCTTATTAGAATTCGATTTTCGATCACGTCTTAGATTCATTGTTATTCTTGGGATTCTGTTAAACTAATTTTCAATCACGTCTTCGTTAATAGTTTGGCATCATTATTCATCTCGTCGTACTTAAATGGAATGTGATGTCCAAATCTTCGTTAATATTTTGAGAATCGTATTTCATTTCGTCGTACCTTATTAGAATTCGATTCTCAATCACGTCTTCGTCAATAGTTTGGCATCATTATTCATCTCGTCGTACTTAAATGTAATGTGCTGTCCAAATTAAAATTATTGTCTTCGTTAATATTTTGAGAATCGTATTTCATTTCGTCGTACTTTATTAGAATTCGATTTTCGATCACGTCTTCGTTAATAGTTTGGCATCATTATGCATCTCGTCGTACTTAAATGGAATGTGATGTCCAGAATAAAATTGTTATTCTTATTAATATTTTAAAATTGTTATTATTCGGTGTACGGTTAAATTGTTCGTCGTACTTTATTAGAGTAATCAAATTCGTTAATGGGTTGGAATCACTATTCGTTTCGTCGTAACATTATTAAAATGTGATTTCCAAAATAAATTTGTTGTCTTCGTTACTAGTTGAAAATTGTTATTGATTTCGTCGTACCTTGTTAGAATTCGATTTTCAATCTAGCCTTTGCTAATAGTTTAGAATCATTATTTGTACCGTCGTAATTTGTTAGAATATGATCTCCAAAACAAAGCTGTTATTTTGTTAATCTTTTGAAAGAGTTGTTCAATTGTTATTTTTAAAGATCGTTATTCACTTCGTCGTTCAATAAGGTCTTCGTTAACATTTTGGAATCATTATTCGTTGTCGTCGTAATTCACTAGAATGTTTATACAAATAAAATTGTCATCGTCGTTAATGTCTTAGAGGGTTATTCAAAATTGTTATTTTTAAAAAATCATTACGCATTTTGTCATACCTTGTCAGTGTTCCACGTTCATTGAGATCTTCCTTAACATTTTTTAAATCATTAGTCCTTTCGTTATATAGAAATTGATGTTTAATTATAGTATTCGTCGTCACTAGTAATCTTAAGGCCCATACTTAGAAGTCAAATTATGGGTGACCTGCCATACGATCGATCTAATTGTGTTAAACGCCTGTTTATGATTGTCGACATCGATTTCTGTGGACCGTTTCTTTTTAAACAATCAACAAAATCAAAACTGAAAATAAAGGTCTATATTTGTTTGTTTTTGTGTTTTGCCACAAAGGCCGTCCAGTTGGAATTGGTTTTCAATTCAACCACTGCATCTTTTCTTGCTTGTCTAAAACGGTTTGTTAATCGCCGTGGAATTTGTTCAATAATTTATACAGATAATGCCACAAATTTTGTAGGTGCTCGTAAGGAATTGCAAGATCTGCGCAACTTATTTCTTTCACAGTCCTTTATTGATTCAACTATCCGCTTCTGTACAGACAATTGTATCACTTGGAACGCCATTCCCCCTCGTACACCGCATTTTGGTGGATTGTGGGAGGCGGCCGTGAAAAGCGCTAAATTTCATCTAAAACGTGTGGTCGGAACGTCGATACTTACCACAGAAGAATTCTTAACGTTATCAAATCAAATTGAAGCATGTCTTAACTCTCGGCCTTTGACCGCTCAATCCGTTGATCCGAATGATTTGAGCGTGCTCTCACCGGGCCACTTTCTTATAGGAGCTCCGCTGACTGCCATTCCCGAACCTTCATTACTTGACCTCAATGTTAGCAAATTATCAAGATTCCAAAGGGTGCAACAAATTGTGCACCAGTTCTGGGACAGTTGGCAGACTGAATATCTGTCCGAACTACAACGGCGATCGAAATGGAATCAAAAATCTATTGAACTACACATCGGTTCGCTGGCGCTAATCCATGATGACGACATTCCCCCAACAAGGTGGAAGTTAGGCCGAATTATAGAATTGCACCCCGATAAAACCGGAATAACTAGAGTGGTGACCCTTAAAACAGCCACCACAATTTTGAAACGTAAATTATAATTTAATCTCCGTTTCTAAAAGTCAGAGATCACAGGAGAAATCTTAAATTACCCCTCACAGACTAAGTTACAAGTTTTATCTAGATATTTTTGTGATGTTGTGAAGAATCAGCTAGTTGTGACTATGATTGATGGATCGAAAGTTGCTGGCAGTATCAAGCCTGAAAATTGAATGAATGTTCTCACTGCATTAACCGACACATTTCTAACAGTTATCACCGAATGACTGGGGTCGAATTCGGTTTGCAGAACTAGTGGTTGGCAGAAAGACGATGTTGTGTAGCAGGAGTGTGTTTGATATCGTGTCTAGATTAGTTGATGGAGATGAAGGCGGCTCTCGTTGAAATGATGATGAAAGTGTGTAGCCATGTGAGAATTCACCGTTCACGTAAATGAAACACACAAAATAGAAGAGACATGTTGTTTTATGTTACTAAATGATGTAATGTAATATATGTATTACTAATTGAAATTATCCGTTCACTTGTTGCTATTATTAGTATGATGTCATATATCCAAAGCGGGATAAATATAATGTTCTGGAGGTTCTTATATCATCGATTTAATTATTCGAGTTCATAACTGACATCCATTCTAATATTTTTTGGAGAATTCCACCTGTTATAATAAAAACACTCCTACTTCTATTATATATAAACAATTTATTAGATATTTTTTTTGCCATATTTATCACTAGTCGATAAAAAGCCAAAAATTCGACTAACATTTACAAGCAGATAATTAAACTGAAGCTATCTTTAAACTTGCAAACATATATTTATTATTAATATTCGAACTTCATTAAAATTTATTTAATATGTAATTTTCTTTAAAAAAAAGATTTCTTTTAAATTTTAATTTGAAAATATGGAATGGAATGTGTTAAGAATGAAGATGGAATAATTGACAACAACACATATTACATAAGATTTTTTTTTTTTGTTAATAAAATGTGTTGTGTAATAGGGTTGATGCTGTGTGCCTCACACCAACTTTTTGAGCTAAATCAGTGACTTTTCATTTCATACCCAAGCTGCGCTATTGACCACCAGGAGGCGGACGAAAAGTCTCCTCGTCAGCTTGCTTTTCAATTTAGTTGTAAATTCATTTAAACGTCAATATATTTAAAAACAATTATTTAAAAAACAATGGAAAATATTTCAAATTTATACAAAAGAAAATATTTGGTATGATGTAAGTATTTTAAAAAAACAAGCTCTCAGCACAGAGGCACACAGCATTAGAATATGTGTCACAACAACACATAAATACCTTTTAAGACCTAGGCTTAGACCTGTGTCCCACAAAAACTGGCGTTCTAAGGTGTTGATTAACGCTTTCTTTAAACCTCTGCGGGTTGAAGCCACCTAACACTAAGTGTTCCGGCAAACTATTCCATTTGTACGCAGTTCGGACAAAGAAGTATATCTGCGATCTGCCAGTATGACAGCACGGGATCTTTACCGTTTCACTGGTTGCGGCAGCCGATTGCCGTGTGGAACGGGGGTAAGAATAAGTTTGAGGCATGATTCCGCCGATTTCATCTGGGCACTGTTGAGGGTTGATCACCCTGTCAACACCAATCATTTTTCTTATAACAATGCCATCTGTTGTTTAACATTAAAAAGAAAAAAAACTCTACCGGAAAAGAATTCGCCAAAAATAAGGAGAAATATGAAACAAAACATACAACAAAAAGAGATAGATTTATCAACGAAAAACATATGTAAAGTATTGTTTTGGATTGTTCAATCAATTAGTTTTTTGCTGGTGATCAACTTTGAAGAAAATAAAAATACAAATTTACTTTCGGGATAGAAGTCGAATCAAAAAAAACCAAAAGATAAAAATATTGAATGAAATTTGGATTTGCACGTAAGTGGAAAAATCCATTGGTTCAGTATAATTTTTGAAATTTTGTTTGTTTGATTGATTTCTCATATTGTTGGTAAGAATTAAAAAAAAACAAATAATTTATAATTATTACAAAAATTTTATAATCTTTTTTAATTGAAATAAAATCAAATTGTTCTGTGTAAAAGTGTAAAAATTTTTTAATCTTTTTCTTTGATAATTTGGTTGTTTGCTGTCTTCTTTGGAATTTTTTTGTGTTTTAAATTACGGAAGCGAACATTTGAATTGGTTGAGTGTTTATATCACGATCGTAAGTCTTGGAAGGTCAGTTATTTTATTCTTGTTGTTTAGCTTGTTAATGTTTTTTTTGTGTTTTTTTTTATAAAACATTATCAGAGCTTTAACATTGGTGGTTCCATCCAGGACTCTTGCCAAGGCCCGATCAAGATTAATTTAAATTTAGACTTAACACTTGAATAATTCAAGTACGCAATCCTTTATTAAAAATACATATCGAAATGTCTGATCCCGATTTTGGAGATCAATACGCGATCGCGAGGCAAATTGAAACTTTAATAACCAATGGAAAAAAGCGTGCAATTGAAAAACGAACAATTGGTTTCTATGAAGGAAGAATTAATGAACTAGAAAAGTTATGGAACGAATTTCGCAGTGGTGATGCCATTCTTCATAAGCATTTTGTAAAAATAAAAAAATTAGATGAACCATATTTTGAAAGGGAAAAATTCAGTGAGGTAGAATTTAAGGTGTCCGATTATTTGACAGATTTGCGTGATGGACTTCGATCAAAACAGCTTGAAACAAATGCAACAATTCAAATACCAACCCCACAGGTTGAAGTCATACAATCGCAACGCCATATTCAACTTCCAAAAATCAATCTACCAAAATTTAATGGAACATATAAGGAATGGAGGTCGTTTCATGATCTGTTCATATCCATGATTCACAACAACTCTCAACTGGAAAATGTCGAAAAACTTCATTATTTGAAAGGAAGTTTATCCGGTGATGCGGAGCGTTTATTAAAACATGTGCCCATCACCAGTTCGGACTACATACCAGCTTGGGAAAAATTAAAAAATCGGTACGAGAATAAGAGAATTCTGGTGAATAATCTTTTGCAGGTTTTGACTAATCAACCAAAAATGGAAAAAGAAAATAATAAAGCTCTACAAATGTTCATTGATACTACTGCAGATTGTGTGCAACAATTAAACTTATTGCATGTCGACACATCTACTTGGAGTACTCTACTTATTTTCTTATTAGTGCAAAAACTGCCATTTACGACATTAAAACTTTGGGAAGAATCCTTGAAGGATAATCAAGAATTACCAAGTTATTCCGCGTTTATAGAATTCGTGCAGGTTAGATCGAAGATTTTGGAGTCGGTAAGCAGTACTGCCTACAATGCCAAATCGACTAATGTAACTGCAAAAACGTATCATACAACGCAGTCACGGGCTACATCAAAATGCCCAGCATGTGACAAACCACATTATGTGGTATTTTGTAAAAAATTTAAAGCTATGGATGTAACCTCAAGAAGGCAATGCATTTCAAAGGCCGGTCGATGTTTCAATTTTCTTTCATTAAAACATTCATCAAATGAGTGTAATAAAGAACAAAAATGCAGTAAATGTATGCAACTACATCATTTTATGAAGATCATACTAACCACGGTCGTAGCAAAAATCCAGACCAACCATCGAATAAGAATCAATCCGAGATGAGCACAGACGAGCAAGGCCCTATTGGAGAACCCAGTGGCAACTCCGAGAAATGTTCAAGGACTTTCTTAAATAAAAATTCGCATGGAGCACTATTGGCAACCACCCTCGTTCAAACTCGTGGCAAAAACGGTCAGATACGAGTTTTAAGATGTTTAGTTGATCCTGGCTCACAGGCATCATTTATAACCGAACATTGTTATAATCAACTTGGGATTATTGGTCGACCAAGCAATATACAGGTCAATGGTTTAAATGAAAATAAATCTGCAGTTGCAAAGTGACAAGTTAATTTAAATCTCAAGTCGTCAATCTATGTAAACTTACTTGTAATACGTGAAATTACTAGTACGCTACCTGGGACAAGAATACAGTCACTAGATAGCTGGCCACATTTGAAAGGATTGAATCTTGCTGATCCCACATATGCAGTTCCTGGTGTAATCGATATGTTATTAGGAGTTAATGTATACACACAAATATTACAAGATGGATTACGGAAAGGACCAGAAAATGCGCCCATCGCTATTAATACAATATTTGGATGGATTCTAATGGGCAACGACTCCAATTATGAAAACGTACAGTCATTTCTAGCCACGAATGAAGTACTTGAGGATTTGAATAAGACATTGACAAAATTCTGGGAAACTGAGCAAATGCATCGCCCAAAGATCATGACAGCAGAAGATCAACTATGCGAAGCACATTATAATCAGACACATGAAAGATTATCAAACGGCCAATATCAAGTACGATTACCATTTCGTACAAACCCACCTTTGTTAGGAGAGTCAAAGATATTAGCTATTAAACGTTTTAATTATTTGCAGCACAAATTAAATCGAAATTCAACATTAGATGCTGACTACACCAAATGTCTAAACGATTATTTGATGCTAAGCCACATGGAGATCACACCACCTAACCAACAGGCTAATGAAGAATACTTCATTCCACACCACGCAGTGTTCAAAGAAAGCACAACCACTAAATTGCGTGTAGTGTTCGATGCTTCGGCCAGAAGTTCTAATGGCAAATCTTTAAATGAACAGCTGATGACAGGACCTACGATACAACCAAAATTATTTTCAACTTTACTCAAATGGAGAAAGTATAAAATTGCAATGACTGCAGATATTGAGAAAATGTATCGCATGATTTTAATACATCCAGACGATCGGCGGTTTCAAAAAATAATATGGGTTGATCCACAGACCAAGCAGCCACGAGATTACCAACTCAAAACGGTGACATTCGGGATGTCTACGGCCCCATATTTAGCCATAAGAACGTTGCACCAATTAGCATCAGATGAACAGGAACCTTGGCCATTGGCTAGCAAAGGCACATATAGTGATTTTTATGTAGATGACCTTCTCACAGGAGCGGATACTGTTGATTCAGCCCTGGAGTTGCAACAGCAATATATTCAGTTGCTGAAGAACGGAAACTTTCACCTCCGAAAATGGGCAAGTAATGAACGAGCAGTACTTAATAGTTTACCAGAAGATGATATTGAAGCCAAGGTTGTTTTATATTTTGATGACACAGAGTCAATAAAAACTCTAGGAATCAAATGGATTCCTAATTCTGATCACTTTACATTTCAAGTTACGCCAAAAATTACAAACAATGGTTTCACTAAAAGAAACATATTATCAGAAATCGCATCCTTGTATGATCCATTAGGTTGGCTAGCTCCAGCAATCATAGTTGCCAAATTAATAATGCAATCGATGTGGATCAGTGGATGTGCATGGGATACCAAAGTAAACGAAGATATCGAATCTCGTTGGAAACAATTTAAAGGTAATTTAACCTATCTAGAAAACCTTAAAATACTGCGCTGGATTGGCTGGTCATCATCAGTAAAATTTCAGCTCCACGGTTTTTGTGA
Source organism: Diogma glabrata (assembly GCA_963693315.1). Taxonomy (NCBI): domain Eukaryota; kingdom Metazoa; phylum Arthropoda; class Insecta; order Diptera; family Cylindrotomidae; genus Diogma; species Diogma glabrata. Next base: position 190,923,604 of record OY856188.1, on the reverse strand, counting down.
CGCATCGATCAAAGCATATGGTGCTGTGGTTTTTATACGCATCGAAACACAGCAGGATTTATATACAGTTCATATACTGAGTGCCAAAACCAGAGTCGCTCCAGTTCGGCCAGTAACTTTACCTAGGTTAGAATTAAATGGTGCAGTACTTCTAGCAAATTTAATGAAAAATACAATTCAAGACATGCAAATAAATCCAGAATTAATTGTAGCTTGGACGGATTCCACTATTACGCTGAATTGGATACAAAGCGAAGCTTCAAGATGGAAAACATATGTAGCTAATAGAGTTGCTGATATCCAGGAGTTAATCAATCCAGACTGTTGGCGGTACGTACCAACAAAGGACAATCCTGCTGATTTAGCATCTCGTGGATTGAAGATCACAGAACTAGTGACTAATAAATTATGGTGGAACGGGCCAGACTGGTTAGCCAAACCAGAGCAAGAATGGCCAATTTATAATAAAACAAATAACAATATTCAATTAGAAGCTAAGAAAATTACTCCAATCATCTGTTTAACAACCTTTGATGAAGATTTGTTCCAAAAATACTCGTCATTCACAAAAATTCAGCGAGTGGTCGCTTGGTTGAAACGTTTCTGTGATAATACGCGAAATGTAGAAAAACTAAAGGGGATACTCAACGGGCAAGAATTGCAAACTGCTGCAAAAATCATTTTTAGACAAATTCAAAGGATTCATTTTAAGGAAGAGTATTCCAAGTTATTGAAGAAGGAAGCTATTTCTAACCGTAGTCGGCTGATTCAATTAAATCCGTTTTTAGATAATGATGGGATCATTAGGGTAGGAGGTAGATTAACTAACGCAAATTTGTCCTTTAATAGAAAACATCCAATCATCTTACCACCCGATCATTTTATTTCAACATTACTGATTGACAAGGCTCATCTGGAAACCTTGCATGGAGGTAATGGATTGGTGCTTAATACATTAAGACACCAATACTGGATCTTAAACGCAAAGAAAATAATATCGAAACGTTTAAATAACTGTATCGTTTGTCTACGATACTGACAACAACATAAGGTTCAACTAATGGGAAGTCTACCAACAGTACGAGTCAACATTTCAAGACCGCTTGAAAATGTGGGTATTGATTATGCTGGCCCCATATATTTGAAGTCCTCAAATCTACGAAAAGCACCCATAACTAAAGGATACTTCTGTATATTTGTGTGCATGGCTACCAAAGCTATACACTTGGAATTGGTTTCCGATCTAACAACCACAGCCTTTATGGCTGCATTAAAACGGTTTGTTTCAAGACGAGGGCTATGCACAAACATTTATTCAGACTGCGGCACAAATTTTAAAGGTGCTGAAACAACTTTATCAAAGGATTTGAAAAAAGCAATTAATGAAGCAACAACAACCGCAGCTCAAGATATATTGCATCAACAAGCTATTACTTGGCATTTCAATCCTCCCGCTACACCTCATTTTGGTGGAATTTGGGAGGCAGGGGTTAAATCCGTAAAATATCATTGACGAAGAGTAATTGGTAAAAGTATGTACACATTTGAAGAATACTATACACTTTTAACCCAAGTCGAAGCTTGTTTAAATTCAAGACCGTTGTGTGTTATAAACAATGCATTAGATGATCTAGAAGTTTTAACACCGGGACATTTCTTAATAGGTCAAGCTCTCAATGCAATCCCTGAACCAAATCTTTGTACAGAAAGGGTCTCATTAACACAACGTTACAATCATATGCAACAACTGGCACAACAATTCTGGAAAACTTGGTCACAAAAATACTTAAATCAGTTACAGCAACGACCGAAATGGTGTCAAGTCCAGCCAAACATACAAATTGGAGACGTGGTCTTAATTAAAGATGAAATCACGTCACCTACACATTGGCCACTTGGAAAAGTCACTCGAACATTTGAAGGAAATGATGGATTAGTACGCGCTGTGGAAGTAAAAACTACATCCAATACGTAGAAAAGAGGAACGCTTAAAATATGCCGCCTGCCGTTAGACATACAAGATGAAATAAACAACCTACATCAAAAATAAATTGTTATAACGATGAAGTGTTGTATGGTCTTGTGTTACGTCATGTCTGTATTAGTATATAAATAGTTATAAACCATATTAATGTTTTTTCCTTTTCTCTTCCTAAAGAAATGAGTTTTGAAGACGAGGATGTGCTGGATATTTGTGAAAATATTCAATTTTCACCGATTCACGAATCCACACCAGAATCTAGTTATCTGCAATTCAAAAACAAAATAAAAAACAACCAGGCAGCTAAAATATATAATCCAGATCCAAGCCACAACCCCTCACATTCAAATATAATAGCAGAATCTAGCAGCAGACATCCAATACTTATCAATGGTGGGATTGTCACTGACTGGGATAAACTTCGTTTAACAACAACACTAGCAGAAGTTCAAATGCGAATCCAGAATGATATACAGCGAGTCACAACCAGAGAAGGAGGCAATGTCTTCATTCCGAAGAAGGTGTTGAGTCGCATCAATTTTGATAAACTTAAAAAATCAAAAAACAAAACCATCAAATTAAACCTGCCTGACAAAATGGAAATCAAATTAAAACTTTACCAAAATCAAAGTTTAGTTTTCTTTCATTACCAGCCCAAAAAGGGAAAGGATGAATCCAAATCCACCACAAAAATTATTAACCTCAGCAAATAATTGTAATATCTCAAACAATTCAAGTTGAATTCACAAAAAAAACAAACTAAAAAATCCAAGGAGTTGAACTTAACAGTTCAAGGTGGGGAGTATGGTTGATCACCCTGTCAACACCAATCATTTTTCTTATAACACTGCCATCTGTTGTTTAACATTAAAAAGAAAAAAACTCTACCGGAAAAGAATCCGCCAAAAATAAGGAGAAATATGAAACAAAACATACAACAAAAAGAGATAGATTTATCAACGAAAAACATATATAAAGTATTGTTTTGGATTGTTCAATCAATTAGTTTTTTGCTGGTGATCAACTTTGAAGAAAATAAAAATACAAATTTACTTTCGGGATAGAAGTCGAATCAAAAAAAACCAAAAGATAAAAATATTGAATGAAATTTGGATTTGCACGTAAGTGGAAAAATCCATTGGTTCAGTATAATTTTTGAAATTTTGTTTGTTTGATTGATTTCTCATATTGTTGGTAAGAATTAAAAAAAAACAAATAATTTATAATTATTACAAAAATTTTATAATCTTTTTTAATTGAAATAAAATCAAATTGTTCTGTGTAAAAGTGTAAAAATTTTTTAATCTTTTTCTTTGATAATTTGGTTGTTTGCTGTCTTCTTTGGAATTTTTTTGTGTTTTAAATTACGGAAGCGAACATTTGAATTGGTTGAGTGTTTATATCACGATCGTAAGTCTTGGAAGGTCAGTTATTTTATTCTTGTTGTTTAGCTTGTTAATGTTTTTTTTGTGTTTTTTTTTATAAAACATTATCAGAGCTTTAACAGTTGATGACGAAATTTGTAAAAAACAACGAGGTCAGCAACAGTGCGACGATGTTGTAGGAAATCCAGTTTTGATGTCAAAGCTCGATAACCCACAATTCGTATAGCCCGCTTTCGAACAGGGTCCAAGAAGGCCAAGATGGAAACAGAGACAGCACCCCAAACTTGACAACAGTACTCCATACAGGGACGAATATAGGACTTATAAACATGGAGCAATTGGTAAGGAGTGAAAAATTTTTTGCATCTATTTAGGAGGCCGAGTTTTTTAGACGCGCTTTTTGCCATCGCCATTACCTGATCGTTCCAGAGTAGGTCATTTGAAACTGTGACACCCAATAAACGAATGTTTTTAATGTTTTTACATTCACCTATTGGTTCATCACACATGCTGAATAAAATATCTTTGGGGAACTCGGTCTTTAATCTGGAAACAATCAACAGCTGTGTTTTGGTAGAGTTGAAATTGACAAGGTTTTGGTCACCCCAGTCGGCGACTTTATTCAGGTCTTTGTTCACGTTTATGGCAGCGTCTCTCCGGACAGGATTAATTCGTTCGTGCATTTTACCTTTTGAAGGAAGGGGCTCGAACGACTTGTGCAGAGTACAATCATCTGCAAAACTATTTGTTGGGTTGTTGGTGATTTTCAACAATTCGTTGATGTAAATCAAAAATAGCGTTGGGGACAATACTGAGCCCTGGGGTACACCAGCGTTAATTAGTTTAGACTCTTTTTTTTTTATTAATTAGTTGGACATGTGCTGGAGTGAATCAAGCTGGTCCGTTAGTTCGGTATTACCAATCAACCGTATTGCTTTCCTCTGTACAGAGTCTAGACAGAAGAAAATCCGTCTAAGGAGACCGTGTAACGGTCCAAATTCACATAATGTCCCTTTACAATTCATAAATTGTATCGTTTCTAAACCAAATCATAATCTTGGTGAAATAAACCAAAAAACTATAATAAACATAAACTAAAATTAACCATGACAAAAAATTGCATTTCAAGTTAAATAATAATTTAAACTGTTTTTCCGCATTAACGTTTTGTTTTAAAAAAAGTTAAATGTTTTGTTTAATTTGTATTTTTTGTTATATTAATTTTAGTAAAAATGCATAATTTGGAATTGTTTAAAAAATAATATTTTTCTATATAAAGAAAAGTAGGATAAGATCTTGTTGAGTTGATTTTTAGAAAGATAGAAGAGTCGGTTTTGAGAGTTGAATTTTGATAGTGGAGCTGAATTTTCAGAGTTGGTTTTTAGAATTGAATTTTTGAGTTATCAATATATATAAAATAAAAATATTAACGTTGTATGTAAATTTAAATAGTTTTAAAGTCGTGGTTAACAATAAGAAAAAAAAAACAATCGTTAGAGAAATTCATTAGAGTTGTGTGTAAAACTAAAATCTGATAATTAGAACTTTTTCCTATAAATAAAACCGAGTAATCCATTATTAGAGTTGTGTGTAATACTAAAAACTGTTAAATAGAATTATCTCTGTAAAAAAAATCAGTGGATTAACTCCCGTAAACAGTATACTGGGAAAAATATACTGGGATAGAAATTAGAGTAAGTGAACATTTTATAAATAGTTTATAAAGATTAATCTAAAATCTTTGAATGTTAAGTGATTCCAGTAAAACAATTTAAGTGAACAAATATAATATTGATTTGAAAAAAATTATTAATAAAAGAAAAAAACTGTGTGTTTTATTTAATTCCTCGTACAACTTTTTTGATTATGTTAACTGCTATCTTCTTGGCCACAACAACCGAAATGTATCGGTTAGATAGAAAATTTTGAATCAGCCTCACAACATTGGGATGAAAACCGTACGCAACGAGCTTGTTGATTAAGTTGGCATGCCAGACTCGATCGAATGTCTTGGAGATGTCTAAAGCGATAACGTATGTTATCAAGTATGCTGTTCCTTTTCTCGAAATTTCGAGGGTGTAGTGGTCAAACTGACATCGAATTCGGATTCAGCGGACCAAAATACGTACCCGTAGGTAGGTCCGGTCAAATGCACATTCTACTTAATTTTTTTTGTGTGCCGGTGTAATGAATGGATGTCGTTGCTCTGCAAGAAATTAGACAGCCAATAATCGAAAAAGCAAGATTTGGATAGTTCCTCTTTATGTTTAATGGTCATCCTTCTCGAAGATAATTTGGTACTGATTTTCTTGTTGGTGCCAAGAAGCCGTGATGAAATTTATCCCGGCCAATGAGAGGATCTGGTACCTACGTGTACGCTGTACGTGCAACAATATTTCTCTTATAGCCGTGCATGCACCTACTAAAGCTAAGACCGTCGACGAGAAGGATAATTTCTACATAGCACTGGAAGAGGAAACTTATGAAACAAATGCCAACACGCGACTTCATTATGGTTCTTGGTGACTTTAATGGGCAGGTTGGAAGAGATATCTCTTATGGAAATGCAGTGAGTCCCAACAGTCTACATGTGAGTTCGAATGATAATGGTGAGAGAATGACTAATTTTGCATTATCAAATAATTTGAGAATTGGCAGTACTTTCTTTCCGGACATGGGTCTCACCGAATGGACACTCGAATCAAATTGATCACGTGCTAGTAACATCACGTTTCGTTTCGAGTGTTCTGAATGTGGGATTCCTTAGAGTGCATACATTGGAAGTGACTACTTCCTTGTATGTGCTACAATAAGGTTGCACTTTCCAAATGCAGGCATTCCAAAATTCAATCAACGGCAACGTTTTGTAACATATCATCACTACAGAATGCTGAAACAGAAGAGAGAGTAATCAAAACCATATTAACAAAACATTGGAGAAATCAGAATCCATTAATGGATACATCGATAAGTCATGGTATTTACTCAAAGATGCTGTTTTAAGCGCTGCTGAGGGAATACTTGGACGACCACAAAACCACTCCCCAAAGCCATATATGGATCAAGCATGTCTTGACGCTATTCAATACAAAAGAGGAGAAGCATAAACTGACAAGACAAGCATAAACTGACAAGACAAGACGAACGAAGAGTGAATGGCGGAAGAGACAGTGTGGGGAGATTGAAAGCTTCAATAAGGAACATCAAGGAACATCAAAGCTATGTAGACGAACGAAGAGTGAATGGCGGAAGAGACAGTGTGGGGAGATTGAAAGCTTCAATAAGGAACATCAATCGCGTAACTTCTTTCAACATGTTAAGGCCTTAAAGAAGGGACTTCAATCTAGATCGACTGCTATTCGACTGCTAAAACGAAGATGGGGAGCTACAAGTAAACCTAAAAAACATTTAAGATACTTGGGCCACTTATTTTTAAAATCTTCTCAACTTAAGTGAACAGCAACAAGTCGGGCGACGATGGAAGCTTATTCGTACGTCAAATGTCCATGTAAGCGAATCAACCAAAGAGCGAAGCAGCAGCACTGTCAAAATTAAAACGCAATAAAGCATCTGGAATCGACGATATAACATCCGAAATGATTGTACATGGAGGTGAAACTCTATCCTTAAGATTGTTTGAACTTGTTCAAATGATCTGGAGGATGAAACTCTATCCTTAAGATTGTTTGAACTTGTTCAAATGATCTGGAAGACTGAAACCATGCCACATGACTAGAATTCAGCTATGCTGATACCAATCCATAAAAAGGTAACCGCCTACAATGTGCAAACTACAGGGGAATCGTTCTCCTCTGCACAGCATATAAGATCTTTTCCTACATTTTGCTAGCCAAAATCAATCCTTTTGCTGAACAACTATTTGGAGAATATCAGTGTGACTTTCGGCAAGGCTGTGGTACCACCGATTCACTTTTCTCGATAATTATGATTTTGGAAAAGTGCCGAGAGTTCAACATACCTGTGCACCAACTCTTCATTGATTTTAGGCAGGCCTACGATTCTCTCGAACGAGAGACTCTACGGTCTGCTCTGGTATCAATGGGAATCCCCTCTGGTAAACTGGTATCACTATGCAAAATGACAGTACAAAACTCTCAATGCTGTGTACGAGTAGAGAACGAAATATCAAAGTTTTTAAAGTTGACTCCGGTTTAAGACAAGGTGATGCTATCTCTCCTATTCTCTTTAATTTAGCCTTGGAATATGTGTGCCGTCAAAAGAAAACTTGTCAATAAACTCAGTGCAGATGATGGCGTTAGCTGATGATGTTGTCATTCTCGGCCAAAGTGAAGCTGTTATGAGTGAGACTTTCAAGTCGCTTCAAGTCACGATACAACCAAACATATATGAGTGTTTCAAGGGAGGCTAAGAAAAAAGATTTGATGGTCGGCGACGAACGAATTAAGGGAGTTGAACCTTTTAAATATTTTGGATCAATGCTTGACTCAAACAACAGAACTATGTATCAACTAACACCAAACTCAAGTTAGACAAACAATTTATTAGACTGGGTCACAAACGTGGACCCTTACACAAAATGACGAATCGCATTTATCTGTATTTGAGCGTAAGATCCTACGCTACATTTTTGGTCCACTTAAGACAGACGATGGAGAGTACAGAACCTGGTGTAAATTTGAGATCAGAGAATGTAGGAGCGTTGTAACGAGAACCCGGTGTAAATTTGAGATCAGACCATGTAGGAGCGTTGCCAGGCTAATCAGCTTTGAATATTCACCACGGTCATTCGCAACAGCGACATAATTACCATGGCAGCCCATTTTTTTAAGGTCGTTTATTACGTTAGTCTCCCATTGTAGTCGTGGTTTACCTCGCGGTCACCCACTTCCTGGGGTACTAACGAACATTTTTCTAATCATTCCGGACCTTCGAAAAATGTTCTTATTTGTATCAATTATTGAAATGTATCATTTCCCGCTATTCCGACTAGAAGTCAAAAAAATTGTCATTCAAATTGGATGAAAAGACTATTTTTGACCAAGAAAATAATGGAATTTATTTTATAGCTATTGCACTGTCCAATTTCATATCAAATTGTTATATTTGACCAATATATTTGATAGTGTAATATGCCCCTTCGACACAAGACGTGTATTATCATAAATCAATAATAATCAAACATGTCTACTGATAATTACTGTATTAAAATTGAAATTGTTTACAAATAAATTTGTCTTAAATAAACTAAATTGTCATTAACTAAAATAATATTTGTCTTTTAACTATAATAAATATAATTATAACCGACAGTACGAAGAATTATTGAAGTTTTTCCTGAGAACGATGGTTTGGTACGCGTAGCCAAGATAAAACTTCGAAATCAAAATTAAAACGTCCAATAACAAAAATTTGTCGACTAAGGCCCAGTTTCACCATCCTCAGTTAAAGTTAAAGTTAGTTAACCGCCACTTAACTTTAACCGAGAGATAACTGAATGATACAAAATGCACTTAATATTTAGCTAACTGAAACTGGTGAAACCCATTTCCTTCAGTTATGTGGCAGTTATGTTAAATTTAACTTAACTTTAACTTAACTGAGGATGGTGAAACTGGCCCTTACAATAGAAATTACAATGGAAAGGCTCACGATAAAATAGTTCGATGTCAAAATCTTATTAATGTTAATTAAATTTTATACATTTAGTATGCTCTACCTAGTCAATTTAATAACATTTAGAATGCTCTATTATATTAAAAAATTTATAACATTTAGTATGCTCTATTAATTTAAAATAAATTAACATTTAGTGTGCTCTACTTAATTTAAAATTAATAACATTTAGTATGATTTATAGAATATTATAAAAATAAAACAATTATGATCAAGTATTTCATGTTATAAGGTAAGTGTACCATAGTACGTGTTATTAAGGTTTGTCTCATTTTAGGATGAATTTAAAAGTTTTGAGGCAACAGAAATAACATTTAACGTGGTTTATTATAGTTATATAGATGTTTTGTTTACCATTTTGTACAAAGTTTTAAAATTTGGTGTAATGGCATTTGGGGCATTCCATTTCAAACCAACCAAAAAACTTTAATTTTCAACCTGATCATTTTAGATTTTTATGAAACTTACAGAAGTATAAATATACAAGTAAAAACCGATTTTCCAAAAATTTTTATCTCTTTTCGTTTTTGTGTAATTCATTTTCAAAGTTTTGGAATATCGTCATTTTGGGGCTTACCTGTATAGTTTAAATTTCGAATATCTCAAGTTGTGTACAACTCTCTAGGTTGTGTACAACTCTCTGATAGACCCCTCATTTTAAAGAAAATTCAAGGTACAAGGTTTCATTTGATATGCTACTTGTCTATGTTGGTTCAAAACCGTTTTTTTTTTGAAAATCTCTAAAAACTTTTTTTGAAAAAAATTCAAAGATAGTGCTTTTTTTAAATTTTGAAAAAAACATGTATTTTTGATATACTATAGTAAAGAAATCCTGAAAGTTTCAGAGTGGGACCAATATGGGATCAGAAGTTATAGTAAAATATAAGAAGTTATGTTCAACTAAAACTGGAACATTACTCTCGATTTAATATTTTTACATGTAAATAACAGTAGGTTCAAATTTAAAAAGGTTTGTAAATTAAAAAGGTACTTTAGTAAGGAGTTTAAATATATTTATTTTGAAATTAAACTCATGTAATTTTTTTTAATTTAACAGATAATTTCTTATTCGCCTTGTTGGATTCAATACGTCTTAATCGATACATTTTTCCTTTGGTTGTTATAGGATCAACTTTAGTCAACACTTCCTTTTCACGAATAGTTAATATATCTGGCAATAAAGGGTATTTGAAATATGCAGATGGTCCATGTGGGGTCAAGAGGTTTATCCGCACAAAATTTTCTTCTGTTGCTAGTACACAACCTAACCACCACTTATCGAAATATTTGCATGTAACAAAGCCAACAATCTCATTAATGTCCAAATCTTCACCAGTGTCCTCAGATGTAACTATTTTTAAACTTCATTCTACTGAAAATGAGTAGTTTTTTACAAAGATCCAAGATCCATTTTGTGGAATGTAACAGTGAAGCTTTTGTATGCCTTTGATTGTTTTACCAGTTTCGAGTCTGTTCTTCAAGATTCTTTGTTATGCTTCATACTCTACCCCGACTGGAAATTAGTTCAGGGAACCCGGATTATGATCAGATCCGGATCAGATTTTCCGTAATACGGTCATCTGATCAGTTCCTGATCAGCGTACAGTACCGTTTCCCTTGATCCGGTTATCTGATCAGTTCCTGATCAGCGTACAGTACCGTTTCCCTTGATCCGGCTATCTGATCAGTTACTGATCAGCGTGCAGTACTTTATCCGTTGATCCGGCTATCTGATCAGTTACTGATCAGCGTACAGTACTTTATCCGTTGATCCAGTCATACGATCAGTTTCTGATCGAAAAAACTCATCTTATCCGATGTCCTGAACTGGATAATAATACAAAATTTAGTTTTTTACCTGATCCATTCTGTATATAATATATTGCTCATTAAACAATAAATTCGTTATTAATGGTATAACTGAATTATTATTTTGATTATATTATCGACGTCATAATAGTACATTTACCCGAGCAGAAATTAGTTAGGGAAAACCTGAATACAGTCAGGTCGTGATCAGGGCCTGGTCAGTCCTACAAGGGCAATCTCTATTAGAGCAAGCTGATGTGGGCCTGTTTAGGACCTGATTTAGAATACCCTTTTAGGGTTTACCTTATTTGAATACATCCGGCCCGGATCAGGTTTCTCGTATTTGACCCCTAGCTGAAATTTCAATTGGTTAAAATTCACTAGAGTATTATCCATTTTAGAAATATATAGTTAAAATCGTTTCATGCATGTTTTAGTTATAGCTTCTCGGCTGAAAGACTATAATAATAGTCATTAAGGTGGTATGTATGTTTTAATTTTTTCCATTGTAATTTTTTTATTTTAATTTGATTAATTTATGTATATAGTATATAAATATATATCAGGGTCTGGTCCGGATATCCCAATCAGGACCTGATAGGGCAAAAGCGTTACACTCATGATCAGGGCCCAATCAGGCTGTCCTACCAATGCCTGATCCAGGTTAGGGCAAACCTGATCAGGGCCTTACTTGAGCCCTGACAAATTTCTGCTCGGGTACTTAACTTAAAATTTTTTTGTGCAAAAAATTTTCTCATTCTTCACGAATTTTAAATAACTTTTTAAAAAGTTAATTATAATATACTTAACTGTAATAAATAACTGTAGACTGAATCTATTTAATTGTTTAATATTTTGTACTTATAAGTACAAATTTATTGTAGAATCGAAAACAGCATTGTCAAACTTACAGTTGTGAGGGATCTTGCTTATTAACCTTAAAGCATATAATTTAAATTTTTATCTTGCATCTCCTGTTTACTCAAGAATTTCCAAATGTTTTTTGTTAGCAGTAATTGGTGAAATACTTATTATGTTGATCAAAAATTATTCTATTTGAAATATGACAAGTGATCTAAAGCAGGTATGGGTGAAGTTAGTTTTCGAATCCAAACTTGGATCCATACCTTCATAAGAGCCTATGTGACAAAGAGTTTTATGATACCATTGGAAAAATCATCAATAATGCCAAAACTTGGACTAAATAAAATGAAAATAAGAAATAATTAACAAACTTACTGCACTCAGAAAAAAAAAAAACGATGCGTTTGTTACTTATGCGCTATAGTAACTCCAAAATTGTAAACATAACGTACGTTTTTCTAAAATTTACTAGTGCAAAGTATTGATAATTTAAGTAATATTATCCTGTGCCACGTTAATAAAGCAAAACTGGAATTGTAAAATTTTTGAAAATAAATTTACTACTGAAACAGTAAATTTTGAAAGATGAAAACAAAGTTACCTAATGGTCGTTACATTTACTTAACAATTTTGTAAAACATAACCCGTCTGAGAGCAAAAAATGTCAGAACAATGTTTTGGCAAAAAGAATTTGACATATATATAATTGTTATTTCTGTGTTACCTTAGTTACATTATTATTATTGTCGGAATAAATTTGAAATGTTTAGGTCTATATAATTTTAAAATAACTACAGTATCGATAAATTGAAATGCTCTGAAATTGAATTTTTATGAACAAAAAGGAATCATTTTTATGTTATTTTAAAAAAATAATAAAAATGTAATAAAAATAAATAGTGGTCAGTCTGTGAATCGAACGTCCTAAACTTAAGCATCAACATAATATTCATAAATAAATTGATGTAAATAATCATTTAGATAGACGAATGGTTAATGGTGCTGCCACAGAGGTCTGGGGATCGAATGCGGGTTAAGTCCAAAATAAATATTAATAATAAATAGCATTTTATCTTTACAGGGCCCTTCTTAACCGCTGTTAATCCATTGCCGTGTATTAAATTCTCTCACCCTGAATTGATAAAAAAACGATTAATAATTGCAAAAAAACTAAATTTTTTCATTTTTTTGGTGAAACAAGATGGTAGCATAATAGTAGCATAACAGCGCAAAATGTTTTACATGCTTTTAAGTAGATTTTACTTAGTCAATTTTGTTTAGTTTACTTATGCCTCCGCTGGCTCAATTCGTACGTCATTTTCAGTTAAATTTACATATACTTTACGTTAAATAAGCTATCTTTTTTTTCTGAGTGATTTAAATTTATAAGCATTTGAAGTGTACTTGAAATTATGAACAAAATTAAGGAAAAATGGTAATATTTTTTTCATTTATTTAATGTCAAATTAATATTTAAGAACAAAATTAATTCTAAACCTTTGAACGGATCTGGTATGGATCTCTTGACCAGACCAGACATGAAACTGTTGAAAGGATCCGGCATGGATCTTTAAGATAGATCCGGAATAGATCTTTGAAATGGATCCGGAATGGATCTTTGAAATGGATCCGGAATGGATCTTTGAAATGTATCCGGCATGGATCATTTAAACGGATCCTGTACGGATCCTATATGGCGTGACGATTTTTCATCATGTCCGGATCAGGAGGCCTGATTCATCCCTGATCAGTCTTCAGGCAATCCTGATCCGGATCGGACCCTATACTGATCTAATTTCTAGTCGGGACGTTAGTAGTTTAAATAAACTTTATGTTGACTATATTATCCTTGGCCAAGTTATACAATTGGCGAGGAGTCATTATTTGTTCGTTATACACCGTAAACTGGTTAATGCGGCTAAGCTTTTTACTGTGCCTTCTTCACCGTCACACGCATTTTTACAATGTGACGAGGCAAAGAAGCTCCGTTCAAGAAGATCAAAATAATTGATTCTCAGCAATTCAGGTCGTGTATCATGATCTAAATTTTTTCAAAAAGCTCAAATTTATCTTATTTTAAGGCTTTTTATGAAATAGCACGGAATAATGTTCTACCCCGTAATATTGTACACTTACCTTATACCGTTAGAATTTAGTATAATTTGTAATTGTATTTATATCAAAATTAGTATAAATAGCAGACATTTTTGTAAAGAAAGTTCTCTTTTGTTGAAACCTCAAATAATAAACAAAATAACAAACAATAATAACAAAACAGGAGTTATTTTATTTAAAGTTTATTTCATCCAGCAAGTTGTTACAACAATCAAACAATTTGAAGAAGATTTTATCCAGTGAGCTGTTTTTACAGTGCTAGCACACTAAATATAGACCATAAAAAACTTTAATTAATGACTAACCAATATTATAAATTTCGCATAGTTCTAATTATATAAATATTAAAGAAAGCTGTAGTATCCCAACAAACATAAATTCTATAGTACGAGAAAAAGTAAAAACAAATTTTTACCGGAACTGAAAAACAGAAAGTTGGGGCGCAAAACTGTTGTGAACCGTACTAAATGCTTATGTACCAAGTTTCATCTAATTCGCTTAAAAACTAATCAGCTCCTTGCCGTACATATTTGTATCTTTTCCCAAAGTGTCATCAAAATTCATTCACGAACGAATGTTGTATGCTCCCAACAAACATTGAAAAAATAGTGACAAAATAAACAGGTGCTCGGGAGGCCCCCCACCACTTATCCCAATATTGTCCAAAAACTAATCAGTTCTTTGTCATTCAAATTTCCATTTTTTACGATATTATCATTAAAATTGATTAATAAACGAAGTCTGAATGCTCCCAACAAAATTTAAAAACAAAGTGTGAAAAGTCAGCATTTGCATCATTTTCCAAAGTGTTATCAAAATTCATTCACGAATGAATGTTGTATGGGTTTCATACAACAAATATTGAAAACATGGTGAAAAAAAACAACTGATGTATGGTGGACCCCCAACCGTTTATCCAATGTACCCCAAAAGCCAATGAAATCTTTCTCATGTTACTTGAAAGCTTTTACCAACGTTTCCTGAAAATCGATCTGTATTTGTAGGCTACAGAAGGAATAAATACCTGAAAAAAAACTTTTTAACTGGAAGTGACAAACCGGAAGTTGGTATGCAGAAACATTGGAAACAGTAATAAAACTTTATATACCAAGTTTCAAAAAAGATCATAAGCCGGGATTAGAAGTTATTTAAGACTTAAACTTAGAGGTGTTCGGCAGACCGGCCGCCATTTTGTCCAATTATGAAATGAATCCAGATCTTCCATCTTCAAGTGAACCTGGGTCATTTGCCAAAGTTTCATCAGCATCTTATGCAGGAATGTCGCGAATACATTTTTTATTACTTCATCACAATTTAAAATTGTAATAAAAGTGAAGTAATAAAACTTGGTAAATAGTTTTCCCTTTTCAAAGAACAGAGCCAATAAAACTATAATGATTTATCTACCTAACGTGCTTCAGATGTAGAAAGAGATATGTAGAAGATTTTGTCTAATTCAAATAGTGAGTTTCATTAAAATAATAAACTAATAGAAAATGGTAATCGGCTTACCGATATAACAACCAACAATTAAACCACAATCGTTAGTTAATGCAAGCTTTCCATGACCACATAAGGCAACTTATGAAGTTTTGTTAATTTTCTGTAACTGTAATCCTTTTTTTCAAACAAGAAACAATATTCGGAAAATGTATTTTCCCACATATTTTTGTTTTGGATAGAGATTTTTGAAAAGAAAGAAGTAAAATTTATTTTATGAGAGAAAAAATTAATAGTATATTGTATTTGTAGCAACAATAACGAACGAGAAAGAGACTATAAAAAAGCAATAAATTAAAAAAAGATATAATTTATGAGACTTCACTGATTTTTCGTATTTGTAAATTTTAGTTACTATTCACTATTCAGTGTTTGTACATTATAAAAGTGCACAAGTTTATTTGAGTGTAAATACTCGACTTTAGAAGTAGTTTCAATTTAGACACCAAAAATAAGAAATTATTAAGTCTTAAGCAACCAAAGTCTTGTTGGAATATCCTTTATAATTTTCTTTTACAAGAGTGAAGAAAAATCATAATTTTCCCGCAAGGTGAAAAGTTCAAATCGCTAAACGAGAACACTTTAAATCTGTTGTAGTTTATATATTTTATTATAATATTAAGAAAAATTATGAAAAGTACAAATGTGTGGATATTTCTCTTAGGTTAGTAAAGGTTTTTATTTACAATATTTATTTTAAAGGAAATATTCAATTAAGTGATCTTTATAAAGTTAAAATCTTGATAGACACATATAGAACTTGTGATAGAAGTGGTTTTATCGTGCTACATTTCTGTGATTTTATTTATAATTTTCTTTGGTTGAGATATAAATAAAAGGTTAGTTTTATATAAAATAGGAATTCTAGTTTCCCATAGTTTTACTCGTAGCATTACTTTAAAATCGTGATTTCATTAGTTTCGTGATATTCCTGCATAGAATCTGGATGAAACTATTGCAAATGTTCCAGGTTCACTTGAAAATGGAATGGAATGGAAAATAGAATGAATAGATTCATTTCGCAATTGGAAAAAATGAGGGGAACTCTTCCGAACACCTCTAAGTTTAAATCTTCAATAATTTCTAGTCTAAGGTAACCAGATTTTAAAATTGGTACAGCGATACACCATTGACCATAAGGGGGGGGGTCTGAGGGATATGTCTATATAAAGCAACAAAAATTTTTGTAGAACGAAAAATTATATTGTAATATATTTTTTTAAATTCCATGATAAGTACAACGTACAAACATAATAAATAAAAAAATTATGTATAGTATTATTTCATTCTTAGGAATATTTCTTATTTACGTAAAATTTTTTAAGAGGAATTACTATTGTTGTTTAATATGTCATGAAATATTCCACAAGAATTTGTTAAATTACATTGCACACATGAAATGGCTTTCAAAATCTCAAGTAGAGTTTCTGCTTAAAAAATCCCGTATCGAGATGCTCGAAAAAGATCTGATTTCTTGAACTCTCAAATCTCGAAGAATTATTTCCACATTTTCGGAGATTCTCATTTCTCGAGAAATACTGTAGATAAATCTAATCTCGAAATTTAACAAACCACCATAAATACAATACAATTCAATTCTACAACAAAAAGAACTTTTAGATGACTGTTCCGGATGCCGAACCGTCCTGGTTACATGCTGCTTACAACTTTTCCGAATAAAAAACTTAAACGTTTAAATAAATAAATAATTTGGAATCAACTTTATTGTATTTGATATTAATTTTAACAAAAGAAAGTTCTTTTTCACTTAACCCGTTGACGGTCTAAATCAGAGTCCCTTAGTTTTACCAAAAGTATTCTTAAAGTTGAAGTAATTTATTCTATTTGGAGGGGAGTGTTAGCTTATAAATATATTAATTTATTTAATTTATTATTTGAGGAAATAAATGAAAAGGGCGCGATAATCAAATTATTTGTTAAGTCCCAACGGCCAACAGTGTTAATTATATAATTAAAAATTATTATTTGTAAAAATTCATACATTTAAAAAATCAATTATTTTGTTTAAAAAAATTGGCATATGCAAGCATAAAAATGCTTCTGCTGAATTTTGACGAGTTTGTATATATTTTGTTGGATAGAATTAAATATTGGGAAATGGAAATTGAGAAACGTTGGATCTCACATGACAATTTACTATTCAATCAAAATATGAAAATACGAGTAACAATTTTCAAAATAAGAGTAATTTTAAAATTATTTAAAAACTCATCAGTTCGCAATAATATTTTGCAAAATAATTTAAAACAATCAATTGAGGAGAGAAGCGAGTTGCAATTACTCATGGACTGCAACACTAGATGAAATTCTTTTGAAACCATGATTGACCGGTTTTTGCGAATCTAAGCAGCAGTTGTAAAAACTTTGAATTATCTCAATTTAAATCATTTATGAAATAAAAAAAAAATTATGTAATTGCTTTAAATATTTTGAGTGCCATTCAAATAGCCACAAAATCAAAAAAAAAACTCTCAACCGTCAGGATGCATCATTATTATCTGCAGAGGGGATCCTAAAACTTCTATTCAAATCTCTTCGGAAAAATAATTTAGATATATGAAAACTCCAAATTGTTATTTGAAACACAATCTACCTCTCACATCCAAGGAAATTAATATCAATTTGAAACTGCTAAGAAACGCTCTAATTTTGATAAAACCTACATCCAATTAAAACCGAGAGAAATTTTTCTTTATCTGGAAATTTTTGCAGTAAACGGAGAGTACGATTGAATGATAAATTCGAATTGAATGATAAACTGAGTGACAAAATCGTTAGACTTGTGTAGTAAAACTTTTTAAATTGCAAAAATTATATATAAGTTTTAAGTTTCCTAAATTGAAAAAATTTAATTTAAATGTTTTTTTATTCTATATGTTGAGATATGTATATTTTTTTTAAAATAATTAATTTAATTAACTTAAATAATTTGAAACATATATTATGTAATAAATGCATCTTGAATTCTTTTATTTATTGAATATACAAATTAATATGCGTCTGCCTAAGCATTCGAACAAAGCACTGAAGAGGAAGGTTCGAATTCATCCAAAATACGTAAAATGAAAAGAGGAGTTTTGTTCTGAGAAACTTTCAACCATTCCTTTGAAATGAAAAAATTCCAATTGCTTCCTTACTTTCTTGAGTTTAATTGATCTCATAATCCCCAATAAATTCATATGTATTTAGTTGATTTATTATTTTTTTTAAGGATCCATTTCTTGTTTGTTTTAATTTTTTCAATTCTAATTTTTTGGTTTAAATTTAATTAATTTATGTATATAATATATAAATATATATCAAGGTCTGGTCTGGATATCCCAATCAGCGCCTGAACCGATTATCCCAATCAGTGTTTGATCCGATTATCCCAATCAGGGTCTGATCCGGTAATCCCAATCAGGGCCTGATAGGGAAAAAGCGTTAAACTCATGATCAGTGCCCAATCAGGCTACCCTACCAATGCCTGATCCGGACTAGGGCAAACCTGATCAAGACCTTATTTGATCCCTGACAAGTTTCTGCTAGGGAAGTATATATATATATATATATATATATATATATATATATAATTTTAATTACAATTTCGATAGAAGACAAAGTGTAGCTCAATTTATGTTTAGTGTTTACGAAAATATTGATATTGATTGTCATATACTTTTAATTTACTTGTATATAATTAAACTTAAGAAAATGATTTATTTAGCATAAATAAATTGCCCAAATTTAATTTTGAATAACGATTTTTTTTTTATTTGAATAACGAAATTTTGTTTTCATTTAAAAAATCGGAACATTTTTAAAATGCCGCGGGACAAATTGTTAAAAATCGGGACTGTCCCGCCAAAAGCGGGACGTCTGGTCGCCTTATTCTAATTCCGCCTTTCGGTATTGGTATATAAGATTTTACTACTGAGTCCAATATTTATGCATACCAACTTCCAGTTTGTCACTTCCAGTTAAAAAAAATTTTCAGGTGTTTAACCCTACTGTAGCCTACAATGATTGATCGATTTTTATGAAACGTTGGTAAGAAAGAGCATTCAAGTAACATGGGAAAGATTTCATCAGCTTTAGGAGTACATTGGATAAATTGTTGTGGGGTCCGCCATACAACAGGTGGTTTTTTGCTTCACCACAATTTTAAATTGTGTGAAGTAATGCAATCTATCGAAAAAAAAAATCTTACATGCCCCAAATTTTGTTTTTTCTTTTGTTTTGGACCGCTCTTTATCTAAATGTTGTTGTGGGTCCTAGGTCTAGACCTAGGTCTTAATAGGTATTTATGTGTTGTTGTGACACCACAACACTTTTTATTTAAAAAAAAAATAGTCACTAAGACATTTGGTGTATGTCTGTGGGCTAGTAGGTGAGTTCGTGACATTTCGTGACATTCTTGCATAGGATCTTGGTGAGCCTTTAGCAAATTATCCAGGTTTACTTGAAAATGAAAGATCTGAATTCATTTTATAGTTGGACAACATGCCGGGGTTTCTCCCGAACACCTTTAAGTTTAAATCTTCAATAACTTCTAATCTCAGCTTTTAATCTTATTGAAATTGATATATAAAGGTTTCAGTATTGTTTCCAATATTTCTGCATACCAACTTTCCGTTTGTTTCTGCCGGTTAAAAAGCTTTCAGGTGTTTATTCCTGCTGTACCGTACAATTACAGATCGATGTTCATGAAACGCTGGTAAAATGTTTCAATCAATGTGAAAATAATTATATTAGGTTTTGTGCTACATTGGAAAAAGGGTTAGGTGGTCCACCATAGAACAGGTGGTTTTTTTCACTATGTTTTTGATAGCATACAACATTCGTTCTGAATGAATTTTGATCACACTTTAGAAAAAGATGCGAATACGTTTGGCAAGGAGATCTGATTAGTTTTTTAGCGATATTGAACAAAGTGGTAGGGGTTCACTCGACCACTTGTTTTTTTAAAGCTCAATAGCATCTGATAATCTAATTAGATGAATATTGGTACATAAGCATTTAGTATGGTTCACAACATTCCCTGTTTTTCAGTTCCGTAAAATTTTTTTTTTACTTTTTCTCGTACAACAGAATTTATGTTTGTTGAGATACTACAGCTTTCTTTAATGTTTATAAAATTAGAACTACGCGAAATTTATAACATTGGTCAGGTATTGATTAAAGTATTTTATGGATAAAGCTCACTATATTTCCAGAACATTTTGTTTTCAGAGCTGTGGTGAAGGTAGCCTATGCATCAGTGTCGCAATATTTATTTTCGCCGCTTGTTTTTACTTATTTTAACCTAATTTAATTAAATAAAAAAAAAACAAACAAATCTAAAATACGAAATAAACAAAAAAAAAACACAACCGATACGCGACTCGACTTGACAAACTTTTCGTTTTTCAATTCAAACACAAATCCCCAACCAAAACTATCTCACTAAAATTTACACTTCGGCGTTATTCGAGCCTTTGTTAAAATGCTCTTAACTGCCATAAATAATAACGACAAAAAATCATTAACGACAAAACAGCCCAGAAATCAGAAAAAAAAACATTCCAGAAATCCACAAAAACAAAGGGATAAGTTAAGATTTCCCACAACTAAAATACAGAATTTATCAGGTTCCAAAAAAAAGATGGAAATTAAAAAAAAAGTCAGACAAGTGCGAATAAAATTCGCTCACAAAGGGTTCCGTGAGTGTAAAAGAACACAATATAAAAAATAATTGAAAAAGTTGTGTTGTAAAGTGTTTATATTGCCGACCATAGACGCATAACAAAATAAATGTTTAATCGTAAATGTCAATAGTAAATGTCGATCCCATCTAATCTACATTGATTAAAAATAACACAAAAAATGTTTTATATTTATTTTACACTAACACAAAACTGTGCATCGCAAAATTCTAAAAAAATTGCGTTATTTCTTAAATTCGGTGCTCTTCCAAATGACACCCCACTCATTTTGGTCAAAAAAGTTTTTTTTTACCTCCCCACATCAATCCACTAAACACACAGATATATAATTATTTGAGAGTTCACTATGATTTTCGTTCAAAGTTTGCCAAGGGGACGGTCTGAAAGTTGCACTTTTTAAACAATAACTACTGTGCACCGCAAAATTCTAAAAAAAATGCAATGTTTCTTAAATTAGGGCCCCTTAAAATGACATCCCACTTGACCACGTTTTAAATAGTGTTTTTACCCCTTCTCATTTCCACCCCCTTAATAAATAAAGTTTTGAATATGTGACACTTTTATATATTTTTTATTAAAAACTTACTAATTTTTTTATCATTCCAAATACATTTAGAGATTGGTTTTCGATTGGTTAGGTTCGGGGCTAATCGAGGTAGGAAAACATGGAGAAAACGTCATTATTCAAAATTATATAAAAAATAATGAGGTGTAAAATTCCAAAATAAATTTTTAAGGAATACTGAAGTGAGGCCCTTTCATATGATATCCTACTTGACTCTATAAAAAATGTTTTTTTTAAAGGTCTCAAATCGTAGCCCTGTAAAACAAACGAAAACCACTTTATTATTATTTGTAACCCTCATCTGGTGTGGACATATTAGTTTTTTACGCGCCTCAAATTTCAGGTCCTTAGCAATTATAGTTTATGAGATAATCAACATAATGTGAAAAACACGTACTTCCACCAATTGGGTTCGTTATAAAAAACGAAACCCTAAACACATCACTACTGAGTTTCAGTTTTAATGTGAAAAACAACAAAATTAGAGAATTTTCGGAAAACGGTTTAAAAATATGGAAACATTTTAAATTTAATTTAAGAAAAATGTTTGGTAAGATTGCAAACTGAATCATGGAGACGTTTGTTATTTAAATTAATGACATTTTGCATTATTAGCAAAACTGAAACTTTTATATATGGTTTTGAGAGATGGATCTAATCTAATGTCATGAGACATAAAAATTTTTGGATTCAAATCTGGAATGAGGCACCTGGTGACGGAGGACGGACGAAATTAAAACTATAAAGATCTGAACACGAAAAGGTTGTGTTCGGGATCTCCTTCGTCACAAACTATTTGAATGTTTTTGATTTATTATATAGCGTATTAATTTAAACAGGACCGGAACCGCAATAGAATAACAAATCAATTTTGGGAATTTCTTTAGAGTTTGAAGATTTCTGTCTCAGAACAGAATCCGCAACAGTCAAGTTCTTGTCCAATCATATTCCAGTTACGATCAGTTTCAAAGAAACTTAGCGTGGGCGTGATCGAATTATGAATTACCGTATTGGTACGGTATGTACCGATAGTGTGAAGGTACTTTTGTTCCCAGTTTTGTCAGCTTCACAAAACTTTGAGTTTTTTTATTTTTGGAGTGATTTTCTTCAAAATAATTTCGCATCCCAATTCATTCGATAGTTGTAAAAACTTGTCTTCATCATTAATTAACGATAAAAAGTATAGTATTCTCCGATAAAGAGTATAGTATTGACGATAAAAAATATAGTATTATTCTTCTATTTTTCGTTGCAAAAAACTTAGGTGCACCCACATTCTTCGCCTCGCTTTCATGTTTTCTTCTTGTGTTGATAATATTTTCTCGACAATCAAGAATAACAGATATAATAGCGAATTTTTCAATCGAAAAGTTCAATGATTACAAGCAATTGAATACTTTTATAGCGTTAATTTTATAATTAATTACGAGCCAAATACATGCGCCTTCGATTATTGACGGTTCAAATCTAAATCGAGAACTGAGTCTGATTGTATAATGTAAACATGATTAGATTTTACTAGACTAAGAACGAACCGTATTCGACATTATTCGGCCCTTAAGCTATTGAATCAGTGATTTGTCGTGTCAAGAAGTGGTGTTCCAACCAAATTTCAATCCTATTTGGCTACACCACAAACCACTTGTGGACAATTTGAAAATGTGAAATTTCATGATTTTTTAAATATTTTCATTTTCCGTTTCAATTCAATGGTGATTTTAAGTTGACTATTTTATTTACGCCAGTATAATTATTAGTTATTAATCTGAACAGTTAGCATATCTATTAAGTTTGCAGTCAAGTGTGATTTGTCACTAATTTGTTTGAAAAGTATCTTATCTTTATTTTTGTTCAAATTGTAAAGAAATTAGTTAAGTTTAATTTCAATGTGAGAAATTTATATAAAAAAAGTTGATAAGAAAAGTTAAAAAACATCGATCGAAATGACACAAAAAATGTTACTTGAGGTTAAATCTTATCCATAACAGATATGGTAACTAAAGAAAGATTCAATTACACCAGCTTGTAAATGGTTTAAATTAAAAAAATTTTTTCTGTCAATCAAAGTCGAAAATCTTCAAATCCCCCTAACTGCTTCATGTTATCTTATTGTGTTGATAATATTTTCTCGTCTATTAAGAATAATTCTTGAAAATGGTTGAATTAAACCGAAATTAATCGAGGTATTTTATTAATAATTTTGTAAATAAATATTAATAAATAAAATAAAATAATTTTTTGCGAACTAAAACAAGGAGTATTTTTAAAGTTTAATATTATTAAATATTTAATATTATGTTTCGCCAGCAGTGTCTTCCGCTTCTATACAATATAATAACAGATATAATATCGAATTTTTCAATCGAAAAGTTCAATGATTACAAGCAATTGAATACTTTTATAACGTTAATTTTATTATTGATTACGAGCCAAATTCATGCGCCTTCGATTATTGACGGTTCAAACCTTAATCGAGAACTGAGTCTGATTGTATAATGTGAACATGATTAGATCTTACAAGACCAAGAACGAACCGTATTCGACATTATTCGGCGTTTAGGCTGTTAAATCAGTGATTTGTCGTGTCAAGAAGTGGTGTTCCAAACAAATGTCAATGCTATTTGTCTACACCACAAACCACTTGTGGACAATTTGAAAATTTCATGATTTTTTAAATATTTTCATTTTCCGTTTTAATTCAATGGTAATTTTAAGTTGACTATTTTATTTACGCCAGTATAATTATTATAGTTGTTAATCTGAACAGTTATCATATCTATTGAGTTGGCAGTCAAGTGTGATTTGTCACTAATTTGTTTGAAAAGTATATTATCTTTATTTTTGTTCAAATTGTAAAGAAATAAGTTAAGTTTAATTTTAATGTGAGAAATTTAAATAAAAAAGTCGGTCAAGTTCGAATAAAATTCATTTGCCAAGGGTCCCGTTAATGTAAAAGAACACATTGTCAAAAATAATGTACATAAAGTTGTGTTGTCTTCAAAAATATTTTATCGTAAATGTCAATAGTAAGTATAAATCACATCTAAATTGATCGAAATGATACAAAAAATGTTACTTACAAAATTCTAAAAAAAATTGCAAAGTATCTTAAATTAAGTACTCTTTCTGACACGCACCCTTTTGGTTCAATAAAGGTTTTTTAACCTCCCTTACTCCCATCCCCAAAACACACAGCAATACAATTATTTGAGACTTCTCTATAAATTTCGTTTAAAATTTACCAAACTTAATGTATCTGTGAATTTTTCCAAATTTATCTGTCAATCAACGTTGAAACGTAGGGAGAGGAGCGGTCTTCAAGTCGCATTTTCTTGCCAATGATTCAAAAACTCTGCACCGCAAAATTTTAAAAATAATTGCAATTTTTCTCAAATAAGATGCTCTTTCAAATGACATTAGGGTCAAAACAGTTTTTTTTTAATTCTCTCCTCCCCCTACCCTAAACACACAGAATAGTAGATTCTTGTATGAGTTTAGAATGAAGGCAATTCTTCACGAGGATAAGGTTTCCCGAAACGAGCGTAGCGAGTGAAGGAAATCATCCGAGTGAAGAATTGCCATCATCCTAAGCGAATACAAGATGCTATTTTATCCACGACTGTAAAATATTTCGTTTAATTTCCAGTTTTCATGCAAAAATTTGTATCGCCATATTAAAATAAATATATCAAAGATAGCGTAAAACAAAACAAGTTTGTTGTTTAATTTGTTAGGGGAATATTTAATAAACTATAGAACTGTTAAAGAATTTTAATCAGATTCACTAGTTGTGGAATAAATACAATTGCAATGGAAGACATACGCATGGAAAGCATATATTCTTTAGTAGTCGTGGATAAATATAATTATTTGAGAGTTTGCTATGATTTTCATTCAAAATTTACTAATCTTCTGTTTCTAATCTGTGAATTTTTTCAAATTTTTCTGTCAATCAGCGTCAAAACGTAAGGGGGGAGTGGTCTGAAAGTTTCGTTTTTTGGCAATAACTCAAAAACTAGGCACTGCGAAATTCTAAAAACAATTGCAATGTGTCTTAAATTTGGTGCTCTTTCAAATGACACCCCACTCATTTGGGTCAAAAAAGGTTCTTTTTATCCTCCTTACCCCCATCCCCTAAACACAAAAACAACAAAAAGGTGAGGTGTAAAATTCGAAGATACATTTTTAAAGAATACTGAAGTGGAGCTCTTTCATATGATACCCTACTTGACTCTATAAAAAATGTATTTTCTCAAGGACCTCACATCGTAGCCCTGTAAAATCATTTCAGGTCCATAGCATTTATAATTTACGAGATAATCGATAAAATGTAAAAACACGTTTTACTCTCATCAATAAATAGGGTTCGTTATAAAAAATGGAACCCTAAAAAACGAATCTTCGCAGTATAAAACACATTGAAAACAAGAAATTAAAAAGAAACTGTTATAAATAATTGAATCGGTCATTTCAAAAACCTCATAAGTCACTCAATTAGAATTTTTCAGAAATCAATAAAAACTGTTTCATACACAAACAAATGAGTTTTAAAGGACTTTTTTATGTTTAATTTAGTATTTGAGTGGTGAAAAATTAAAATAGCGAATAACCTTTACAATTTTTAATAGAAATAATGAAAAAAACCTGGAAAACAGTTCTTGACTTATGTTGTTTTAGCAAGAAATAGGGTTAGTAGTATAAAGTTTAACCAAAAAAATCGTAGTAATCATATTTTTTATTGCTTATTATTTAAAATTACACTTAAAAATAATCTTATTAACATTTTACATGTATTAATTTGTCATGTTTTAATATCTTTATGGTACATAGTCATATTCTCCATCATTCTTAATTATGAGTTCATTCATATATAATAGTATAATACGTATATAATTCATATATAATTCATATATAATACGAATCCTCGAAAAGAGGACGATTGTCATGGGTCCGTACCTGCGGTTCCTTTCGTCCTACGCGGGAATGCAGGAATGCTATGGCTATCGACTAACGTGGTTTTTACCCAGAATACGCATCTCCCTTAAAGGAACCATTTTCTGCAAAAAAAGCATGTTGGTAAAAAATGTGACTTAAGAGGTTTTTGAAATGACCGATTCAATTAAAAACACGTTTTAAACAAAAAAACAGTTTTTTTGCAGTGTTTACAACCAACGCTAGGTGACAGCAACATCCTATCATGAAGTTTTGACTCTTTCCATATTTTATTATATATGATAAGATTTAATGTTTATTAAAAAAAAAGTTCCAGAGTATCAACATCTCAGAATGGATGATGTTGTAGGACCTAGGTCCCATTTATACGTATATATACATATGTTAAATTTATTTCGGTCACACACGTTCATATGTATATCTATGCCGCCTATATTCTACATAGCTCAATTCATTGACGCCATTTTAAACAAAACATGACGCCATTTTAAACAAAACATTTTTTTTGCATATGAACTTTATCATATGCAAAAAATTGGATTAGTGTTTTTGATCAAATTTTTTTGATGGCGTTAAACATTTTTTGAATTTTTTTTATATTGAGTTTTAATTTCAAAATTGCACTACAAGTTCACGACATTTTCTCTACTAACAAATGAATCAGGCTTATATTTAGAGGGTTTTGTGTATATACATAATTTTAAAATGGCAATTGAACTCCAACGTTATGAATCTCAATTTATAGTAATATACGAAGTTATTTTCACTGGTCGTGCTCAATAACTATCGCTATTGCACAATATTTAATTGATTTTATTATGATTAATAAATGTTTTGGGAAACATTAAGTAGGTATACTGTACATGTTTTCACAGCCTAACTTATTTTGATTTATATAATTACTAAGTTGTTTTAATTAAGATATTTATATACTTATTATGTCAATTTTTTTCTAAATTTTAGGATTTTTAGTAACCGGTAGGTGTGACCATTGGACATATCCAAAGCCACAAAAAAATGGAGTTATCGTGGGTAAGTACTAAGTAGTGATAGAAACCATGATTTTAAATTTTCTTTGTTTTTTTATCTATATTCAACCTCGACGGTTAATCACGCTGGATCAATTGATTGATTATTTAAAAATTTAAATTACATTTAAAACATTTAAATTATTTAAACAGTGTTGAATTTAATGCCTTCAAAACGCAGTTTTTCCATTTTACTAGATTATACACACCTTATCACATCTTATTATCCATTCCATTTAAAGTTTGATGCATAAGATCTTGTAGAGAGAGAATCTGTTAGGCTTCTGTTAGGAAAGAGAATCTGTTAGGTTGAATATGGTACGAAGTGATAGTCTCATAATTGTAGCTTATAGTTTTTAAATTGGGCTATTTAGAATAATGTCGTATGCTTTTCAATAGTGAACAGTTTCTTTTGTTCTACAAGACATTTATAGGTGCGTGGCGTACTATTCTCATAGGGTGGAACGTACATAACAAGATTGAAAATGCCTTGATACTGTGCAACGGAGAGCTACTAAATTGATTGTTAGCTCTAATCTTGCTAAGGAACTTAACTCTTGGCAGCATAGGAGAAATGTTGCTGATTTGACGATTTTTTACAAACTTGTAGAGATTATTCTTGCGTCATACCAGAGCTGCATCATCGATTTATTTTTCTGCAGTCCAACTAACAGAGTGTAGAACAATGTCAACATCTCATCACTAAAGAATGCTGAAACAGAAGAGAGATATCAAATCCATATTGCCAAAACATTGAATAAATTAGAAACCATTAATGGAGACGTCGATAAGTCATGGTATTTGCTCAAAGATGCTGTTTTAAGCGCTGCTGAGGGAATACTTAGACGCAGAACCACAGAACCACTTCCAGAAGCCATGGATGGATCAAGCATGCCTTGACGCTTTTCAAAACAAAAGAGATTGCTGTCTGAAGTGTCTACAAGGACGCAACACCAGGTCCACGAAGAAGAACTATAAACTGGCAAGACAAACCGTTACAAAGCTATGTAGGCGAACGAAGAGAGAATGGTGGAAGCGACAGTGTGAAGAGATTGAAAGCTTCAATAAGGAACATCAATCGCGTAACTTCTTTCAACAGGTTAAAACCTTAAAGAAGGGCCCTCAAACTAGATCGACTGATATTCAAAACGAATATGAGGAGCTACAAGTAGACCTTAAAAATATTTTAGATACTTGGGCCGCTTATAACTTAAGTGATGAGCAACAAGTCAGGCGACGAGCAAAGCTTATTAGCGTCAAATGTACATTGTACATGTAGACGAACCAACCAAAGAGGAGTTCGAAGCGGCGCTGTCAAAATTAAAACGCAATAAAGCACCTGGTATCGACGATATAACATCCGAAATGATTGTACATGGTGGCGAAACTCTATCCTTAAGATTGTTTGAACTTGTTCAAATGATCTGGAGGACTGAAACCATGCCACAGGACTGGAACACAGCTATGCTGATACCAATCCATAAAAAAGGTAATCGCCCACAATGTGCAAACTACACGGTTAAAAATTTGGGTATTATTTTTAATAACTTGATTCCTATAAAAGCTATTAATATGAATTTTCTTATTCATTTAATATTTTATGAAATTATTAATGATCTCTTTATCAGTTTTATTATAAAATTAATACAAAACTTATATTAAAGACAGTTTTATATTTTTTTGGAAAAAATAAATACATTTTTCATATTAATTTAAAACGATTTCTGATTAGTTTTATGCTACTGCAAAATATTAACAAAATTTAAACAAAAGTAATATTAATTTAATACAAAATATTTATTTAAACTAAATACTATGGGTGAAATTGATAATCTAAAATTATTTATTTAATAATGTCAACTTATAAATTATTTTTGTTTCAACCGTTTTTAATAAAAGCAGGTATACAATAAATATATTAACTTATTCTTTTAATACGGTACTGAGTATAACTTTTATATTTTTAAGATATAAACTATTCTAACTTCTAACGATTACAGAGATTTATTTTGTTTTCATTATAAATCAAACACGTGTAGAAAGTGAAAGTGAAAAATTATTTATATGTTTAGTTACACAAAACCGAACAATTTACAGAACAATTAGTGGTTTTATTTGTAACAGTGCAAATTGAAAATTTTTTTAAAACTCAGATATTGTGAAATATATTGCACAAATTTTGAATATGCGGATTATGGTTATTCTGGTAAGTTAAAAATTATTTATTATGTGTTACCTTTATATATATAGAATAGCATATAGAAACTGATAGCCTACTTAACTTGTATTTCTGTTTGTTTATAATTTATTGTGAATCAATAATGTTGTTTATTGATTTCACAACAATTTTAATGGATATATCGCGATTTTTAAATCTGCAACATAAACACTTATGCGGATTGAGATTTTTTAATTGAAATTATAATCATAATTATAAATTGAAATTATCTTAAAAATATAAATAATCCCATGTTTAAAAGTGGTTCCCATTTATTATTTATGCATTCTTTTAAATTTTCAAAGGCAGAATTTGAACGAACAATTTTTTAGATTTCGGGTTCTAAGCACTGCATGTTTATTTTAATCAAAAATTTACATGTTTATATTAATCATATATTTATTTGTTTTTATAATTCAATTTAATTTTCAGGATTTATTGTTTAATTCAACAAAAAGATAGTATATTAAAAAACGAAAGATTGTTTTTGACTTTGAGTTTACATTTGGATCAACACAAAAATTAAATAAACATTGTCAAAAGCTCCGAAAAAACTGTTACATATGGCAGCCGACAGAAATAAAGGTAATTCGCCAATTTGCTTGTAAATTGAAATATTCATACAAAATTTTCTTGTTTTAAAAATATAGATTGGGACACAAAAACTCTCACTTATTAATTTATTGTGACTGTTGCCACCATCTCCAACTGAACGTGTTAAATTTTATTGGATGACGGACGAGCAAGCCGTTAGTAATTTACTAGTTCATAAACAGGTAAAGAATTTTATTTATTTTTAATCAGGTACCCGTTCAAGTTTTATTTAATAGGTTACCTTCTAGCATACAACTATTGATTTTTATAAAAACTTTTAGCCATATAAATTAATACTTTTACACTACAATTAAAAATAATATTTTTTATTTCATACTGATATCTAAAACGACATTTTTCGGATTATTTATGGTACAAAAAGTTGAACTTTTATGTCCTACGACTTTATAAAATTTTATAAAGTCCTAGGACGTTAAAGTTTAACTTTTTGTACCATAAACGTTGAACTTTAACGTCCTAGGACTTTATAAAATTTTATAAAGTACTAGGACAAGGACGTTAAAGTTCAACTTTTTGAGCAAAACTTAAAACTCATTTCTTTTTATTTTAATAAATTTCCAGTATGAAATAAAATTTTGTATTTACCTCAAACGAAAAGTGTTTTTGAAGGTACTCACTAGTAAACAACTAGCTCGTACTTTAAAGTTTCACTTATCGTTCTAGATATATAAATAACTATTAATTGTTTTAAAGTTTAGTATATATTTCCATTTTTTTTATTAATTCTAGGCTGACTTCGAAACGAACTCATTTAGGCTGACTTCGAAACGAAGATTATATTGGGGATTCAAGTATAAAAGCACCGTATATTGTTGCTATAACAAAAACAGAAAAACAAAATCTGAAATACAGCAATACCTAATAGTTATTAACAATAAATATTTAAATATAAATGTAAACATTTATAAAATATATAAATATATAAATATATAAATATATAAATATAAAAATTTAAAAATATAAAAATATAAAAATATAAAAATATAAAAATATAAAAATATAAAAATATAAAAATATAAAAATATAAAAATATAAAAATATAAAAATATAAAAATATAAAAATATAAAAATATAAAAATATAAAAATATAAAAATATAAAAATATAAAAATATAAAAATATAAAAATATAAAAATATAAAAATATAAAAATATAAAAATATAAAAATATAAAAATATAAAAATATAAAAATATAAAAATATAAAAATATAAAAATATAAAAATATAAAAATATAAAAATATAAAAATATAAAAATATAAAATATAAAATATAAAATATAAAATATAAAATATAAAATATAAAATATAAAAATATAAAAATATAAAAATATAAAAATATAAAAATTTAAAAATATAAAAATATAAAATATCAAAATATAAAAATAAACATATAAAAATATAAAAATATAAAAATATAAAATTATAAAAATATAAAAATATAAAAATATAAAAATATAAAAATATAAAAATATAAAAATATATAAAAAAATAAATATGTAAATAAAAAAATAAATAAATATATAAATATATATATAAATAAAGCAATATAAATATAAAATAATAGCAATTATAATAAGAATAATATCCATATGTAAATACCAAAGAATATAATAAATGTAAAAATTATTATAAGGAAGTTGATGACAAAAATGTGAAATTATGTGACAATAATAGTTATGTTATACTAATAAACGAAAAAAATGTAACCTTAATCTTTCATTATTTTAAACCAATCCTTTATTTTGAATATTAATGTAATATCTCCTTCTCTATTAAATCAATCGCTTTTGTTTATCGAGCTAATAAATTTTACATATCAATTATTCATAAATATTTCTTATCAAATTGATTATAAATATATATTAAAAATTTATTACAAAAACGTTAATTTAATACACAAAACTTATAAATCCGTTTAATAAGTTTATTGTATTAAATTTATAACTCATTATTATGAAAGTATTCTATATCATTTGATATTAGTTTAATACTTAAATTTATCAAAGTTTTAATACGACATGATATATACAATCAATAAACTTTGGTTTGAAATTTTATAAATAGTAAATATATTAACTTTATATCATTTTGGGTGTGGACTTATATGAATATCTAAAATTGATCAATTTTATACCTTTTTTTTCAACCGTGTACAGAGGAATCGCTCTCCTTTGCACAGCATATAAGATCTTTTCCTACATTTTGCTATCCAAAATCAATCATTTTGCTGAACAACTGTTTGTAGAATATCAGTGTGGTTTCCGGCGGGGCTGAGGTACTACCGATGCTCTTTTCTCGATAAGGATGATTTTGGAAAAGTGTCGAGAGTTCAACATACCTGTGCACTTTTCTTTGATATCAGGCAGGCCTACGACTCTCTCGAACGAGAGATGGTCTGCTCTGGTGTCAATGGGAATTCCTGGTATCACTATGCAAAATGACAGTACAGAACTCTCAATGCTGTGTACGAGTAGAGAACGAAATATCAAAGTTTTTTAAAGTCGACTCCGGTTTAAGACAAGGTGATGCTATCTCTCCTATACTTTTTAATCTAGCCTTGGAATATGTGTGCCGTCAAAAGAAACTACCGACTAATAACAATATTTTGTCAATAAACTCAGTACAGATGATTGCTTACGCTGATGATGTTGTCATCCTCGGCCGAAGTGAAGCTGTTATGAGTGAGACTTTCAAGTCGCTTGAGAGTGGTGCTAGGAAAATTGGTATGCAAATTAACTACAATAAAACCAAACATATGGATGTTTCAAGAGAGGCTGAGAAGAAAGATTTGATGTGCGGCGATGAACGAATTGAGGGAGTTGAATCTTTTAAATATTTGGGATCAATGCTTGACTCAAACAACAGCATACTTACAGATATAAAAGCTCGAATCGCTGCAGGTAATCGAACTTTCTACTCAATTAAACCTCTCTTTGGATCACCGTATGTATCAACTAGCACCAAGCTCAAGTTATACAAGACATTGATTAGACCGGTTGTGATGTATGGGTCACAAACGTGGACCCTTACACAAAATGACGAATCGCATTTATCTGTATTTGAGCGTAAGACCTTACGCTACATTTTTGGTCCACTTAAGACAGACGATGGGGAGTATAGAACCCGGTATAACTTTGAGATCAGAGACCGTTCTCCATTCTAATCGGATTGCTAGGTTTGGGCATGTTCTACGAGCTGATTCACAGTCTCGAATGATTAGAAAAATGTACGTTAGTACCCCAGGGAGTGGGCGACCGCGAGGTAGACCACGACTACAATACGAGACTGACGTAATAAACGACCCTAAAAAAATAGCCTGCCATGGTAATTATGTCACTGTTGCGAATGACCCTGGTGAATATTCAAAGCTGATTAGCCTGGCAACGCTCCTACATGGAGCATGAACGCCTTAAAAAAAAAAAATTTGAAAATAATATTCATAAATCCCTAAACGAAACGTAATTTAGAATCCTAATCCTTGTTGGTATATGAGTCGGTAATTTATATAATTCATTATAATTAACACTAAATATAGGGAGCAGAAATTTGTCAGGGTTCAAATAGGGCAATCTAGGCAATCCTGATCAGGCTTGCCCTAGTTCGGATCAGGCATTGAAAGAGCAGTCTGATTTAGGCCCTGATCATGAGTGTAACGCCGGGGCCCTGATCATAAGTCTCAGCCGGTCTGTCTAACCGCTCGCTCATTCACACTTAAAAGCATGACCAGTATTAAAGATCTTGTGTAATTTAGTTAAACATTTGAGCTAGGTATTAATATTGAAATACTTCACAAAAATAAAATGTTTAAATAAAAATTTTAACAAAATCATAAATAAATTTTCACATATTTTACAAAAAAAAAACTTTATTTATTTTCGATTTTCAAAGATTTTCATTTAGTTATTTAATTTATTTATATATTATAAGTTTATTTATTTTGGGAATTTTTGTAAAATGTATATTATTGTGATTTTGTTGTTTATTAATAAATTAGTTGAACGCCAAAAAATAGAGTCGGTTAATTTAATATATGTAATTAGTAGCAATCATCGATGATTTTTATAGAGAAAAAAATTTATTAATAATAGTCTCATGCTTATGTTAGTGTTAAAATGTTGAAAGTAAATCACAATCTTCGGTGTGTTTTATATTTCTAAATCAAAAATTTTCAAAACAGTAAATCATCAAAACGAAAACTTAATTTCTTTAAATTTTCAATAAAACAATTTATATTTCTACAATAAGTAACTATATATTTCTACAACTTCGAACCCTCAGATGCTCTAACTCGCACCCCTAAGGGTAAAAATTTAACTAGCTTTGTTGCCCTTTATCTAGTTGAAAATGACCAAGCTCACATTTGAAAACTTTTGCACACGTAGATACAACATAGATCTTTCTAAAATTTAATAAAAAAAAGGTCTAATTTTATTTTAAATTTTGAGTTTTGTTTTAAATTTTTAACGCCTATTTAACAACTCAAACGGGATTTTTTCCCGGTATCTCGCTCTTGAAAATCTTATGTAGTAGTATTTTCCTATTGAAAATAAGTTATATTTAAATTCTAAAAAGTAGAATCTGTAGATTTTAGAGTTGTTAAATTTCGACTCGGTTTGTTTCTTTTACATCTTTTTATCGTAACACAATTTAAAAATTTCCCCGTATCATCTCAATATATAAATGCAAGCCAACCACTTCCATACATCATCTCATTCAACAATTATATTGAAATGATAAAATATTCCCTCCCGGCTGCAACTACAGACAATCCTTCTTCTTTTTATAAATTGCACAACCGTATTCTATCTACATGGTATTGAAGGTTTTTAAGAAAACCTGAAAAAATTGGTTTATACCGACTAGGAGTTGAAGCAGGGACATCCGAGTATCGGTCAGCCTCACTAACCATCAATTTATCCACACCTCGAAGCTCAACCGGCCTGCCTAGTCACTCGCTAGAATCGTGCTCATTCACACCTAAGAGCATCAGTATTAAAGATTTAAGTAATTGAGTTAAACATTTGAGCTGGAAATTAATATTGAAATACTTCTGCTTCTTCCTTGCTTTATTGTTTCAAAATTCCTTCTTTATGATGTCACTGTAGCTTAAACTTAAGGGTTAGCATTATTTGATTGCAGGTTATTGGTTACTGTTTGTCGTTCTTCTTTTCTTCGGTGATACCATAAAGTCTTTGGTGTTTTTACATTTGTTATAGCTAACTATTCGGAGGTCGGCCACGAGTTCGACGCTGTTCAACAGGCGTAACTATAGCTTTCTTAATAACAGTTGTATCTTCTTTTTCAGTTATGTGCTCGAACCATTTAGCACGTTCCTTTTCAATATTCTGCCAAATGTCTTCTTGGATATTTAGTTCGTTCCTTATATGCTCATTTCGTAGTCTGTATTTTCTAGTAACACCAAGACTTATCCTC
Organism: Diogma glabrata; assembly: GCA_963693315.1. Taxonomy (NCBI): domain Eukaryota; kingdom Metazoa; phylum Arthropoda; class Insecta; order Diptera; family Cylindrotomidae; genus Diogma; species Diogma glabrata. The sequence continues at coordinate 190,887,779 of OY856188.1, read as the reverse complement.
ATTTTCATTACAGTAGTCTTCAATTTCGGCTTGTGCTTCTCGTAGAAAGTCCAACATTTGGCGCCGTGGGTCAAGGCAGGTCGGACTACCGTTGAGTACAGTTTACCTTTAAGCGTTTTAGGCATCTTTTTATCACAGAATATGGGAGAATTCTGTTGCCATCTAAACCATCCTACACTGACCCTATGGTTGAAGTCTTGACTACTTTCGCTATCACTGTTCACTACAGACCCTAGGTATTTAAAGCTGGAACAGGTCGGTAATATTTCATTTCCTAGCATAATATCAGGTCTAGGTGCGAAACGGTCAGCAAATGTGTAGAAAATGTGCTCTGTCTTTATCCTATTGACCCGCAGTGCATTATCTTCCAAAGATTTCCACCATTTATTAAACACTTCTTATAGGAGCACAACGTCAACACTGACAAGAGCAATATCATCCGTAATATTATCATCCATAGTATTTCTAGCAGAGCGTTAGTAATATTTTGAGTCAGGTAATTGATCACTACTATTAACAATAGAGGACTTAGAGCGCTCCCTTGGTGTACGCCTTCGTTTAATGGGAAAGGTGTTGTTGTTCCTGCTATAGATCTTACTTTAGCTGTCGCATTTTGGTATATATCTTGAATCAACATCACTTAATACTCTGGAACACCATTGTCTCTTAGTGCGGTCCATATGAAATCTCTCGGCACTCGGTCAAATGCCTTTTCGAGATCTATGAATAGTACATAGAGATGAGATTTTTCTTGGTGTCGCGATGTTTTTCTATCAATATCAGGAGAGCTTGAATAGCGTCGGATGTTGACTTTCTACTCACAAAGCCACATTGGTTGGGATGTAGTTTTGGCTGGAGTATCTCCACTTATTGATTTGCAATGGCTCTTTCCCATATTTTCATAGTATGAAAGGTCAATTTGATACCTCGATAATTTCCACTATCTCTTGAATCTTCTTTATTTTTATAGAATGGGAGTAAGAAACTTTCTCTGAAACCGTTCGGCATGGAGTCGCCATTTTTGACTTTTTTAAAGAGGATTTGTAGAAATCGTGTACCACTCCACATTTCTTCCACAGTTCAGTAAGTATTTCATCAGGACCTGTAGCTTTGCCATTTTTCATCTGATTTATCGTTGTTTGCATCTCTTTGATAGTATATTCTTCAACACCTGCTGCAGGCAATGGGCGGTGCCATAGGTCTTAAATTTCTTGGAAACTCCTCATTCATAAGCTTTTCAAAATACTTTTTCCAAGCATTTACAATTTCTTCGTCCTTCGTAAGCAGGTTTCCGTTTGCATAAAAAATAAACTTTGGTGATTTGATATCTTTACAATCGTTTCTTCTCTTGGATGCAATTTTATATAGCGTGTTTTGTCCTTCAGTCGTTTCCAAAGCATCGTAAAATGTCTGGCAAGCTATCGCTTTTGCTTGCGATACAGCAGCCACCGCCAGTTTCTTCTTCTCGGCCTATTCGACTTTTAGTCTATCTTTCTCACTTTTACGCCATGCAATGTATGCCTGCTTTTTCTCGGAAATAGCGTGTTTTACTGAATCATTCCAGTGCCAACTTTCCTTTTAAATGTTGAGGCCCCCTTTCGAAACACCAAGGTTTTCTCGTGCCAGATATGTGCAACCAGATTGAGCAGAGTTCCATACTTCTTCAGCTGTCATATCATCCGATGTTCTTATGCAGTCATCCAACCAGTCTTCCAAAACAATTCTAGTGCTAGGGCAATCTTCATTTTTTAACTTGAACCACTTACTTTTATCAACCTTAGCTGCAGTGTTCTTATACGCTTGATTGATTGATTGATTGATTGATTGATTGATTGGACTGTAGGACCAAGCACTAGGCGAGACTCCCGGATTACGGCCGGGCCACTTCCTACAGCCGTTTTACATCTAACAATAGGTAAGGATAGGTAGGTAATTGTAAGTTAGGAGTGAACGACCCGGTTACAGACACCTGGCAAATCGTATCTAGCTACTACTTTTTACGAGACAATCACAAGGACAATCACTTATACATATAATCTGCAATCGCCAATCAGCAATCCCGTATCTAAAATTCCTCGCTTAAACTAACTTATGAACTACCCAACACCAATACTTAACATCTAAATCGGTTCTGTAATTCTCATCCAGAAAATCCATATTGGATTTGACTGGATTCGAACCGTCGACCCTAACAATGTAAGACTAGTGCGTTAACACACTCGGCTATACATTGCTACATATAATCTGCAATCGCCAATCAGCAATCCCGTATCTAAAATTCCTCGCTTAAACTAACTTATGAACTACCCAACACCAATACTTAACATCTAAATCGGCTCTGTAATTCTCATCCAGAAAATCCATATTGGATTTGACTGGATTCGAACCGTCGACCCTAACAATGTAAGACTAGTGCGTTAACACACTCGGCTATACATCGCCATACAGTGTTCTTATACGCTTGATTTGCACTTTTATTCGAACATCCGTTGTTCAGAGACTGTGTTGGTAGGTTTCTCTTCGTATGATTTTACAATCTTTGACAGTATTTTTCAGTCGCTTAAAGAAAATTTGATAATCTATCTGTGTGTGGTATCCTCCGCTGGAATACGCGACCAAGTGTGGTTCTTGTTTTTTGAAGAAGGTGTTTAAAATTGCTAGATTGTGGGCTTTAGTAAATGAAACAATCTCTTTCCCGGGTCATTTTGATCTCCTAAGCCGTATCCACCATGCCATATTTTGTCTCCATTGTTCACTGAACCAACATGTCTATTCAAGTCTCCACCCAAGAACATAATTTCACTCTCAGGGATATCTGTCGTAAATTTTTTCCAGCTCTAACCAAAATTCTCTAACCTCTAACCAAGAAGTATAATGCCACAGGCTTTTCTGTTAGCCGTGCCTTGCGTTGCTTGGACCACAACAGCTTGGAGGTAGAGATAGGATAGTTGGCTATGACGTCTTTCCATTTTGATGTTGTAAGGCTGGCAATGCATGCACCGTCCGCTTCTTTTCAACCGGCCCATTTAGTGACCCTAAACTTGAAATATGTACTTCATAAAAATAAAATGTTTGAACAAAAATTTTAACAAAATCATAAATAAATTTTCACATATTTTACAAAAAAAACTTTATTTATTTTCGATTTTCAAAAATTTTCATTTATTTATTTAATTTATTTATATATTATAAGCTTATTTATTTTGGGACGTTTTGTGAAAATGTATAGTAGTGTGATTTTGTTGTTTATTAATAAATCAGTTGAACGCCAAAAAAAATAGAGTCGGTTAATATAATTAGTAGCAATCATGAATATTATGTGACATCCTATGAAAACTGTGTTAATATTTTAATGAAACTTAAAAGTTCCATTTTGTGGTCAATTTAATTGACAGTGTTATAATTTCCAGCTTAATTTTGTAATTAATAAACTTTTGTTATTTTAAATTCCTAATAATTCAAATTTCAATAATATTGTCTAATATGCATGCATATATGACTTTCTAATATTAACATGCATACATACATACATACTGTTAGCCATTGATTTCACATTGATTGGAAACAATCACTCGTGACATAGGATGTTGACTATAGGGACCGTGCGGTGCATTGCTATATAATTTGACCGTCGTGCTTTAAGTGTTAGGGTCTATAAGTATTGCCTCGTTTTTCAACACTTTTCAACACGTTTTTTGTCAAAATATTAAGTCACTCAAAAACTTAAGTTCAAGTCCAGAGGTTGAGACCCATGGGGGCCCATTGGCGTAATTAGGTAGGGGCCCAGAGGACCCCCCCCCCCTAGACGAATTTTGTGCCCCCTAGAAAATGAAGTTCATGAGAAAATGAAAGAGAAAATGAAATTGTATTGTTTTACTAAGTAAATCGCTTTTTATAATTATTTGTTAAAAAAATTATTTGAATTGTGATATATGATTACCACGATATAGAAAAAACCATATACCATTAAAGTATTAGAATTAATCAAATCGAACTAGATTTTGACAATTTTAAAAAAAACTTACAGTTCATACCATTGATCCTCATTTAAAATTAATATGAAAATTTGAACTTTAAAAAGTTTGTGACGGTTTGCCGAGATTAATCGATGAAAATACAACTTCCTGTTAAAAAAATAAGTTACATTTAATTCGCATGGAGGGATCCGTTTTTGTTGATTTGTAAATTGTGCAGCGATGAAGAGCTAAAAGTTTCTGTATTACTTTTCATTAAAAACATAACCGCTTCACAGTCAGATTTTAGCTGCAGCCGCGTCTATTGGTATTATGAGTTAACGTGAGGTTTTCTATATTTTTGGCAATAGCAGTAAGTTATCACTAGCGAAAATGATACTTTACAGGGCTGGCGGTTGAACTCTATCCAGTCAACCGTGATAGTAGTCGCAATTTCGTCAATGTTTCGCGTGTAGGATTAGCGTCCCACGCTTTTCTTTAACGAATGTGTCAGATTTTCTCGATTTTGAATTTTTTTACAGAATTTTTTGGAAAATATATTCGAGTTTCGGAATTATTTTTATTTTTAATTTTTTTACAGAAGTTTTTAGAAAATTTATTTGAGTTTTGGAATTATTTTTATTTTTTGCTTTTTAGTAATTTTTTTACAGTATGCATAACAATGAAGTAAAGAAAAGCGTTTCTTAAAAAAATTTTTTTTTCAAATATTTCAAGTTTTTTTTAATATTTTTTTTTTATTTTTTTTATTTTTTAATTTTTAGTCATCAACGCCTTGAACAGTCGGAAATTCTATTTTGTCATGTTTTGTCAAATGTCAACACATTTTTCAGCACAGAATTTAACATTTGTTAATTTATTTTCCTTGATGCCACGATGCATGGATAATGCGTGAACTACTGCCGATAGACACATATTCCGATATAATTTCCGCATTTTCATTAGGACCTACAGTATCTTCATTACTTGGGCCATGATTTGATAGTCGAATCAAATCACGTTCATCAAGGTGTGCATTTTCATCAAACAACAACGTCTCGGTACAATGGCTTATTTGATTTAAGCCATTCTAAAACTGCGATTAATTTAGTTCTGGAAACAGTGTAGTCTCGAGTAGAATTTGCATTTTTTAAACGTTCCGTTACTACTATAATATCAGCATCCAAGGTTGATCGAGGTAGAAACGTAGGAAGTTTTGAAATGACGTCAAAAATGTCCAAGGCAAAAAGGATTGCTTGACCTTTAAATCCGTACTGCCCGTACAATCTAGAAAACTTGAATATTTTAATTAAAAGGTGAATCCGAGACAAAAGACGTTGTTCAGCTTCAGAAAGTGCCTGAATTTCTGGTGGAATGCCGCCTGGGTCTAAATGATTCCAGTAAGCTTTAGCAGGTGGTTGTTACTTCTTAAGTGTGACTTGCAGTGGTGACAAACTGTAAGGGGAACTTTATTTTTTAATTCAGGCGGCATCGAATCTGGCGGTCGGATTGGAATCTGGCAGTTTGACACTTGCTTGGGATAGCACTGCTTCGTAAAAATATCACATACTTTGTCTGAAAAAGTGTCAACTTCAGCCTCAAAATCGTCGTAACAACAATTTTGAACTGTGGTAGTAAGCTGATTTCTTCCTTCATCTGGATTTTTTTCTTGACGTTCTGCTTCTTTACGTGCGCGTCGGCGGTGATATGCGTTTAAATTTGATAACATACAAATGCTGGCCGAAATCGGCGAAAATTTTTGAGATTAAATGTTTATTTATCGAGAAAATACCTAATTTATGAACGTTAAATGCATAATTCTGTATAGTTTATGTATCGATCTTTATGTTGTGCAAATTTCAAGTCGCTACGTTAAGTAGATCTAAAGAATTTGAATATTTCTGATGAAAATCGATTTTTAGGGTTCCGTTTTTTATACGGAACACTATTGGTGAGAGTAAAACGTGTTTTTTCACATTATATCGATTATCTCGTAAACTATAAATGCTATAGACTTGAAATTTGGCATGCGTATAAAACTAACCTGTCCACATGAAATGACGGATACAAATAAAACTAAAGTGGTTTTCGTCTGGTTTACAGGGCTGAGATGTGAGACCTTTGAGAAAATACATTTTTTTATAGATTCAAGTAGGGTATCATATGAAAGGGCTTTATTTCAGTATTACATAAAAATTTATTTTGGAATTTTACACCTCACCCTTTTTTGTATAATTTTGAATAATGACGTTTTTTTCGCGTTTTCTTGCCTCGATTAGCTCCGAACCTATCTGATCGAAAATTTTCAAATGTACTTGGAATGATAGAAAAATTAGTACGTTTTTAATAAACAATATAAAAAAGTGTCATATTTCCATACTTAGATTTATTAAGGGGGTGGAAATGAGTAGGGGTAAAAACACTATTTAAAATGTGGTCAAGTGGGGTGTCATTTGAAAGAGCACTTAATTTAAAAAACAAAGCAATTTTTTTTAGAATTTTGCGATGCCCAGGTTTTGAGTTACAGTAAAAAAAGTGCGAATTTAGACCGTTCCCCCCCCCCTACGTTTCGACACTGATTGACAGAAAAATTTGTAAAAATTCACAGAGTTAGGAAATTGGCTAAATTTTGTACGAAAACTATAGCGAAGTCTCCAATAATTATATTTCTGTGTGTTTAGTGGACCGGGGTAGAGGGGGTAAAAAAAAACTTTTTTTGACCCAAGCGAGTGGGGTGTCATTTGATAGAGCACCTAATTTGGAATTTGCTGCAATTTTTTTTAGAATTTTGCGGTGGCCAGTTTTTGAGTTATTGTCGAAAAAGTGCAAAGTCCAGACCGTTCCCCCCCCATGCGTTTCGACACTGATTGACAGAAAAATTTGTAAAAATTCACAGAGTTAGGAAATTTGCTAAATTTTGTACGAAAACTATAGCGAAGTCTCCAATAATTATATTTCTGTGTGTTTAGAGGACCGAAGTAGAGGGGGTAAAAAAAAACTTTTTTTTACTCAAGCAAGTGGGGTGTCATTTGAAAGAGCACTCAATTTGAAATTTGTTGCAGTTTTTTTTAGAATTTTGCGGTGCCCAGTTTTTGAGATATTATCGAAAAAGTGCAAAGTGGAGGGATCATTGGAGGGATCATTTTTTATCAGCATGGAGGGATCTTACCAGCATGGAGGGATCATTTTTTATATGTTGAAATTTTTTTTTATTTTTGATCTACGGGTGTGACAACCCCGCGTACTCCAGTCCCTGCTATTGACATACGAGTTGACGTGAGATATCACACACCACTGGCAATAGCAGTGAGATATCACTAGCCAAGGTGACATCTTAGGGGTGGTGGCGGATGAACTGTTTTCAGTCAACGGTAGCACCCTCAATCTTAGCTGTTAAATAATCCTTGATGATGAGACGCTATTGCTTCCTTGAAGAAAAGAGCCTTCATATAATTATGTGTGGGCTTTAATCTTTAAGAAAGAGAGTGCGTCACAGGATCAAGGAATATGCAACCGACTGGATTATTGGCAACTACATTTTTGTTTTGTTTCAGCAAATTTTTGTAACAATTTGCTATTTACTTTTTAATTTACTTTTATTTTCTTTATGCTATCATAAAATATTGGCCTATGTCATATTTTGTCAGTGATAGGATTTTTTGTTTAGTTATCCATTCTCTAACAAATATCAATATACAAAAAAAGAAAGATTTACGTCCATCAACACCTTTGAACGTATGTTGTTGTGGGACCTTGGTCTTAAAAGGTTTTTATGTGTTGTTGTGACACATATTGTAGTTCCTACTACACAACACATTTTATTTAAAAAAAAAAAAAAACAAAGTCCTGACCGTTCCCCCCCCATGCGTTTCGACACTGATTGACAGAAAAATTTGTAAAAATTCACAGAGTTAGGAAATTTGCTAAATTTTGTACGAAAACTATAGCGAAGTCTCCAATAATTATATTTCTGTGTGTTTAGAGGACCGGGGTAGAGGGGGTAAAAAAAAACTTTTTTTTACCCAAGCGAGTGGGGTGTCATTTGAAAGAACATCTAATTTAAAATTCGTTGCAATTTTTTTTAGAATTTTGCGGTGTCCAGTTTTTAAGATATTATCGAAAAAGTGCAAAGTCCTGACCGTTCCCCCCCATGCGTTTCGACACTGATTGACAGAAAAATTTGTAAAAATTCACAGAGTTAGGAAATTCGCTAAATTTTGTACGAAAACTATAGCGAAGTCTCCAATAATTATATTTCTGTGTGTTTAGAGGACCGGGGTAGAGGAGGTAAAAAAAAACTTTTTTTGACCCAAGCGAGTGGGGTGTCATTTGAAAGAACATCTAATTTAAAATTCGTTGCAATTTTTTTTAGAATTTTTCGGTGCCCAGTTTTTGAGTTATTGTGAAAAAAGTGCAAATTCACACCGTTCCCCCCCATACGTTTCGACACTGGTAGACAGAAAAATTTGTAAAAATTCACAGAGTTAGGTAATTTGACAAATTTTGTACAAAAACTACAGCGAAGTCTCCAATAATTATATTTCTGTGTGTTTAGAAGACCGGGGTAGAGGGGGTAAAAAAAAACTTTTTTTTACCCAAGCGAGTGGGGTGTCATTTGAAAGAACATCTAATTTAAAATTCGTTGCAATTTTTTTTGGAATTTTGCGTTGCCCAGTTTTTGAGTTACTGTTGAAAAAGTGCAAAATTCAGACCGTCCCCCCTCCATACGTTTCGACACTAAATGACAGAAAAAATTGGAAAATTTCACAGAGTTAGGAAATTTGGTAAGTTTTGTATGAAAACTACAGCACAGTTTTTGAGTTATGGACAAGAAAGGGCTAAATTCAGATCGTGCCGCCGCCTACCTTTCGACGATGACTGACTGAAAAATTTGAAAATATTTACAGAGACAGGAATATTGGTAAATTTTGAATGAAAATCATATCGAAGACTCAAATAATTATATTTCTGTGTGTTTATGGGATGGGTGTGGGGAGGGAAAAAAAACCATTTTTGACCCAAATGAGTGGGGTGTCATATGAAAGAGCACTTAATTTAAGAAATGTTACAATTTTTTTAGAATTTTGCAATGCAGAGTTTTTGTGTTATTAAAAAAAAATATTTTTAGTATGTAGCCTTTCCACACCCCTAAATTTCAACACTCGATTGACCGAAAAAATAATCAAATTTAATCCATTTACAAGCTGGTGTAATTGAATCTTTTTTAAGTTACCAAAAACATCTATGGATAATATTTAACCTGAATTAACATTTTTTTTGCCATTTTTGATCAATGTAGATTTGATTGTAATTTACTATTGACATTTACAATTTAACATTTATTTTGTTATGTGTCAATGGTCTGAAAATATAAGGACATTACAACACAACTTTTTGTCAATAATTTTTGATATTGTGTTCTTTTACATTCACGGAACCCTTGACGAGCGAATTTTATTCGCACTTGTCTGACTTTTTTATTTAAACAACGAATAAACAATGGAAATTGTTAGTTAATATGATATTCGTGTATTGTCATCGGATATACGTATGCCTGCAAAGTTTCATTCATTTTCATTGAATATAAGGCAGTCAAATTAACGTTACAAGATTTGATAAAATAGTGTGAAGTAAAGAAAAGCGTTTAATTAAAAAAGATAGTCAAATTGAAAATAAACCTCAAATAGCAACACCTGCTATGTATTGAAAAAAGAAATAAATTCGAAATTTTTTTATTATTTTACTCAGCAATATTACGGGGCCAGGCCCACCCTGGAACAATTTCTTAGTTACGCCAATGCATGGGGCTGATGAAACGAAAACAAACGCAAAAGACAATGTTTTCATCATTTTTGAGCTTATTTTGTTTAACCTCATTCTATCTTTTGGACAAACTTTTAAACTATGACCTCAGGGATTTTCAGCTTTGTTGCCTAAGAGAGTTTATAAGAATTATACTTACCTAATGCACGCAAAATCTCAAGTCATTTAATTCCAATAAGAACATTATCAAATTCTCTTTTGTTTGTGTTTTATTTGTCTGAGTAAACCGTTCGAAAAAAATTAAATGAAAACAAAAAATACAACAACAAAAATTATGAATTAAAATAGTTATTTTTGTACAAGATGATAAAATTGCACTTTATCTTCGATAGCGTTTTTAGCGTCAAGACGTCAGCCGAGACGCTTATAAGCATCGAGAAGATAATGAAATTTTATCGTCGTGTGGAATACAACATTTTTTTCTATAGCAATTGTTAAAGAAGACCAAAAAATGAAGAAAAATCAATGATAAATTTAATTTAAAAGTGTTTGGAAAAAAGAGTTTCACGAAAAAATGAGTTGGCTTTAATAACTTTTTGGTTGCTACAGAGTTTTATAAACAAACAAACAAATCAATTATTTTGTTTTTTTGCAAAAAGTGAATTTGAAAATTAGCTAGTTTGGGTTTGTGAATATGTGCGATGTTGTTACAGAAAGAAAACTGCCTTCAAGAGGAGACTTCAAAGGCAATTCGAAAATTATTGCCCGAAAGATCGCGGATGGTTTATCAATTTTGAGAATACATGTGCTTTCAAAAATGGAAAAACTTGAAGAATGTCAACAGCAAATACTTTTTTATTCGCCTATATATTAAAGTATTACTTTATTACTGTGATTTGCGGCTTTAAAGTATCACTTTTCAACTATTTATTTTGTCGTCATAGCTACGTCCAAAAAAGTAAAAATCATTTGTATTTGTTTAAATTCTATGAAAAATAAATTTTTTTATCAAAGCAACCCGCAAATTCAAAATTTCATTATCCAATTAAAATAGTTGTTTTCATTTGTTGTCATACAATTTGGAAAACATAATAAATATTTTTTCAAGGGTTACTTGTTCCACATATTTTTATTTTAAAATTTATGAAAATTTATAATTTTAATTTAGAATAAACAACTTTTCTTAAAATATTTTGCTTGCGGCGAATAAAAAATAGTATATGATGCACGGACGTAAGCTATTTTGGACTTAATGTGGGTGCAAATCTCGGCTAGCGCCTCGATTTGCAAACTCCACATCCGTCCAAAATCTTTAGCTTTACGTCCTAGCATCATAAAGTACTATTTTATTCGTCTACATATTAAAGTGTTACTTTGTTACTGTGATTTGCGGCCTTAAAGTGTCGCTTTTAAAGCATATAATTTGTTGTCATAGTTACCTCCAAAAAAGTAAAAGACATTTGTATTTGTTTAAATTCTATAAAAAATAGAAATTTTTATCAAAGCAACCCTTAAATTGAAAATTTCATTATCCAATTAAAATATAGTTGTTGTCATTTGTTGTCATAGTTATACAATAATTTGGAAAAGATAACAAATATTTTGTCAAAGGTAACTTGTTCCACATATTTCAAAATTTATGGAAATTCATAAATTTAATTTAGAATAAAAATTTTTTGTTAAATATTTTGCTTGCGGCGAATAAAAAATAGTATATGATGCACTGACGTAAGCTATTTTGAACTTAATGTATTAAACATAGGCGAATAAAAATTAAATTTTTCAAACAAAAACATTTCGATATTCACATACTTTGATGTTGTTTCAAAAACATTATTTTTCTGAGATTATTCACCTGATTAAAATAATAAATAATACATTAACAACAATAATAGAATATATAACAAATGTGATACCAACATTCATTTCATCAGAATTCATATCCAGAATAGAATTATATTTTCAAAAAAGTTTTGATAACATTAAACAGAAACATCTATATAAATTTACAAGTTTTTCAAATAAACTAATGATTCCTCCAAACTTCGAGAACGGTAAGTTCTATTGGTGATCCTACCTACAATTTGTCAGCTTTCTTTTGTGGAATTATTAAGTCTAGTATTGGTAATACTTCAACAAACATCTTAAACTCACAGGATTTCAAAGCGAAAATAAAAGATGTCATAATACCTGGCAATCATGTTATAATTTCATTAGATGACTATTCACGAACATTGATTCAGAACTCGTGCTAATGCTTCTATCTACAGACTGACAACAAATTAAGAAGAGTGCGAAGTCAAAGTTATTAAAGTCTCAGTTCATAGATGCTGTCGAGCTAGTTCTAAATAATTGTGTTTTCTCCTACGACAATCACATTTATAAACAAAACTTTGGATCACCAAAAGGGTTCACCCATTAGCTCCAATGGTGGCTAATCCTGTAATGGAATGTGTGGAAACAAATTTTCTTGGCTCACTTGAGTTCTCAACTATATTTTTCTTCAGATACGTTGATGATATAATTACGTCTGTTTCTGAGGACAAAGTCGATGTTTTCTTAAATAAATTTCAATAGTTTTGATAAAAATATTCAATTTGCACTAGAGTCGGAGAAAGAGGGCAAAATTTCTTTCCTTGATACTATAGTGATAAGAAATAATGATGGTACTATCAGCACCAATTGGTACCATAAAACAACCTGGTCTGGTCGGTATTTGGATTTTAATTCATGGTTAACTTTGAGTTATAAGAAAAATACTATAAGTATCCGTACTTACAAGGAAAATTCTTCAACTATTAAGCCGCTTTTTCAGTTGCAGCAGTGTGAACGTTCCTTCATTCTTTCATTAAACGGTTTCTTCTCCTCGATTTTTTAGTTGATGAGAAATTTGCAGAATGATTTTGTCGCCATCTACAATTATTTTCGTAGAATTCAGAATGAACATTTGCAAGACACATTCAAAAATTTTAGGAAATGTTTCTTTTTTTGTTATAATAATATGATTTTTTGATTCTTTAGTATATAAATGGTAGTTTGGTAGAATTTTCACATCGATTTTATTTTAATTTATTATATTATTCTACCAAATTTGTTAATAAATTATTAATAAATATGTTTTAATTTTTTTTTAACTTTCCTCTAACTCTCGGGTTACAAGACTGTAAAAAGTTGTATTTTCCAAATATTTTATGAAATAGTTTTAAAATCAACCTGTCATTTTCAATATGATTTGCTTTACTGAATTGGTTCAAAAAACTTTTCATACTCAAACCAAAACATCTAAACCAAACGGTTTTTTCTCATATGCATAATTTTTTTAAAATTTTTTTTTATTAATTTTAAACAACAATTGCATTTAATTTATCTGTTGTAACGAAGAAGATTATAAGTCTAGATGGGAAGTGATAATAAATATAATTTAATCTGTTTTACCTTATTCATCAGTTTCCTTATTTCCCGTAATTGAAGTTTTCTTTGTTGGCGGTGGACGGTAACAATCAATTGACCCGTAAGTTTTATTATTAATCGAATCTTGTTTAATCATGTTTTCAAGGTTGGCAAATTGTGCTTAAAAAATGTAATGCATTTGTTGGTAATGACAAGTGGGGAAATAGTTATAAATACCATGTACAATGCAAATCAGATTTGTATATTTTCAATCGTTATACAGTTGAGATCATAGATAATCTGAACATGAAAGATTAATTCTGTTTTTAAGTGTTTAATAATTTTTAAAAATTAAAAGTGTAGTGTTACATAAAACGCATTGTGTTGTGTTTGTTGTTTTTTTATTGATTACTACTTAAAATTGTTACTAATTGCTGATTTTGTTATATTTTAATTATTAAATATTTATTGGATTTTATTAATTCTTAAATTTCTCAGACTATTTATTATTTTATAAAAAATATTTTTATACACTATACACTTTATACACTAAATTATATTATGTAAGTATTATACACTAAGTTATATTTTAAATTGTCAAAAATAAAAAATTATATTATAGAATGGACAATATTAGTGAAGTCATTCAAAAAAGTAAAATGACTTTTTGGAGAGCAAAAGACAATTTTGAAACCCTTGAAAATGGTTTCAAAGAAATTAGAAAAAACTTAAAGTTTCTTAAAAAAGAATTGCACAAATCTGTAACTTCTGGACAGAAAAGCAGAGTTGCAAGTGCTATCAACCTCCTATTAGGATTTCGATCCCAAATGAAAGTTTTAAAAATGCGAAGTGTAAAACTAAAATACTGCTCTAAACGTGTAAGGTGTGAATACACGCAATCTGCTTTTAAAAGTAGAATTAAAACACTAACAATCACCAATTTAACACACATAGAACCAGCGGATTTTCTAGATGATTGTGAAAAAACATTCCGTCTTCGGATTAAAAATTTATTAAAAAGTGAATCTGCATTGAAAGTGAATGCTGTATTTTGTTGTGAATTTAAAATTATGAAAGAAGGAGTTGAACAGTTAGAATTTAAATACATGAATACAAAAAATCGTGAAATATATGGAGACCCTAATATTGGGGGTTGGTTTAAGAATAACATTACAGATGTTTTATTAAAGGATCTTGTAGAATTTCAAGCTAAACAAAGTGGTTGGGCTATATCAGCAATTATTAATTTAACATTAACTATTAATAAATTTACACCACAGCTTGGATCATCTTATATAGAACTTTATCCTAAAATAAAAATTAAAAAAGCCTGCATTAATGTACAAAATGACGATAATGCCTGCTTTGTCTGGTCATTGATTTCAGCATTGTATCCAGTTAAAAAGAATCCTCAACGTGTAACGAAATATCCACATTACTCAACAATTTTCAACATGAAAGGAATTCAATTTCCAATGACTATTAATCAAGTTCCACACTTCGAGAGGCAAAACGATATTTCCATCAATGTATATTTGTTAAGGCTATGTAACAAAAACAATTCTGAAAATTATGTTACTTTACCCGCATATTTAACAAAGAAAAAGATGGAAAAGCACGTTAATCTATTATTAATTCAAAATAGATATGAAAAAGATGAGTATCAAAAATCATCCACTGTTGATTGTGATTCCATTAAATATCATTATATGTATGGATTAAAGATTTATCACGTTTTCTATCATCACAGCTAGATAATAGACAGAAGAAAAAATACTTCTGTGATCGATGTCTTCACTATTTTCATACTACTGAAAAACTTCAAGATCATAATGAAAATTGTGTTAATCAAAATAATTGCAAAATTCAACTGCCAACGCTCGATAATAATATAGTTAAGTTCAAAAATTTTAAAAATAAAATACTTGCACCATTTATAATTTATGCAGATTTAGAATGTATACTAAGTAAAGTTGATGTCCACACTAAGTATCAAGATCATGTTCCGTGTAGTGTTGGCTTTTATGTTAAATGCTCATATGATGACAAACTATCATATTTTGAGTCAAATCGAGGTGGGGAGTGTATAATGAATACCTTGGTCTTATAGAAAACTAAAAACAGTAGCTGAAAACGTAGATATTATTTTGAAAAATCCGCTTAAAATGATTGATTTAACTAAAGTTGAAAATTCCAAATTTAATACGAGCCAAAAATGCCATATTTGCGAGAAACCTTTCACCACTAATGATATAAAAGTGCGTGATCATTGCCATTTCACGGGTGTGTTTCGAGGTTCTGCACATAATAGTTGCAATATTAATTTTCAGGATGGCCACACCATTCCTATTGTTTTTCATAATTTAAGTGGTTATGATTCACATTTTTTCATAGAAAATATAGCCTCCGATATAGGGTTTCTAAATATCTGACCTATTTGATTATCCGGATATCGAATACATAAACAATAAATTATCCGGATAATCCGGATATCCGCATAATTAAACAATAAATAAAACAATGTTTTTACTTTGCGGCATTTAAATCATTTATGTATATTTTTCATGTATCTATATTAACTAATTTTTATACATAGTCACAAAATACCAAAAATAGTAACAAATCATAAATAATAATAATAAAAAAAATAAAATTATTGATAAATTTAATTAAATTAATGAAGTTGTTGATGCATTTATAAAAATGCGTATTTTAGAAAAATTATTGCATTAATTAATTAATTATTACAATGTCTCGAAATTGAGTCGAGTTCTAATTTTTGTCCTGGTAAGACCAGCAGTTGAAAATACCCGCTCCGTTACAGTCGATGTAGGTTTTATTGGTAATAATGCAATATAGAATATTTAAATTGCCCGTCCGTCTTTTATAATTATTTAAATAAATTAAATCTTTTTTCAGCAATATGCAACTTTCTTCATTCTGCTTATCAACATGAGTAATTAAAGCAATAGCATTCTCAAGTACTTTCTGCAGTCACGATTTCTTATACAAACTTCACTACTTAGACTTTCTTCATCTTCACTTTCAGTAGTAATTTCATTAGTGATTTCCCCAGAGTCATAATTTAGAAGTACAGCTCTCACAAACTTTAAAAAAATAGCCAATACTTCAGATTTTATTGATAGGGCCACAAGTTTATAAAACATTATTTTTTTTAAATTAATATAGCATTAAATAAATATTAGTAAAATATATTTACACTGCAGATTCACGAAGTGTTTCATAAAATATTCAATGATTAAAGTTTTCAAAACACTAAAGTTGTAAATAAATTTTTACAACTTATAGTCACTTCACTGCACTAACAAACTTTGCAACGCAAGTTAATATTTATTTGAACTTTTCAACGCAATTTAATTATTTTTTTTACAAAATAAACGGTTTTTTAATATTCGGATAATTGCAAAAAAGCATCCGGATAGTCAAATAGTCAAAATATGGTCGAATAATTTATACTTGAAAACAGATGTTCTACTTTTGACTGATGTTTTTGAACAGTTCCGTACAAGCTGTCATAAAACTTATGGATTAGACCCGGCCCACTATTTTACACTCCCCGGATATAATTGGGATGCGATGCTTAAATATACTAACATAAACTTAGAGTTGATAACGGATATTGATTTACTAATGTTTATTCGTGGTATTCGTGGTGGTCTAAGCCAATGCTCCAAACGTTCTGCTAAGGCTAATAATAAATATATACCCGAATATGATCCAACCCAACAGTCAAACTTCTTGATGTATTTTGATGTAAATAACCAATATGGTTGGGCAATGTCTCAATTCTTGCCATACGGTGGATTTAAGTGGTTAAAACATATCTACAATTTTGATGTTGCTACGATTTCCGATGATTCAGAAAAAGGATACATAATAGAAGTTGATTTAGAATATCCTAATGAATTACATGATGTTCATAATGACCTACACTCAGAGAATTTTGTTAGTAAATTTAATAACCGCCCGTTTTAAAAAAGTGTAATAAGTTATTTTATTAATCGAAATACGATTTTTATTCAAATAATTACCACAGTAGTTCGGTTAATACTTTTTGTTATTATTTTAATAAAAATGTTTATTAAAATAAAAATACGGTCAATATTATTAAAAAAATCACAACGGTTTATTAAATTAATAACCAATTTTTATTAAAAAAATGAATTCAGATATTCAAATAAAAAGACATGTGATTAACGTAGAGCTATTAAAATAAAAACATAAATTGTTATTTTTGTAGTTAAATTTAATAACCATTTTATTTATTTTATTATATTAATTACTGACGTTTTTACTTTCCAAACGTAAATTATTAGATTAATAATAGTATACATTAATCTAACCTTTGGTTTTTATTTGTAATAACCAGACGCTGAGTAAACTACTTTAAAAAAATTTTTAAATAGTTTTGTGAATAGTTAAAAGTGTTGTTAAAAAAAATGAATCGATAAAGTAAGGACGCATTGTGAGTTTTACTTTTTACAATAAAATAATACAATGATAGTTAGTTTATAGAAACTTCTTCCCTGAAGAGATCTCTCCTCGAGATCGAAAATATATTTGGAAAAATAAAATAAAATATTAAAGTGATAAAGTCTTAATTTCATTAAAAATTCAAGATAATTAAATTCAAATCACACTTTAACTAGCTAAAAAGTAAAATATTATAATTAACAATGATAACTAATTTTAAAACTTAATGAGACATTTGATTTTAGACCACATATTATAATAAAGAACCAGTGAAAACAGCCAGCTGGTAAAATTTATCAAAAATTTTATAACTTTCTAATTCTATGCCAAAGCTGGTCTTATTGGTAAAAGAAAAACACCTGATTTGTCGTTGGCAAGTAAACGAATACCTTCGGTATGTGAAACTTTTTAAATTTTTTACTGTTTATACCGTGATAAAAAAAAATGGTTTTTCAGTTCATGAAGCAGATCCGTTTGAACATATAGAAATTTTGTTCAATGAACAGAGTAGTTGGGCTGCAATTGAGTCTGCATGGGATAGTACTAAATAACTATACGACTCAACTACATTTCAACACAAAAATTAACTCCGGAATTTTTAACCAAATGGAAGCAATATAAATCGCCGCTTTGTTGGTAATTAATAACTTAATATTAGTATATTTCAATAAAATTTTAATTATGATTTTCCTTTTAAAATTTTCAGATTGCCATTGATTTTATTTTTATACATTGTTTCCGAAAGCATGCGATATTTCTTGTAAATTGCCAACATTTATTTAGAAAACTCAGCCCATATTTGAAGAGCAAATAACAGATAAAAAAACTCAAGAGAAATTGCTGAAGAGCTTCGCAATACTGAGAATATGACAGAAAGTGAGTTTTTTAAATTTGTCTATTTTTTAGCTCCAAAAGCTTTGAAGGATTATATAAAATATAAATATAAAAGTAGTTTTTGGACATTTATACTGAGTAGTGAGTTCCAGTTAGCTGCTAAATTGTACTAAACTTCTAAATCTAAATTTAATTTCACAAAATTACCGAATTTTAATCTAAATTAATAGTTGTTAGATATTGTTTAATATATGAATTTCTTCCCAATTATTTAGAAACAAAATGTTGATTTGACTACATTGATTTAGTCTTAGAACGTTTAGTACAATTTAACATTAATTGGAACGCAGTGTTAATATGTAATTTTTTCGGGTGAAAGTCGAAAAAAACCATTCCATGTTTGATTCTGTAATAATATAACATTTTTCTATTGTCTTCTGTGTTATATTATGTATTTAGATGGTATTCTGTTATCAATAAAACTAGTTTACAAGAAAAATCTCCCGAAATAAAACACAATTTTTCTTATAGATTCGGACCTCCTAAGCACGAATATCATATTCATTTTTTTAGGTTGAAAGAATACGAAAGTTGAAAAAATACGAAAAATTCACGTTTTTTTTTAAAAATTTTCCATTTTCAACGCCATAAATTTTGAACAAATAAAGAAATTTTTTTTAATTTCTTGGAACCTATAGTAGCTTCAATTTTCTTTCTTTTAAGCTAAAAGATACGAGTATTGGTGCAGTTTGCAGCAAGTTATTCAAATTTTCCCAAAGAAAGTCAAAACTCAAAATTGAAGCTACTTTAGGTTCCAAGAAACTAAAAAAAATTAGTGTTTTTGTTTGTTCAAAATTTATGGTGTTGAAAATGGAAAAATTTAAAAAAAACGTGAATTTTTCGTATTTTTTCAACTTTATTTTGACTGTAACTTCCAGAATCCTTAATGGATTTTTACAAAATATAGATCAAAATGTTTGTTGGCATAATTACTATGAACATGTTTCATTAATATATTTAATTTGTTTGTTTTGCAAAATATGAGACCCAAAATCCGAAACAGCATTTTTGATCACCGAAAAAAATGGTTTTTCGTGAATATCTCAAAAACAAGAGCTAACCAAAAAAATGAATATTATATTCATGTTCAGGAGGTCCAAATCCATAAGAAAAGTTGGGTTTTATTCAGGGAGACAAAAAAAGTTCAAAATTTGTAAACTAGTGAATTTATTTACTGCACAGCATACTCCGTCCAACTAAAAAAATTTTGGAGCATAAAATTTTTAAAAATTACACTGTTTGAGATTCTCAAAACCGTTGTGCAATTATAGGTCATACTGTTCAAATTTTAGAAGAGATGTTATAAAAGTATTAGGATCAAAAAGGATCAATTCAACCTCTGTTGTTGATTGATGGATCTATAACAAAGTCAACGCAAATACTAGTATGTTTTAATAATGTAATGTGTGTTCAAAATATTTTATTTATTGAATTTAAAATATCAGCAACAAATTTTGGGAATTTCGTTAAAAAGTATTTTTATACATTGAAAAAGAAAGAGCACATTATTCCGTAAATTTGTTGATTGATTTGTTAAATTCAAATCTATAATATATATTATTAGTTTAATTATGTAAATTTATTTTTTAGTATTTATTATTTTGCATACGAGCATTTCCTTTCATTACTTTCATTTTTTAATTTTTGTCATATATAAATTTTGAAAATTCTTTAAAACAAAACAAAAGTTTAAATTATGTTAAAAACCAAAATATATAAAATGTAAATACTTTAAAATTAAATAAAAATAATTAAAAATAAATAAAATTGTTAATAAAAATTTATTTTTCTTTTATTTAAAAGTGTAAAATATAAGTTTCATTCCATTATTAATTTAATAACATCTTAATATTAATTTAATAAGAAACTATTATTAATCTAATAAGACCGTATGATTAATCTGATAACCTGATATTATTTTAATGACAACTTTTTATTATTCTAATAATATATATCATTCATCCAATGGATATCTGATATTAACCTAACCCATTATGTTATTAATTCAATAATAATTTTTATAAATATAAAAGCTATCGGTTTAAGATTGAAAATTAAAATTTTTTTTGTTAGTAAATCTTACGAACAAAAAATATTAGTTTAATAACGCCTGTTATTACGAAATTAGTGAAAATAATCACAAGTTGTGATTAGCTGTATAATAATCACCAAATTATTAATCTAATGGCTATTTTGATAGTTTTTAATAACAGAATTCTCTGAGTATACCATTTTACCCTGAACATCGATGCAGTTCTGGATCAAAAAATCAGAAATAAAATGATTTCGAGAAGAATCTCTTCAAATTAATGATTAATGCTATTTTTGGAAAGACAATGGAAAATGTTCGCAAATATAAATAAATTGGTAACTAAATGGCTAGGAAGATATGGTGCTGAGGCATATATATCGAAACCCGAATTTAAATGTTCCACAATTTTTAATGAAAATTTAGTCTCTATTGAATTAAATAAATCTGAAATATTTTTTAATAAACCAATATACATTGGAATGTGTATTCTAGACTTGGCAAAAACAACTCTTTATAGCTTTCATTATGACTATATGGTCCCACAATTTGTATCTAATTGTAAAATTTGTTATACAGACACAGATACTTTAATTTATGAAATTTTATGTTCTGATATATATGAAATAATTAAAAACGATTGTCATTTACACTTCGATACGAGCGATTATCAAGCTGATAATATTTGGGGTATTCCACTTGTAAATAAAAAAATTCCTGGTATGATGAAAGATGAGAATAATGGAAAAATAATGACGGAGTTTGTTGGCCTACGATCAAAAATGTATGCACATAAAGTGCAAATTAATGATAAAAAAGAAGAAAATAAGAAAGCGAAAGGGGTGAAAAAACAGATTATGAAATGTAGACTAACATTTGATGATTATACATTTTGCTTAAATAACGAAAAGATAAAAGTGGTTACTCAAAACCTAATTCAATCGAAAAAGCATGTTGTAAGTTCGTACACTCACATCAAAACTGCACTCAATCCTCACGATGACAAAAGATTTTTAGTCAAGGATGAATATGAAACTTTAGCTTGGGGACATTATAAAATAATGGAAATAAATTAAATTATTTTATCACTCACTTCATTACATATCATTTTTGTTGTTTAAAGTTTAAATAATTTATTCATAATCCAATTTCTATTAAATATTTAAATTTAAAAATAGTTTGCTTAATTAATTTATCAATATTAATTTGTAAAATATTATATTTATATATAAAATAAAATTACAATTAAAAGTGAAAAAAGGGTTGTTTAAATGGAAGCTCAAATATTCAAAACAATAACAAACAAATTGGGTTGACGTCGACATTAAAATTGAATTGAAATAGAAATTAATAATTGTTGCAATTTGGCTTTTAATTTTTTAATTTTTAAATTTTAATTTTTAATTTTTAATTTTTAATTTTTAATTTTTAATTTTTAATTTTTAATTTTTAATTTTTAATTTTTAATTTTTAATTTTTAATTTTTAATTTTTAATTTTTAATTTTTAATTTTTAATTTTTAATTTTTAATTTTTAATTTTTAATTTTTAATTTTTAATTTTTAATTTTTAATTTTTAATTTTTAATTTTTAATTTTTAATTTTTAATTTTTAATTTTTAATTTTTAATTTTTAATTTTTAATTTTTAATTTTTAATTTTTAATTTTTAATTTTTAATTTTTAATTTTTAATTTTTAATTTTTAATTTTTAATTTTTAATTTTTAATTTTTAATTTTTAATTTTTAATTTTTAATTTTTAATTTTTAATTTTTAATTTTTAATTTTTAATTTTTAATTTTTAATTTTTAATTTTTAATTTTTAATTTTTAATTTTTAATTTTTAATTTTTAATTTTTAATTTTTAATTTTTAATTTTTAATTTTTAATTTTTAATTTTTAATTTTTAATTTTTAATTTTTAATTTTTAATTTTAATTTTTAATTTTTAATTTTTAATTTTTAATTTTTAATTTTTAATTTTTGATTTTTAATTTTTAATTTTAATTTTAATTTTTAATTTTTAATTTTTAATTTTTAATTTTTAATTTTTAATTTTTAATTTTAATTTTTAATTTTTAATTTTTAATTTTTAATTTTTAATTTTTAATTTTTAAGTTTTAATTTTTAATTTTTAATTTTTAATTTTTAATTTTTAATTTTTAATTTTTAATTTTTAATTTTTAATTTTTTATTTCTAATTTTTTAATTTTTATTTTTTTTCTAATTTTTAATTTTTAACTTTTAATTTAAAATTTTTTTTTTTTTTTATTTCTAATTTTTTTAATTTTAATTTTTTATTTCTAATTTTTAATTTTTATTAATTTTTACTTTGTAACAATTGACTATTTGTATTATGTAGTTTTTTATTTCAAATCATACACATTCGGCTTAAAATTCAAAATAAAAGACATGTCATATTAAAATTAATAATGTTTTAATAATTGGAGATAAAGCTAAAGTTGAAAAATAATTAAAATAATGAATGAATGAATGAACAAAAGATTACTCTTCTCATTTTACGAAAACTTAAGATTTAAATTAATTTTGGTTTATGCTAATAATTTTTTTCTTTTAATTCACATTTATCATAAATAAAAACAACCATAACATAGCACAACATTTCATTAAAACGTGAACATCAATCCACAACTTTTTTACAATAGCATGTTTTCAAATCTCATTCTTTTTTAGAAAAATAATATGCAAATGTGATTTAATGATCAAAGACATGTTTTCCCTAATTTGCATGATGCCGATATAAACCAAAACTGGATAAAATACCTTTTTTTCTTTGACGGGAAAAAAGTTTAACATTTTACTTCTGCTGACAGGTGCAAAAATGCTACTTTTCATAAAATACTTTTTTCCCCGGGAAAAAAGTATGTACTTTTTTCCCGGATAGATAAAAATATATATATAAATACATATATACACATAAATGATGAATATTATGAATATTTATGAACATTTATGACTATTTTAATGTTAATGAAAAGTTATACCGTTTTCTTCTTGATGTTAATAACTGGTTTTGACAAATAAAATGAAACTTAATTTTAAGTTTTTATTCAAGAAAAATTCGTATGGTGTGGTGAATATACATATTGTAATATTTGTTTAATATTATTTTTTCAATAATTATATTAATATTTATCCAGTCACAGAAAAAAATAGTGTATTATACACGGGAAAAATTGTAGATTTTAGCTCTCGGTTTTTTGTCTCCCTCCGCTTCGCGTCGGGAGACAACACAACCTCGAGCTAAAATCTACTACTTTTTTCCCTTGTATAATAAATAACTATTATAAAGACTTCATACTTATCACATCCCAACATGTTTAGTTTTTCTTACAGATTTTTTTGTTAGAGACTAATAAAACACTAAAACAATTATAGTAACTAGGAAGGCCCGGCGTGCTTCGCTACGCTTATAAATAAAGTTTTTGCGTAGACATTTTGTTGACGTAGAAGCAATGATTTCAAAAAGTGGTAACGAGAAATGCTAGCATATAATTTTTAATTTTTCTTTTTAAATATATGAATGAAAAATAATCAGAACTCTAGCTGATCAGTTCGGATATATGAAAAATTAGCGATCAAATAAGTTTTCAAGTAAGCTTATTTTATCTCTAACTTATTTGATCGCTAATTTTTCATATATCCGAACTGATCAGCTAGAGTTCTGATTATTTTTCATTCATATATTTAAAAAGAAAAATTAAAAATTATATGCTAGCATTTCTCGTTACCACTTTTTGAAATCATTGCTTCTACGTCAACAAAATGTCTACGCAAAAACTTTATTTATAAGCGTAGCGAAGCACGCCGGGCCTTCCTAGTTAATTTTAAAGCATGAATAGAACACATTGAAATTTCATCTATAATAATGATTGATGCATTATTAATATATGTGCCATGTACACTGTTTGGAGTTATATTTGGCATTGAATTCTCTAATAATGGAATTGGTAATTTGAAAACATTATGCAAAGTTCGCCCCCCAATCAAAAGAGTTGATGCAATACCACTGAAGGCAGTTACAATACACGAAAGATTTAGTGAATTAAATTTATGAATGATTGCCGTTTGAACAAAAGTTTTGCCACAACCTGCATGAGCTGTCAAGAAAAAAAGCTAAAGCATTCGGAGGAACATTCAAACCACAGATAAATGCAAATAATTGACGAAACTGTTTTGGTGATTGAATTTCTGAAGCTTCAAGTAAACATTCACGCTATTCATTATCATTTGTTGCAATACCTCGAGCTTCACATGCTGCAACAAAAGTAGGGTAGGGTACACCTTCATACATACGTAGATCAAAAAAAGATTTTGGACCACGAACATGCAACAGAAGTAAACGCATATGAAACAATTCTATATCTTTTGGAGTAACCATGTATTATACTGGCCCTGATACGGAGCCAGTTATTATTTTTGGACCTTTAAAGAAATATAATATGCTAGAAATTTTCCTAGCACGCCGGATATCTATTTATCCCCGGTACGACCCTTGAGATTGGGAATCTCTTATTTTGTATAATTAGCCTGTCATCAAAATACCCAAGTTAAAACACACAAAAAAAAAACTAAATTTCAATACTAATATAAAATAAAACAATAACTTATCTTAAATTGTTGATTGATGATCTGGTTCATCAAAATTTCTTGCTAATTCCACTGTTTCATCAATAACTTTTATATATTTTTTTCCTTGCAATACTAAAAATATCTTTCAATGATTTCAATAAATCTTGTTCTTCTGAGTGCAAATTCTCGACGTGTGATGTTAGACGTTCTGGTGTTTTTAAATCTTCTTTACAAATCGGACATAAAAAATCCTTCCAAGATATCATTATCACTATCAAAAGGATTAGCCATTATAAATTTAAAATAATACTACATCATTTATCTTCAACCACTTTATTCTTTAGATGCAACAAACATTTTTGTTTTGATCATAGAAATTGGATCAAAATTATTTTACTTCATACAATAATTAACCTGTCAGAATAAGTGGAATAACTTATTATTAAACTGTGTTAAAATTATTTGAAAATATTCTTTATGTTTCCAGACACAAAATTTAATTCTATTTAACTATAAGCTATGTTTATTTAATGTTTAAAACAAGAACAATTGAACATTTTCTTTTTAATCACAAAAATGGAATGAATCTTTTTAAAATTGCCAAATGTGATTTTGCTTTTGACATCTTATGATGTCAAAACAAAATCGGGTAATACTTGAAATTCAGCAATGATTAACAACGACGTCTGTTCATTAGTATTGGAAATAAAAATTTAGTACGTTCGTTGGCTTTTTATAATATATTCAAAATCAATTAGCAGTTAAGTTGGGAAAATTTTAAAAGTACTATTAATGTAAAAATGAACGGAAATTAATGTAATACATTTCTATTGAATTGAAAACAAAGAGGAATTTGATTTTATTATTGTTTTGCGATTATTGCGATCGTTACACCATGAATTCAAGGTAAAAATCAAGATTTCTACTCTTGAAATCACAAAAACGTCGCCATCCCCTCCATGACAGAAAACCCCAAAGCACTATTAAACTTAAACTAATAATAGAAATTCTAATAACTAATAAAAAAAATTATAATAACTAAGTAATATTAAATATAACACCTATTTAAATTCTAAAAACCGAGAATTAAATTTATAACTATAATAACTAATGATTAAGAATAGATGTTTAATTTATGACAACTAATAATTCTAACACTAAATTTAATTTTATAAAAAAAATATATTGAAAAACTTAGGCTTGGTATATAGGAAACAGACGCTAGAGATTTCGATGGTAAAACCCGCAAAATCATGACTCGCAATCACCAACAATAGTAAAACCAATTCTCAACAAAAAAAAATGGAGCCAGTACAACGGAAATGTAAAAAGGATGAAAGCACAAAAACGAAAAAAAACAACGAACGCCCAATTCGAAAACATACAAGATTTTCTTGTAAAAACAAACTTTATAAAGGAACAAAAAGGACCACCGTCGTAGCCAATCTTTGCTGAATCTTTCACAAAAATTCCTAAAACATTATATATGTAAAAGTATAATCTATTTATTTAATTTCAGATATACTGAAATAATTATATATACCTAAAATTAGTTATTGACGATAGCACCCCTAAAATATATTTATTTATTTTTAAAAAAAATTGAAAAATAAAAAATATTCAGAAAGGATGTTTATTTATTGGATGCACCGTCCTAACTTTGAAATATTGATTTATTTTTTTTTTAAAAAATAAAAAATATTTATTTATATCTTGACGTAAAGCTTAATTAAGAAAATTTATTTTATTTAGCTACCTAAAACTATTTAGATTCTAAAAAAAATTATTTATTTACCTAAAATTATTTAATTACGAAAATTTACTTTATTTAATAAAAAAATTTATTTATTTAATTTTTGAAAAATTTGTTTGATTTATTTTATTTTTTTATTTAATATCATAAGAGATTCCCAAAATCAAGATTCGTCTGGAGACAACTGTAAAAAGTAAGTATGGTTACAATATCCATTTTGTTTAAATTTGAATTCCCGCGTTCGCGAGCCCACTCCAACAATGCATGTGAGAACTGACTAGAAAAGCCCCTAACGACCAGATTCTACAGAACAGATTCTCCCCAACCTAATAAAACAATCACAACTGTCACGATTAGACACTAGGTCCATTTCTACTGACCCAGTTGTGCTTGTTTAGTCTACAAATAAATTACACCTAAACCTAATGCGAAAGTTGAAGAACGCTCCCGAGCACCAGACTTCAAACCCTAAACTCTATGAAAAATTGTTTTATTGTAAAAGCTAAGTGGAAAAGTGGAAAAGTTTTTTGAATTTGTTTGAGGTGAAGCCTCTGATCCTGAAAGCAAAGTACAATTGGTTCTTCTCTTCATTACACCGAAGAAGCCTCTGAGCAAAGAATGGTACTACTGGTTTGCACCTAAGTACAAACACAGCAACACCACTCCTCGTCCCCGAGAACTTCCTCGCCGAATAAAGAGAAGAAACCAATGTTCTTCGATCGCATAACCCCGATGGCCATAGGCGATCTAAGAACGACATTAATGTTAAAGAGTGAAGCTCTATGGATGGCTTTTTAGGCCTACCGCTGAGAAAAGTGAATCAATAAACCTAAATAATATATAACTTATCCATAATCTAAATAATTTCTTATTTAAAAATGCTAAATCGAAACATGAAATACATAATATGTGTTAATAAAGTTTTACATGAAATTAATTAAATCTAATCTTCAGACTAGATAATAAATTGGTAATTTATATTATAAAAAAAATTACGATTATTTTAAATTCAAACTAAGCTTACTAATTTTTAAGTTATTAACTCTAATATATTTGTTTAGGTTAAATCTTTCGCTTTATTTATTGTATCCAAAACAAAAATAAATGTTAGCTAAGAACAACTGTTTCCATATCTATACCACTTTTTAAAATTAATCGCAATGAAAAAATAATTCTAAAAAAATGGTGGTAGCTAAAATGGACTCATACGAGATCTGTATACGTACATCCGCGGATCATTATGATGACAAATGTAGAGATATTGATTTGGATCCGGCTCACTCTATAAAGTTGATGGGAATTAATTATTTTCAATTGTACTTCCATAAACTCAGACCAATAATACTTTGAAAGTAGTGACGAAAGATTTAAACTTATACAAAACTGTTGAAAAGCTATTTGGTCAATGTTAACCTTTATTACGTTAATAACATCCTAAAACTCATAGAAACATGACTTAACCACAATCAGAAAAACATACGATTAATTTCATATATAAATTAATTGCATCATCCAAAAATATGTACAATATATAAACAAATATATGTACAATATGTACATGGTAGCATAAAAAAATTTCAAAAAAAAACTGCTTCCCCAAAACGGTTTTCTTTTTTCCAAATAAAAAAACAATTAGTATTACTAAAAGCAAATGACAGCACAAAAAACAATCTCCAAAAAAATTGCTGTCCCAAAACGGTTTTTTTCAAAATTAAAAAAAAAATTAGTCTTAACTAATTATACAATGAGGAACAGGGGCCTCCTTATCAACCCCTGACCCCTCATAATTGTATACATTCTTATCAAAATTCAAAATATATAATTTCCTAATCAAAACGAAACCAATAACTGGTTTATTTCAAGATACACAAAAAGCTGATTGACAACCACGGCCCAAACCGGTTGCCACCACCCTATTACCAAAAAAAAACCACAACTGGTTTATCCTAAAACTTACAAAGAGAAACGCGGAATTCTTTAAATTTGAAAATATAAATTTAGAGTACTTATGATAAATATACACATGAACACCTTAGAAACTAAACCTTTATTTTTTCCTCTAGCTTTCTAACAAAATTTAGCTAAATAAACCGACGCGAAAAATAAACTATATATAGATATTAATTAATCTGAATTGAAATAATCAATTAATATATAAATATATAAATATAATAATATAAAATGTTCCACAAAAAAAAGTTTTTTTCAAAAAAAAACCGGCTTGCCAACGCCCAACCTGGAAAATATTTTCCCACCAAATAATATAACTGTAATTAAGCTAACGGGTCCCTTTTTGTTCGGCGCTAGTTATTATACTGGCCCTGATACGGAGCCAGTTATTATTTTTGGACCTTTAAAGAAATATAATATGCTAGAAATTTTCCTAGCACGCCGGATATCTATTTATCCCCGGTACGACCCTTGAGATTGGGAATCTCTTATTTTGTATAATTAGCCTGTCATCAAAATACCCAAGTTAAAACACACAAAAAAAAAAACTAAATTTCAATACTAATATAAAATAAAACAATAACTTATCTTAAATTGTTGATTGATGATCTGGTTCATCAAAATTTCTTGCTAATTCCACTGTTTCATCAATAACTTTTATATATTTTTTTCCTTGCAATACTAAAAATATCTTTCAATGATTTCAATAAATCTTGTTCTTCTGAGTGCAAATTCTCGACGTGTGATGTTAGACGTTCTGGTGTTTTTAAATCTTCTTTACAAATCGGACATAAAAAATCCTTCCAAGATATCATTATCACTATCAAAAGGATTAGCCATTATAAATTTAAAATAATACTACATCATTTATCTTCAACCACTTTATTCTTTAGATGCAACAAACATTTTTGTTTTGATCATAGAAATTGGATCAAAATTATTTTACTTCATACAATAATTAACCTGTCAGAATAAGTGGAATAACTTATTATTAAACTGTGTTAAAATTATTTGAAAATATTCTTTATGTTTCCAGACACAAAATTTAATTCTATTTAACTATAAGCTATGTTTATTTAATGTTTAAAACAAGAACAATTGAACATTTTCTTTTTAATCACAAAAATGGAATGAATCTTTTTAAAATTGCCAAATGTGATTTTGCTTTTGACATCTTATGATGTCAAAACAAAATCGGGTAATACTTGAAATTCAGCAATGATTAACAACGACGTCTGTTCATTAGTATTGGAAATAAAAATTTAGTACGTTCGTTGGCTTTTTATAATATATTCAAAATCAATTAGCAGTTAAGTTGGGAAAATTTTAAAAGTACTATTAATGTAAAAATGAACGGAAATTAATGTAATACATTTCTATTGAATTGAAAACAAAGGGGAATTTGATTTTATTATTGTTTTGCGATTATTGCGATCGTTACACATGTATAATCGAGCAACAACTTTATCAGCCCCACGTTGTCTTCTTTTCCACGATTTACTTTGGTCATACCAAACATAATTAATTCTGTATACAAAAACTCATTAGCTAAATTATCAATGGAATTCAAATGGAAAAATGCTAACAATTTTGTTCTTGATACATTTGCGACTGTGCCAGCCACATTACCATTCCTGATATAAACATTTTGTCTATTAGGCAAATGACAATCAAGTCGAATAATTGTATGAGATTGAAAATGCATTGGAAATTCAAATATGCGCCAAGCAGCTTCAGTCGAACCAACATACCGTCCATTCAAAAAATCTTGAATTTCATTTCCCACAATCGCATCATCATTATTCACTGCATTCTCTCCATTCACTCTCAATTCAACATTGGCAGAATCATACTCTTTATATACATACTTGTAAACATATTTCACACTTTTAACAGTCGTACATATTTCCACGTTAATATGACAATTGAATTTTGCAAGAAGATAAATATTATACGGAACAACATATCTATTATCAAGAGATGCACCACGTACATCAACACTCATACCATTATCACGTCGACGGTACAAAGGATAACCATTCACATATTCTTTAATATTTTCAGAAAAAGGTTTTGGAAAATTATTACTACATTTACCACTCTCATACAAACAGAATTGGGATTTAGAGCACCACATGGTTCATGCATCATATGACGTTTCACATATTCATGTAATTTAGGAAAAAGAATGGGATCAGGGATTTCAGTACATACAAATTTATTAATCATTTCATTTCCATCAATTCTATCTTCATCTGACAAATTTAACAAAATTCATCATTTTTAAAAATAGCAACCACATCAGTTTGAACAGCATCATTAAAACGACGAATATCACATTCTCTGTTAACTTTTATAACCATTGACACATCAGCAGTAACATTCTCAGGTCTTTCACAAAATTCATGCATTGATTTAAAAGAACGAACAAAAGGATTCACACGATCTAACTCAAAACCTATCTTACGCATAAGAAAAAATTCGAAATGAAATTTAAAACATAGAAAAACAATATGTACGTTTATTCACATTCAAAGAAATAAATATACTAACAGCTGAGAAAAAATTAAATATAAAAAAGAATAACAAAATAAAGTTTTAAGTTTCGTTTTTGTTGTTCGTTGTTCGATAGCAAATATATTTTTATATGTATGTAAACTTATAATGCATATGTATAGAAAAAGTTTTCCGTATATAATAACTTTTTTATTTATGATCCGATTTGTTTGAATCCGGATCCCAATATAGGTTACACTAATATCAGTTAGCTGTGAAAATTTGAATTGAATCCATCTGCGAATAAAAAAGCCTTATGCTCCACAAAGTTTTAATCTAGCGTATTAATATATAAGAAGATAATTTTACTTTAGATTTGCACATAAATACATACACAACGGTAAAATAAAAATAACATTCACATTCACAAAACTAATATAACAATAAACATAAATTAAAACTGAAATATTTCAACGAATAAATCAAACTGAATCAATCATTACTTTTTATGAAGGCATCATTACCTTAGGAACGACCTCGGAAACTGTACCCGGACTACGATTTAAAAATGGGAACCTGGAACGTGCTAAGCCTCAGAAGACCAGGGGATCTCCTAAAACTAACACAACAAGTCGAGAGCTACACACTGGATGTAGTGGCATTACAAGAACTAAGATGGCCAGGGAGTGGAATCCATGAAACAGCGAAAGGATACACTCTTTATTATTGCGATCATCAAAACGGAGGAGAATTTGGAGTTGGCTTTCTTATACATCGTCGCGTGAATCAGCATGTTATCGACTTCTGCCCAATTAATATGCGGTTATGCACACTGAGAATCCGCACGCAAAAATTCAATGTAACGATCGTCAATGTTCATGCACCTACTGAAGATAAAGCAGATGATATTAAAGACCTGTTCTTCCTAGAACTCGAAGAAGTCATCAATAACATCCCGCGGCACGATATAAAAATCGTGGTAGGTGACTTTAATGCTCAAATTGGTAGGATTGCAGAACTTAAAACACATATCGGCCCCAATAGCTTGCATCATACCAGCAACAATAACGGTTTTCGCGCAGCCGAGCTGGCTATGATGTATGATCTAGTAATTTCCAGCACTTTCTTCCCTCACAAGAGAATTCACAAAGCAACGTGGAAATCAAATGACGGAAGAACAGAAAATCAAATCGATCACGTCATGATCTCTAGGAGACACTCTACAAGTGTAACTGACGTTCGATCATACAGAGGTGCTGATATGGACACCGATCATATGCTTGTCATCTTTAAGTACAAGTGCAAATTATCATCTACATTTAACAGACAAGCAAAAAAGACCGTGCGCTGGAATGTCGAAGCATTTAAACATCCGGAAACGCTGAATAGATATCAGGAAATAATAACACAAAACATAGAAGAGCATGACATCTCTTCTGAGATGCCATTAAACATACAAGAGGAATGGCAAACGCTTCAATCAACCATTATAGCCGCAGCACAAACTACAATCGGAAAACGACCACCGAAATCACACAACGAATTGAGACACAAAACTGCATATATAACAAATCTAGTCAAGTTCAACAAATCTAGTCAAGGCTACGCAGATGATATTGTGCTTCTCGGACGTAGAACAAGCGATATTAAGGATAGTCTCTCTCAGCTTGAAAGAAATGCTAAACGACTTGAATTATGCATCAACACCGGCAAAACCAAAGTGTTAACAACATCTAAGAACATACCTCCCGGAAATCTGGATACTGGCGACTATGAAGTGGAACGCGTGGAAAACTTCAAATACCTCGGGTCTGTAATAACATCGTCAAATGACATGCAGGCAGATATCAAAGCCCGTGTCTCTGCCGCATACAGAGTTTTCTACGCATACTCAAAACTTCTGCGATCAAAATATCTTTCGCGGTCGTGTAAACTCACACTTTACAAAGCATTAATTCGACCTGTGCTTACATTTGGAAGTGAAAGCTGGACACTGACTTCCTCCGATTGTAGAATTTTATCAACTTTCGAGAGGAAGGTCATACGAACAATTTATGGTCCATGTAAAGTTGCTGAAAATCAGTATAGAATCCGAATGAATCACGAAATCAGACAGCTTCTTGGAGGCTGTGATGTAATCGGATTCATTAAATCCAACCGGATTAGATGGTTTGGTCATGTAGAAAGGGCTCCATTGGATAGAATGATAAAAAAAGCGTCCCAACAACAACCAGCTGGTGTTCGTCGAAGAGGAAGACCTAGACAACGCTGGCGTGATGACATCATCCAAGACCTTCGTGATATAGGATGTCGAAACTGGGGTCAACTGGTCATGGAACGAGATAATTGGAAGCTGATTGCACAGACGGCAAAATCCCTCCATGGGATGTAAACGCCAGAGAGAGAGAGAGAATCATTACCTTTGGCACCTCAACATCTCTCCAATTTTTTTAAAGTATTATCAACTAGTTAAAACTAACAACTTTACATTCCACTTCGAAATCTCTGAAATCTTAAACTTGAAAACAAAACAATATTTCCAATCTATAAAGTTAACAAATATTTTATTTTTCTTTAATAAATAAATACAAATTATTCACTTACTTATGACGTCACGCATGAATGAACAAAACACAAAGGGATAATTATTTTACAAAAATAATCCCTTATAATAATTCACAAGCTACTATTCATCCATTTGTCATTTATTTTAAAAGTGCCGCAAGTGAATATTTACAGCACCGAAGTTTTATACTCATTTCGGATATAAACGATCACAACAGTACTACCATCTT
This sequence comes from Diogma glabrata, assembly GCA_963693315.1. Taxonomy (NCBI): domain Eukaryota; kingdom Metazoa; phylum Arthropoda; class Insecta; order Diptera; family Cylindrotomidae; genus Diogma; species Diogma glabrata. Next base: position 190,853,675 of record OY856188.1, on the reverse strand, counting down.
TTTATTACAAAACTTATTGAATTCATCAACGCATATAAATTGTAATATTACGAAAATAATTTATAACACTGACGGTGCACCTTCTCAATACAAAAATAAACATAACCTAATTAACTTATGCCACCACAAAAAAGACTTTAAGGTTGATGCAGAATGGCATTTTCATGCTACCAGCCATGGAAAGGGACCTTGTGATGGAATTGGTGGTACACTGAAGCGTGCTGCATACCGTTATAGTATAGGGAGCAAAGATGTTATTGATACATCAAAAAAAACTTTTCGAATGGGCTTTAAAATGGGAATCTACCATGAACTTTGGATACGCCGATAAAAATGAATATCAATTAACAAAAAAAAAATTACAAAATCGATATAAAAACGTGATTACTATGAGTGGAACTCAAAAATTTCATTCTTTTGTACCATTAAATACTAAGACAATAAATGCAAAAATGTTTTCCAACTCAAAAGAAACTTTTAAATGTAAAATAAGTAAATAATTTTTAATAACTATATTTATTTTCTTTAACCTACATATATAATTTGTATGATGCTTTAAAAAGTTTATTCAATAATAAAATATTTTTAATTTAATGTTAAAATACAATCTTTTACTTTATGACCATAATAACATAATACGAACATAATACTTCTACAGTCAAAAGTTCCTAAATAGATTTAGTTATTTATACGGTTTTTTTGTTTGCAGTCGAGACTGTCAAATTATTTTTTATAAGAGTGACAAGTGATTACTAAAAGTGACTAATAAACATTTCATTTTTTTATGCCGTCTAATACAAAGAAAATAATTGCAGAAGTGTTTTCCTATTCAAAAGAAACTTCTGATTGTAAAATAAGTAAATCATTTTTAACAATTTTTTTTTTTTTTTTTTTTTTAATAAGAAGTGTTGTGTAGTAGGAATTACAAAATGTGTCACAACAACACATAGATACCTTTTAAGACGTAGGTCCCACAACAACATGCGTCTTGAGGTATAGGTGGACGCTTTTTTTAAATTTTTGTGGATTGAAAGCACTCGAGACTATTGATTCGGGCAAAGCATTCCATGTGTACGATGTACGCACAAAGAAATCTCTTTGCATTCTATTACTATGACAGTGAGTAATCTCGACAGTTCGACCGCCCGCACACACCGATTGACGAGTAAAACGGGGAAAAACATATGTCTGAGGCATTATGGACCTGATTTCATCCGAGCACTGCTGGTGACGATATTTATAAAAAACAACGAGATCAGCAACAGTGCGACGATGTTGCAGGGAATCAAGACCTAATGTTAAATCTCGATCACCAACAATTCGTATAGCTCGCTTTTGAACAGAGTCCAAAACAGCCAGGATAGTAACAGATGCAGCGCCCCAAACTTGACAACAATACTCCATACAGGGACGAATATAGGACTTATGAATGTGGAGTAATTGATGCGGAGTAAAATATTTTTTACATCTATTGAGGAGGCCGAGTTTTCTTGACGCGCTCTTTGCCATGGCCATTATATGATCGTTCCAGAGTAAGTCATTGGATATTGTGACTCCCAATAAACGAATGCTTTCACATTCGCGTATTTGGTCGTCACACATATTAATTGAAATATCATTGGGAAACTCGGTCTTTGATCTGGAAACAATCAATAGCTGTGTTTTGGTGGAATTAAAATTGACCAAATTTTTGTCACCCCAGTCGGCGACTTTTTTTAGGTCCTCGTTTACATTTATGGCAGCGTCTCTCCGGACGGGATTTATTCGTTCATGCATTTTACCCTTTGAAGATAGGGGGACGAATGACTTGTGCAGTGTACTATCATCTGCAAAACTATTTATTGGGTTACTGGTGATTTGCAACAGTTCGTTGATATAAATTAAAAATAAAGTGGGAGATAAAACTGAGCCTTGGGGTACACCAGCGTTAATTAGTTTAGACTCAGAAGAAAAGCCATCTATAGATACCGAGATGTATCTGTTAGACAGAAAATTTTGAATCAACTTCACGACTGCGGGATGAAAACCGTACGCAACGAGCTTGTTGATCAAGTTGGCATGCCAAATTCGATCAAATGCTTTTGAGATGTCTAATGCGATTACGTACGTTTCACCACCTTTCTCAAGTATGCTATTCCAAATATGTGCCACATAGTTCAATAGATCGGTTGTTGATCTTTTGTTTCTAAAACCGTATTGGCTGTCAGATATCAAATGGTTGTCTTCCAAAAATTTGGATATGTGTGAATTAATATAGTGCTCGTATATTTTAGACATGACTGGGAGTAAGGCTATTGGTCTATAATTTGAAATATCACATTTCGTTCCTTTTTTTGGGACAGGCTGGACATTGGCCAACTTCCAGCAGGATGGATAAATACCAGATTTATAGGATTTATAAAATATTTTGGTGAGGGTTGGTGCAAGTTCTTTTGAAAATGTTTTTAGAATAACAGGAGGAATGTTGTCCAGACCAGAAGCTTTGTTGTTGTTTATTTATTTATTTAATTTATTGTACTACATATATAATTTTTATAATATTTTAAAAAGTTCATCTAATAATAAAATATTTGATATTTAACATAAAAAAAATATTTTAGTTTATAACGCCATTTTTATAATTTTCCTTCAGAACAAAAAAAAATGATTCCCGACAGTCATATGCACAACGAATTTTATCTTTAAAACAAAAAATAACGCGTGTCCTAAACTTTCACAAGTGGTTAGATATAAAATAAGCTTCAATTTAGTTTAAAAAAAAAAAGAAAGGCTATGCCATCTTTTTTTCAATTACACCGTTTTTTTCTTATGTTACACCATTAAAAATTATTTCAAAAAATTAACAGTGTACATTTTTAAAAACTTTGTTCTAATACCTATTCAACGACATATCATTTATGAAAATCGATTCAGTAGTTTTTCTACAATCGCTCGTCAAAATGCACTCACATCGCAAAATAACAAAAAATTGAGGGACACCCTGTGAAGACCCCTGGTCGAAAAAAAATTCTAAGAGAACTTGTATTTTTTATTTATCAAAGACTATCTATAAACAAAAAATAATCAAAATTAAAAGGGGTCAAGTCAAAACGATGTTGAACCTTCGTGAAATTGCTCATATATATTAGAGCACTTTCTACTTTTAGCCCTATTTATAATAGTTCGGTTCCTAGAAATGTGCACTGTTACTTTTGATGTTTGAAAATGAAATTACGCTTGAAAACGATTAGTTTTGAAGTATTATACTGCCATAGTTAATTTGTCAAGTTCTACAGTTATCGTATTGTTGATAAGTTTAAGTCTTCATCAATTGAATTTATCAACTCAGTTTATCAACTCAACTCATACCATACCTGTAAATGACACTAATTTAAAATTAATAGAAATAATTAGACTTATTTTAAACTATGCAATGTTTTAGACAATGATTATCTATTTGATTAAATTTGAAGAATTTGTTCTTTTTTGAAGCAATTGTCTTATCAAACTCGAATTTATCATTAATCGCTTATTTTTCGTGTAATTAAATTACAATATGCGTCACAACACATAAGCACTTTTTAGGCCCTAGGTCTCACAACATCATGCACTAAAGGGTTGATTAACGTGCTTTTAAACTTATCTAGAAGGAATCCAACCATGGCGTTCTATGCCAGCAAACAATTCCATTTATATGCAGTTCGGACAAACAAATCCATTTACATCTGGAATTGTTATCTGGGTCTGTTAATGGGATCATAAACATGGATCATAAACATGGGATCTCGATAGTTTGAATTTTTACACTATTGGACTGACGAGTGCAGTGGGAATTAGAATTTGTTTGGGACATGATTTCATATGAACACCGCTGATAACGCGTTTTGTAAAAAAAGATATCAGGAGCCCTGTAACACATAAAGGTTAATTTGGACAATATTGTGAAATTTGTATTGCATAACATCAAATGGCAACGGTAACGGTATAATGAAAAACGAATTTGTTTCAAATTCACAATATTATTGCCACAATTGTGAATTCGAAACAGCGCAATTTTAAATCAGTTTGATGTAATGCAATATGAGTTTGACAATATTGTCCAAATTTACATTTATGTGTTTGTGAATAGGGCACCTGGTCTCTCCATGTGGGAAAATATGTGCAAAAGTTAAATTTTCATGAAGTTTTAACCCCCTTTGATAGTAACAATTTTTCGTTTATTGGTGAAAATATTTTAATTAGTAACAAATTGCGCTTGTCAAGATGTTTTCTGGAACTTTTACAAAGCCTTTAAATTTATTCAACTGTGATTAAAAAAAACATGGATGTTAAATGTTTTGAATTTTGTAATTTTTTAACCTAAACTAATGATTATTTTTACTATCGCTTATATGTACAATCGTAGAAAAATAGTCATTTCCTATACCAAATGAAACGTTTCGTGAAATCGCGAACTTCACTAGCGCGTATCGTAGGCAGATATCAGTTAACGAAAAACACTATCTTCAACTTTACTATAGTTGTAGCAAAATAGACCTTTTTTTCTTACGTCGTTCTTTATACATGATGAAAAAATAATTTATCCTAGCAAATTTGTGGGGAATGTCGCAATGAAATGATTATTTTTTTACAGATGTTGAAAATTGGGGAGGCAAATGTGATACGGGAAGAGCACAAAGTCCGGTGGATCTAGCTCCACAAGCTTCAGTGAGGGGTCATTATTTACCTTTTATTTTTTCTACTGGATTTTATGAACCAATTAAACAAGCAGCAGTTACAAACACGGGGCATTCAGGTAAGGCGTATTGAATATCTTTTTGTTAATAAAAGATTGAATTGTTTGTTCGTTTATTGTATGAACTAGTGTAATTTGTATTGTTTTAATGTCAATATTTCGTATTGTTTACTCTGATATCAATCTTTTAATAGAGTACAGCTGATTTAATTATCGCCCAGTCAAAACCAATGAAGATGTAATGAATTTGAAATTGAAAGCATTAATACCTTTTACAGTAAAACCAACGTTTGAGAAATGACTTTAAAACTATTGATTAGACCGGTGGTGATATATGGTCACAAACATTGACCCTGATACAAATTTACGGATAACATTTACGGATCCACTTAAAACAGCCGATGGAGAGTATAGGATCCGATATAACTTTATACACGTGATCCTACAAACATATTTTACAATTATTGTTTTTACATTGAGCCCATTTTCAATCTTTTAAATATATTTTAAACTAAACTAAAATTCACATTTTTTATAAAAGAAATTACTATGAATTAACATGGTTACGATTTTATTTCTTACTTCAGTCAGATAAATAATGAATTACCAAATGATATAGAATTAAGTGGTGGTGGATTACCTGGATTCTATTTATTTGATCAACTACATTTTCATTGGGGATCCGAGCATACCATTAATTCAGTCAGGTAAAATTTGTAATATTTTCCAAACCTACTTACAAAAATTTTTAATATCTCTATAGATACGGAGCAGAACTTCATTTAGTACATCACGAAAACATTATCCTTCAATGTTAGAAGCAGCCAATCATCGTCGTGGAGTTGCAGTTGTAGGGATTTTATTCCATATTGCGGATGAAACAAATCATGTCCTCGATAGTATAATTGAAAGTAGTCTAGTTATAAAAAGTGATGTTGGCAAATCTGAAATAATAAAAAAGCCGATTAATAATAAACGATCTTCTTCCGAAAGACCGTTCGAGTTATTACCGTTACGAAGGTTCACTTACAACACCAGGATGTGGTGAAGCAGTGATTTGGACCATTTTTACTGAATCATTACCAATATCCATCGACCAAGTATGAACATATCAATCATAATATTAAATCATGCAACAGTTTTGGTTTTAATTACATGCTTTTGTTGAACTTATATTTTTTTTATTCTAGGTCGACAAATTAAAACAATCAATCAAGGTTAACGCAAATGAAACTTTAACTCACAACTATCGTACGTTGCAGCCATTGAACTCTCGAACATTAGTTTATGTAACAGAAGATCGTGAATTAGATACCAACTCATCGATAAATTTAACATCATCAATTACTTTATTTATTTTGTACACACTTTTATTTAATTACAATAATAATTTTATTTTTTAATTATAATTATAACAAATAATCAACATTTTGTTTTTTCAGGAGTGTTTTTTTAAACTAACCTGATACATTTATTTAATACTCTCTCTCTCTCTCTCTCTCTCTCTCTCTCTCTCTCCTCTCTCTCTCTCTCTCTCTCTCTCTCTCTCTCTTCTCTCTCTCATCTCTCTCTCTCTCTCTCTCTCATCTCTCTCTCTCTCTCTCTCTCTCTCTCTCTCTCTCTCTCTCTCATCTCACTCTCTAATCATCTCATCCTCTCTCTCTCTCTCTCTCTCTCTCTCTCTCTCTCTCTCTC